>JAYKKI010000032.1:13742500-14385000 GCA_039881145.1 Druceiella hillmani
TCTATTTTCCTTTTTTCCTTATTTTTCTGCATTTTCAACATTAAAAAGACCATAACTGTAATCAGAAGAAAGACAGCAAAAAGAAATTACTATGAATATTGATTCAGTGGGATGGGGGTTACCTCCAATCCACTGAATCATTCAACATTCAAAGTAATTCTTTTTTGCTGTTTTTCTTCTGATTACAGTTATGGTCTTTAGAAATGAATCTTAATAAAATCGTAAATACCGAATCGACAGTATCTAATGTTCACATATTATTTTTCTTATGTTTACATGTAGTCTCTTTCTTATTAATGTTTAACCACAAATTACTATATAATCAATATTGTAGCAAATCGTAATAAAGTGTAGGATTCGATAAAGAAAGAAAAAATAAGGAAAGAAAATGGTGATATATGATATGCGATATGCAATAAAAAATGATAGTATGGGTGTATAAAAATCACAATATATTATAATATAGTGTGAGTTTAATTAGTATAATTTTAGACAAAATTGACTTGGCTAGTATATTACCACTTCTGTTGTTAATGGTCAAAAGAAATTTAATTTTTCCTTTCATGGGAAATTTACTATGTAAAAAGAACAATCCCTAGAGCACAGCCGCCTGTCTGCTTATTATAAACTGGACTGTTTTCTCTTGGACCAAAAAAATGACCGCTAGTAATTATTTTATATAGTTTTATCTATTCAAAATATTGTCCTTTTGTAGGCAGTGCTCCTCAATGCCACCAAAAAGGAAACAAAAGCAATAGAAAAAATATTAGGACAGAAAAGAATTACTGAACGATTCAGGCACGAGTGGCGTAAAAATGATCCTAAAAACAAAGAGAAATTGAGAGAAAAAGAACCTTAATACTACCATATAAATAAAAGGGCAGGTGAAAATTCGCCGAAGATATGGATCGTCTTGAGCTGTTAAAAAATTGGTAAGAATAATACACAACCTATCTTATAAAGAAAAAAGTGTTGAAAGAAGTTATGAATACTTTAGTTCGGGAAAATACGCCTGATTCAGAATATCTTGCACGGTCTCTCCGGTGCCTTCAAGATCTTTGGTAAATTTATTAAACAATGTGAGACCGAGTCGTACCAAAAAGAAGCGTGAAAAAATTATCAGGGAGAAAGATCATAAGATTAATCAATATAAAGAGTAATTGAAAAAGTAGATAAAGATGTTACAATGGTTGGAGAAAGCTAATTATGTGAAAAATAATGTCGACACACCGAACATAAAACTACAGAAAATGTGTGAAGTTTCATTGACTCGCAAATAAGCGCTAAAAAGCAATTTTCTCGTTAGGTATTGAATAAGCAGTAGGAAAAAATTATGCCGAATTGAAAACTTTTAAAGAAAAACAATTTTTGGTAAATTTGTGTCATGCACAACAGTAGATAAATACAAGCTGTAGAGAAGCAACCAAAGTTCTATTTCTTACAAGACAATGCAGAAGTCTGCACGTCAGTCAACTTTAGACCTACGGCGCAGACTCGTCGTGATTGCATCATATCTCAATCTATCAAGACTGTAAAAATTTTACGAAAATAATGACAACAGTAGAATTGGTGCAAAAAAGCGAGAATATAAAAGCAAAAAGGGAATAGAAAAACAAAAAAGGTGACTATTGAATTCAATCGCCAAATTATACAATAAGTTTCAAACTGAAAATTTTGCAATCAGTTACCAGACTTTTGTCGTTTGCGTCCTTTCTGAGTGGCTATAGCAGAAGTTAATAAACGTGATATATACCTCTGCATAAAGCATGCTAATATTGATTTGAAGTTGTCCGCATTGCACCGTCGAAAACATTTGCCTTAAAATAGCCACATTAAGCTTTCACGACGAACGAACTTTCACTGTTCGTCCGTGTGAACTAATGGAAAAGCTGCACGAAGATTTGGAAGTGTATATTTACGCTAAATCATATAGGCTGATAACGTCTAAGCTATAATTCAAATTAATTTGATAATTTCAAATAGCTAATAATAGCAGTTTTTTGAACTAATGATTTATTAAATTGTTGATTGTTGAACTGAATATTATAATTAATATTGTTTTGTACTAATTAAAAAGACTGCTAATTTAGAATTATTAGTTCAGTCATAAATACTTTGTTTAACACTTTTGAATTTGATTTTGATAAGTTCATGTATAACTGATAATAAATAATACTAAACTTTACCTTGTTACCTTAACTAAATATTATTTTTTTTTCTATCATAACACTTGATAATAGTAAAAGTTCCCTGGATGAATAACTTTATAAATGAGAAATTTTATAAAATCGATTATTCGCAAAATAAGAGCAATATATATGAGTTTTTGAAAAAATATATTTAATCTATAACTATCTTTTAGAAAGCTTACATTGTTTCTTATTTTTTGGGAAAAACCTGTTCGACTATTTTCCAATTAACAGAGAAATGCCCACACAAATTGCATAAATATAGTCAATTGCATATTATATCATAAAATTTCAAAGATATCTATACTAATGATAGGTTCCCACGAGATTCAACGGATTCCTCACCCCGTACCCGATGAAAATATGACCTATGTTCATACTTCCGTATGGAAGATACAAAGTCATATTTTCATTTAAAATGAAAGTAATTACAGTTTTCTGCATTTCAGATTTATCTAAAATTTCACATGCTTCCTGACTTTTTACTCCTAAGAACCATTAATATCTAAGTCACACAGGCTTATATAAAATTATAGAACTATTCTCTTCATATTGTAAACGCGCAAAATATGTCAGACAACATTGCGGCAGATCGATTCCGTCGGGTGGAACCCGAACTTCGCCTCTAATCATCAAGTGAGTTGGGATGTGTTACGTCAATAAGATATTTCATATACGAATCTAGTATATATAATGTCGATATTACATATACGAACCTAGTACATATATTTATTTAAAGAAAGAGAAGTATCACTGTCAGCTAAAGAGAATAAACGCATTACATTTTCATTAAATAGTATTTGGTAGCGTTTATCAGCTTTAGATCTTTTTAATTCCTCAGATAACGTTTATCCAACGATAACTTTGGCATTTTGAGAAAGACTTTTGACAAAAAAACTGTCAAAACTTCAAAATGAATCTCTGGATAAATTTTATTTGAGAATTGAAAAATCAGACCTTAGTCAAATAATGGAGCCTGACGTCCACACATTTTTAAATAGCGTATTTAAATTTTCTGTAATTTAGAGATCGCTTGGTTTAATGAATGTTGCTACAACCAGTTTAATGTTTGTTTTTCACACAGCTTTACAACACTTTACTTTTTAGGTCAGTCGTAAATCGGTAAGTCGGTCCCATAATATATGTATTTGTGTTATTACCAGTCATTGTAACAATTCGATTTGACCACAAACAAACCATTCTTTAAGTTAACCATTCTACAAGCTTTAGAGAGATAAAGCTCATACCAAACTTATCATCAAAGGTGATTCATTAATAACTAATGGATATATTTTGAGTTATTATGTTGAAAAAATTAATTCATAAGTGGAATGATGCTAGACTTAATAATATACCCAACAAATTAAATTACGAATATTACTTTATAGCGTTTGGTGCATCGTCCAGATTCATAATTAGAAGTTGGAAATAATTGAAAAAAACTCATGGTTTGCTCTGGTATAGAAATCGTATGAAGAGCTATTCTTCATACAAATGTAAAATCATAGCTCTATTTCTTTTTAGAACTCAATTATAACGCTATCAAAAAGTGTCCCATTAAAAATAAACTAGATTCACTATCCTCTAACCTAGAAAATATTATGCCAAGTCCTAAATAAATATAATTTTTTGTTAACGAACGTTTTAGAAATACCTACAGAATTTAACACCCACCACTCGCCAACCACTTTGTACGGTTGGAAAGGGAAAATTATATATTTATTTTGATTTTTTTCATTATTTGAATGCTAATCTTAATCTGCACAACAATTCTCCGTTTTCAGAACATTCAGAAGTACCTTAGTCGTTTTAATGGTAACCATAGAGTAATGAGCAAGTTTGTGAAAAACATATTTTGCATCGTGTTTTGTAAATACGTCTTCAAAAAATAATTTGGTGTATTTATTAACTGCGGTAACTGAATTTCATTATGAAAATTAGGGCTCTCAAATGTTATCCAGGCAGAAGTTATAGTGGTTCAAAAATATGGCAAATCATTTCGATTATAAATAATGCAGTCTCCTGCTCGTCTTGTCTCGTCTTGGCGGGAAATGCCGTACCCCAGATGATAATTGAGCACACGCGGACGCACAAATTTTATTTCTAGATTAAAAAAAATGTTCGGCTATAATTATATCAGGTGATAACCTGATATAATTATAGCCGAACATTTCAATAATTAATTAATTTTATTCAATAACTTTAATTTTGCCAACAAATGCAACTTTTGTTCAAATATCCTGTAATAAATAAAACAATTTAAGTTTTTTGTGATTCTAGCAATAAACGTTTAAATTGCATAGTTTATAAACATAGGTACTAAAACTAAAGAGATAAATGGTATTCAGGGTTTTTGAGGACGTATTTACAAAATAACGCAGCTTGAGAACGGATATTTACTAGTCGCGAACTCACAAATATAATTTCGTAGCCGTGCAAATGCTATGCTCCTAAATTCAATCATATATGTTATATTTTAACTAATATGAAACGATTTGTTTTTTTGTAATCAATTTTGATTTACTTTGTATTATTAAAATTACCTCGTGACTCTTGTTTTTCACACCATCATATTTACATCGTATATCCCAAACGAGTAGAAATTCATCAATTTCCGGATGAAAGACTTGCCTGATGAAATGTGAAATTCTGTAATTAAAATTACATTTTTGCAGACAAGCATTATTTTCAAAAAGCTTTATTTTATATTTGAGTTTGTTTGCTAGAATAAATTATTTTCATTTAGTACCCACTTTAGTTGACTAAGAAATAATAATTTTTTTTATCCTTTGGAAAATATGAATTCCAAGGACAAATGGCTATAAATGTTGAAAATGAGGAGACCGTAACATGATAAACTTTATTCTTTTTATCTTTACTTGCTATCATGGATTGTACAAACTTAGAGACATAGGAGGAATATCGACATGACATAAAATTTTATTTAACTTTCTAAAATTATTACTTATTAAACTGTCTAAAATCTCAATTCGTTTCGGTTTTTTTCATCCATTTTACACAGTTATTAAACAGTACGTGCTTATACGCCCTTCTTCAGTAGATTTCTGTCTGATATTTCCATATTGCTTCTAAATCAAAGTTCCGGTAAATTTTGAACATGAGCCTATTTTCTTTTTTTGCAATACATGTATGAGACATATCGTAATCAAGAAGAAAATTGTGTGTAACAATAATAAATAGTTGGTCTAAAAATATTTAATATTCTTTCACTTTTTAATACCCAATCATATTGAGTTCTTCCAATTAAAAAAAAACACAGTTCATCAATGTATAACAACTAAAATGTGAATAAGAATTTAATAAATACAAACAACAGCAACTTCTGTAACACTTTCTACAGCTGCTGACGCGATTCCTTCCTCCGTCCCTCTACCTATACGCGTGTACTCCGTAAGTAAATCGAATAGGTTATATTATATATAGGTTAATTTTGATAATTGAATTATGTATCAAGTAAAAATATAACAATAAAGTATCCAGTGATTTTCAGACCAGCGAGTTATAAACAAATATATTATAGAATAACAAATATGTCCCTCTAATTATTTGTGACAAAGTACTTCAATAAGCTTACGTTGTAAGGAAGACAAATACGTTCTCTGCTTACATTCATGGATGCTGCTTTACATCTGCTGCACCAATGTTCTATGATGTCACTTACAACATCTGATGCGTCTGATGACTTTTTTCCCATAGTAAGTGATTTCATAGAACACCTAAAAACACCGAAGTCACAATATTTAATACTGACATTGAAATTATAAATAATGCAGAGAAAATTTTTTTCTGGGAGAAAATGTTTTTTTTTATCTTTATATTTTTTGCTACATTTTGAAAACTTATATCAAAAGGTTATCACAGCAATGTTTTTTTTCCTTTAGCAGCAAGATTTTTCAAATTTAAACCTTTTAAAGAAAAAAATAGAGAATTGATTCAAAATTACTCGTTGTTTTTCACCTCATATAATGAATAAGAATCTTCGAGGTAAGCCACATCGTATTGTAAATTGCACAAAGCCATTATGCCAAAAGAAATGTTACAAGAACGTCATTCAAACTCTAAAGCTAAGTGAAATTTACTTCAATGAGGTAGAGCCGGAAAAACGTTTCGTCCTCTTTGAGGAAAATATACTCGTAGCAATCAATCGTATTTCTACTTTGATCAATGAGCATGAAATCGACGATAACACTTGATGGGCATCACGCGTTGTTTGCTTGACGTAAAGTATTGTTTGATTCCTCTATTGACAAGCGTGATTTTTTTTGTTCAGCTTCAATAGCGCTCTATTAAGTATTTACGAGTACTTTGCTTATAATTTACTTATACACACGGGTTTTTGTAAAGTTTAAAATAAAAATCAATTCGAACTGTTTTCAGTAAAACACTCGTGCTGTCCCAAATGAATAAGTTTAAAATTAAACTACGATTTAAAATTGCGAAAAAAATATCTTATAATAACATTTTTATATACGTGTGAAAACTTTGTGTTTGTTACTAGATTATATAAACACTAAACAAACTTTTTTTGATAAACAAATGTTGTAATGGACAGTCCATTGTACATATACAAATTTGTGAATATGTTCATATTCAAATAAAAAGGGGACGAAATATTTCTTTATATCCCATATTTCTCAAAAAATATAGACATAAACTGATTTAAACATAGTTTAGCTTGTTTTGATATAATTCACAAGTTAAATTAATTTTGCATTACGTATCACGAGAATCGCTTATTTCTATTAAATGAATTGAAAATACATGACGGTACTTCCATTTCATTCTAACACACTTCCTTTGAGTCGATTACCGAAAGTGAACATTCGTTTTATCTGCGAAATCATAAATCTAAATATTACTTAATAATAATTAATAATTAATAAACATAGTTAATTTCCCGCTTGTAACCCGCATATCGTGACAGTATATTATATTCCGTAATATTTGAAAATATGGCATAAAGATATAATTTTATATTTATATACAATTTTCTGAAAACCAAGAGCCTGTCATCCTCAAGAAAAGAGTATATCGCAGTGTGTCAAAAACTAATAAAACATTTTGATATTAAAACATTATAGAACTTTTGAGCATTAGATAATATCAGAAGGTTGTAGAATACTCTGGAACATATCACATGATGGGTATATAAGCACGTACTGTTCGTGAAAGAGTAAAAGGATGAAAAAAAAGGAACGACCAAAACGAACTGAGATTCAATTAATACATGACAACGCTCGGTAACACGCTACTTCAGTTTCTCGCTGTTAATTGGAGAAGCTTAACTGGGATTCATTACTATACCCAGTTTATTCAACAGACTTAGCACCATCAGACTATCATCTTTTGAAAACCCTCAACAACTCTCTATGCCAAGAAATGGTTCACGATTTTAAAGATATTGAATCGAACCTTGAAATATTTTTAGTCGGATGGTATCCAGGTTCTGCCCTCGAGATGGTCAGAAGTTCTTGATACATATGGTGACTACATTGTAGATTAAGAATATTAAATGAGGAAATAAATAAATTTAAAAGTATTTCTAAGTGTTACATTATTTTCTGTCCAACCCAATATATCCTTCCATATTGTGCCCTATAATACGGAAATATTCGCCGTATAATGCGGTATTGTATCGACATAATTAAATCAATGTAAAAACTGGTATTACTTCCCATTTTACCTTAGTAGCGGATACAGAAACATTTTAAATAACAAATTGACAATTAAAATTTGATACCCACCACAAATTTTAATCTCATTTTTACGGTGCGCCGTATGATTTAATTGAGTAATCAAAAACATCCACTTGACGCATTAAATAAAACCATTATAAAAGAAGGCAGCAAAATTTGAAATTGGTAAAACATAGAAAATTATGCTTTCCTTCTAAAATAATTGTCTTTCCCGTAAATAACATGAGGAAAAAATTTTCATTACGGCATATTTATTGAATATATTTGGCGTTAATTTTGTGGAAATTCATTATTCACAAGTAAATGAAACTACGTGATGTAGTATTATTTCTACTTTCTTTAATTTCTTTAACCACGACCTAGGTTTCGTTGTATTACAACATCTTCAGGTGGGATATTAGCAAAAAAAAAAGAAATTAAAGAAAGTAGAAATAATACTACATCACGTAGTTTCATTTAATTGGGCATATTTATTATTGACTTCTAAAACAATGAAAATTTAATTTTCAACTTGACAGTTAAAAATTATGTTTACGATATAAACACTATATCAAAATACAAATATCAGTAAATATCCATTTACTCTACAACTAGCTTTTGCCAACGGCTTCCCCCAATTTGTATTAAGAAAATATAAAAAGCTTATTTTGCTAAAAAAATGTGTACATTTAAATCCGGCTAGTTATATACTAATTAGATTTCAATAAAGCTATACTCCATTCAATTTCAAGATAGAATCTTTGAAAACAAATGAATTTGACAGTCCAGGTACAGTAAACCTTTTTCTCACATTCACGTTAGTAACTTAAGATGAATTGATTTGGTATTTTTGATTAAAAAATATATTTTTTTTATTAGTGCCCCCTTTCGCCACGTATGCATACGTAGTTTAGATAATATAGGTTATATTTCATATTTAAGAGAAATTCAGATAAAGAAGATGAAGTGTTTTGAACAATTTATAAGTATTACTGTTACATAAATGAACGCATAATAAAATAATACCATAAATGTTGATAGAAATAGTAGTTTAATTAAATATTAAATTATTCAGAAAATTAAATTATTACAAAGTAATCACAAATACTTAATTTTTTAATAAATATTAAAGTATTTTTTTTAAAAACGGACTTATGTACTTTGAATAAATATATGCAAAATATAATAATATTTCACAGAAAAAATACACTGCATACATATACAATTACATCACAATTAACCTGCGCCTCGACATCGATATCAAAAGATGTTGGAATGCTAACGCCGGCGAGAGAACGGGCCGGCCTTTTGCAGATATCACTGGGAAATATAGATTATTTTCGAAATTTCGACTATTTTCATGAAATGTTTAACACGACTGAAAATTTTGCAATAAAAATGGAGGGTTATCTATATTTACCATTGACCAATCGTATTTCTAAAATAATGGTGTAATACTTGTATTTATAACATTATTTATGGATAAACCTTCTGAAGTTCATATTTTGATTATGTATACAGTTTAATGATACTCTGGGTATAATAAAATGAGTTTTGTAAATAGTCGTCAGCTCTGTATATTTATATCAACCATATTTTAATTGTCCAATTCATTTGCTTACAAATATTCTCTCATGGAATTCAATGAGTATAGTTATATATAGGCAAATATTATTTTGAACGTAACTTACCGGACCTGACATTTAACATTTGTTATTATGCACTGCGAGAGTTACACGATGGTAGTAGAGGCTAAATCTGTGTTTACAAGGTAATCATTTATGTCACAGTTACCGTCGTGGCAGCGATTGTGACGATGGTCTGCAATGATAATTTTCGGAGATTCGCCTGGGTATACACTGCGACACTTGGTAACAGTAACGCTGCCACGAGAGTAACTATCGCAAGAACTAACACTTTTAAAATCACCGTAAAATTTAATGCAATCATTTCCTCACGAATTTCATACGTTAAATGGAACAGTTTCACTATTTTGGAAAATCAAATTAATAGTAACGCATTCAGGATTTCTTACGCGGACATAATTTTGTCAGCGTTCTCCTCCTGTAATTAAATATAACTTATATTTTAAAATATGTAATATCTACATATAAAATTTATACAAAGTCTTTTTGGGGTTAAATTTAATATACTCATATACTCATTGCTGCATGTTTTACATTATCCATAATCCGATAGCAGCTAAAAGTGCTGTTTTACGCAGACTTAGAAGTAGTAATATTGGTATAAATTAGCTGCAAGTGCTAGGAATTAAAACAATTATTTGTGTGAAGAATTAAAACAATTATTTGTGTCTGTAGTATCGATATACACGATATACATCGATGATAAAGCAATAGCTATACATTTCTCATTATTTCAATTTGCGTAATCCAGTTATGATGACGAGAACAATTGTATTATTTTAGATTCCTATTTTAGAACGACGTTAAGAACATATAAGTTATCAATTTTTAAAGTTTGTCGAAGTATTTTTGGTTTTCCCGTTAACAAAATATGTAATCTAAAGCAATAATCATTTTCTGTCCTGTGATAATTTTAGAGAGAAATAAAGAAACACGAGAAGAACTTATAATGTCCTGTAAAGTAAAAATTTCAATTAGAAACAGTGGCAATGGAAAATCAATCACACAGTGATGAACATTGACAAAAATTGTTATCTCTAATTTATAGAAGATTTCTATCACTCAAGTGCAGTAAAATCATTATCATGCCTCTTCAGAATCAAGTGTTTAGTGTTTGCTGTCAACGGGCGCGCGGTGGCTAATGCGGTTGGCTGCGACGTCAACCGACGACCAGCCCGTGCCACTACCACTCGCATCGTGTTAGTACCGCGCTGTAAGCCTATGACTGAGGCGAAAAAGTTAAATTATGGAATTAAATACGACAAAAGGCAGAGACTCCACTAAAAAGAAATTCCATTGCAGAGAATAAGTTTCCAGTTTCAAGAGCAGTTTAATTTTTATACATTTAACTTTTAATTAGTGAAATTTAATATGCATTAATAATCTGAATGGATCGATTATAGAGCCATTCAGATTATTAATGTTACAATATAATTTTATACTAGATTAGAACTTGGACAATAATTTGCTTAAATCGTATCTTACTGCCGAATATTTTACATTCATAATAAGGTATTTGACTGGTGTCGATATTTTTTTGGAAAAATGTTCAAAACTGTAGAGTAGGTTTAAAAAAACCATGGCATGAAAAAATTATACATATAACTTACAATTAATTGAAACTTCTAAATAGGAAAAAGTGTCAGTCTTTGTTTCCTTAAATAGAAAAAGTTATTATGAATTTAGTTTCCACACAAAAAATGACAAAATTTTAATATGCAATATATAACTTAAACGCAATGTTTAACGAGACACTAAAGATATTTAATAAAATCCCTTATAATAAATGCTAAATGCATACTTAATAAGCTCCCTTATAATAAATGATAACTTACATTAACTAACTTATACTTAATAAACTCCCTTATAATAAATGATAAATGCTAATATTCGTACGGGCTAATGACGTCATGAAACAATCGTGTTTTGTATGGGGCATTTTCACACAATCGTAGTTCGTCAGTTTTTAAGTCCTTATAACTTTGTGATGAAAAGACATAGGTACGATATATTTATTTTAATCGTTTTTAATATTATTACTTATTCTATTTTAGAAATAAAAAAATATAGTTAAATACCCTATTGGTAGAATTTTGTTAGTATATATTGTATGTGTTGAAAAAAATTAACAACCTAGAAAATTTCAATTAAAAAGTTCAAAAAGGAACAATTTATATGTGAAACAATTTTATAATCTCGTCTGTTGAATAATGATGAAAATGCTAGAATCACACAAGAATTACTTTCAAACGATACGTTTCACTTGTCTCTAACAAAAAGGTTGTTGGGGGAAGACACCCCTGTCTTCAGCGATTTTTCATTACACAATGCCTCCCGCTCACCCATTTATGAATAAACGCAGCGTTTATCACAGTGCCGTGCCTGCAACCACATTTCGGAGAATATATTCATCACCGGAAAAGTGGACTATTGTCGAGAGAAAACGACGAGATGTTTGTCAAACCAGGTACGATGGTGATAGGTGTTCCGCTTCCGGCTTAAAGCAATTCCTTTTATATAGACTTTTCTATTTATTTACGCATGGTAAATAATATTATTTGAGATGTTTTTTATAGGAATCACAATGGCTACTTACTGGCGTAAACTCACACTGTGTGAAGCTTATCTTGGATTTTTTTTTGAACGTATTGGCACTTTGCGATGGCACTAGCACTTATGAACGCAATCTTTCTGCAAGTCACGTTTATTGACGGAAACAGTTGACAATTTTTTGATGACTTCTTTTATTCTTGCTGAACGTATTGACACTTAGCGATGGCACTGGCACTTATGAACGCAATCTTTCTACAAGTCACGTTTATTGACGGAAACAATTGACAATTTTTTTATGTCTTCTTTTATTCTTTCTGAATGTATTGGCACTTAGCGATGGCACTGTCACTTATGAACGCAATCTTTCTACAAGTCACGTTTATTGACAATTATTTTATATATCTTCTTTTATTCTTTCTAAACGTATTGGCACTTAGCGATGGCACTGGCACTTATGAACGCAATCTTTCTACAAGTCACGTTTATTGACGGAAACAATTGACAATTTTTTTATGTCTTCTTTTATTCTTTCTGAATGTATTGGCACTTAGCGATGGCACTGTCACTTATGAACGCAATCTTTCTCCAAGTCACGTTTATTGACGGAAACAATTGACAATTTTTTGATATGTCTTCTTTTATTCTTTCTGAACGTATTGACACTTAGCGATGGCAATGGCACTTATGAACGCAATCTTTCTACAAGTCACGTTTATTGACGGAAACAATTGACAATTTTTTGATATGTCTTCTTTTATTATGGTAACAATGTTATGAAATTCGATATAATCGCTTGGCATAGATACTTTACAGAAAGTGTTTATTTTTATGAATATATTCAATGTAATTTATTTTTAATTATCACAATATAAATGTGATCCTACTCATACTAAAATACGAATGTTATTGTCAACTTTATTTTTACAAATAATTTAACAAATACTTTATAAATTGTTCCTAAATGCAGCACAGAGAAACGATCGTAAATCGTTGTAAATTAAGTTGTTTCTTAGGGTATACACCAAAATTATTTTTATCCCAATATGTTGTGTTAATACGTATTGAAATATTTATTTATAATTGAACAATCCAAAGCCAGCCTATTTAACTATCTTTAAGTTACTCTTATCGAAAACCTAATGCTGTTTACAAATACATAAGTTAGTTTGCATATTACACCGCGACTTGTAATTTTTTTTTATTTATTATATTAAAGTAAAATGTAAATCAATCTAAAATAAATAAATTATCTCGATACACTCTGCAGGTTTTTGCACAAATTTGATTTATTCAGAATTCGACGCGAGTGAAGTGGGTAGTACCAGCAAATGATATATATGAATAAAATAATTGTTATTTTATTTTGTCAATAATTAATTATCGTTACCTCCTTTTTGATTTCAAATCTTAAAACGAAAAGATTTTGTCATAACATAAATATATATAAATAGAATAACAATATCATCCATCTATCTTAAAAATTAAGTAATTTTTTTGTGAAACTTAGTAATATTTCGTATCACATAAAGCAAATCACAACAACTCCTCTACTACAGTTATTGGTTCAAAATGTAGATAAAATGAAATCTTTACCAAGAGAATTTTCATTTAGTTTTAAAGTATCTATATTCGTTGAAAATATTCATGGTATCATGGTTTCTTATACTATCGATGGGTTACATACAAAGGAATTACAAAAAAATTACAACTACTGAATATATTCCTTGCTTTCATTAATAAAATAATCTGAAAGTATTATATAAACTTATTAATCAGTTAAATATTCCATATTTTTTGTGAAAAATTTATATGTTTAATTCGAGCAAAATTAATAGCAAGTTATTTCCATTTTAATAAAGTGCTCCATGCCGTTTGAAACCTAGAATAAAAGGGAAAATTCCGACACTATATAATTACTATTTTATTTTTAATTTAACTTAACAGTTTGATTTATGTTTTGATGTAAGTCTAGGTACATGGAGTTAATAATTAATGTTTGTTTTGTTCTCAAAATATGACTGATTTTGAATGACGGGTCAATTACTTTACTATTCACACGACATGTTCGATTAAACTTGGAATAACATTATATTTTTCCACGTGAATTGAGCTTAACTATGTTTTAAACGCCACAAATTTAAATTTTGTCCATTTATATGCTTTTACACTTAATTTCTAAATAACTGAAACACTCTTCAAATTTTTAGATTGAATTCAATATTAACCCAAATCAAGCCATATATGATCAACAACAGCACTTCATCGATTTTATTTTCATCCTGGCTATAAAAATTCCCAACTCAAATACATAATTACTTGAATAAGTTTAATATTCTTTTGCTTTTAATCAGAGCTTACGTTAATCCGTTAATTACGATCTCTGAAAATTTTTCCCTAAAGAACACTTTGGATCTAAAATATTGGTACACGAACAATAACCTTGTAACTTCACGAAACAACGAATCATCATCATATAAAAACGTAATATTGAAAATTATAGACGGTTCTGATTAAACACAGGGAAATAGATATTTTTGTGATATGCTGTTATTTCAATATAAGTGAAATTCTAATGAAATTGCAAAATGTTTACCGACATAGAACTATAGGCTCTACGAGAATAACATCGAAGTAGAGTATAACTCTCTATAAAAGTTTAAACTAAAAGTGAAAAGGGAAAAATTGTTACCCTCAATACACAAAAAACAACTTAGAAATTGTATATAGTTTTTAAGCAATTTTCGACTTAATTTTTTTAGTCAGACGTTCTTTTCGATTGTTTGATAAACTAATTATTTTGAATACAAGAGTCAAATTCTAGAATACCATGTAGTTAAAAAGTCTTACACATATTTTATAAAGTTTAAAAATTTGACATTGTTGAAAATAATTGATAAGAAAATAATTATTAAAAACATTTTTTCCATTACAAATCTTTAGATCAGTTTGTTATGATTGATATGGTGTTCATAATTCTCATTTGTTTGTGGATATAGCTTAATCGATACTTTCATAACCTTAAAACGATTTGGTCTTATCACAGGCTTTTATTACATTAAGCTTTAGAGATTAAAAACTTTTTTTTATTTTTCCTTTTGCTACTCATTTTTAATAAAAAATTACGACAAATCCGAAACTTGCCGAAAAATGTTATTCTCAAAATGTGTTTTCGCACCACTGAGG
This sequence comes from Druceiella hillmani, assembly GCA_039881145.1. Classification (NCBI taxonomy): domain Eukaryota; kingdom Metazoa; phylum Arthropoda; class Insecta; order Lepidoptera; family Hepialidae; genus Druceiella; species Druceiella hillmani. The sequence goes on from JAYKKI010000032.1 coordinate 13,757,768, forward strand.
CTGAAATGTGTCTTGTCGTATCGTTCTCAAGAGTTAGCTTTTTAAAAGTTTATTGAATAAGGTATCTAAAAAAGAAGGAAATTAAAAACTAATTTAAAGTTTTTCTCCCCAAACCGTTATAAATTAGAGATGTGCTAAGATCAATAATAACAGAGATGAAATCGTGTTTGATTTACTTATTTGCGTTAACATGTTTGTAGGAAGTGAACCATCTTGCTTTACCAAAGCCTTGTTTTACATATTTTTTCGATCTCATTTGTTTACGGTGCGAAGATATGGAACTACGTTTGCTTAACTAGAGAAAAAATCTTAGGCGTTACACGAATGTGATAGTTCCAGCATGACATTCATCTCTAAAGAAAATCAATTTCAAAATTTAACGGATTTTTTTTTTCACATTTTAACGGATAACGTTGCTGCGACGTAATTCTCTTTCTTGAACTTTACCATTACTGTTGACAGCAAATGCGGTTAGAGTGGAGACAAAACACAACTAGAAGGCAAAGAAAAGAGCAAGGACGCTTATATGCGGGATAGCTTTATTCAAAAGCTCGTAACTCCAAAACGCTTATGGGAGAAGTCAAATTACAAAGCTCAGTAATTACTCCACGAATTTTATTGTAGTCTCTTAATTGTAGAATAACTACTTTAACAGTGTTAGAGAAAAAATAGAATAGAAATTTCTGAAGTTTAATCAAGTTTTATTAGTTTTAATTAATTAAAAGTGGGATTGGAGCGGTAAGTGAAATGGAGAAAAAGAAGGAAAGTGTAGATTATCACTGTTAGGAGTAATTCTATGAGTAACGACCATAGCTCAGTGACGCTTACACGTTAGATTTAAGAGAAACGTTCAGGATTACTCTATAAATTCAATAACAATCTTTTTTATTTTTTAATTTACAATTTAATAAAAATAAAATTATACCATCAAATAATTAGAATTTTCTTAACTTTCAACGATATTTGCCTTAGTATATTGAAGGTTATACTTCACATATACGATTGCACTTCAAACTTGAAAAGTTTATGCGCTAATACTCTTTCGCATCGAACGCAGGTTTTTGACTCCCACCGCATTAATTTAACTAACTATGGTACTTTGGTACATGAACTGTTACATCTTTAGAGGGTGAGGCGTAAATATCGGTCCGTCATTAATGTCCGTGCTTATTTCAAAGTAGTTTATATGTACATATCAATAAAAAAGAAATAAAATGATAAAGTTTATTAGGAAACATGAAAATTAGAGACAAAGTTGTGTTTAACGAGTGTTTCCTATACTAACTAGAACAACAAATATACGATGTCTTGTTACTTCTTATTACCTATTAGTGATAAAATAGAATAAAAATGATTTATTCAATACTATCATCCCAAAGGTTTTCGTCAAGCGTGAAAACATGCTTATTCCAATTCTAGTTGCAATAAATATGACCGCACCTTATTTGGACTTTAACACCGACAATTATTAACACTGGCCATACACATTAACAATACTTTAACACCGACAATTATTAACACTGGCCATACACATTAACAATACTTTAACACTGATAATTATTAACACTGGGAATACACATTTTTGTGTATTAACTTGTGATTTAAAATTATGTGAAGAACAAGTAAAATATTAATATTTAATACTAAAGTTCGGAAAAGTTCAGTGTTCGTGCAAGTTTTTTACATTCCTGGAAATAAGTCTGTTCGTCAGTTAAATACGCTTTAATTACAGACAAAAGGTTCAATACAAAAACGTTTGTGCGATACAAATTTTAGTATAACCTTATTAGATATAATCCATGGTTTCTGTGAAATTTATGTACATATAATCCCAAATAGAAAATATTAATTAGATTGATAAAATATTAATTAGATGGTTAATTTAGATTTTTTATATTCTTTTTAATTTCTTTAGGTCGCCTTTCTCATTGTTATATTTAGAGAAACGCTTGCAAAGACACAAGCAATAGCTACAATTAAATATAAATATTTATCGTGTAAAACTATAGAGCTAGTTTTTTAATAAAAATAAGTTCAATGCTTACCCGTCATTGCCTCACCGGCGTCTAACAAAATTAACTCTTCCCATCTTTACTCCACAGCGCATCAGCAATGAAATTGACATTTTTCTGTTGACAAGAATTCTACTAATATGTGGAGTACAACTCAACTATACAACTTTGTTGCCTGTTTTGTTACAACAGGTAGCAAAGGTAGTTCGCCACTGCCATATAGACAAAATAATAGTATTCATATAATAGGAATATTACTTACTTTTAACATATGCACCACGGCTGTCCCCATGGTGTGTTGGGTGGGTCCACAAGGCAAACGGCCTTTGACGGTGCGGTTCACCGCGGGGACACGGGTTTCTCGGATTCACGCGGATTCCGAGCCGCTCATCGGGTGGGGTTAGCCTAATGTTCCAGTTGGTAGTAAGAGATGGCTCTCGTAGCGTTAAATCCGCCATATGTATCAATTATTTGCATTTAAGTACACAAATAAATAAATTAAAATTAAAATTACGTCAAAAACACTCGAATATTTGGTCAAGGATTTGAAAGAAAATTGACGGGACGTTACAAAAATGGAAATTAGTCAAAAATACTATTATTTTTCATATTATACAAAAACAGAACGATTCAGAGATTTATTTTACATATATTGGTCAAAATTAAAAAAAGGTAATAATTCGTTCGGTATTTTTCTGTCCAGCTGTTTGGCTATCCTCAAAGTTTAATTTCATAAAGACCCTTCGTGACTCGTGACGAAGAAAGGAAACTTTGACATAGTTATACTAAAATAATCTAGCATGTATGTAAAGACAAAAACATTACTTCCACTCTTATACTCTTATGGTCTCCACTTTTATAGAAATTAAATATAATTTTTAAAAAAATTAAATATTTCTTTGCTATATTCAACCGTGGAATTCAGTTTGCGAAATCAAAAAAGTGCAAAATTTGGAAGAAAGCAATTAAAATCTTTATCCCAAATCAGGTCTTTAAAGTAATTGCAAGAAAATATCTGAAAAAATAGGTACAGACGTGATGGAGTGTGCGTATATTCAAAATTATCAACTCCACGTAATAGTTTGGCATCGCGCCATTTGCTGTTTTGTTTAATCAATCTAAATTGACCACAAACACATTTCATTAAAATCAGGTCACTCGTTTCAGTGCAACTAAATACTTCACCGCTTTGTTTATATATAAAAACGAATCTTGCTATTAAAATGTGGCAAATATAAATATAAACAAAATGAAATGCTTCCTTACGCGACTGGAATTATTTTCCTTCATAAATTCACGTTTTGCTCATTGTGTAACAATTTAGCTAATGTCTACGGCGTAAATTACCGTCCTCACCGTGGTGTGTTGGGTTGATCACAAGACGTAGGGCTTTTGACTGTGAGGCGCACCGCTGGGACCCGAGTTCGATTCCTGGCCGCTCGTCGAACGGGGTTAGACTGGTGTTCTAGTTGGATGTAAGAGATTGCTCATGTAGAAATAAGTCCGCCATATGTACCAATTAGGTACATTAAAGTACAGAAATAAATTACGTCATTACGCTCCCTCGCGAAAATAAATTACAAGTATTGTAATTGTTATATTTTGCATATATTGCATTTTGTGTGTACAAAATATTTCTTCGCGAAAAATAAAAAGTGAATTCATTGCATATAAACTAATATTTGTGAAAAATCTAGTTCTTGAATTTAAACGTTTGCTCTGACGTGCTTTAGGGTCAAAACGCACTTCGTTGTGCGACATTTTTCTCTCTCTATGAAATAAGTCGGTAGATCCGTGTTGTGCAGCGGCTAAAAATAAATATAATTTATATTGTACGAAATATAATTTATAATATTTTTAAGATGAGAAAGCACTAGAAAGTCGCTGTGTAGCATAGAGCAGCCGACTCAGTATGGAAAAAAATATGTATCATAGCTTCGTGCAGCCGTAGTGCGTTTTGAGTCATATAGAATAACACAAATTATAATTCGTGGTCTCGCACGGTGTCAATTGGCGCAGAACTTTGTTCTAGTCTTTGTGACGAAATAAAAATCCATCTTAAATTTCAAAACGCACTACAGCTATATGAAAATATGATACATATTTTTTTCCATACTGTCATACAGTCGGCCACTCTACGCTACGCAGCGACGTTCTAGTGCTTTCTCATCTTAAAAATACTACAAATTATATTTCGTGTTGTTGCACTGCGTCGCTGCGTACATGTCACGCAACTTCAGTGAAGTTTGACTTTTAGCCGGAAAATGGATATCTTGCTTACGAAAATTAAAATCTGACTCTATTCATGATGTAACTAAATCTGCATTGCACTATCCATGGAAATAGTTGCCAGAGCCTAGAGGTTGGACTTCTAGAGGAAGTCTTCTGGCGTCTAGAGATTGAAGTTGCCAGCCACAGACTCACTCATCCACAAACCAAGAAACACACTATTCCAGAGCTTCAATATAAACAAAAACAACAAAACAACCTCCACAACAATCACCATACTCCGTACAAAATATTTCAAGGGACTGACAATATCCCCCGACGGGCTGCGTTTTTACAGTAACTGCCCTCACTGTCTAGACACCCAATTCTTTCCCAATCATATCTTCAATTGTCCTGCAATACTGGCCAAACTCTTTGCCATTACTCCAGATCCCCCAGACCATCTACTGTACTCTCCACTAGTGGGTGACATAGCCAAGGCTGTACTGAACACATCTGATTTTTTTGTGCACTACATGGATACGATACCAACAAACTAACTTGATATGTAACCGTTTAAGTAACATAAGTCAAACTATTTTAGATAAACAGAACTATGACGATCTCAGAAATACTTCGTTGCTCGCTTTATATGCTGCAGAAAGCTAAAAAGTGTGTAACTAAAATCGGGAAAATTACTTAAAACAACCGGCTAAAGTTCCCTTATTTAATACAATAAAAATAACACAATATTTTTAATATACACAGAAAATAATCATATTCGTTAACGGCATTTCTTTCTTTTTTAGACCGATCCCTAAAAGCTCACATGATACGTTAAAAATATAATTATAAACATTGTGTGATATATCACTGAATACACTTTAGACTTGATTAAAATTCTCCAGAGGAATTACAATTACCGGTTAATTAACATAATCGTCGTATCTCTGAGATAATTAAGTAAAGTCAAACTGCGTTCCAAGTTAACTGGAAATTTACCGGAGTCGATTGCCTGTAAATCTTATAAATTGAAATTAGTGATAAATTGAACTTTTCGCATTCCATTTGAGTAGCCAATTGAATGAAGGATGTTTATTACAGAGGTTTATTAAAAAAACCTTTATATCTACTTTATTGAAATTTATATTTGTAAGAAACCCTGAGTTAATAATAAAGTAAATTTTCTGTCCGTAAGCTTTTAGGTTCATTGAATAGTATATTTCGTTAGAATATAATGTTTTGTTCTTGGTTGACCTTGGGCTAGCTGCCATCGACATAATTATATTTGCTCTCTAATGATTTATACCAAAACGTATGTGGACATATAACATAAACAATGAAAATAGAAGAAATATGATTGTTTAAACATGTTTAATACAGTTGATAAAAAAAAATGGAAAAAAGTGTATATAATACTAGCGTTCGCTTCAATCTAGGAGAAAATAATAAAAAGTCAGGAAAGACGGATGTACCAAATAGCGGATTTTCATAAGATATTAATGTTCCATAAATACAATGCGCTAAACATGCAACAGGGTATATAGAGATATGTGTTGTATGAAAACGAATGAAACGTAAAGCCATGCCAAGGTAGAGATAAAGTCAGTAGCATTACTAAAAGTGCGCAATTTTATTAATTATTTTATTAAACAAATCAACTAAGATAGACAAAGGAGCTGTTAATGTATTAAATATAGCGACAATTTAGAACCTGAAGTATTTATTTATCTAATAGCTCCTGTACGCGACTTTTAGTAATTTTTTTCCACGTGGACTACAGTAATATAGCTAGGCTTAATTTATCTGCTATCCAATAATTTTTTTCCCCTTTAGTATTAACGTTTCCGACCGTCATGATCGAGTTATAAAAAGGAGAAAATGTTGTATTCCATAACAAGGGAATTACGCTTGGATTTAAGAATTCGGAGTATACGGTATTAATTAGTAAGGGCTAAAATAAAAGTTAGAGAATTTTAATTACAGACGTTTCTACGTGATAAAGTAGAGTTCGTACTTTATACAATCAACAAAATCAATCAATAAAAAAGTAGTCTATGTTTTAATTTAGGCTTCAATCAGTTTGTAGACCAAATTTTGGAAAGATCAATTTTGAAATTACTAAGATATAGAGTAACAAACATCCACCCTTTCAAAATATTTTTTAAGTTTTAACTAGTGACATTTTGACCCACCTCTCTCCTAATCGTATCTTCAACGGTGAACCGCGTCGTCAAAGGTCGTATGCCTTGTGACCCACCCAACGCACCATGGTGAGAGCCGTGGTGTATATTTTAAAAGTGTAAATATTCTTACTATAAATATTCTTATTTCGTGAGTGCCATTATTTTGTTTATGTGTATATCTATAAGGCAAAGTAGCGAACTATCTTTGCTTTCTCTTTGGACAAAACGTTTAATAATATTTGAGTTGTAATCGAAAGCCGTTAGTTAGAATTTAACGTTTACACTACATATTGCATGTCTGTTGACTGCTATATAAAATAAATACGAATATTAATGTGTGAACCATTTCCATAAAATAATTATTTTTATAATATTATATATGTAATGACGTCGGTCGCGTGACTATGACATGTGTCGAGTAGTTAATGCTTGTCGTCAGTAAATTCATCGGCTTGAAAATTGGGACATATAAAAAATACACACACACACATATATATATATATATATGTGTGTGTGTGTGTGTGTGTGTGTGTGTGTGTGTGTGTATGTATATACATCACCTGATTCATTGAACAAGGTAATATAGCATCAATGTAGTAATGTTTTAGTGTATAAAAATTAATTAAATTTTGTCAATTAATTTACTCGATATTGACATTAACAAAATATGGAAGATATCCATTGTTACATGGTGTAATTTCTAAAGCTTCATATCCGAGGGATACTACCGGAACTCTATTTCTCTCACTGGATTGATCCTTTAACTTCTAAATTACAAATGCTACGTTCAGAAATTTGCATAAATTATTTAGTGGCAACCCAAAGAAACAGTTTAACCCAAATCAGGCATGTTAAAGGAACCTCTACATGGATTATGTAAGACGCTGCCTGTGATCCATTGACACCATCTGCTGGTAAATTTTTGGTTGCCTCGCTGTCATTTTTTTCGTGTGAAGTCGCTATAGGTTTGTAATGAATAAAAATTATTTATAATACCTAAAACAAAACAGTGCTCAGTTTTTCGAAAACATGATCTAATATTCACTCGTGACATAACATGTTAAAATTCAATGACGTTTATCGTATTCTGTCACGTACATAAAAGTCACATAGATCCAAGTCTATATTTTATTAAAAATATGGCTGTTCGCTTTCGGTTTAATATTTCATGAAATTATCAATAATTGATATTTTTTATGCATTTTTTATAATCTATAATGACTTCGTTTCGGTATTTTACTCCAGCGAGGTCTTTATAATTGATATTAATGACTAGAAATTGTAACTTTAATTTGTAAATTATATTTTATTTGCCATACTAATAATATGGCCGATTTATACCGTCTTTCATTTCACTCATATTTTTCCATATGCAGCTGAAAATTTTCTAATAATTGTATTTTATCCCCGTCCGGCAAATATTTACCCAAAAGTTCTTGTTTTATTACTTATGAGGCTATAAAAATATTTTATACAAAATCTATATGAATTGGGTGGTTCCTAGCATCCAATTACTTTTAAAAGTTGAGTGACTTTTTTGATCATCAAAGCCCCATTCCGACTCTACACACACACACACATGCACTTTAATCTTCTCAGAGGTACACATCGAATAACAATCAGAAAAAATATTACAATTAGCCCAGTTTGGCTAACAGTTACGATATTCGATATTTCGATATTTAATATCGTCTAGGAGAAATTATTTTCTCGTTAAATTTTTATTAGGTTTGTGAAAGGCGTGCACATTATTAGTGCTGTATTTACGTGGTGAAAAATTATTATTATTATTTATGAATAGTTATTATAAATATTATGTTCCTATGAAAATAAAATTGAATACATACATGAAACGCATACGAAACCCTCGTAACGTACATAAATTTAAAATAAACGTGATTGATGAAGACACCGTATTAGAATTTATATATAAAAGTCAAAGTATATATATATATATATATATATATATATATATATATATATATATATATATATATATTGAAATGGACACAAAAATTTAAGTCTATTTTAGTGACAAATACTAATTGAGTATTGGAGTCCTCGCTACGTTATTGTTTAGCTTTTCTTTGTGAACATTTCATATTCTCTCCAGAAACCATTATAAAAAAATTTCTTTGAGAAAGGAATCTTTCAAATGTGTACCAATGTGGGAAAATTATAATTCGAAAAATACGTATACACTTTTGAAGACACTAAAAGCCCATACCTCACCAGCCAGCTAATGATTTAAAATAAAAGTTATTTTGGAACCTACATACATGTTTACGAAGACCTATCTAACAATACTCTACACGCCTATGTATGCACCTAATATTATTTTTTTCATAATTCCACTTTTTCACTGTATAGCGGTTTACAGAAGACACTTGCCATCCCAATTTCATCTATTTAGTGCCAATAGTCAAATGGCTACGACATACCTGTAGACAGATAGACAGACAGACAGACGAGCAGATAGACAGGACGACATTATAAAGGTTCCGTTTTTTATATTTGGTTACGGAACCCTAACAAAAAAAGAATAAAAAATTGATGGACACTGATTTAAATATTAACAATACACTTTTTTATCTACCGCAATAAGAACTTAGATTTTAATATGGAGAGAAAAATAATACTTGATGAATTTATTGATATGAAAATAAATATTATGAAAGGAGATGTTATAAAAGAAGAAAGTGTTTGTCTATTTATTTCTTTGTTTGCTTTTGAAAATCCCATGAATTGCATTTCCAATTCAAATTAAAATTATGCCCACCTATGGGGCGGGTATTTCTAAATAAAATGAGGTATGTCTCTCTGTGCACGGAAAAAGGTTCCTCTGTCTCGTTTCTGTGCTGGAGAAAGATCGAACAGTAGTTTATATCTAATTGTATCGTTTTAAAAGGCAGGTACTTGCCTAGTACCATTAACAAGTATTCCGAAATTTTATTAATTAGGAAACGTTTTATAATATAGAAAAAGATTGATTGGAATACGACGAACCGTCAATTAGATTTAAAAGGAATTATTCTTGGCGATAACTTATGGGCGGTGTGCGTAAGTGACTCAGGGTAAACTGGGGCGCTCAATAACAATAAAGGTCTCTAAAGGTATCTAATCAGTTTTATCACTAACTTTTACAAGCAATTATAAAGTTGATTTGCCTAGTAACACGAAGTGAAATGTTGCTTGTTTATTTTTTTGTTTTTCTTTCTTCATACTTAAACAACGCGATAATTGTTTTTTTCACAACATACATTTGTTACTAATTTTTATTACTAATTTAGACTAAAATATTATTTTTTTGTAAAATTATTTTTTAATTAAAAAGTATCCCTTAACGATATTTTGGTAACGCAGGAAAAGCTTCGAAAAAAATCTGTTGATATTCCCATATAGTGTAGGACAGAACAAGCTACAAAATACTGATAGGTTCACCGCTAAATATATATAAGGAATAAGTACGTAATGGAAAAGTTGTTTTTTTTTGTTTAGCTACAACGAAACAAGTGTTTGGTAGTGGCTGAACAAAGAAAACAACTTTTCCATTACATGCTATTTTGAATTGTGATTCTCATACAATTCTAATTGAGATATCATTCTATACCATTCATCAATATTCGTAAATTGTATATTTAATAAATTCATTTTAATTGTATAAAATTATACTCGTTATTTAAAAAAAACAGAGTGCGAGTAATCTTTACGCGCCGTTTTGTTGAAACTTATTTAATTGTTGTGGCAGCGATTACTAAAAAGATTAAACTTAAAATAAATATATCACGTTAAAATTTATTAGTATTTATTGATAATATACTAATAAATTTTAGAATATCTCAGACACTAGCCTAATCAATGATGTAGTTTTGTAAAGTATCAAGTATCAGAAGCAAATATTTTGAATCACGACTGATTTACTACCATCCGTTTAGAAGTTACATTGTTCATCTCCAAAACCGAGGAGCTCCAAACTAAGACCCTGACCTGATCGATGGTGATTTGGTTATTTTGCAAAGTAGCAACTACTAATATCAAACACGTTGAATCACGTTTGATTTACGAACATCCGTTAAAGAGTTACATTGTTCATTTCCAGAACTCATCAATAAGCCTTGACCTGTTGGTGGTGTAGTTATTTTACACGGTTACTACTGTCAGTAGCTAATATCTTGAATCACTATTTATTTACGACCATCCATTAAGGAGTTACATTGCTCACTTTGAGAACTTATTATCAGACTCTGAGCTGGTCGACGGTGCAGTTATTTTGCATAATAAAAACCATCAGTAGCAAAATTTTGAATTACCGCTGATTTACTACCATTCTTTAAGGAGCTACATTGTTCATCTCAAGAACTCACCATCAGGCCCTGACCTGGTTGACGGTGTAATTATTTTGTAAAGTAACTACTCCCAGCAATCAATATCTTGAATCTAGGTTGATTTGAGCATCTATTAAGGAGTTATATTGTTCGTCTCCAGAGCTTTTCATCAAACCCTGATCTGGCAGACGGTATAGTTATTTCGTAAAATAATAACTACTCGTAGAAAATATTTCGAATCACGATTGATTTACTTTCAACCGTGAAGGAGTTACATTATACATCTTCAAAACCCTCATCAGATCCTGACCTGGTTGATGGTGTAATTATTTTACAACTACCAGTACTAAATATCTTTACTAACGGTTTATTTGCTATCATCCATTAACCATTTTCAGACTTCATCTCCAGAACTCTTCATCAGGCCCTGATGTGGTCGATGGTGAAGTTATTTTGCAAAGTAACAGCTGTCAGTAGCAAACATTGTGAATGACGGATGGTTAAATACCTCTCGTTAAGGAGTCATATTGTTCATCTCCAGAACTCATCATCAGGCCCTAATCTAGTCGACGGTGTAGTTATTTTGCAATGTAACGACTACCAGTAACAAATATCTTGAATCAACATTGATTTACAGCTCTCCGTTAAGGAATTCAAGTGTTTCTCTGCAGAACTCGTTATCAGACCCTGACCTGGTCGATAGTGAAGTTATTTTCCAAAGTAACAACTACCATTAGTAAATATTTTGAATCACGGTTGATTTACTACTATTGATTAAGGATTTCCATTGTTCATCTCCAAAACTCATCATCAGACCATGACCTGGTGATGGTGTAGTTATTTTGAAAGATAACAACTACCAGAAGCAAATATTTTGAATCACGATTGATTAAATACCATCCCTAAAGGAGTTCTAATGTTCATTTCCGGACCTCATAATCAGATCCCCATCATATTTTTATAAAACCACATCGCTACTTATACCCTTTTATACAAAATAATTACTAGTATTAAAGTTTATAAAAATATAAAAGACAAATTCAAATATATATGTGTATAACACACATACAAAATTATCACTCACGAAATCCTACAGTCAGTGGATGCTTTCAAATACCGGAAACTGTGAAGTAAACTATAAACTTTACTCAACGTTATTTCCTTCCGGAAAAAAAATCTTCTTAGCCACGTCTAAAGAAGTTTTATTTCAAAAATCGTGCAGCAAAAAGTTCATTGCGAGATCCAAAAGATTCAATGTTTTAGAATTTGTGGAAATATGTTTGACTCTTTCACTCCCATAGCAATTTAAGGTTATGCAGGAAATTCATATCTTAGTGATTGGTTATTAAGAAGATCCCCTTTAAAATTTCTATGTATAGTTCAGGGGATACAAATCCGATACGAGTTAATTGTGGGATTTATTTCATCCACATACATATATATATATATATAAATATATATATATATATATATATATATATAAATATATATATATATATATATATATATAGGAATATATATATACATACATATATGTCTGTGATGAAGTAAGTAAATAAATGCGTACCTGAAGAACACTTTTGATACGCCGGTAAACTAAAAGAAGTTTTCTATGTTATAAATAGAATTAATTTAATAATTAATAAGCTACATAATTATTTGTCAAATTTAACATTTAATCTGGTTAGAGCTTCTTTCTTTGGCATATGGTACACCTTCTTTCTAATTGTGTTATTAATATTGATTAGCGTTTACTTAAGTCACTTAAATTAAAGACCAAGTTTCTTTAACTTGAACACATTAAAATTCAACTTGAATTTGTATAACATATTATAACCATTTTATTTGTATAATAATACTAGGTGGCTTTTTTTCTGTTTAATATATTTGTTAAATCGTCTTGCTACAAATTATGCTTATAATGCCACTATGAGCTAAACAATGATAAATATGTTACATAATTGCCTTCACACAGTGTACACTGCTGTGTTAAATGGAGTTTCTTTTAGTGGTCCATCTCTGCGTAATCGAGACACTTTAAGTACTTTGTTTCAAGTACTTATAACTTTATGTTGAATATATAAAAACTATATCGTTGTCGTCGGTTACTCAAGGGAGATATATTTCAAATCTACAGATAGATTTTAAATCTCTAGATATCAGCAAAGTTGATTGCATATAGACAATTTCCTTTCTTCGCAGAAACGAAATGATAATCTATATTCAAAATATTTATTCCTATTAACTTTTTTTTCTGAAAATTTTACAATGATATGGAAAGGAAAGCACTAAATGTATGAATTTCGTTAGTTGAACGTCTACACCAAAATTTAAACAATGGATGTAAGCAAGCATATATTTTCCTTAAATTGGTTTCAGGAGTAATACGACCTCCTTATTTGGCAATTTCATTAAACTTTGACTCGTTCGAATTAATTTTCCGACTTTTCGTATTAGTTGTTCGTGAATAATTTCCGGCACGCGATTATTAATAAACATTTTATTAATATTTTACTGTAATACGAGTCGATTAAAGAATAAGAGTGTGGCAAAAGCAATTTACTTCATGTTCAAATTGTTTGTGAGTACGTGAAAATTATTAGACGCTTGTAATGGGTAGAGTATTTCACCTCAACTTTTTGATATTCACATATTTTAATAATTTTTAGTGTTAACAAATCATAATATGCGAATGAATCAATTATATACTCGTATATACATATATGTATATATATATATATATATATATATATATATATATATATAGATTCGTAATATCATATCTCGATTCCTAATTAATAGGTGTACCTATCACATAATAATTTCGATTTAATTTCACAATAAATAAAAATATTCGAAATAAAAGGTTTTCTTATTTTCTAAAAATCTCCGCGAATCTCATAAAAAACCAGTTCTTTCTTTTTCTTGAAAAGTTGGCAAAACCGGGTTAGGTCATATTGCCGATTCACAGTCGATTTATTCGTTATAATAAATTTAAATAAAGAAACCGATCGAACAAGTTAAAGCACGAAAAAATAATAATCGGCAAAACTTTTTTTCTGTTCACATAACTATAATTCCTTTATTTTTTAATTTGTTTTTATTATTGTTTTAATTGTTACAATAATATAAATGATCATATATAAGATAGCCTGAAGAACATATGTTGCAATATGACAAATTATTGTTCATGTATATTTAAGCTCACCAGTGATCCTTCAAAAATATTATCTTATATTAGCTTGTACAACCCGCGCTTCTCGTCTCTCTCATGTCAACTCGACTGTGCTAAGCTATATATATAGCTATAGCTATATAAGCTAAATAATATAAATGCTATTTCTTACTTAGTGGAGAGACTTATTCGAACGTTCTATAAAAAAAACATATTTGTTTTACTGCCACGGATATCAAAATAATTCAATAGCATCCTACTTTCTGAAAGCGTTGCTTCCCTATAATGAACTGAAGAATTAACGTAATTATTAAATTAAAGCTTAAAGAAGTAACTTAATTCCAAAAATTGTTCGTAGAGTACTAAAAGAAATTATACGTACAACTTAAGAAGTGAAGTTACACCTTTATGTCTTTAGATTTTAATTTATATTCAATTAATTTTTTCATTGTTTCAAATTTAATTTACGAACCAAAACGTCACACAAAGAAAAAGTAAAATATTGTTAGAAATTATTCAATCGTAGAAGAAAAATAATACCAAGTAAATGGAGACAAAAGACAATTTTAAAAATTACTACAGAATGCCTTAAAATATCTGTTCGTGGTTTAAGGATGCAAAACACTGTATGTCTGACACAAATATTAGATTTGAAGACCATAAACTCAAAGTAACCTCAACACGGAAGAGTAGTCAACATAATTAATGCTCAGTTTTACATACTGCATCATTAAAAGCAACTCCCACCTTACAAACAAAAAGTTGTAAGTGAAAATACATAATATAAAAAAAAATTGAAAAAAGTGTTTTAAATGCAAACTGTGGGAGACAAAAATCTAAATCTCTCAATTTTGTTATGAATTTAAGTGTAAAGAGTAATCTCAGATGTTAACCAGATGAATACGTTCCTTTTGTGTATAACCTTAACAAGAGGTTAAATTAGGTCTTCACGCGGTCAATCTCGGTAAACTTTCTAGAGTTACTAGTAATAACGTATGGGAATAACGTACGACTGGAAATACGAAATTGTTTTTTGCTGCAATGTATTGATATTTCTTATATCTAAATTGTACATTAATGAATTACGATTTTACTTATTATATCTTCAAATTTATAACAAACGTGAATAGATTATTTCTCTTCAATGAAAACATATTATCCTTATAAGAAGGTGAACCGATTTGTAAAATCATTGTGTCTGACGGACTCAAAAGACAAAACCATACTTTTTCAAGAATTCAAAAAGTAACGAATGAATAATGTGGGTATCGGATACGGAGCGCGATATTGTATTTACATGTCGACAAGGTGTCTCGCCTTAATTTTAGTTTGTACTTTTGTGAGACATAAAAATATAAGGGTGTGATACGATTAGTACCTTCTTAGATAATAGCAGAATGTTTATTTCACATTAAATGTAACCATCTAAGACCACAGTGGTTAATGTTAGTAAACCATGTTCTGCTCTAATTCAATTTCCTTAACATAATTTTAGCGGAAATAGAAAGTCCAACCTTCTACTTATTCAGGACGTCATTGTTTATTACAATGAAATTTGAACCGCAGGTTTTTGTTGAGAGTCAAATTATACCACTAGGGTGCAGTAATTTGAAAATGTATAAACACATTTTAAAATACATAAGCGTCCAAAAAAATAAACTCTTCCTTTCAGTTTGAAGAAAAAAACTTTCCTAAATTTGAAAATTTTGCTACGCAGCAAATTTTTTTTCCCTAATATAGATGAATTATAAAACATGTCAACATTTATAGATATCCAAACAGACGTAAAATAAAACTAAAGTTTTACCATAAAGACGTAGCTATTTTCTGCCAAACAGTGAATATTTACACATCCTGGATAAAACTAGAATCAAAGAAAAATTACGCGAGGAAGATATATAAAAGTTTATCAAAATGCTTAAATGTTATATTTCTACAATTTTTTTTTCTTTTGAATGCATTCACAAATACATTTGATTTAAGCCTTTGTGTTGAGGAAGACAATTAATTTAAAGTCCTGCGTTTACGAAAAAATTAACTTTATATAATTTTACGTGTAAACGAGATATACGAAGGTTAGCTTTCTAGAACTTTGTAAATTTAATCTCATTACAAAAAGAAATATAAAACGTCCTTATTTAATATTAAATTTTCACGTTTTTGTAGTATTTTCCAATTATTGGAAATTCTCTAAATAACATTTTACTAAGGGTATTATGAAGTTTACAATATAATAATCTGCTTAGTTGGTGTACTAACAGTTCACATTGCTATTTTACGTTTCTATATGAATTAAATGTTCATAAAAAATTAATTAAGTAAACGAAAGAATTTCTACATTAAATCTTATAATAATACCTAATAATAATATGAAATCTGCTATAGCCCGAGGAATAGGTAAAGATATGTTGTGTCAAATTTATTTTTAGCATGGTTTTAAATATTATCACTAGAATTTAATCAATATCATTTCAAATATGCTGACCAAAGTATCGTTTTGAATAGCTCAAATAATACAATCAACATGTCATTGCAGTATTTAAAGTAATGACATTTAAAAAGTTGGTTGTTAAAATATGATGAGAATAATTTGAAGTACCAGTCCAAAGTCATAAAAATCAGGAGTGACGAAAATTAAATGTATTTTGCTACTGTATCTATTTTCAAGGTTTTTAAACCGTTTAAATATCATTATTTTATAGTAGGAAATCAAAATGAAAAAACAAAATTGCTACAAGTAACTAAAGTAAACGGAATTTACGATAATTTTCCTCCCATCTACGTTATGTATAAAATGTGATTTTAATTGTACGAATTAACTTTCCGTGTCGATATTAGTAAAATGACATCTCTAAAAAACTGCATATAATTATATTTTTTTCACTTTTCTAACGTGGTTATAAGTTGAATTATAAGTGTATAGATTATATTTAGTCAAATATTTGTTTCATGTCTTACTTTTGATACATGTGCGAAATAGACAATAATATAAAATAATACAAAAATCAAAGAAAAAAACAAAAGAGTTTTGCCATGTAAATCTATTTCTTAATACTTTAATGAGTTTGAATCAATTAAAATATAAGTGAGTATGCAATATTGTATAAAAACTGTAAGTATTTTTCAAAAGTTTCAGAAAAATTATATAAATTTATGCAACGAATCGTACTTTACGTAACATTTCATTTTTAATTCATATGTTTATTTATTTATGGGTTATATTTATAATACTCTTTAACTGTATTGCGAACAACAAATGGACAACTATTTACTGCATAATATAACAATCTAGCATGTAGGCTACAAATAGAGTGTTGCTACGTAAAACCACAATATATTTGAACTTCGAAGCGGAGACTATAACTTGGAACGACACCCTACTAATATATAAGAGTTCTGAAAAAATTACTGTAATGTAATTCCTCCGCCTGGATGAAACAATTGCTTCCCGCTACTTGTAAATGCAATAATTATTTTGGAAACTAATTAATTATAATGCATTAATGGAGTATTAATTATCCAAAGACTTTTATTGTCTGTATCCAAACCAACGCTTAAAGGGTCTTTACTCAGAAACTGAATATGAAGGGAGAAAGCCTCATTTTATAACCCAACTGCCTCGCACTTGTGATAGGTCGTGTATTGTAATTTCTGATCATGTAAAGGTATTTGTTTAAAAAGCTAATATGTATCACTAAGAAATAATTACTACTCTCAAATTTTTGTACTATACCTTATTAAATAGCTATCTCCGGTAATCTCTTAAATTAACAAATTACTGAAATACACGTGTACATAACTTCTGCATTTAAGTAATGTTACTGTTCTTCGTTTCCTTTTAAAATTTCATCATAGTTTATTGGAAGTATTGCGAACGATATGTAAAAAGTTCGAAATATGGAGTATTAAATACACCGGACCAATATTTTGACCGCTGCACTTGTAGAATACGCTGTACTGGGCCCTTCTCTGGGCGCTTGAAGGCATGAACTCTAGATAGAATTCGAAATACTGATTTGTCTCAAATTGTGTCGAATTAACACATATTGTACTGAATTGTATCGTTTCTTCTACAAGATTTAAATCCTTTACGAGGCTACTGGCTACCGCCCCGGGGGTTACGAACTCGCGGCCGCCTGTTTATCGTATTAGTTGCAGCGACGTTCGGTGTGGGGGGCGTGGCTTAACGCAGACCCGATTCTTACGTTAGTTGCAGCTCCCGTTGGCGTAAGGGATTTGGATTTGCGGCGGCACAATTATTGTATTGGTTACGACTGGCTCCGGCGTCAGCGATGTGAATTTGTGGTCGCCGTTTATCGCGTTGGTTATGGCACCCTCTCGACGGTAAGGGTTCGGCGTCGGCGACAATAGCCTAACAGGGAGATAGACAAATATTTCATTTTATCTAAATATAATTTAAAACAAATTCATCAAGCCATAAATGCAAATTGAAATCACACATCGCTAATTAACAAGAATACTACCTCAAGAATAGGAGTATAGAGCTAAATAGGGTTCCCTTTGTTAAAAGAGCTAATTTAAGAACTTAACTTAATAACGGTTAGCATATAAATTAATGGTATCGTACTGTTATTTACATCACCATGATAATAAATACGTAAATCAAAATAGTTTTCCTAGACTCAAGTGTAATAATATACCGAAAACCTGAATCTTAGTGCTAGTGTTGCATTGTTTGTTCTTAACTCTAGTAATTTGTTTAATTGTAAGGTAGCCATGGTATATTTTAATATTGCCACATTATTTTCAATAGTTTTTCTTCGCCACAAACTATTTTAAGAAAATTTGCGTTAAACTTTCTAGGGCCGGCAACCAAATAGAAGTTTTAGTATTGGATTTTCCATTTTTATCGAAGGAAATTTTAATTTTATTCTGAACTGTAAGAGTGAGTTTTTTTTTCGATAAGGTTTTTTTCGCCCTGTAAGTAATCAATTTCCATGTTGAGGTACAAAAAAGATTTATGTTTTTAAGAGACGAGTATAACATCGCGCCATCTCTAAATTATTTAAAACAAACACACGCTATCACCATGTTGGGCTATTTTTCGCTTCTTTCCTATATGCCATACTATTAAGGTTTCACAGTACCTACATCAGTTACAACCCTCACAGTTTGTATCATTTTAGCTTTAACCACGTGAAACCCTTTAAATAAAAATGGTAAATAAAATGGAACAAAATTAATAAAAAAACAATGTATTATATACATAATAATAATGCCCCATGCACGAAAAGTAGAGGCGAAATTTCTTTCGCACCCTTCATTAAGTTGGGTAATATTGAACAGGTTAGTTTGAAATAACATTTAGGTTCTTTCTTTTTTTTTAATTTGTAAATCTCTTTGACTATCCTTAAATTCCAAAATGGTATGAAACGTGCAATTTTTTAACAAATACAAAGAAACTCCGAACAAATCTGGAAATTAGTGCTCATTTAATAGGTGCAATTCAAATTATTTCATATATGTTTAATTAATAACTTTGGTTTTCTAGGATGGCTTTAGAAATATAGTTTTATAGTCAACTTCTCCAATTTATTTTTGAACGTTAATTCTTTTTAGACGTCTTTTTGATTTCTTTTCTTTCGTTATTTCTTGTTAGCTTTTTTTCTGATTCTATTCCCGTCTTTTCATCGCAATCGCACTTTTCGACTTTATTTTCTTCGAAATATTGTCCTTATTATATATATATATATATATATATATATATATATATACATATATATATATATATATATATATATATATATATATACATTCTCGACTATATTTTGTCTTAACGCCGCCTGAAAACTCATTAGAGGGGAATCGATATTTTCTCGCGAAGAGATAGTTTGTGCAGTAGTACTGTTGCAAGACTTCTTACAAGCAGAAATATTTTTATGTTGTATCCTAAAAGCGAGGACAAAAGCGATATTGTTATAATATTATACTTTATTTAATTATACAACAATATTACATGTTCGGATATTTCATTGCGAAACATAAAAATTGTAACAAATATTAATCATACCACTCGGCAGATCTCATAATTTTATAACTGCCTTATTGTCCTCTATTAGGTTTTGTTTACCTTTCTAACGTTATATTAGATTATCCTGCTATCGATAGTTAACCATATCATGCAGGTTAACGGATTAACATGCTTCCTTAAACGGTAACGATGTTTTAATATAAAATAAATGAAATTTGCTTCAGTTCTTCTTCGTAGAGATTAATTAAATACATACATAAATTAACTAAGTATCAAAAGCCAGCCAGCACTATTTCTTTCCAAAACTCGACCAAAACTCATGTTCTCCATTACATTTCATTGGAAATATAGAGAACAAAAAATGAGAATAAACCTTGAGATCGTGACATAGAAACTAAAATATAATGACACTATTACAATCTATAAAATAATAATAAAGGTTGCACACCAGTTTAGTTTGCAACCTCTGAATATATTCAAATAAATCGAATGCTATAATGCCACAAAATTTTAGTTATTTTCTCTAACTAGCCATCATAGGCATAATTTATCGCCATAGCGACGTTCTAAATACCTTCATTCCTCCCAACAAAATATTGTGAAAAAGGTTGTACTTCATATCGAAACTCGACGAGCGTTATGTAGCCGAATCCGTCTCATTACATCCGCTGTAGGATTCTGATTGCTCTCGTGACTGCCCAATCAATAACGTAGTCGACTGATCCCTCAGCTTCCCCCCATATTGGGCAGGTTCGCCTACAGAGTGTCTGTGCACTCTAAGTGAATTTAATACGCGAACTGTTACCCGATAACCTTGTCGAAAATAGATAATTTGTTTTCAGCCGGTAATGAGGGAAGGCTTCGTTTACACTAAATAATTTATGCGCTGTGCCTATATTGACATTGTATTTTGTATTGTTGCCTATTGTATGTTGTATTATTGCCTATTGTATATTGTATTGTTGCCTAAATTGTTAGTACAAAGCGTTGTTGAATATCGGCAATTTTTTTAGGGCAAGTGAGCCTGAAGGGCGAATTTACGCTAAATCGGATGGTGAGAGGTTAACTTACTTCATTTTCCGCGTAATTGTGGAAATTCGTAGTATAAGATTTTAAACATATATTTATCTTATTGTACGATTATGATTTAACTTTTCTTTAATGAATCACGAAGATAATAAATCCATATCTCCGATAATTTATTACGGGTTTATTCTTTCAGCAGGTACATTAGTGAGTGCAATAATGTACCTGCTGAAAGAAAATTCTAGTTCAATTAGTAGTGCAAATTCTGTCATTTTCCCTTTTACTGTTGTGGTGTGCACATGTGAAATCTGAACCCATTAAAATTATCCAAAATCATAAAGAATGCGTCCACGGAAATTTTACCTAATGATCCTCTTTCTACTTCATTCATTTCGATTTCTTCAACACGAGAGTATTATTTTTAGTTTTACTTGGGTTTTCCTTAAAGAAAACTAAAAATAACTCATAAAAATTTAAGCCCATTGAGCATATTCAGTAAGAGACAGATTTAAATCAGAAGCTATTTATGAAAACTACTTTCCTTGCCATAAGTAGGTTTATATAATATATAAAAAAATTATACATATTATATGCAAAGCTCTATAAATACGGCAACTTACATGCAGATACGATTAATGTAATTATAATTATTAAAACATTGAAGTGTCAAAAAAATCAAAATTTTTTTATAATATAGTTTTTAATAGCATATATTAATATTTCTTGAATTTAATATGTTTGGCATTAATTTTAAATTTATGGTGTTATCTCCGCTAATAGCCCACCTGAAAATGTTGTAATACAACGAAACCTAGATCGTGGTAAAGAACTTAAAGAAAGTAGAAATATTACTATATTACGTAGTTTCATTTAATTGTGATTAATATTTCTGGTTTATGAATCAATGAAATCGCTTTTGTGCATTTTTTTCAAATATTTTATAACTAAATATATCTGCGTATTTTGGAATGGTATTTGCAAATAATGTTACAAAGTGTTAAAATGTCACTGCTGACTTAAAAATATTTACATGTGAATAAATATTTCAGCCAACATTACTTTTGTTCTTTGTGTGAAACAGTGTCTTTAGTGCTAAAAGTGTTATTGCTTATTGAAATAATAATACAGATAAAATGTTAAATTCATAATAAAGAATTTAATTCAGCATGATATTTTTAAAACATTTTAGAACATTTAGATTAGCTAACAGAAATACGAGTCTGACTCATATACCTGCTCTTATAGTCAGTCATCGATTTTGAGTATAATCACTAATTATTTAACTTCAAAATGTGAGAATGGGATAAATGTAAATTTATCCTTTATAAACTTATCTTATTCCTAGAGTGTTGTGATTAAGCAAAGTATTAAATAAAACAAATTGCCATAAAATATTGTCAGAATTAGTTGTTATAATTACATATTCAGAATAAGAAAAGCTAGATTTATACATTTTATTAATCATTAAGATATCAAAGAAATTTAGTTCAAACAACGAAAGTGTCAAGATGCCAAAAATATAATTACAGTTTCAATTTGGCGATAATAATTACAGAGTCTTATTCACGAGATAGTTTTAATCGGTACTGAATTTTAAATAATCTATAAACATTGATTATATTATTAATATAAAACAATTTAGGAGCCGCGTGCGTCAAAAAACCAAATTTTGTATTGAAATGTATGTTTGCAGTTATCGATATACAAACTTAAATGGCCAAATTCATAAATTCGATCTTTGACAATAATTTTATAACTGGTTTATAAGGATGATAAAGATATAATGAATGTCCTGATATTTTCATCGTTTTCCTCGTTTCATAAAACTACGTAAATAATAAAAGAATCCTGTACAAACAAAACCATTAAGTATGGCAATTATATGAAACGGCTTCTTTCTATATTCTCAAAAAAAATTGTGTGTGTACAATTGGAGCGTGATTATAAATACGTTTGGTAAAACCTAAAATTAAATTTTTAAAATAAAAATTTAAAATTTATTTCACAGATGAGTGGCCTACCATTTTATTATTCTGCTGGTTTTCAATTGTGAGCTAATCATCCGCCAGACCGTTTCCAAATTATCGTGTTTCAACTTTATTATTTTCTCATACAGAATATTAAAAAAATTTATCCTTTATCTAAAATTGCAATAATTATCATTTAATGTAAGATTATTAATGATAATAATAATTATTATTATCATTTATTCAATTTAATTACATTATTTTAAAAATTTAAGTGAATAGCAGCGATTTAATATAAACACGGGTATGTAATTAATAGTTATATTTACTAAAACAATCTATGTAAAGTTTAATTAATAATTAAAATAAATGAATATGCGGAAAATTTATTGTAATTTATTAATTTTAATTATTTAGAAAATAATAAGGTAACAATTCATGATTTATAAAGCGAGTAAAGACAGCTAGCAGAAAAATGAAATATCAAACAAACTGTGTAAATATATGTTTATTGAACAAGTTCATGGCGTCGATTACCTATAGTTTTTGATGCATAGTAAGTCACTTCATTCTTTCAAGTTTTTATCGCATTCGTAAATTTCTCCCTTATCATTTTTTCTAAAGAAGTATAGATTCAA
The DNA here is from genome assembly GCA_039881145.1 of Druceiella hillmani. Classification (NCBI taxonomy): domain Eukaryota; kingdom Metazoa; phylum Arthropoda; class Insecta; order Lepidoptera; family Hepialidae; genus Druceiella; species Druceiella hillmani. The sequence continues at coordinate 13,781,297 of JAYKKI010000032.1, forward strand.
AAATATATAAATATGATTTGGCAATTATATTGATATGGGTAACTCATTCGTATAAACAAAAATGTACCATATGAGCTATAAAGTACGTAGTAGTAAATAGCATGTGTCTTAATAAAAGCCAAGGTATTTCCCTATAATGGTATTAGCTATATGAGGATAAAGTTTCATGCTCGCTTAATCAACCCATATAAGACATTTGAAGGCATTAGTTATGATCAAATAGAAAGCAATAATTTGAACAACTTACTAATCGCATTTAAGAAAGCCGGCGAAATGTGAGTCGGACACGCTCAATAAGGTTCCATGTCATAGATTATTATTGCACTGACTTAATATTGTTGCACACAAACAAAATTTTAAGATTTTCAGAGTTAACATTTTTGTATAGTTTATTTTTTCGCTAGGTACTATAAATGTTATCGTATATTTTTTTGTTTATCCTGCAATCGTTGAATGATTTTCTAATTACATAAATAAATTCAAATATGTTTACGATGGAAATTCGGAGATAAGTAGGAAGAGGTTATACATTTTGCGCATATTTCTGTAATAAAAGCCAACTTTCGAATGTGAATAACTTTTCAAAAGACAGATAGACAACCGGGCGGACACGGAAGTCTCGACATTCCCTTTTTACTTAATTTTTATATCACTTAACAAGTAATTGAAACTACGTGATGTAGTATCATATCTACTTTATTTAAATTCTAAACCACGACCTAAGTTTCGCTGTCGTATTACATCTTCAGGTGGGCAATTTGAAGAGATTCCCTTTTTAACAATTCAACATTAGTAGCAAAGTACATGCACTCAAGATACTCTAAAAAATAAAGAATTTACTAAATCAATGCTACAGCTCAAACACAAACGGAAATTATACTACGTGATGTAGTATCATATCTACTTTATTGTAAATGATATTACGTGATGTAGTATCATATCTACTTTATTTAAAATTCTAAACCACGACCTAGGTTCCGCTGTCGTATTCCATCTTCAGGTGGGCAATTTGAAGAGATTCCCTTTTTAACAATTCAACATTAGTAGCAAAGTACATGCACTCAAAATACTCTAAAAAATAAAGAATTTACTAAATCAATGATACAGCTCAAGATACAGCTCAAACACAAATGGAAATGATACTACGTGATGTAGTATCATATCTACTTTATTGTAAGTGATACTACGTGATGTAGTATCATATCTACTTTATTTAAAATTCTAAACCACGACCTAGGTTTCGCTGTCGTATTACATCTTCAGGTGGGCAATTTGAAGAGATTCCCTTTTTAACAATTCAACATTAGTAGCAAAGTACATGCACTCAAGATACTCTAAAAAATAAAGAATTTACTAAATCAAAAAGAATTACGAAAAGAATTTACAAAAAAAATGATGCAGCTCAAACACAAACGGAAATGATACTACGTGATGTAGTATCATATCTACTTTATTGTAAATGATACTACGTGATGTAGTATCATATCTACTTTATTTAAATTCTAAACCACGACCTAGGTTTCGCTGTCGTATTACATCTTCAGGTGGGCAATTTGAAGAGATTCCCTTTTTAACAATTCAACATTAGTAGCAAAGTACATGCACTCAAAATACTCTAAAAAATAAAGAATTTACTAAATCAATGATACAGCTCAAACACAAACGGAAAATTGATTAGTAAGGTGCGATGTACGAGTATTATAGGTATTTATTTGTTTAAGAAAATGAAAGGTATTGGAAATATTTGTACAAAATATATTTAATATACAGTATTAAGTTAAAAATAAAAATTGAACATCTTGACATGAATGGAAATTCATAATACCCAGGATAAGAAGGTAAATAGTATTATTTTCTTGGATACATATCTTTCAAAAATGGTTTGTGAATATTTCGAATATAGCAGTATTATTAGCAATTCTACTTATATTTTGTATCCACATAATACAAGTAGATTGCTAGTTATACTAATTGTTATTTCCTACTCTACACTCAAGATTTACAAAAATTAGGGAAATTGCATATAATTTTAAATGCTATTAGTGTTTTAACCAGTCACGCATCTTCAATATGAGGTAGGTCATATTTAAAAAATTGCGTGTATAATCGATGAAATAACCTAATATAACGAGTTTATCTTAATTCATTAATTTCATTTAAAATAGCTTATTCAACCTTCTGTTTTGAAGTGAAAATTATTTTGTATTAACGTATAAAATACTGAGGGGTAATATGCATAGCGTTTCACAGATGCACGGAATTACCCTAATAGCACCTTTCATAATAATATTAAACGAAGTGAAACGAAACTATTGTAGACGTTTTGTGTCTACCGGAACATAAAAGGTTAATTTTTTTATAATGGATAAACCATTTTTTATAATGGATAAACCATTTTTATAATGGACAAACCATGAAACTACGATTCAACAGATGCATTATTCATGCTTCAGGTTGAGCTTTGAAAGTTTCGTACATACATTTTTATTTTTTTTTGACATTTATATTTAAAAGCTTATAATGCCATCACAGTATATATCTTATTTAACAATATCAAAGTAGATCAAAAACATTTTCCAAAAAATAATGACGGCTTCCCTGATTTCATTTTAACGCTCTCCGTTTCGGATTTAGCAAATGACAGCCCTAAGCGAGAAACTCGCCCAACGACTTCATCAAGTTAGGCGCCCGTCCAACCGCCCTATCATAACTCTATTACATTCAAAGGACACCTTCGGCCAACGATGCGGGGTGCTAACCGTGTGCTATGCGGGGTTCAACCCACATCATAAAAGGTCACCGCGGTAGGCAGATGAATGAAACGTCTATAAACTGGTAGAAACATTTATCTGTTACACGCAAGGCGGTTGACGTTTATATTTAAATGAATTTTGTCGGTTTAGGGCGCGATTAGTATAGGAAGACTTATTTTGTATTAAGTATTATATAAAATAAATATGGTATACTGAAATATAAAAACTAAATTATGCTATATAAAAGACAATAAAAAGAATCGCCTAATTTAAGTTTCAATGCTGAACTGATTTTCATGTATGAAACTGTTTCTTTGTGTGAATATGAGTAAAAATATAGATTATTTTAAGTTCCAAATCGATTAAACAAGACTCGGAACACAATTATAAGGACAGACTATGATGAACGCACGAAAAGAGTTATATGACATTTTACAAGAGAGTCAATTAAAAGAATGTAAAAAAATATATTTTTATAATGCAGCTATATACTGCTTACATATTCCATTAGCCAGAATTGCTAAAATCAAAATTATGGTAAAGGCATAATAAGTAGGATTTTCTCTAAACTTTACCAGAAAACTAAAGCAATTTTTCTAAACCTAATAAACTTTAGATATAAGTTTATTTAAATGGGGGAAACAGTACTGATTTTAATAGAATAAACAGTTTAATTATAATACTATGCACCCACAAAGAGTTACAATGTGTTCGCAATACTCGTAGTGCGAGTTTTTGTGAGCGAGTACTTAAGTGACTTAATTTATTTAATACATCGTTAAATACCAATTATCAAAACCACTTATCAACATTTACATTGATGAAGTTACGTATTTTTAGCTATATATCATGATCTTAAATTTACCCAATATTAATCATCAACTCTAATATTTACAAAAATAAATTTTCCCCAGACACCTGCTTTACACAGTGTAATAGTACAATTAATTAATATATGACCTGTGAAAATTTTATAACCTTTCAAATCATACAACTTTTTTAAGAAAAATTAAATTTTATTTATAATATATTAGAATTCCAAAATTTTGCCAAGAATATTTTAAGTGCATAATAGTTTTGTAACTTTGAAAATCTAGGGGTTTGTAAATAACTCCTACCGCTCGGGCGAGTCTATGGTTTTTAATCGAAGTAACTTGAAATTACCACTGTTCAAAATATTTTAGTGGTTCAAATATCCACCACAAAACGTTCACTTCCTTCCGGACAATATTTCCCTGAAAGAATGCTGTCTTATTGTAATTTGTGACTTTTATTGACGTTGTGTACTTGTATATTCACGTATACCATGACTATATAAGTATACTTCTTTACCAGAAACGCACTGAATAGTCATCATTACTAGATAGATGACACTTAAACACCTTTAAGAAATAATATGTAAAGAATTAAAAAAATTATTTAAAAAGTTAATTTTAAATTTTTCGTCAATAGCGGGGAGCATAAGCTTTAAAATTATGTTTGCATCATTAATTTTGATGGAGAATTAAGGAAGATATAGCGTTGCCACAAAAAACAACACTGAGAAATATAAGTTTCGCAAACTTAATGTTTAATAAAATGAAAATAAAGAATGGACCAAATGTTGCTAATAAAAAGGTTTGTAAAAATAATTTCACTGTATATATTTAATGAGTATATAAAAGACAATCGTTTTCATTGTCGTTTCGCACAAAAAAAGACATATAATTTAGAATTAATTTTTGCCTTTTAAATGAAATTACGTGATGTAGTATTTTTTCTACTTTCTTTAAGTTCTTTACCGCGACCTAGGTTTCGTTATATTACAATATTTCGTTATATTAGCAAAGATTGCTAACAGCCCACCTGAAGATGTTAAAGAAAGTAAAAATAATACTACATCACGTAGTTTCATTTAATTGTGAATAATGAATTTCTACAAAATTAACACCAAATATATTCAACAGATGAATTTTGTGGTTAACCAAATAATTTTTAAAGAGTTTTCTTTATCGTATTAATTGTTTTTTGTCGACCTCAAACGTTGTATTTAAATCAAAATGTATTCTTTATAATGTATAATTTGCCTACAAACTTTGCGATGTATTGTGTAAATAAAAGAAAAAATACGCAGTACAAAGTAATTACTTCTCTTATTATAATCAGTACTTAGTCAAGAAGCCAGGCCAGACCTCTGATTTGCGATAAAATATATTATAAGCCGAGTAATAAACACAATGTGTCGTGCCTGTTATTTGGTTTATGACATGAAATCAATAAATTTAATGAAACGTAATGTAATATGTGACTATATAAATATACTAAGTTAATAGAAGTCACAAATCAAAATCAGATGAGCATTCTTTCAGGAAAATGTCATCCAGCAAGTAAATGTTTTTGGAGTTTACTCCTTGCGAATAAATTTTCATATATAGCGCCCGGTATGAAATTTTATTAGGAGGTATGATTTTATCATTAGTTCAGAGAGTTAAAAAAGTGTAACAGTTTGTTAGTTTGGATATAGGAGGTAATCTCCAGAACTATTCGTCCGGTTTCAAAAATTCTTTCACCAGTACTTAGAAAGTACCTTCAGGATGGACATAGGTTATATATTATCCAGTTAAAAAAATTCATGTGTTACAAAAAAGTTTAATTTTGCAAGTTTGAACGTAGGAGGTAATCTCCGAAACTATTTATCCAATTTGAAAAATTCTTTCATCAATATTTAGAAAGAATCAGGAATCAGGAGAGAAATTCAGGATGGAGACAGGTTGTATATTTTTTCCGTTAAAAAACCAGTTTCATGGACACCAGTTTTGCAATGTAAGTCAACGAAAAAATAGTCAAGCGATTGCGTTCCTTATGAACTCTGTCTTAACGGTAAGATATTGATATTGATATTTATATTTATATTTATATTTATATTTATATTTATATTTATATTTATATTTATATTTACATTTACATTTACATTTACATTTACATTTACATTTACATTTACATTTACATTTACATTTACATTTACATTTACATTTACATTTACATTTACATTTACATTTACATTTACATTTACATTTACATTTACATTTACATTTACATTTACATTTACATTTACATTTACATTTACATTTACATTTACATTTACATTTACATTTACATTTACATTTACATTTACATTTACATTTACATTTACATTTACATTTACATTTACATTTACATTTACATTTACATTTACATTTACATTTACATTTACATTTACATTTACATTTACATTTACATTTACATTTACATTTACATTTACATTTACATTTACATTTACATTTACATTTACATTTACATTTACATTTACATTTACATTTACATTTACATTTACATTTACATTTACATTTACATTTACATTTACATTTACATTTACATTTACATTTACATTTACATTTACATATACATTTACATTTACATTTACATTTACATTTACATTTACATTTACATTTACATTTACATTTACATTTACATTTACATTTACATTTACATTTACATTTACATTTACATTTACATTTACATTTACATTTACATTTACATTTACATTTACATTTACATTTACATTTACATTTACATTTACATTTACATTTACATTTACATTTACATTTACATTTACATTTACATTTACGTTTACGTTTACGTTTACGTTTACGTTTACGTTTACGTTTACGTTTACGTTTACGTTTACGTTTACGTTTACGTTTACGTTTACGTTTACGTTTACGTTTACGTTTACGTTTACGTTTACGTTTACGTTTACGTTTACGTTTACGTTTACATTTACATTTACATTTACATTTACATTTACATTTACATTTACATTTACATTTACATTTACATTTACATTTACATTTACATTTACATTTACATATACATTTACATTTACATTTACATTTACATTTACATTTACATTTACATTTACATTTACATTTACATTTACATTTACATTTACATTTACATTTACATTTACATTTACATTTACATTTACATTTACATTTACATTTACATTTACATTTACATTTACATTTACATTTACATTTACATTTACATTTACATTTACATTTACATTTACATTTACATTTACATTTACATTTACATTTACATTTACATTTACATTTACATTTACATTTACATTTACATTTACATTTACATTTACATTTACATTTACATTTACATTTACATTTACATTTACATTTACATTTACATTTACATTTACATTTACATTTACATTTACATTTACATTTACATTTACATTTACATTTACATTTACATTTACATTTACATTTACATTTACATTTACATTTACATTTACATTTATATTTATATTGACATTTATATTGACATTTATATTGACATTGATATTGACATTTATATTGACATTTATATTGACATTTATATTGACATTTATATTTACATTTATATTTACATTTATATTTACATTTATATTTACATTTATATTTACATTTATACTTACATTTATACTTACATTTATATTTACATTTATATTTACATTTATATTTACATTTATATTTACATTTATATTTACATTTATATTTATATTGATATTGATATTGATATTTATATTTATATTTATATTTATATTTAAATTTATATTTATATTTATATTTATATTTATATTTATATTTATATTTATATTTATATTTATATTTATATTTATATTTATATTTATATTTATATTTATATTTATATTTATATTTATATTTATATTTATATTTATATTTATATTTATATTTATATTTATATTTATATTTATATTTATATTTATATTTATATTTATATTTATATTTATATTTATATTTATATTTATATTTATATTTATATTCATATTTTTATTCATATTTATATTCATATTTATATTTATATTTATATACAGTGTTACCTATTTTATACATTTCAATACAATAGTAGTAAACTCCAGTGGTGCGTCGGAGCTGATACGCAAAATGTTTTTTTTAAGTTTCAGATGACACGTCTTAAAATTGTTGTCCCTTTTTGGAAACTTTCGATACAGCAATTACTACAGAAAATATTGTAATAAAATTTTAACTGAACTGGTAACGTATAGTTCTAAGTAACGCATAGAATATGAATCATTACGTAATCTCACCAGTATATCATTATCTCTTTGTTTTAAAAAAAAATTTCCATTTTAACACTAATTTTATGTTAGTACATGTATTTGCTAGATATCTACTTAAAATATTAAAAATATAAAATACATGGCGAACTAACTCAGCCATACATCCCAGTAGGTCAGAAGATATTCCTTACTATAAAATTATAACGCCATGATTCTAAAAATATTAACTATTCACTTGACAAAAAAGATTTTTTGAAAATGCAGCAACGTGACGTTGAAGGAATCCTTCGAGCTTTACGTATGAATTTAAAATTATGTGTATATCATCACATAATTTTAAATTCACACCTACACACATATATATATATATATATATATATATATATATATATATATATATATATATATATATATATATATATATATACGTGACAATCAAATTTAGGGATATAGTGTTAATAAAAGTGATTAAAACTAATCACTTTTATTAACACTCTATTTATCTCGGGTAAATACACAAAGTGGAAAAAATTCGACAAAATTGTGCGAACGGAAGTGAATTTCTTAAAAAAATCACTGCATCCGGAACCGCACATGAAAATACACAACGTTTCTCGTTTTTAGTCTAACTTTTCCGCAACGGACAGATTTTAGATAAAAATTATGTATAAATTGATTGTTATACAGCTATAAAAGCATAAGAATTTGTAAAACATTTCGAAGGTAACGATTAAATTAACGAGATAAATATAATTTTAATCACTTTTTTGAGGTTTTAACCTAATGTAAAATGCAATAGCTGGTGGAATCCCGCAATCGAAGCATTAAACTCTATTCGTTTTAAAATATGTCGCGTGATTAATAAAAAAATCTTATATCAAGCAACCACACAATAAAAGTTTACAATCGTCCTTACGAAGTAATAAATATTTAATTGATATTATATTTTTACAATCTTGTGATAACAGCTTTGTAATTAATACAAATATGTACATCGAATTTATGATGCTTGAGGTATATTTTTCCAGTTTTTTTCTATGGCTCCATAGTCAAATTAGGGATCTTTATCATTTTTTTCTTCGTTTGCCCATCTGTTTAATCTTTTAGTTACCAAAATACCTGCAGCACCAAGGCTCATCTAATTTTAAAGTCTTCATTTTACATAAATAACTTATATCAGAGTGAATATTTTGTTTTTCTAGGAAGGAAAATTTAAATATTATAAATATTTCCATTTTAAAATATGTTTTTAAAAAAAGGTCTCGCTAGCCTCTTAAATTATATTGGTATAATAAGGTTTTTCAATTAAATTAAACATTTAAAAGAAGAACACAAAAGTTAAATCAGATATCAAAGTAAATTGAGGTAAATATTTAACCTAATTTAAATACAACCATTTGGGAAACGAAATAAAACAATGCAATGATATTTTGTGGCCAATTAGATAAGATCATGTAACACCTATGTAAAACCTTGTAAATAGGCGTTTTACGAAATTTTAATGCAATAAAAGGTAACATTATTGTAAATGTCGAAAATCTAATAAGGCTTCTTATTAGCTTCAAGATGTTATCACATATAATGTCAATTTTACAAAATAAATATTTACACTGTTGTAAAATATATCTTAGCTTCTAAAAAATGTCACATAATATGAAAAAAGAATAAGTAGAAGGAAAAAGTCAAAATACATTACATAAAATTTACAATCGTTTATTATAATAACATCATAAAACATTGCAGACGCAACACACCTGGAGACACCGACTCCGACGAGATGATAGCATATTTTATAATGAATCTAATTATTTTAAATGTGATTTCTGACTCCTATGTCCTTATTGCATGCCGAGTCTTATATGTAGCAGGTACTTATTACTTATATGTCGCAGGTGTCGCAAGTACTTATTACTTATATGTCGCAGGTAGTTATTGCATGCAGGGTCTTATATGTCGCAGGTGTCGCAGGCACTATTTTAAATATGTCTGTATGGCAATTGGCAGTTAGATTCTTCCTAAGGAAATCATAAATAATATGCAGTAAACTAATAATATTTTTAATAAAGTACGCAATTTGCAATCATATGCATTTATTTGTAAGAGGATATCCCTGTAATTCATAAACCACAATCTTGATAGGCTCCATTTGCAGTGTATATTCATTTAAAAATTATTTCGGAAATTTTGCTGCAATAACTTTGTGCCGTGAAATGTTTGCATAATCCTATTTTTGTTTATTTCACCACACACTTTATATGTTCAATTTTCACCATCTCTTTCTGTATTGTCACAACGCTTACAACAGGAAATGCTTTCCCAACCTATACCATTTGAACCAAATGGTTATAATATAATAAAGCAGTTAGGACTTTCAGTCAAAAACTGCCTCTAAACTACAAACACACTGTATAATCTTCTAGTACTTGGAGTCAATATAATTAAACTGTCAATAGATTATCTGCTTACGTCAGCCATGTTGTTAGTTATGGATACGAACACAGCGACAAGCTCTTGTTGTCAAACAAGCTGAGCGCGCGTTGTGTGATACGTTGGCGTCGACCTGTTCGTCGTTACTAAATTAACCTTTTATCAATCGAACCTTACTTAAAACTCGATTTAAAAGCAAACCCTTAACGTACCGTTTTATTTGCCAACTGTCATGAGAACATTCGTATCATCGGCCTGAGATTTATAAAAATGTTGATGCAGAAATTGTTATTTGTTTTCAAAAGGATTTTGTTCCGAAAGGTCTTTGTCAAAAATTAAATAAACCTGCCAAGTACGAGTAGAAGTCACGTACATACATAATTTAAACCTTTATATTTTTCAGACGATGTTATTAAAGTCAGCTAGGTAGAGCAGAAGTAACTTTCTTATAAACTGGAAATTGTTTAGTTATTAATTGAGGGAAGGGAGGTAAAGAAGACAGTTTTATAAAAATGTATATTAAATTTGTTCCCACTTTTTTTATTTTTGGTGCTTTCGTTTTTAAGTTATTTCATTGGAGCAATGTGAACCTTAGATTCAAATTGTAAAGAGAAATAAAATACGGTGATAACGATACAAGAACACTATATGAAACATTATATAAAATTATGACGTTCCTTCTCAAATGTATTTTATTTTCTAATTAAGAACTGAGTGTATTTAATTCATAAATACCCTTCAAATATTACATCTTAAAGCCTTTTAAAATTCAAGCCGTGCTTATCGCATACTGAGTTACAGTCACCATCGACTTATAATCTATTCATAAAGTAGAATCAGACTCGGAAGCCCAAAAGAAACATCGAAACTTTCATTACTACAACAGAAACTTAATTATATTTAATGATAATATAAAGACAGTAATATAAGAAATAAGAAATTATATGCAACGATTAAAGTAATCTTTTTAACTAAATCGTTGCAAATAATTTCCTATCTTAATTGTTTTATTAAATTAAGATAGGAAATTATTTGCAACGATTTATTTAAAAAGTTACGTGCCATATTATTTATATGAAAAAAATAATGATTAAAGCTTATACGTAAATGTAAGCACGCTCATATATCTGTGCTTGTATGTATATCTAACCATACTTAGATGAAACTCATTTTTCCTTAACTGCTTTCGAATAAAAAGTAATGAGGAATTAAATTACGAACTAGTAATATAAAATAAAATCGACTTTAATGTCCCATATAGCGGCTTTCAAACCTCAGTGGCAGTTAAGACTTAATAACATACGACGTGGAACCTTGCAACTTACTTATTCCTTACATCAATTTTACTTAACAGTTCCATTAATTTAGTTTACTTCCGTGCTTCGAGGACAGTCTTTTTTCTTGATGTTACTAGTACATTCTAATAAATAATACTTTAATAATTTGCGTTTCCAATACCACACTCGGTTTAGTTGTGAATAACTCGAGATTATAATTTGTAACAAAAACCTGATACAATTATATTGAAATAGAACAATTATTGAAATTACGGACGAATTTTTCAAATTATTTACACATATCAAAAATTTTTTTTTTTCTTAAAGCGGTTGCAAAGATACCCATAGCCGTTTTAAATAATTTATATATTTATGTAGATTTAAATATGTATATAGAAAAATCGCTGGGATAACAACTTTTTAAGCTTAATTTTTTTTTTTCATATTTTAGTGATAAGAAATGAGTCACGCCAACGATTGTTGCTGTTTAGATAAAACGTTTAATTAGCATGTTAAAATAGCATCGTAATATTATTAATGCATTCCGAATTCAAAATGTAATTTATTAATGCATTCCTAATTCAAAATTCAATTTATTAATGCATTCCCAATTCAAAATGTAATTTATTAATGCATTCCTAATTCAAAATGCAATTTATTAATGCATTCCTAATTCAAAATGCAATTTATTAATGCATTCCGAATTCAAAATGCAATTTCAAAATTTTAAATTTGGTTTCATGATTTTTCAATATTAAATTGTATTAAAGAATGCAACCACATGTCTAGTATTTAGGCTGTTTTTTAGATATTAGCGTGGTGACATATAATATAGGTATAGTATTTTACTTACTTCCATAGTTTAAAAAACCGGTTACTTACGAGTAGAACTCGTACAAGGAAGATTCCGTACACACTTGACCATGTATAAATATTTAAGCGTACAAGTTAATACAATTCTTCTGTCAAACTCTTAAAAATACTAACATTATTTTTCACGGCCGCGATCTCCCATAACCTCTAATAATTTTCCGATAAAATTTAGATAAACTTCTAATAATTATTGATTTTTATAATAATAATAGTAATATCTCCTAGTATCATAATTTTGATTTAAGCTATTTTGGGGATTAAGTCCCCCCAGGACTTATTTTTCATAATCATTTTCAACAAAATCTTAGAAACTATTTGGCATAAAATTCTGAAAGAAATAATTTTACGATTCTCATAAATTGCTCTTCGAATTGATATCCAACACAATAAACAAAATTTAAAAAAATCAATTACCTAATTTATCCCCCCAAAACTTTTATATGTCTGTATTTCAGGGTTAACTACGATTTATGCGGATTAATTTGCTTTTTCACTTTGCCATATATTAAGTTTCTATGTCAAACGGTTTCGAAGAAAAATGGCAATAACTGATAGACACACAGACAGGTACTTGAATAATTTTACAAGGGTTCCGGTTTTTCCTTTTGGGACAAGTACCCCTAAAAATTATTAAAGTTATTTTTTAATTATTATTATGCTCAATAGTATACGTTTATATAGGTATAATAAAAAAATCATAAATATATATCAGCGTTCCCTTCTTCGCAAGACTTAAATTAATTTTCCAAGGTTGGCAAAATGTTATATAATTTTTATCCCTCAACGTAATGATTGGGGCCCAAAGGGTCACTTATTCTTATCTTATTTCTTGTTAAGTGAGACAAACTTTTATTTCCGCAAACAATGCTAACAAGTTATTTTCAAAATTGTTTGACATGGAAATCTAGTTTTAAATATTGAATATATATATATATATATATATATATATATATATATATATATAGAGCCTAATAAAGTCTCATCCTATTTTATCTGTACCGGAAAAAGATTGTTCCACTTAATGGATACTTGCCCGCCCGCCGAACGCTCAAAGCAATTCGATGACGGTTCAAAAAATTATATATTCTGCCTCGTTCGTAGACTTAACGTCGTTTAACCGCGGTCTGACGCAGTGAGTTAGTAGAGTTAACAAATAGTTAACGTTCGAAAAATTTCTTGGTGATGTACCACATCTGCTCGATATCGAAATATCGATAACAATTTTGCAGGATGTAGCAAAAAGTGAAAATAAGTACTTAGCAGGTACGGAAAATAGGTTATTTATTTAACTGTATGAGTTTAATTATTTTTATTAGTTTTCAAATATCTAAAGCAAAACATCTCTTCGTTATTTAATTGAAATGCTTATTCGTAAACCTTATAATTTTTAGTATCATCATTTTTAATATCATATCGAAATTAAGACACACTATAAGATCGAACTAGGTATTCAAAACAAATGTAAAATAAATATATATTTTAGGTCATAAAATAAGAATCATTTAATCAATTACAACCTAGAAATATTGGTTCATGTAACTATAATTTAACCAGTTACAACGAAGAAGTCTCAGTTCCCGTAACTCGTTTCTACACCTGTTTGCCATGCCTTCATTTCTTTTCAGTTTATAATGTTTGTGTAACTGAGCATTACTTCAATAGCCTATGTTATTTGTTTGTTAACTGAACTCCTCGTTAGTTTATAACATAAATATAAATGCATAATTAAGTTAATAGCCGTCTATTGTTGCTCATGAAAGGATCTCATGTGGCTGTTGATTAATAGAATTATATATTAAGAAACGGAGTAATATTAATGATTAGTTATGTTTGACAGTCTATGACCTTACTTGGATCATCATTTAATTTTCTGCTAAATCTAATTTTAATCTCACCATCTATTAAGGAAGAGATTACACAAGAGAGTGCACTCTTACACATACACACATGCACACACAAAGTCATAGAGATTGAATCGGAATATTTTTGTATAAGGTTTGTTACTAGGTAGGATAATAACTAATTAACGCTTTTATTAAAGTAATCGTTGGAACTTTTTATTAATTAAATAATATATATCATTCGGAATGCGAAACATTAAATACTCACTTAAAAATTGCACAAAACATTCACAGAAAATTAGTGATAAAACATAGAATAGATTTTGAGTGCTTCATAACAATACTGCATAGCCAAACATACAGACACCAAGACCCAGAAATATATACAAAATAGGAATTTTACGAATATCTGGAAAAATACACAATAACCATGTCCGACTAAATCGAATATGTGGAATGCATTATGCAGTCTAAACTTTTCTGGCGGGGAAGCTGTTCGTAAAACTTCAGTTAATCGACGTTAGCTCGGTGAGTGAAGCGGAATATATTAGAAATATATTTGTTGAGCGATCGTTAAGGAGCTTTCAGCTTTAAACAGCCGAGATGCGGTTGTGAACCGATGAAAACTCCCTCTATCAGGTACTGGTAAAATGAAGCTGTACTTTATAAGGCTCTTTATATAGTCATTTTAATCAGATTAGAGGCTCGTTCTTCACGTATATCTTTTTGATTTGTTTGATACAGTAATTTTATGTAAGTAATGATTTATATATGTCATCGTATAAATAAAAATTCTATGTCTAATAATTTTGAAAGTGTGATACAGTTGTTTATGTAATCTCCCTAGTAATGTAAATCTATGGGGGAAACAAATGTTTGTTTCGCATAATTAGAAACTGGGATGATCATTTAGGACGTGGTTTAGCATTGCGATTAATAAAATTAAGTTTATTGCCAAAAATAGTTCATAGAAAAAATTATATAGCACGCATATTTTTATGAGTTGAAGGATATTTTAAAATGTGGAATAAATTAGGTTTGTTATCTAATATTGCGCATTTCGCTCCATTAATTTAAAGTTGTGTTAAAATAAAACTGCCACTGAAATAAAGAGACAAAATCTTAATATGAAATAAAGAGGCAATAACAAGTATAATTTGTATTTTTTTTAAACGAGTGATCCGCCGATTTTCGGAATCAATCGTTTAGTTATGTTTTATATTCCGGTTTTACCTTGCTCCAAAAAAAAGAAAATTGGTTCTTACTTAACATATTCAGTGTACCGTATATGATATGTATTCAATCTTAGTACTATGGTGTTAAAATCTTTGTTAGTGTCATATAGTGAATTAATGTATTGTATGTTTACATTTATGTATTTGTTTGTGTAGTGACTGATTGTATCAATAAACAGGTGAATAATAAAGATCTGAGAAAACGCTTAAAATTTAGGTGAATGGTTGATTCTCAAGACATAAAACACCATCAACTGTAATCGAAATATCAAGTAAAGTTCTTTATAATTTTCTCTTTGCATTATAATTTAAAACTGAATTATGATTTTATTTTAATAAATAGTCATGTCTAAATGTCTGTAATCAGCAAGTGATTTATTTCTTTTCAAAATACCAAATATGGCAAAAAAATCCAAATGTGGAAAGGCTTATTAAAGAATTATTTTTTGTGGATAGTAAACTTTTCAGGTTCGACTGTAGAGAAATAAAATAATTTTAAATAAATTAGCATTTTAAAATTTACTTAAGTAAAGTGAAGAAAGTACCAAAAAATGAAAGTATAATAATTCTTTAAATAACTTTTAAAAATAATATTGTTATCAAGGATAACAA
The DNA here is from genome assembly GCA_039881145.1 of Druceiella hillmani. Lineage (NCBI taxonomy): Eukaryota > Metazoa > Arthropoda > Insecta > Lepidoptera > Hepialidae > Druceiella > Druceiella hillmani. The sequence continues at coordinate 13,797,434 of JAYKKI010000032.1, forward strand.
TATTTTTGTATCTCTCTTTTAATCATGATTATATTTCAATTACCAAATTAGCAACAAGCAAACAAGCCATCTAAGTTAATGAAGCTATTTTATATACTTTTTATATGTAATTAAAAAAATCATATTCAAAAATATAAACACAATCGTTATGTATTGTTGTTGCCAGTGTGTATGCGGAGATAAAATTCCTTCCTCATAGAATTATTTGGGTTCTTGATACAAAAATTGAGTAAGTGGTATCTTAAGATGCTCTCCATCTTTCGTTTTTTTTCAGGTCAATAATTAGATAGTGATCAAACTAAGGATAGTGAGAGAACACGAGGCTTGAAGAGTGCGGCGGGCGGTCAATCCAAGTTAAATATTTTTTCCACGCGTCACTTTCGCTATGATAATTCGAGCATTGTCATTTAAAAATACAAATTACTTTGATTTGTAGAATGTTTAATGGCAAATATTGTTCAAAGTATATATTGTAAGGAATTCCTAGTAAATAATCACATTTTTATCCCACCACACATTTAAAAGACCATTTTGTTTAATGTTCCTGTTCGATATAAATACATCCTTTTCTTCAACACCTGGTATCTGAAACTTACGGGAAAAATTAATAAATATCACCCACTTTTCACCTCCTGTAATAAGACGCTTAACTAATCATTGGAACTCATTAACTTCATAAACATTCTGGCCCTCTTTTACTGTTAAAGGGGTATTAACTCATATGGTAGTCAAATAGAATCCTGAAGAAATGAAGACATTTTTCCATTGTAGTATGGATTAGAATAGCTCTGCTAAGGAACGCGAACTTAACCTGGAATCAGTTGCAATAAGGCTTTTTAATATTTATAAATTTAATATAGGTAGGAGGTCGTCGGTGTGGAAAATTGGGTTATCCAGGATGTTCGTAGGAGATATCAAAATTTTCTTCTTTTAAACTTTGGAACCGATTCCTAGCTCTATAATAGGGAGTATACTTTTACCCATCATTGTGAATACGTTGCATGTTACTTCTCCCGCTTTTAACTCTAAACAAAATTCGTAAAGCAAGAGCATTTATGTTCTCTAAATTTCAATATTTTGTTTATATATTACTCGTCAAAACTCAGTTGAACAGAAGATTGAATGCTGCACTTTTTACATACACTAAAATATATGTTTTGTGTTCCAGAAGTCGTTGGAAATAAGCGGTGGATTTATTATTATCCAACGTAATATGAAAGAAAATGGACAGAGACAATAAATATTAAATCAATTAAATTCTGACGCGTCTTTATTAAAGTGTTATTTACAATAAAATGAAACTACCTGATGTAGTATTATTTCTACTATCTTTAATTTCTTTACTACGACCTAGGTTTCGTTGTATTACAACATCTTCAGGTGGGCTATTAGCAAAGATTCTCAAAATTTCTACAAAATTAACGCCAAATATATTCAATAAAGTGTTATTATTAAGAAAGAAGTAAAAAAACAATTATTAAATAAAAAATGGCAAAATCGATTAGAAACGTTTGAATTCCACGAAGCAAACTAAATTAATAAGCTTAGAGGCTCATGTTGTCACAGACGAGAATGTTATTGCCGTTATATTTATATTTATCAATTTCTCAAATTTTTTTAAATAAAACAATTACACCATTAATTTAGTGAAGAATATTAAAGTCTTCATTAAAAAAATATCCGAGATTCTTGTAGCGCTTACACACTTATCTGTAATCGCTTTTGTCCATAAATACAGTTAAAATGACAATTGTACATTTGTTATTTGTAATTCTAACGTGAAATTTGAACGAAAGCTTTTAATCTTCTTGCCACTTATAAACAGCATCCTTAAATTAAAGGTCCGTCAAGTCCATGTTTACAGAGTGAATTGTACTCAAAGAACGATACACTGGTGTAATTTGAGTAGACAACACTAAGACGAATGTTTTCTCCAACTGCTGGTAGCTAACGATACTGAGACTTGAGTATTTACAATATAACCAAAACTTACAATTACGGCTGATGGAAAAGTTACTATGAACGAGAACCAGACCTGCGACACTTCCAGAATTCGGGGTCTTAGTAAATGAAAACGAAAAGTAAACTAAAATACTAAACTAAAATTATGAACTTTGTTCAAGTCTTCACTGTCATTTAAGTTTGAAAGCCATTATACTCGTTTATGTGAAGTAAAGGTTACTATTTGTTTTTTATCACAACTTCGCTACTTAATATCAAATTACTTTTGACTAAAGAAAAAATTAGTAACGTGTGTTCATACGGACATTTTTAAAGACATATGCCTCAGATAGAGTTTATATACATTAAAACTTATGCCATTAAGCAGATTTTAAATATACGAGTAGTATGATGAATAATGTAAGTGTGCTCTATGGGTTAATGTAATAAGCTAAAAATATGATATTAATGTATTAACTATATTCAAGTACCAATAGTGAAATGAAGGCTTTTAAAATTTCTCTGACTCTGCTGTATGTACGAAACGAAATATTTACAAAATATTTATTTCAATCGAATACGTGGTAAATATTTAATTGAAACACGAGTTTCCTCACTCAATATCTAGGTAGATGAAATTCCATTAATTTCTCAATTGTAAAATCATACAATATTTTGAATTGTCATCATGATTTCATGTGGTGTTTAAAGTTATTTGTGTAACGACCCGAGCTCGACTCCATTTTAGGGCAACAAGTTAAAAAAGATGACACTTTTTCTTGGTCATTAGAAAAGATGAGACGTCAGAAGGAAGCTTCTCACAATTGTATAATATGAAGAAAGTATTGTACTATTTATACAATTTCGAAATTTTGGCACAAAATTTTTAAAATCTAAACAAAGATTCCAAAAAAAAAGGAAAGAATTTATCAGAAGAAGAGAGGATTTTTAGAGAAAAAATATAATAACATAATTTAAAAAAAAACAATCAGTTATTCCAAAAATATTGGATACTTACTTTATCCAACTATGAGAAGTGAGAAATATTTAGATATCAGCTTGGCTTAAAATTTCTTTTTAATAAATATTACATTGCTCTAAAATGTTTTTTTTTATTTTGTATATTTTATTTTATATATATATATATATATATATATATATATATATATATATGCATATATGTATGTGTTTGTATGTGAATGAAAAATATAATAAATCAAACTTGTTACATAAACCTCATTAAATATAATTTAATACAAACAAAAAAAATGATACCAAAACTCTTAAGTGATAACTTAATGAGAAAAATATCAAAGTATACGAAAAATAAGTAAAAGAATAGTAGGATTTAAAAAAACCATTAAAAACTTTCGCTTCCAAATAAAAGCATATTACACAGATATTTAAAAAAACTGGAATGATAAAAAAATCGAATGACAAGTATATTTATATTGTCAAGAAAATATAAGTTTTAATTAATTTATACTTAAGCATTTTAATTGGAAACTTTCGAGAATTTCTCGAACCTTGCTCACCTTCACTTTGTCGATTTTCGACGTCGTCGCCTAGTTCAGTACTAAATTATGTATAACGTCATGCAAAATATTGAAAACCTACTTACATGAGAACGAAAAAATAATATTTTACGGAGTTGGAATATAAATATCTTGGAAATTATTTCATCGATCGGATAAGAGGTTTTCTTTTTCCATTTCGCGGAAAAGTAATTTTCATCTTATCTCGAATGTCATGATCAAAGTTATTTGTCTCTTTTACTGAGACTCTAAAAGAAAACCGTTGAAATCTAGCATAATGTAATTTATTTTCAAGTTTTTTCATTAATTTCGTAACTTTTAATGATGTAGATTGATATCCTTTGTGACTGATATTATGAAAAAAAACATCAGTCAAATGCAAGTTACACTTACACAATTAGTGTTCCATATTATTAGATAATCCCCCCTACTTAAATATTAGTAATACTCTCTGATTTTGTGCTTAAAAGAGGCCCATCTGCGCACTACGTGCCGTCGACCACACCAATACCGTATCACATCCCGTTTGCGAGCGTTTCGAATGAGCCAAATTGAATATTTTGATAAACGTGTGAGGGCAAAGTAGTGCCTTATATCGTGAGAAATATTTTTGTACAATAAATTGTTCATTAAAAATAATGGTTTAATTTAGAAAAATTATAATGAACAATCAAATTGTTTACAAAACTTAATGACGCTAGAATTTTTCAATCTTGATTATTTTTTTTTATCTAATAATACAAATGTACAGGAATTTTTTCACATTTTTCTGAGCCACACTTCTGATAAAAGAGAATTTTTTGTAGAATAAATTGTTCATTAAAAACAATGGATTAATTTTAAAAAAGTTTAATAAACATTCAAATTGTTTATAAGAATTAATCGCGCACGAATTTTTCAATCTTGATCATTTTTATTTTCGATCTATACCTGATTACCAATGTTCAGGAATTTTTTCAGATTTATCTCAATGTGGTTCAGATAAAAAAATTTCTGGTAAAAAGAGTGGGGGACAGCAACTTTTAAGCGTTTTTTTCCGAAAAATGTTTAAAAATTTCATAAAAAGTTCTACTAGGTATATATATATATATATATATATATACATATATATATATATATATATATATATATATATATATATGTTTGAATTTATGCTTTAATAAGCTTTCTTTTGACATCCTGTATGATAGCCTTGAAACAATATTTTTATATTTCCAAGCAAAATTTAAACCCATAATCAAGAATCACCTTTTTATATTTCACAACTGCATAGATAATTCGGGTTCTATACCTTATTTTTGTTATTGGGATACTATACCCTACATCAAATTTAAAATATTTACCGCGAATAGTTTCCCAGAGAATCACTTCTGACAGACAGACGGACACGGAAGTGATTATTTTTATGTTCCGTTATGGCAATGTAGCTATGATACATTAAAAATGGAATAATCGGGGCCATTTATATGCAATTTGACCAATAACAAAATATGAGTTTTAATACACACGCTAACTCGGATTTATACGTTTAACAGCTTTATTAGCCTCTTTACATCCGATTATACATGTTTTTTGATGTCTGCACTGTACATTTTTAATTTTTTTGTAATATCAGTAACCAAATGGTATTACATAATCACGTGCATAAACCTGACCCATTATTTTTACATTACTATGCGGCAATTTTCATTTTTCTTTTAAATTGAAAACATTTACATAAGCTCGTTATGTCGGTCGATTTTTCCCTCAGTCGAAATAACTTTACCAAAAATATGACTTTCCCAAAATATAGAAGACATGAATACTAGTAAATTTTCGATATAACCATTTCCAAAATATTCATAACTGAACCCCATAAACAAGACTTTTGTCTCTCTTTGTCTCCGTTTATGTTTTTAAGTGGAAAATGATGATGACAAACATAAAAATGAATATTGGTAGATAAATACGTATGTAAGATATTTAAAATTTTGCAATAAACATGTTTGCGACATGTTGTAAAACATCTATTTAAAATTTCTACCTTGCAACATAAATGTTAATACGAAAAAAAAATTCAATATCAAAATGTTATATTTTCATTAAGGTCAATGCATTTTAATTTCATGGATATTGCATTTTAAACGAGCTATCGTTATCCATGAAATTCGTTGAATTTTTAATATATTATTCAACCCAAAAATATCTAACTTATTTTAAAAATTAAAAATTATTTAGTATATAGTTTTGTTAAAAATTGCTCCGAAAAATTGTATGATTAATATTACAGAAAAAGTAGCTATTTTACCACATTTTCAATTTTGATTAAAACACCTATCAAGCGATTTGTCTAAAATCACTATAAAATAAATATATATACTAAGTCACTATAAAATGATGTCATATTAAAAGTTTCGAAAATAAATTAGTTTCATTAAACAAATTTATAATAATTTTTGGATTACACACACACGTCATACGACTTAAATTTAAATTTCACCTTTAATTTTAGAGACATTTTTATAATTTAGACTCCTTTAGTACCTGATGCTAATTAAAACAGACGAAGACGGTATGCCCCTGATAGCAATGAAAACCACTATATTTGTAGTTTTACACACGTGTGCCCATTTGCTGCAAGTATTTTAAACGAAAGTATTTTACTAATTCGGTATAGCTTATGATTACGAAACTCTAATCACCTACTTATGATTACGAAACTCTAATCACCTACTTATGATTACGAAACTCTAATCACCTACTCCGTAAGTTCACTTTCATGTTTTAGTCATTGTTACTAAACTCGATGCTTTAATTAGTTTACGTGTTTTTACGTAAAATCATCCAGCATTGGAAAGAGCTGTAATTAAATCACTGGAAATAACAATGCTTATGGATTGGTATATAACTTTGCTTTTCCTAGTTCAAAGGGTATAAAAATAGCGGAAAGGGCTTTGAATGGATTGATTACAAAGATAATTGAATTCTCAGTAATATCTTTATATGAAAGATTTAGAATATATTATATCTTTTTGTTTATTGTCATAAATTTAATAAAGCAAAGAATGTCATTGTTTATAGCAGATAACACTGAGCTTTTACTTCAGATCTGTACATCGTTCATTGGATATCGATTGAATCGATAACACTATTCAACTCAATGATCCTTCTAATCCTTCTCCTTTCCAAACCAAAAAATGTAAATGCTAACACCTAGGTTGAAAGATTCAATGAAGCCTGCTCCTGGAATGGAATGGAAACTTTCCCCGAAGACGAGAAATCGTATCTTAAGTATCGTATTCGCGAAAATGACACCGCGAATAAACCTCAAACTGTTTTTTATGGCTGAATATAAGGGACGCGGTAACCCGAAAACGAAACCTGATATATATATATATATATATACGTAATTTTTAAACATATCCATCGAATTAATATGGATAATTTAATACAAATAATGCAATATTGAAGCGACACTGTAAATTTATTTATTTATTAACAAGTATACGGTTTTGGGAAGCAAGTCAGAGAACTAATATTTTAAATTGTTACTTTAAAAACAATTAATTATAAAAACAGAAAAAAAATTCTCTGCTGTCACCATTTATACATATTTTGTATTCTGAAAATATATAGTGAAAAACTTTTTTCAGACGAAGTAATGAATCAAAACTTTTGACAGTAATTTTGTTCATTCAGTAAATTTACAAAACCTAATAATTCGAATTAAATCGATTAAAATTCTTTTAAATTTTGAGAGTCTTAATTAAAATAAAATCATCCTGAATATGTTCAACTGAAAAATTGATATCCGTAGAACAAAGTTAACATTGGATAAATTTTCCGAATATGGTTTGAATTCATATATTTGGATGAATATTCTGCCAACTCTCATAATCTTACTTACTATTCTTAATTTTAATAAAAGGCTTCGATCAATTTTAAAGGTTATATATAGCGAATTAGAAATAACCGATAATATTTTACTATTTTTGTAACTTAAACTAGCTTTATAATAAATGTAATAATTGTTGAAAACAACATAAAAATTCAATAACCCATTTAAAATAAAGTGGTAACTGACAAATACAAAAATATATTTTCTTCCTTCAGCCACTTCTTGGTTTTCTTCATTCCTCAAATTTTGACCCAATCCAAACTTTGTTTTAAAATTCTTTCTTAATCATTATACAACGAAAACTTCAATAGCTGTTCGCAATAGGGTATTTGACTATATTTTTTTTATTACTAAAATCGAATAAATAGTAATATTAAAAACGGTTAAAATAAATATATCGTACTTATCATTTACGTACAATATATCGTACATATCGTACATATCGGACTTATCATTACAAAGTTATAACGATTTAAAAATTTCCCATACAACAGAGAAAACGCTCCATACAAAACGCCACTGGATTATGACGTCACTGGTTCGTATTTAGCATTCATTATAAGGAAGTTTATTAAATATCTTTAGTATCTCGTTAAATATTGCGTTTAAGTTATATATTGCTTATTATAATTTTCTCATTTTTTGGGCGCAAGCTGAATTCATAATAATTTTTTCCATTTAATGAACAAAAAAAATTGACACTTTTTTCTAATTAGTAATTTCAATTAATTGTTTGTAATATGCATTATATTTTTCATCTCAAGGTTTTTTAAACCTACTCTACAGTTTTAAAATATTTTTACAAAAAATATCGAAATCAGTCAAATACCCTATTATAATATTTTTAATGTGTTATTATCACCTTTCATCTAATTCAATTACACAAAATTAACTAATTACAAATAATTATCACATCATATGCAACAGTTAAAGTCGAACATAGGAAGTTAAGTCCTCAAAAGAGGTTGAGTTTTTTCAATAATAGCAGATTTAATATTCTCAATGATTGTCGTTAGATACCATAGTGATTTGCAATATACGAATATATATATATATATATATATATATATATATATATATACTAGCGTGACCCGTGCGAAGTCTTCGCATTATTTATTCCATTATGAAGCTCAGATGACAGATCAAAAAAAAAAAGCGCCACTTTATTTATACGTGAGTGGATTTGAAATTAAACAAAAACTTTACCGACCGTCAATCATATTGACGTTGAGCCGTTAGATGGCAGCATTGCTGTTTTGTGTATATAATTTTAATAATTAATTAATTTGCAAAAACAATAGCAATAATAAATTTTTTAGTTGTGGATGCCGGTAGAGCAAGCAATTATCTATAAAATGATATATAATTTATGTGGATTTAGTTGTGAGGTTTTTTCTAAAAAGGGAGAGTAACATCTTAACCTTAGCGTATTAATATATATGATGATGATATATTTCTGAACAGAATTTTTTTTTCAGTAGTTACCTATATTTAAACCAAACAATATTAAAAAGTGAAGTTGGTAGCTTGAGGAGTGCACATTTTTCTTTATACCTAAGATATGTTTTTCGTTTATGCTATTTCGAAAATCAAAAAATATGTTCACATCGTCAGTTAACAAATGAAGTGGACGAATTTTCTAAGATATACAACCTAAAAACCAATCCAATTTAACAGATGGGATTGAAGTTGACGCTTTCGCAATATGAGATAAAATCAGATAAAATGGTTAACGGAGATGGATGGCTGCTACCTGTCAAAAACGAGCGACTTATAGATGAACATGAATAAAATTGAACGATCAACGGACAATAAGTTCGCAATATTTGCGTTGACCTTTGATAAACGTAAACAGAGTTCCATGTTTTAGAGAAATCATATGATTTTGCGAGACTTTTATGGAGTTAAAGTCGAAATTTGTTTTCATACGCCTATTGTGTCTTTACATAATGAATAGTCAAACTATTACATTTCGTTAAATGTATGTGGTACTAATAAATAATTATTTATATATTTAATATCTGTCAGTTATTCAGTTTCACCGAGGGTCGGTACGATTTTTCAATTTCAAACAACGCAAAAAATTACATCAGTGCAATAAGGTCAGAGCAAAAGTTGTTAGAAAAACAAAAAACTTACAACTTTGTTTATACGTTTTAATATATGCGCGGTTATGTTAAAGGGTATGTCGAATTCGGAAATGTTGTAAGTTTTGATTGTTACGACGGATATAACTTTTTGAAATTAAGGAAGCCTTATTAGACAAATATTTCATGAATTTTTCTCAGCTCTGTCTGCCGGACTAACGTAAAGCCAAGCCTGAAAAAACATGTCTTTAGTGTATTTATGGCCTTTCCGGCTTTCATGTTAAATAATAATGACTTAATCAATTTATGATCTTGTCATCGATCTCTCACACGATAGGATCTTGGTCAATAACAGAGCCCTTCATTAAGTTGTACATAAATAAAATAATTATCTATTTCATATATAACATTCTTACCCACACGTTGGACCCGCGGTCCTCTCATAAGACGTACATCAGTAAAATAATAAAAATGCATATTTAAGAATTTTAACTTAACTATTTTTCTATCTTACACATTTTATAACTTAAAGAGTCATTTGAAATTTCAAAAGTTAACCTTTTTATATGACAAAATTATTCCTAAATGTCATACCCTCGTGAGGTTTGTGATTTCCTATTTTATAATACACCTACAAATGTGCGTACATTACTACCAATTCATATAAAACATTAAAGTTCTATAAGTAACGAAATTACAGGTCGCCTTCTAGGGAAATGTGACCCTAATTATCCATCGTGGTTTATATCCCGGGAGCGAAAGGACTTCTTATTACAGTGATGTAACCGTTGTCTGAGTTCGACCGACTCAGCTAAATAAACCGCTTTATTTATAAGTATAATTAAAATTTCGATAATACGTTTGGGAGATTTAGAAACAAAGATATTTGTTTTAATTGCTTTAATAATGAAGGTGGTTATCCCAATAATGTTGATGTAATTATTAATAAATTCAAAAGAAAGAGTTATTGTTATGAAACTTTTGTGTCCATATGTATATTTTTTTGCATATTTTCTGCAAGCTAGCATAAGCTCAAAGTTCAACACGATTTATGTTATGGTCCAAGAATTTATAAGACAAGAAAAAATCATAATAATATAAATGATAATTTATACAATATATGGCACACAATTAAAATTAGAACTGTTTGCCACACATCGATAAAAAGATAGAATTTTTCAAATTAATGTCTGAAACCATTTTTCCTAAATGCCAAACACTATGGAAGGTACATCCTACTATTACTATACTTCCTGCATATTTTTGTAGTGTGAGGCAGGTCGACATGGAATCCTGAGCTCGACATTCGCTTACGTTAAGATGGAAGTTAAATTTTAAAATTTTGAAGAAAGTTTAATTAAATTCTCCTTATTTAGTGATAGATAATGCGGAGAGAGTTACAATATATGTAATATGTAAACACTCGCAAGACAGAGCTTTAAAAACTAGTTTTATCAAAAAAACTTTTCTCCAACTTAGTGAAGGGTAATAGAGACTATCTCATCTCGCTTCGCTGGTACGTATGTAAAACACAATCAACTTACACTAAACAGTGATCATCTAGAACCACTGATTAATTTTGAATATTTGAAACAGTTCATTAAACGAACATATTAGGTAAGGTTAACATTCAATTTAACTTGATTTACAAGAGTATATAGATAAGGTCTTCAACAAAGTGATTTAAAAGCTGTCGCTGCATGGATTGCAGTCCTCCAGGTATTATAGAATAACTTTCGCCTGACGGGTTAGGTTCATCAGATGGAATGGAACGAATTATAAACTATGTTTACGAATAAAGCTGGTTGAGAATAATTTCTGGTTTCCTACAGGACTTAGGTCCTATTATTATCTTAATTATTCTTTCCGCCACCGCTATTACCTCATTTTTGAAGACTATTTTAAACTAAAAAAGTCCTTAATAAATGTAGATGGTCAAGGTTTATTGGGTAAGAATTTTAGCGACTTGAGTAACTGATTGAGTTCACTTTGCTGTTGTTTAAACTACATTTAGCATAGTAGGGCACATCATTTTTTATAAATCTCAAAACTATCCTTTGTTGATATCGCAAGAAGATAAATATGGCATATAATTGAAATCTCTGCTTGGCAATTATTATAACACATTAGAAGGCGTCTGATGCGAATTTCTCCTATTACGTGTAAATATTGGGAACACCTTAACTCATGATGACGATAGCCATACGCACTTTGGTATGAAAGACCTTTCAGAGAGAAGAGCTGCTACTAATTAGTTAAATGTTTTTGTTTAAACTCTCAATAGTCTTATCGAATATTCAAAATCATGACGTCAAAATAATGTTAAAATTCTTAGAATTTCTGGAACAACATTCAATAGTAAACTTTTTGTTAATTTTAGTATTCGCACTATGGATGTTCATTCTGTATACCACATTAACTTGCAGAGATAAGAGTGTTTTTGTGCAAATATTATAATTGTTATATTATTTATTTATTTTATAGGATTCATTATCTCAAAAAAAAACCGTAAGAGATCACTCACCTGCCTGTCTGTCCGTCTGTCATAGCCGTAAATTTTTTTTCGGCAATCATTTGAAGTAAAAACTTAAAATTTAGCATGACAATAAAACATATTAACCCGCATACTGTAAAACACAAAGATATCCTTTTGGAAATTTTATGGGATAAATTAAGTACTGGCTATTTTCTTGTTTAGTTCCATATATAATGTGGGATGTCATTTAAAAGGGCTAGTTATAAGAGCCTAAAATTCTTCATAATGTTAGGTACTGTATACTCAGAAATACATAATGAAAAATATGCAAAAGTAATATGTTCGTTCTTTTCATTTCTGAAACTACTCAACATAAAATTATGAAATGAATATGCGTTTTTAGAAGCCCACGCAAAAATGTTAGAAAAACTATCTACTTAAAGAAAGTGGAAATAATGCTACATCACGTACTTTCATTTAATTCTGAAAGATATTGTTATTTATTTCTTTTTTCTTAAATTTTGATTTTCTTAATTTTCGCAGTTTACTGAAAGATATTCCCGTAAGAAAAGTTTTCTTAACATGTCTGTATTTATTCTTTAATATACATATTCTTTCTTTTGCTCTATATATGTGTATTTCCCTGTCAGAAATAAAAAAGTATGAATATGAAGCACAGCAAAAACTATTAAGCTACTTATTACTATTTGAAACCCTTAAACATTCCTAATTAACACTAGTTTGTTTAAACTAAGCAAATATATCAAAATCTGATCACGATTGGGAATCATTATTCATTAAGTTAAATATTAAAGTGAATGCAAATATTGACGGTAATACCTGGCCCAAAGCTATTTTGACATTACCTCGATATTACGGATGCCCGCCGGCGATCTTTGTTTCGAATATCGACGATAATTAGAAAATAGAAAAGAAAACAGCTCCAGGTGGAAAAAGCGCCTTCCTTATCCTGCTTAACAATAAAGAAAATAACCATTTTAAATAAATACTTGACGCGTTCAATAAATACGCTTCGAGAATTAAGAAAGTAATTCAATTGCTTTCATTAATTTAATATTGTAAAATAACGAACAGCTTTAGATGGAAAATTACAGAAATAAAACCCATTACCTACCCACATTTATTTATAAACACCATTGGTTATAATAGACTGCTAATACCATGCAAATGCTCAAAATTTAATTTTGTACGACCCTCGACAGCTGTGTAGAACCATTTTCATATACATTATAATTGTCAGCTGAACTGTCAGAAATGGCCACATTTTAAAGGTTCTTCTCAACTTTCTGCAACGTATGGGAGATATAAATTGTTTAGATTTTAATAAAAGAAGAGCTGAAAAGTGAGAAAAGCAGACCAGTGTAAATTTCGATTTTAAATTATCATTTTTCACAAAGTTAGTCTTTCCATTCGGTTTTAAGTACTACACAGGATTTCGATTTATTATCTGCTTGATTAACATCCCCCAGCAACGTGTTTGGAAATTCATACAATGATTATTTTAGCCGTTTTGCGAAAAGCTACTTGACTAACGGTTTGACTGCCAATTTTATAAATACGGAATCGTTATTACCTATCAACTATAACAGTAATATAAGTCATTTCCATAGTCTGTACAATCTTTCAGACATATCGATCACATTATAGATTATAGTTAATGTTAACTTCGGAACGGTAGGTAGTTGCTTAGGCAAAAAGCGAATACTAATTTTGCTTCCCGATAGATGGCGCTGTTATTTTATTAAAGTATTTTGTTTTTGTATTCTATAATTTATTTTCAGTATCCAACAATTAGTATAAATTATCAGCTCGAACTTACGTCAGCACAAAATAAAGAATTTCCGTCGTATATATTTCTGACATTTGTCTAGTAGAAGCGATGGAATCAAACTTTCACTTGATATACTCGAAGCGAGCACTGATTAAATACCAGTTGAAAAATAAGTTTCGTAGGATGTACTGAGGCATAAATCGAGCACTTCAACATTTTATTTTTAGTACTTGTTCGGTGCAGCATTTATTTCATAAATTATGTGCCTATTCTAATAAAAATAATATTGGACTATATGAAATTTTATAAAAACCCATAATAGTATTAAGCTGTAGAATTTCTAGTAATATAGAGTCTCTCCTAGTAGTACCGCAGAGACGTTATAATTCTATCACAATGCTTTAGTGTAAGAAAATCGTGCAATAGTATCGCGATATTAATATCACAGATTTACGTGTTTATATATATATATATATATACACATATATATATATATATATATATATATATATAAACATATATATATATATATATATATATATATATATATATATATATATATACTTGTATATATATCAAATGATTTTTAAGTTTCTTGTATATATTTATGGTTATATACAATAACTATTCATTATGTAAAACTCTCCAAATCCCTTTATCTAGTACTGAATAATCGAGTCTACTGACATTAGTTTCATCTCGTTAATTATAAAGTAATTTCCGAATTAAAAAACAATAACTAGGTATATGTTGAAGATGAGTTATTTGTACAATATTTCTGTCGCCGTTGCGAACCCTAAACGGCAACTTTAAAAGTAAAATAAGTTTCTGTGAAAATAGATTTCAGAACGTTATATCACAAGTTATACGCGAACTAAGAATATCGGTACGAACTATTTCCTGAGCCAGGTTTCGCCACTATCGAATACAACAAGCTAATGATACAAAAAGGCTGTAGACGATCGTTGTGGAAAACTAAAATGATTATATACTGTTTATATATGACAACATACCATTCTCAGCTGCAAATATATATCTCTTTTTCTATTCAAGTTACACTATAATACTCAGACTTTTATTTCAATATTGAAATGCCAAAAATATTGCGAAGAAAAACGATATACTCGTATGTACTCGTATCTGCGGCTCGGGAGAAATGAAACCGTTTTCATGTGTTTAGATTGCATTCCCTTTTTCACTTTAACCACACGCTTCTTTGATTTATCTCTATCTATTTGTAAAACAGCAAGTATGCCACCCTTGCACTCTCGCCAGCTAGTCGATTTTGATTCATGCACAAAGTAGTTATTGATATATTTTGATGTTAGCTTTATGTATTTATTATTTTAAAGATAATTTTCTAGCCAAAATACAAGGTTAGTTTATCAAGTCTATAGAAAATAGTAAGTTCAAATGATTATCCTTAAAGAAACAAATGGTCGTCTAAAATGTCTTTAATAATGTTGACATGAAATAAAATGTGATCAACAAACTAACACTTAATTCTTTCTATTTTAAACTATAAATCAATATTTAAGCTCCAAAAATTAACTGTATTGACCCTATGTATAAAATGACAAACAAGGCTAAATTACAGAATAAAAGAATCTGAATATTATAATTCACTTGAAATCGTTATTGGAAAAGACAAGCACTGAAAAATACAAACTAATAACGTTATTTAATTGAAAATTTCGCGGTAAAATATCGTTTCCAAATATAAATAAATTTCGAAAATACTGCCACTGTTAGACATTTTTGAAATCGATGTCGGTTATTGCCTTTCTCTCTTACACATACATATCCACCACACACACATACTCTTACGTGTTCACATTCTCCTTGGCAACGCCTCCAAAAATCTCTAATAGTATATACACCCTAAACCCCAAAAATCTCTGACAGTCTCCACAGTATTTTTAAAATTTATTTATGTTCGGAAACAATATTTTACCGTGAAGGTTCTAACTAAGAATTCGTATTTTCAATATTTTGTACTTTGTAAATTTTCTACGTTTTTCATTCAAATGTGGTGAGTTCTCTTGCCCTTGGCCGGTTTTAACTATGAACCTACTAGCGAAGTACTTGCATGATATAGGAATGATAACATATTTTATCACTGAATATGTACTAAAATATATATTATTACTAGTATTACCTTAAAATTACTTTGACCTGACTAAGTAATCTATTAATTTCTTTTTAATATCACACTCAATATTTATTTTTAAAATGTTGTCAATATGTTATTGACAGTAAAACAAATGTAATCCAAAAATATAAATGATAATATTTCCAAAAAATACTAGTGTAAAATTATAAACAAAGAATATTGTAGTAAAACAGTAAATAACAGTTTTACTACGATGAGAAATGTTAAGTCGATGAAGATGAAGTTGGGATAATTTATACTTACAGTCGCAAGTTGAAACACAACAATAAACCAACATTTGCACAGACCTTGTTATCTTTGCCGTCTTTACTATTACGCTAACATTTTCTATGATTAACTGAGATGGAAACATTTTATTTGGAGGATATCTCTTTCATTTCGGATCTGAAAATATTTAAAAAATGCAGAATTTTGATTGCATTTCAATCAAGCAAAATATTTTAAAATGCCAATAACTGCAAAGAAAAGAGAAATGAAAAAAAATTAACACACACATTAGAATTCAGGCGCTAACTATTAATTTTTGCTTTGCTCCTTCCCTTAGTGTTTTATTTAGAATTTTGGCCCAATTTTTTTCTGAATCGTTACGTCATAAAAGATTCAATTAATAAAATAAGAAATAAGTGCGAAAAATATTTTTACGTGGTTGACTTCTCAAACTCAATTAAATGAAATTAACTGATGTAGTATTATGTCTACTTTCTTTAAGTTCTTTACCACGACCTAGGTTTCCTTGTATTACAACATCTTCAGGTGGGCTGTTAGCAAAGATTGAAGAAGATCTTTGCTAACAGCCCACCTGTAATACAACGAAACCTAGGTCGTGGTAAAGAACTTAAAGAAAGTAGAAATAATACTTCATCACGTAGTTTCATTTAAATGTGAACAATGAATTTCTACAAAATTAACACTAAATATATTCAACTTCTTAAACTTATGTGGTCGATGGTGTAGTCATTTTGCAAAATAACTACTACCAGTAGCCAATATCTTGAATCATGGTTAATTTACGACCATCTATTAGGTACGTTGTTCATCTTCAGAACTCATCATCGACCCTGATTTAGCTGATAGCGTAGTTGTTTTACAAAGTAATGACTTCACCTAACAAATTTCTTGAATCGTGGTTGATTTACCACCTTTAGTTGAGGAGTTGCAATGTTCATCTTCAAAACTCATCATCAAACCCTTGCCTGGTCGATGGTGAAGTTATTTTGCAAAGTAATAACTACCTGTAGTAAATATCTTGAATCACGATTATTTTACTACTATCTGTTAAAGAGTTCTATTATTCATCTCCAAAACTCATCACCAGACCCTGGCCTGGTGATGGTGAAGTTATTTTGCAAAGTAATAACTTCCTGTAACAAATGTCTTGAATCATGGTTTATTTACCACAATCCGTTAGAGTTCCAATGTTCATGTTGGAAACTCATCAGCGGACCCTGACCTGATCGATGCTGAATTTATTTTGCGAAGTAACAACTATCAGTAGCAAATATATTGAATCAAGGTTGATTTAATTCCATCCGTTACGGAGTTCCATTCTTCATCTTCAAAACTCAACACCAGTCCCTGGTGTGAGTCGGATGGTGTGAGTTAATTTGTATTAAACTTTATTATTATAAGTATTAAACTTTATAAAAATAGAATAGAAGTAAATTCAAGTATATAAGTGTATATAACACATATACTAACGAAATTCTATAGTTAGTCGATACTTTCAAATACAGGAAACTGCGTAAGCAAAGTTTAGATTTATTGAAAGTTATTTATTTCCGTCCGAAAAAATCTGAGTTATTCATTAAAGATGTTTTACTTCAATAATAACGCACATTGAAACTTGAAAATAGTGAAAAGTTAGTACTTCACCACGATTCATAATAACATTCCATTTTCATTCTAAGAACTTTTTTTAAAAGCTTATTTAATATTGCCAAATCTGAATATTTGAAATGACAAAGCTTTAATAACTAATCTTGCCTAGACATTAACTCTTCATTCACAATATTTTCTCTCTATACAAGCACATAAAGACACAAAAAGAAAATATCATGGAAAAGGAATTAATTATGTTTCCTTCTCACGCTTGTTCCTGCTCGCATCTTGTCCATTATAATGAAAGAACAATAGACAAGACATGAGCCGCAAGCATCATGTGAGATTGCCAATAATTGGAACAAGAAAGTCGGGTAAGTGCTCGCTCTAATTAACACAAAAGATGGAGATGGGCGGTCACCCGATATGCGATTCAGACGTGTATCGAATTGGAAACAAACGTTTTCCACAACATCAATATAACTACAAATAATTAAATAGTACATTATCGAAACTGTCTGTGAACTATCATTCGTTCATAAGAAGGTTAAAATCATTGCTTTGGATACATAATTTGTTTCCTACAATTAATTTCAGCGACTGCTTTATTACAATTATTAAAATAAAACGAAATACGTTACTTCAAGCAATTTGGTAAAATTTGGAGTAAAGAAGAAATAAACTAGTATTAATTATTGTTTCTACATAAATAACATTTTTCATCACATAAAGGAATCAATTTTTTTGCTGATTTCCTTTAGAAAGATAACGTGATTTATTTTCTTTTGTATTTTCTTTAATGTTCTTTTTTATATAAATTATCAAAAAAAAAAATTTCAAACTATCAATATATTTTTAGAAGTGTTGTTAATATTTAGATTGCAAGATATTAGAAGGAAAAAGGTGACATAAGTATTACAAAATTGTATTGATTATAACATTTCATGATAGCTTAAAAATACCAAAAATTCAACCCCTAAATCAGTAAGCTAAATTTAATATTCGTTATTTAATTATAACTATGACATTATTTTGATCAAATTACCATATAAAACCCATCGAAACAAAATTATTTGGAGCTGGAAATATTAACATTTTTAGACTGATGGGTAAATTTTTTCAACTTTAGTCAATACACGTTCAAGTAATATTTTACATCATATTTAATTTCTTCCAAAACTTTCCATTAAATCGTAAGTATTCTGCAGGACTGTACGTCTTTTTTTTTAAATTATCGTATCAACAATCGTTTTGTTTTAAAATTATCGTATCAAAAAAAGGTTGTTTAACGCTTACATTACGTCAAGATAATAAAAGTACGACGATGATTATAAAAATGAAAATTAACAATATTTTTTTGCCCAAACGTACCTACACATTTTCTTGCCTATTAATATCGAACAATGTGTCCACATCTATTTTACGAATACACAACATTGCTATACTTCAAGAAAGTCGTTATTCTGAAATAGATATTGTGCATTGCGTATAAGTAAGCGATATCTGGTTCACTAACTAAATGTTTATTCGAATAAAATATATATATCTTCATGATACATATATATTCAATTTATTTTAATAATGAACTAATATGGATATGGCTTACGTACCAATTACTACAGTATCCTTAACAACGTAAAACAAACAAAAAAAATCGAGGAGTGTTATCTGAAAACAAAAGATGTATCTGTCTGTATACATCTTTTGTTTCAACATATCTTGAAAACGATGGTATCTAGAAATTTTTTTCAGATTTTTATACACACAGACAAAATATTAAAGATATATTGCACACTCGGATTTTAATGATAAAAGAAACGTCTATTTAACTTTAAAAGTGTTCTGTTACGATGGATTGCTCTATAAAAATGATTCGCTCCCATTTTACATTTATAGGATTTAAATGTAAATCGCAAATAGCATTATCATGAACGAACATTAAAATGGTTTTTTATTTTCCTACGAAACCCTAAAAATTCAGTTTCTTTTCAAACTTTCCTTACACTTACCAAAATTGCTTAATTTTCATTAGAATAGCAAAATAATACAACGCATATAACCATCTCGAATGAGGTCGAGGAATACATTAGTAAAACTCTGGTCAGGATCGACTCAATACTTTCATAGGTTAACGATTATAAACGGAGAAAAAAACAGGTAACCATTTTAACTCCATATTATAGCGTATGTACAGTATATTGTAGATAAATAATTCTTCAATATTTTATTTTCATCTTCTTTGTTTAATAACATCCTTCCTTCAACACCATTTCTTTCAAATCTAGGAAAGCAGCAACGTTCCTTCTCGCAAGCCTCAGATTTCCGAGCAACCCAAACTGCCAGTATGTAATTCATACATATAACTTTAAAACAAGTATATACTACGCTTAAGTTTACTATAACTGGAAAATATATAAAAAAGTATGAAAAACAAAAAAAAAACGTATGGTTGCTTAGGTAGAACCGAAGAAAATTAGTTTCGGAATAATATTCTGTACAATTTTCGATATCGGTTTTCTGCTTCTTCTTTTATCCTTTTTCAGCACTGATAAGGTAACATTCTAATTTTCTGGGCCGATATAAACCTCAGTCTTTTTTACATTGTTTTCTTCTGATTTCCGTCACTGACTTTCTTATAGAGCTAGCAAATTTCTTATAGAGCTTCTTACTTTTAAGTTTAGGAAAACTTGTAGTAATAGGTCTAATGATGATAGAAATTGCTAATATGCTAATGATGATAAAATTGTCTAATGATGATAGAATTTTAAAAAAAATTTGCCATTATTTTCTGAACAAATAAAAAGGGAAAATAGCAAACTATAGCTTAAAAAAATCACTTTAGTTATTTTAAATTATTAATAGGTAACGTAAGTACATTATATCGTTAAGAACTTACACGCAATTTTAGGCAATTAAATAATACCATATAAAATTATCAAACTTGAACTGATGAGAAAAATAATTAACATTTCTTAAGATACAACATTTTCCCCGACTAATAATCGGTGTCTTAAAACTAATTTTGATAATTTTCATGATCGTAATGAAATAAAGTCGTTCTGGGTCACCTGTTCCATGTGCACAAGTAAAAGAAGTAAGTAGAGCGAGTCAAGAGCGGTTAATAGTTAATACAGCGCTTGATCATTGCCGCCTAACTAGCCACGATGAAACGGGATAAACAAATAGAAAGTGAGAAATATGACTTTCTTATGACGCTGATTAATGAAGGACAGATAACAAAAATGTTTTGAAAACGGTAAATATTAATAAGTTGAAATTCAATTTTTTTAATTCACAAAAGGAAATCCTTCATATGTTTAATTTGTTAAAACAAATACAGGATATAGAAAATGGCCTTCGTATTATAAAATAGTCCATGGTATAATTTTCGCAGTAAATCATTCAGGCTTATGTGATAATTAAAAAATATTCTAAGTTTCAAGAATTGTAAATTATATATTGAAATATATATAATTTTAAAGGCAGATTCTATTATTTCGTAGCTTTTCCAAAAATTGTGTAGTACTATTTTTAGACTATTCCTTATATATCCTGGACCTTTCATTTCGTAATGTTGGTGATATTCCAATAGAGCTATCGTAAATCATTATTTATGTAAATGACTACAAAAATAAGTGCTTACATTCTAAGGCAATATATTCATGAATTTTTTACAATTTTACAACATCACCGTTTATCAATTTACAACATCAAAAACGGTTTCCACAACATTTTTTTTAAATTATAATATTTCTATTTGTTTTATGTGTCCAATAATTCACAATTTATAAAAATTTATTGATTCCTTGAAGATCAAAAAAGATTCATTATAATATAATAGAAATTTACACAAATTACTCAAAAAATAATTAGAAAGTTTTTCAAAAAAGTTTTGGTATTCTGTTTATGCTAATTTATTGCTGCATAATTTATACACTGATTAGAAAATAAATTTTATGAAACATTGAATATGTTGACAGTAGAAACTAAAACTTGAATGATTTTAGAATTATAAATGTTACAGAAAAGTAACAGGACTTTTTCACCTCTTTCTTGCATTATAACCCCTACAAAAAGATGAACAAGATGGAAAGCGAACCTTATACAATATAATATGTTCTTTAAAGTGACATTTAGACTGAATATACATAAAGTGGCATCATGATAAAAAATGTACAAGTTTTTCACGACAAAGGAAATATCACTAGAACGTGGGACAAAATACAAAACTACGTAAAGTTTAATATTAAAAGGCAAAAACGCAAATAAAATCATTCTTAAAAGAAAAATATCATCTTTAAAGAAAAATCATCTTAGGAATCAGTCGTATCTCTACTTTGATCAATGGGCATGAAATAGGTGACAAAGCTTGAAAAGCATCACGCGCAATTTCCTTGACGTAAAGCGTTGCTTGATACCTCTACTAGCATGCGGCATTTGTTTACTCAAGTACAACAGTGCTCAGCTAATTTACCAAAAACAATGTTAACAACTTAGGAACGAATATGTTCCGTGTAATGTTCATGTACACATGTTCATATGTAGTTTTAAATAATAAACAATTCGCACTACGTCCAACAAAACTTTCGTAGAGTATTTCGAATTAACAAATTTCGAAATAAACTAGGTTTCAAATAAGTTGCATAAACACTACCTACTGAACAATCTGTCCTAAACTTTCAATAAAAAAATTCTCCAAAAATACAAAAAAAATATTTCTGTACCTTGTATGTAATCGAATTAAGTACTGTTTTTCATATAATTTAACATTAGTTTTCATATAACTAAATAGCCTTTCAAATATTACAAAAATAAAAGTAATTTCGAATAACACAATATGAGTATCGCTAATTTCTCTCTGGAAACTATATGACGGCTCTGACTTTTCTCCAACTCACTCACTATGATTTGGTAACCGTAAGTTTTGTTTATGGTAGCTGGGTATATTACCATAATTGAACAATGTCAATTTCACACTTGTAACCATACAGTTTATATATTATGTATTTTATATTAGTGAGAAACGATTATAATTAGCTGTATAAGTTTCAGAAGAAAGAAACTTTCTGACATCTGAGATTCCGTCGCTAATAAGAAAAAGCCTATCGTACCAAAATTAAAGACTCATTTAGAATAAAGCATAACCCTACATGTCGTATTCCATAACAGAACGACATTCGCAATATGGCATCGTATCTCATTCTAGACCGATTTAGAAACCGCTTTCAACCTTGCCTCAGTGGGAAAAATATAGACATTGAATAAAAGAAAATTCATATTCTAACTTGATCCAATTTGAGCCGATTTTGAATGTTAATTTTCGAGTAGACCGCACGATTTAACCAAATTACCTTAAAGAAAAAAAACATCTATTTTACGCAATGACAAATATTACAAAAGTAATTAGCGACGTTGCAAAACGCATTTCCCCATTTATGAAAGTAATTTTCTCTTTTCAAAAACATCCCTATTATGATTTCTTGCATTCTTGTGACTTAAAGAACATATGACTTAATCTAAATAGACAATTAAGAATTTTACTTACAACATTAACTTGATACCAAAAAATATATGTCAATTAATATTAATATTTGTACTACAATATTAATTAACATGTTTTGCAGTGCTACTATAATAAATCAAGTATGTCAATTGTCTAACATCATTCATGAATTATTATCTCCCGTGGTGGAACCACAACAAAGACATCACAATTATGAATATGTACGGATTAGGTAGTTGCTTGTCCTACATTTATTGGGCATATATCGAAACTTCTACAGTATAGATTTATAAATATTTAAAGGTACATAGTGTTCCTGTTATACTATTTACAAATATTAATTTTACGCAACACAAATATATTGACCACCATGTTTTTTACAGGCGTAAGAATCTCGGGAATATTTCGAAATATAAACACAAATTAACGATTTTCAGATTTTTTTCATTATTTGTGCTATGTTTTTTGCTAAATCGTATGCTATGTTTCTTGCTAAATTGTATGATCCTAGATCAAAGGAAAGTACCCTATAAGTTTTAATTTACTTGCGAGTCTCACAATTTTCAGCGAAAATGGCCGTATTAAAAATATGGCCATTTCCGCCGCATAATTTTCCGCCGCGTATTCTTCTTGATTTTGTTGACTTAGAAGGTTGATTTTTTTACAGCTCCAAGGGACTGTAGACCTATGTACTTGATATTAATCTCAAATTCATACCTCCACGCGTTCCTGAGAAAAGGACACTTTTATAGGATAACTTCGTTATCCGTCAACGAATTGATCCTATAAGGGTAACTCTTTTTCTTAACTGGTACGGAACCCTGAAACAACATATCTGCTTAAATTCCGTTATCAATGATAAACAATATAACTGTGTACTTCAGCACAAAAATGTACTGGAGTAAAATTGAATACATATATATTTAGTTGCTTATCAATCATTTCTGTATGCATGTTACCAATGACCGAAGATGAATATATTCATGAACCGATAATAGCTGAGTAAAGGGCCATATTTCATAAAACTTAGAAAAGGGAACCTTTGATAAAGTTGGTATGAAATAACTCCAAGTTCTAGGTTATTTTATGTCAACCTTTTCGAAGTAATTCCCTTTTACAGCATAACACTTTTTAACGTACCAACGCGTCGATGCGAAGACAAAAATCATTCAGTTCTTTTCATACCAATATGTGAGAACTAATTTTTTAACAGCATTAAATGCATAATTGGGAATATCAGAAATATCCTATATCAGAATAGCGTTCAGAATACACGGATTACGTGAAAAATACTAACCCAATCTGGATAAACTTTTTAAAAAGGCATTGTCATACATGAAGTTATATTTCATTTTTATTGCATCGCAAACATTTCGCTTTATTAGGATGCATGCAATTTTAATATCTTTAAAAATCTATTTACATTGCGTTAATATAAAAATAACAAATAAATTAATAGCTATTTATAGTAATTACACGTGTATTTTAAATTGCACAATGAATTTTTCCTCTTAGACATACGAGTATATCGGTGAAATGAGCATGCCCGTGGTGAAATGTAGAAATATATTTATGAAAACAGCATCTATACATTTTTCAGTAGTTTGCATGTATGAAGACGCGGAGACAGCTAGTGATACAATATAATCCTATGATGTGATCGCATTTTCTGATTAGGTAAAACGCGTAAGTTTTATATTAAAAATTAGCAAATGGCAACCGGCAAATATTAATTTTGTTATTTGTTTCATAAATTTAAATTAAATAAACACGATAAACACAAACGAAAACGAGTTGCAGTGTACATTGCCTCTAACTCTCACTTGCCTCAAATTGCGCATGAAACAACCCAGTTTACAATGATTTTTTGTTACGATGGGCCCATACCCCCTCTTCTGTAATATATATATATATATATATATATATATATTTATGTATATATATATATATATATATATATATATATATATATGCATGGCATTTAACACATTGACGCACAACGACATATATCAGAAAATAGGGAGAAAACAGCAAACCGTTTGTCAAACCGGATGAGATGGCGGCTGGTGTTCAGTTTCCCACTAAAAGGAGTTCTCTTTACTTAGACGATTCTATCCATTTACGGGTGGTTTATGTTATTTGTTCATCATGATTATCATCTAAAATAACAATTTTAGATGATAATCATGATGAACACAATAATTGTATACGGTCGCACACTTCGTATTGTACGAAGAATATCTTGAATGTACTTCATAAACTTACTGGTATTTATTGAGGGATCCAATTAAGAATTTTTAAATGCCTTTTCTTATCAATATATCGCAATTAAATTCGTTATAACCAACGTTGTTTGTCAATTATTCAGTAGGAAACTCACTGTGCGCAATTATTCAATAAGGAACTCACTTGGTGTGAAAATTTAAACTAATATTTCGCTGAATATCTTCAGACCGGTTTTTTGTCGTCAACATAATTTTAACTAACAATAAAAATTCATGTTTATCAGTGCGCCAATTTTTGTCTTGATTGATTCAGCAAGTACTTGAATAACAGCTGCCAATTATTTCAAAAGGATAGACGGCGCTATAAAGTACAAGAAAATTCACGCGAGAAAATTTATAAAATCGAGTAGTTTCTTAAGGTATAATTAAATTTTTTTTAATTGGAAAGTCCGATGTTTGTCTTTTTATTGGCCTGCAGGTTAATAGACGTAAAATTTGAGATGAATTTAGGAAAAATATACCTATTGGATAGATCTAAGATCTTCCTTAAACACCAAATCCAAGGGTACTTGAAAGTTATATGTGTGTACATGTATTAATAATAAGGTTTTTATTCATATGTAACTATTTTACGACTTACACTCTGCCAACTTCCCTTTCGTTACTTACCTTCATTAAACATTTTCCACAGACACGATACTCACAAAACCCTATATTTGACCAAATCTTCACAGAACTTTACACATTCGTGCGACGGTGAAACTTAATGACTTTGCAAAGAGGCTTTGACATATTGGATTACTTTAGCTTTCCTTAAGTTTTGGTAGAATCAGGGAATGAAAATTTACCTAGTTATATCATGGTTAGCTGTTGGATAGCGTTTGTAAAGAAATATCTAACCCCTAACAGTTTCTCGAGTTACGTGGCTATAAAGAGTATTCAACAGTTATTTCCTGCAAGGCATTATTAGTCACTAATGTGCTAAGTTCAATTACTGCAGGGATTGACTAGTATCGTGTTCACTTTCCGATTTGTTTGTTTCTATTGCCAATTTACCCCCGTGGATTTTTGATAAAACAGTGCTATTTGCATGCCTATTTTAAACCCGTCAACAATAAATTTAGTACACGTCACGTCATCAATTATAGTACATATATTTTAGTATTACATTTTATACCTAGTTATATCATGCTTAACTGTTGGATAGCATTTGTAAAGAAATATCTAATAAACCCCGTAAATGTTTCTTGAATTATGTGGCTATAAAAAGAGCATTCAATAGTTATTTCCTGCAAGTCGTTATTAGTCACTAATGTGCTAAGTTCAATTACTGCAGGAAATGAGGGGCAATTACTTTTGCCAATTTATTATTGAGGAAGGATAGGTAGCAGCGATGGAGTGACGATTAACACGTACTTTTCCTAAGACACAGCCTAATATTTACCAGGCTTTCCTCTTCACTTAAAACACGTAGTACCAAAGAGTTTATTTGTTTCACGGTGAAAATAAATATTAAATGTCAAAGAGTAGAATCTCTATGTAATCACATTTGCGAAGAAAAATTTCTTTAGTCACGGTATAAAAAAACATTGAACGGAGATTTGCTGCAGTGTCATTTTGTTTTACTATCAACGTTGTCATTAAACGCGATGAAAATGGGAATAAAATACAAGTTTAATAAAAAAAATTGAAAAATATACCTATCCGTACAGTAGCTCCGTTTACATGGTACTTAACTCAATAAGGTTTACGCGACAAGTTTTATAATAACTAATTACGTGAATGTTAACTAAGTGAAATTAATTTAAAAATGGTCCGTACAAAGCAAACCGCGTGGAAATATACATGGGGTATGGCGCCCCGATAGCAACTAGCGACCAAACCGGCGAGAAAGAGCGCACCGGCCACAGGCGAGGTTAAAAAATGTCACTGCTACCGTCCCGGGACCATCGCGTTGAGGGAAATCAGACGCTACCAGAAGCGTACCGAACTTCTAATTCGCAAACTGCCCTTCTAGCGGTTGGTTTGCGAGATCGCGCAGAATTTCAAGACAGACCTAAGATGTAAGAGCTCCCTCGTGTTAGCTTTGCAAGAAGCAAGCTAGGCTTATCTAGTGGCCCGAGGATACGAATCTTTGCGTCATCCATGCCAAACGAGTCACCATTGTACCCAAATACATGCAGTGTGACGCGCTTGGTGATTATTCTCACGTGAAATATTTATGTAATCAAGACAGGATTGGTGTTGCTTTATAAAAAATGTGGTAACAAGTGGTTATCACTTGGAGTTTGTTAATTCATTAATGTATACGAATTATTAAATAAAGCATTATTTATATGTGTGTGTGTGTGTGTGTGTATATATATATATATATATATATATATATATATATATATATATATATATATATATATATATATATATATATATACTTACAAAATCTGTTATATATCGTTATAAAATAAGTGCACTATAAAAGGTAGTACTTATATTATAAAGGTAAAATTCCAGAATGCACACATCTGCACCTATAAAATTACATTTAAAAATAATTTGTTCTCAATGTAACGGTATGGTGAGATAGAGTAATAATTGTCTGCATACATTTATCAACACTTCAAGGTAATTATGTAAGAGCATCTTAAAAAAACAAAAACTGACAAAATATTATGAACGTCATGTATAAAGAAAACAAAAACTAACAAAGTATTATGAACGTCATCTATAAAAAAACAAAAACTAACATCCCAGCCGTTTTATAAGTTATTAGAATGGTACGAGAAATACTCGTATCATCAATTTTCAAATGTTATGTTACAAACATTTTTACATTATTTGTGAAAATTCAGAAACTAATGCAAATAACCAAACAATCGTTATAAATTTGTGCACGGCAAGTGACTTGGATATTGATATATACAGTTATTCAGGGTAAATTAGTAGGATATGGCTGCGCCAATATTTCTTACTATTGTTATTATGCAAAATATTCTTGCAGTTTATTAAGATAAATTTAAGAGAAGCTCTATAACGGTCCAGATGTTTTTGCATAGGCATGGAGGAGCATATGCATGGAGGAACATAGGCATGGAGGAGCATAGGCATGGAGGAGTATAAACATGGAGGAGCATAGGCGTAGAGGAGCATATGCATGTAGAATCATAGACATGGAGGAGCATAGGCGTGGAGGAACATAGGCGTTAAGAACATAGGCATGGAGGAGGATAGGCATAGAAGAAGATAGGCATGGAGGAGCATAAGCGTAGAGGAGCATAGGCATGCAGGAATGCGATCGCATTCTTCGATACTCGAGAAGTTAATATATAAATGTTTGTTTATAGTAAATCGATAAACATGTATTAGTATATACTAGTTCGTAAATTCATCAGTTTCCTTTCAAGTATTTTGAGATTTCAACACACTGCCGCTGGATGCCATTCTTGCTTTGAAATTTTTTTGGAACAAGTATTCGATTTTGCTTCATAAAAAATAATATAAAGTACAGTTTTTGGCATCGCGTTGTGTTATTTTGACTAGTGTTGCACAGCCTTAAAACGTTTTGACTATAGCTCGAAAATTAAAATCTCGCTATTTAAAATTAAAATATAACTTTATTCATGACGAAAATCAATTGTTTACTGTTTAAGTCATAAAAATTAAAACATTTTAGACGAACATCGCTTTATATATGAACGATGGACAAACAGCGAGCATTGCTAGACTGCAGAGAAGTGAAAGTTACTTCAACTTTAATTACATAAAATCGAGATGATTTATTATAACAACCGTAATAAGTTTCCTTAAATGGTTCATTAAAATAACACAACACATTTAGTATACACCATTTTTATATCAACAAATTAACTCACACTTTAATTTCTAAACATTATATGATTGTATTTATATTTGATAAAAATTCCGTAGAGGAATTATAATTAATGATTAAGTAACATAATCATTGTATCTCTCAGTTAAGTGTAGTTAAAATATGAGTAAGCCACATTTAACTGCCCTTTTGAGAACTCGGAACAAAAATGTTTTTATCCTTAAGGACGGTGATCGAGAAGAATTCGTGTTGTATAAGATGAACCCTCCTCGTCGTCGTTTTGTACAAGAAATGCACAAACTTTTTTTTCTTGTAATTCGGACCTGCAACTGTTCCGGAAAACTTACTTTATAAGTCAAGGGTTTATTAATGTAGTAATTTAACAAATAGCAAAATTCGGAATTACGATGGTAAATAACATCTATCATATATTACAAACATGGTAAATAACATCTATCATATATTATAAACGTAATTTTCAAGTTTCCGCTGAGGGGCCCCTTCGAGACCTTGTTGCTCTCGCTCGATGTTCCAACCGTTACTCTGCTCTCACTCGATTGTCCTCCTCTCACCACACTCTAGCGTAACTAGTAATCACAAAATTACACAATCAAAAGCAACCCAAAGTCACAGTTAAATAAAACAAATTGAGGGAGCGCCTATAGGAAACTTGCAAATTTCTATCAATGCAACCTGGTAAAAAATTGATGAAATGTTCGTTTCACTGTCTCCGTTTATTCGTATAAAGTCCACATAGCGTACATATTTATTTAATTTTAATTAGATTTGTAATAAACCAATATTATTTGTGATGTCTAAATGTGTAATTCCAAAGTGTATTGTATAACGATCTCATTCAGTTGACATATATGTGTTCTCTTCTGACTTGCGTATTTACTCGATTAATGGCTTAAATACTATTTTGGAATGTGTTGTTGATTCAAACTTCATAGCTAATTTCGAGACTCCAGTATATAGTGACCCTTCAAGACTTGTTTTCATTTTTTCAAAATTTAATAGCTTCGTAAGAATTACACAGTCACCCAGTGTAGATACAATTTTCGCAAGAATTCTTCTTCCCTGTTTTCTTTTCCATATAATAAAAATGGTAACATTAATTCCAAATTTACCATTCCCAAAGTGTATTGTATAAACTCATTCTAACACTAAAATAAAAACAATGTGTTGTTTAGTTTTTCAAAAATCTGATTTCATAATCATTCGTAACACGACCTCTTTACATTCGATGATTCTTGTTATTTTCTGTCACGTTCATATAAGTGATCTTATTGAAGTCTGTATTTCAACGAAAACATTGCTGTCGCCTCTCTCAGTAAAACGTTTTTAAGAAAAAAAATTTTTAAGCAATTTTCACAATCAATTATGAATTGGTCTCGGCATTTAATTTTAACAAGATCATGGAGATTTGTGATTATAGTTCTACGGTTGTTATAATGAATCATCTCGATTTTATGTAATTAAACTTGAAGTAAATTTTAGTTCTTGGATATTACCTATAATATATGGAAAAGCGGTAACAAAAAATGCAATAAATTTTAATTATAGCTCATAAGGATCCAAAAAATTTTCAAAAATTTAATGCCTTTTCAACCCATTACTTTAATCTTCTCGAGTGCATGAAATAACAATTAGATAAAAATCTCATAAATATTCCAGTATAACTTTAAGCGAAGAAATAACTTTCATTTCTATATCTTATATTGTTTACGAAAAATAATTTTTCATTATTTTGTTCTTAAGCCTGTGGAAGATGTACTAACGATACCTTTACATATTATGAAACAATTATTAATATTTACAAATAGCATAACATAAATGTAATTTTCCATTAAATATTTAAATTTTGGTATGTATAAGTAAGTACATATGATACCCTCATAGGGCGAGTTTCACTCTTATTACTCTTATTTATCTTAGCTATTTAAATATAAAGAAAAATAGAGCAAAATAAATGTGATTGCTGAAGTTGGTTCAACACACTTCAATTTATATTTATTATAAATACTGATCGAGTGTCGAAGCTTCTAGATGTAAACAAGCATTCGTGTAGTTTTAATTTTGTGAACTGTCAGAGAATGTCTCGGTAAATATTTTATATTTACTCCAGAAATCGTTACAAAAATGTTTAATTTATAAACGAAGAGCACCGAAATGGGAAAATTATAAAAATGTTTAATTTGTACGGGAAACAAAAAATGCAAGAACAGACATTTAATATTTATACCTATTTGATGGAAGTTATTTTCTTAAATTAAAAACGTATATAGACAATATTACAATATAAGGTATAAGGTACATAAGTTGCTAATTTACATACAATAAGTGGCTGTATTGTCGTCACGTCACAAGCATATCCACTTCACAATGAAAAGGGTTTTTATTGGAAAGACATCCCTCGAGTACCGTTATAAGGGAAGCGTCGATGGAATTACCAAATAATAATGTTGGATTTTATCAGGCTACATTATTTTGTCGTCAAACGGAAAAGAGCTTCGTTCATTACAAAAGAAAACAGTATTGTTTCCTCTTATGAGACGTCAATAAAGCTTACAACAAGTATTTGCTTTAAAAGGTGTTTATAAATGAAAAAAAACCATCTTAACAGTTACATTACTTATGAATAAGCTAAACGCAATTCATATTAAAATAACTGTACACAGACATATAGGCTCCTAGTATTATATCGTTTCTCAATCGTCGTACGATCGAATCCGCATGATTAAAATTTCATACTAGGAGCAGATTAATATGTTGTAATTAAAATCGTTGTTAATTTTAATCGTTTAACGTAAAAAATATTCGAAGAAAGGTCAATGCACATAATGCTTTGTCAGCTGACCATCAAATTATCATACCGGTAGATATGCTGATAGCTGGTAGATATGAGTCGTCTGAAGCTATGCTGTCTACGGTGAAATCTCAGTTTTATACGAAAGACGCTGCAGTGCTAGATAGTGTCCTGAATATCTATAGGTAAATTTGTTTAAAATTACGGAATTATTCGTAGAGTCGTATTGATAGTATCAAATTATTCATCTATATTATTCCAATAAATACCACCAATGTATCGATTTTTACTAATATCGATAGATTTTTTAAAGTTTTGTGCTAAAGGGAAAATGTTAATAGATTTTCATAAAGTTTCTTTGATATGTCACAATATGGTGTTTGCTAACTGTTGCATAGGAAAAAGGAATATACACTATGTAAAATTTAATTAAAACGCAGCCCAAAATATTTTTATACAATTTAATAACTATGTATCTCTTCTATTTCTAGGTTACCCACAAATATACAAATAGCGTTCACAAATCAGACTACATAATTATGGAAAAAGTATGCCATTTTAAGTTACATACAAGATTTAGTATTAAATGCAGTAAAACAATATTGTTTTTATGCCTTAGCAGATACAGTTGGCTAAACTTTATTTTCAGTATTTCATAATATATTACGTTTTATTTACAAATTATTTCACTAAATTTGATTGCAATTCACATTCATTGAAATCATATTTAGTGACCACATATTAAACGTAGTCGTCATAACATTGTTTTATACGTACATGTATCACTATATTGTAACTTTTGTAACTTATTTAAGAATTTCACTGTTTGTAGCTATTTTGGTTAGTTGTAAGTGAATTTTTTAATTAATTATCCCAAGATTATCGATATATAAGTCCCAAATTTGAAGGGACACAGTACGCGATTAAAAAAGTGAACTTAAAAATATATTAATAGTTTGTACCCAGATAAATATTAAATAATCACACGCACACACACATACACACATTTGTCTGCATGGGTGTGGGTGCGAACGCATGGAGGTGAGGAAATGAAATTACCCCTGAGAAGTACTTACTTTATGTTCGTGAATTAAGAGAGCTTTCGATGTTGTAAAAGGAATTATTTTAATTAGCACTATAATTGTATGTTAATTAGCAATTTAATTATTAAATTATCCAATATAATTACAAATTGGTAATAAAATTTTGCTCGACTTCATTTAATAAGACATTAATTAATAGAAGACACATTTCCAGATGTTTAATTAAATTTTTAGTTAAAACACTGAGGGTTCAGGTAAACACTTGCCTTAGCGCCTCTCAAAATTTATATCTGCAAACAGTAATAAACTTTGGAGGAATATAGGTATGGAGGAGCATAGGCATGGAGGAGATGCATCGCGTGCTTCGATACATAAGGAGTTAATATACAAATGCTTGTATGTAGTAAACCGATCTTAGTATGAACATTTATTAGTATATACTAGTTCGTAAATTCATCAGTTTCCTTTAAGTACTTTGAAGTTTATATACACTACCGCTGGAGTACATTTCACTATGACGCCCCTCTTGCTTTGAAATTTTTTTTACGAAAAAATAGTCGATTTTTCTTCGTAAAAATAATATTAACTATAGTGTTTGGTGTCGAATCGCGTTGTTTTACCTGGTGTTGCACAGCTTTAATACATTTTGACTATAGCTCGAAAATTAAAATTTCGCTTTTGAAAACTAAAATATAACTTTATTCTTGATGAAAACCAATTTTTTACTAATTAAGTTGTAAAAATTAAAACATTTTCGACAAATATCGCTTTATGGACGAACGATGGACAAACATCGAGCATCGCTAGACCGCAGAGAATTAAAAGTTACTTCGAGTTTAATTACATAAAATCAAGATGATTCACTACACAACCGTAATAAGTTTCCTTAAATGGTTCATTACAATAACACAACACATTTAATATACACCATTTTTATATCAAAAAATTAATTCACACGTTAAGTTATAAATATTATGTAATTGTATTTATATTTGATTAAAATTCCGTAGAGGAATTACAATTAACGATTAAGTAACATAATCATAGTGTCTCTCAGTTAATTAAGTGTAGTTAAAATATGAACAAGCCACATTTAACTGCCCTTTGGAGAACTTGGAAAAAAAATGTGGACAGTGATCGAGGATTAATTTTGTATATAAATGAACCCTCCACCCCATCATTTTGTACAACAAATGCACAAACTTTTTTTTCTTATAATTTGGTCCTGCAACTTTCTTGGAAAACTCATCAACTTTATTAATGAAGTGCGTTAACAAATAGAACTCGAAATTACGATAATGAAATAATCTGATATGCAATAATAGAAATTTATATAATTTATATTTAATTTATATACTTATAAACTTTTCTATGATATTAGTAATAACTTTCTTACAATTAAATAATTTTAATTAATTATTAAAATGGTAATAATACAAGCAATTTTTCATTTTCATTCTTTTTAAATTTAGCTACTTTTTATTAACCATACGTTATACTTTACAATCTTCGATTCATTAGCTTTACTATTTTTGGAGTAATACAAAGCCAATATTCATCAATCTTGGTGGAATCCCAAAAATCTTTGCTCATTATAAACACGGTAAATTACATCTATAATATCTTATATTGTAAAAGTAATTTTCAAGGTTCCGACGAGGGGCCCCATCGAGACTTTGCTCTCGCTCGATTTTCCTTCCTCTTACTACACTCTAGCTTTTAAACTGGAAATGCTACGTTCACAAATTCGCACAAACCGCGTACAATGGCAACCCAAAGCCACAGTTGAATCCAAATCAAATAAAACAAATTGAAGGAGCGTCTGTAGGAAACTTGCAAATTTCTATCAATGCAATCTAGGAAAAAATGGATGAAATTTTCGTTTCACTTATATTTTATCGTATAAAGTCCACACACATAGTTTCATCATTTCATTCGTAGTTTTTCATAATTAGCTGATAAAGGGCCTAAAATTGTATTTTACCCATACCTTAGAAACGAAAATACTGCACTGATGTTGACATACATACATGCAAATTTTTTATTTTATCACTTATAGTGCTGTGAACACTTTCAAAAATCCTCTATATTTCTTGCATGTAACTATAGTATATGAAAAAGCGATAACAAAAAAATGCAATAAATTTTAATTATAGCTCATAGTATCTTAAAAATTTTCAAAAATTGAGTGCCTTTTCCACCCATTACTTTAATCTTCTCGAGTGCATGAAATATTAATTAGAAAACAATCTCAAAATTATTCCAGTTTAGCTTTAAAGGAGCAAATAACTCATATTGGTTAAGAGAAATAATTTTTCATTATATTTGTATTAAACCTGTGAAAAATGTACTAGTAATATATTTACATATTGTGAAACAGTTATTAGTATTTACAATTTTCCATTAAATGTTTAAACTTTAGTATGTATAAGTAAGTACATATGATACCCTCATAGAGCGAGTTTCGCTCTTATGTCAAATGTGTACAATTAACTATTCAAATATAAAAACTAGAGCAAAATAAATGTGTTTGCTGAAGAATTTGTATTGGAATTTACTTTAATTGAAGTGATGTGATGAAGTGGGTTGAGTTTTACAAATGCCCCAAAAATTTGGCAATGAAATAATTTTCATTGGTTAGATCAGGAATTTAGTCACTTTAAAATGATGTGATGTGATGAAGTGGTTTGAATGTTTAAAATACCCTAAAAATATAGCAACCATATATTATTGAAAAAAAATTAATATTACTGAAATGGTAAAGGTAGGAGCAGCGCGCTGCACCTAATTATTCAATTTCCCATGCAACACAGGTTTCTGATTTGTAATTTTTTGTAATTTTATGTGTGAATATTTTTAGATTCACAAAGGCGAAATCAGGTTACATTTATTATTTTCAATGGGGTCTCTACTACAATCGATACATAGTAGGCTTAATCATCGTGTCTTTATAGCTTATAAGTAGATTTTTATAAGACAGTTGATGTGAAATTATGTAGTTACCAATGCCTTAAAATTTATCACTCCTTCTTAGTGTGGAGTTATATGGAGGAAAATTCATTACTTGTACGTCATGTAGAATAGACTTAACCATTGTTTAGGACAAAAATGGTTTTATTGCAACTACCTTTATTACCTTATTCTCTACTACCTTTACAAGATGAAAGTTTGAGAAATTTTAACTTAGGAGACTGTAAATATTTTATATTTAATCTAGAAATCAATAGAAGTAAATATTTTATATTTAATCTAGAAATCGTTACAAAAATGTTTCATTTATAAACGAAGAGCAGCGAAATGGGAAAATTATAAACATTTCTAATTTGTAAGGGAAACAAAAAATGCAAGAACAGACATTTACTATTTATACCGATTTGATGGAAGTTCTACTTTGTATTTTCTCAAATTAAAAACGTAAATATAGACAACATCACAACTGTTATTATATAAGGTACATATGTTGCTAATTTACATACAATAAGTGGCTGTATTGTCCTCACGTCACAATCACATCCACTTCACAATGAAAAGGGTTTTTATTGGAAAGACATCCCTCTAGTACCGTTATAAGGGCAGCGTTGATGGAATTACCTAATAATAATGTTGGATGTTATCAGGCTACCTTATTTTCTCGAACGGAAAAGAACATCGTTCATTACAAAAAAAACAGTATCGTTTCCTTTTATGAGACGTCAATAACGCTTACAACAAGTGTTTGCTTTAGAAGGTGTTTATAAATGAAAAAAACAATCTTAACAATTATATTACTTATGAATAAGCTAAACGCGATTCCTATTAAAAGTGCTGTACATAGACATATTGGCTACTAGTATTATATCATTTCTCAGTCGCCGTACGATCGAATCCGAACGGTTAATATTTCGTGCTAGGAGCAGATTAATATGTTATGATTACGGCTTATTTCACAAATTAAAATGTGTACCTACTCGTAAGGTTTGCACTATTACACTGATAAAAATTTAAATCGTTGTTAATTTATTTAATCGATCACAATGTTCGAAAAAAAGTCAACGCACACAATGCTTTGTCAGCTGACCATTGAATCATCATATCGGTAGATATGCCAATAGCTGGCAGACGTGGCTCGTCTGAAGCTATGCTGTCTACGGTGAAAACATAGCTTTATGCGAAAAACAGTGCTAGATAGTGTCCTGAACACCTATGGGCACATTTGTTTAAAATTACGGAAGTATTAGTAGAGTCGTATAGACAGTATCAAATTATTCATCTATACTAATAACACCAAAGTATCGATCTTTACTAAAATCGATAGATTTTTTAAAGTCTTTTAAAGTTCATAAAGTTTCTTTAAGATGTCACAATATGGTGTTTGGTAACTGTTGCATAGGAAAAAGGAATATACACTATGTAAAATTTAATTAAAACGCAGCCCAAAATATTTTTATACAATTTAATAACTATGCATTTCTTTTATTTCTAGGTTACCTAGAAATATACAAATAGTGTTCACAAATCAGACTACATAATTATGGAAAAAATATACCATTTTAAGTTAGATGCCAGAGTTAGTATTAAATGTAGTAAAACATTATTACTTTTATGCCTTAACAGATACAGTTGGTAAAATTTTTTTCGATGTTTCATAAAGTATTACATTTTATTTACAAATTTCATATTCATTGAAATCAAATTTAATGACCATATATTAAATGTACTCATTATAACATTTTATTATTATATCGTAACGTTTATGATTTATCTCAAAATTTCTCAGTTTTTCAGTTATTTTGGTTTATGCAAGTGATTTTTTGAGTTAATTGTCCCACAATTATCGATATATAAGTTCAAAAATTGAAATATAAGTTACGCGATTAAAATAGTGAACTTAAAAATACACTAATACTTTGTACCGAGATAAATATTAAATAAACGCACGCACGCACAAACGCATACACACATTTGTATGTATGTGTGTGTATATGGGCGTGCGTGCGTACGCATGTGTGTGTACGTGTGAGTGAACTGTGGAAATAAATTTACCCCTGAGAAGTACTTCGTTTATGTTCGTGAGTTAAGGGAGCTTTCGACGTTGTAAACCGAATCATTTTAATTGGCAATTTTATTGCTTATTAATTAGCAATTTAATTATTAAGCTATCCAATATAATTAGAAATTGGTAACAAAATTTTGCTTGCCTTTATTTAATCTGGCATTAATTAAGAGAACAGACAGTTCCACCTGTTTACTTAAGTTTTTAGTTAAAACACTGAGCCGCCAGGTAAATATTCACCTTAGCGCCTCTTGAACAAACAACAAAGTTTCGATCACACACAAAGTTAAATCTGCAAACAGTAATAAACTTTACGTGTAAGGTCTAGCTCTTTTGTTATTATTATTGTTTTACGTACCTATGTTACGTAGGACTCAAACAAATATTATAGTAAATACTGATTGTTCCGTACACAGTGTGCTATGATATACAAATACTTAATCGTAAACAAAAAAATGCGAATAATTTATTTGCGATGAGTCTATTTCTGCAAATGCTCATTTGGAAATCGTAGTCAGTTAGTGACCAGAATTAAAGATGCTCAAATCTAAACAATAACTTTTGTCTCAATTAATGATTTCTTAGAAAAAAAAATTGGAAGTATCCATTCGATTTTTAAAAAAACCTGTCAAGTACTAGAGTGGAACTCGCACTACGAAGGTTCTGTTCACATTTAGGCATTTATAAACATTTAATAGGGTAAAATATTTCTATTAATCTATTTACGAAATTTTAATTTTTGGTACGAAAATATATTGCCTATACACAGGCGCATGTTTGAAAAAATATTTGTTTTCACATGGTATAACTATAAAATAACTTGTGCTTTGAGACCTTACTTCTAGCCAAATTTCATGACTCTCGGTCAACAGAAAGTATCCTGTGAGTTTTGATTTATTTGCGACAATCAAAATATACGGTATAAATAGTCGTATTTTTAGGGTTCCTCTTGATTGCGTTGACTTATAATTTTGCCGGAGACCTGAGTACTTAACTTAAATTAATTTCAACTTGATACCTCCACGTGTTCCTGAGAAAAATGGTTTTGACAAATTGACAGGCAGACAAACGGACGACGAATTGATCCTATAAGCGTTCTTTTTTCTCTTTTACGTTTACGGAACCCTAAAACACACGCACGCGTGCGCACGTACACTCTCACATATATCGTTTAAATAAAAAATTCGTTTTAATTTGTGAATTTAAAAATATGTATTTCCACGTTAAAGTAATTGTAAAATACATTGTTTTTGGCAATAAATAATAATATTAAACAATATTCACATAGTTCCGCATTTTGAAAGTGTGAAAAATCTGACTCTTCGATTTTCTTCGATTGGATTTACAGTCGGGTAGAATGCACGCTATTTTGAGCAATAAGAAAGATTCAGATATAACTTATCGGTATCAATATAAAAATATTACATTAATACAAAAATACTTATGAAATGGTTGTATTAAAATAAAAGTTCTCTCGTGAAAATATAATTGTGTTTCACACCCAAGAATACCAGTGTATACTTTTTGTTGCCACGTTTTATGCGAACACCTAAATGATATGTACGTGTAAACATATAGTTTACGTGTCTGAAAGTGTAAACATATAGTTTACGTGTCTGAAAGTGTAAACATATAGTTTACGTGTCTGAAAGTGTAAACATATAGTTTACGTGTCTGAAAGTGTAAACATATAGTTTACGTGTCTGAAAGTGTAAACATATAGTTTACGTGTCTGAAAGTGTAAACATATAGTTTACGTGTCTGAAAGTGTAAACATATAGTTTACGTGTCTGAAAGAGATAGATAGCGAAACAGTAAGGCACCGCTGGACCGCTACGTTATTGTCGATACGATATTCAGCGACACCTGTAATAAATTGAATGCGTTCAGCGCCATCTGATGTTTTTGTAATGTACTTTCTTGACTGCATGCTTCACAAGTGGGATGAACGCCAAAAAAGCTGTTCGTTTAGTATTTTTGGGTTCAGCTGTCCCATCTATACTTAATAGATGGGTATTGGGACGAATAGGGGTGCGGGGTATTAAAAAAGATGCGCGGGCGCGCCGCAAGGTTCTTTATCCCCGCCGCATTCTTTGTCTTTTCCACCGACGGCACTTACATATACTACATTTAATTTGGTCACCTATTGAAATGTAACTATCTGTATATATATATATATATATATATATATATATATATATATATATATATGTGTGTGTGTATATATATACTAATAGCCGAATTTCAAATATTGAATATATTTGGCCTTAATTTTGTAGAAATCCATTATCCACGATTAAATGAAACTACATAATGTAGTATTATTTCTACTTTCTTTAAGTTATTTCCCACGACCTAAGTTTCGTTGTATTACAACATCTTCAGGTGGGATGTTAGCAAAGATCTTTCTCTCTATCAATCTTTGCTAACAGCCCACCTGAAGATGTTGTAATACAACGAAACCTAGGTTGTGGTAAAGAACTTAAAGAAAGTAGAAATAATACTACATCACGTAGTTTCATTTAATCGTGGTCACAAATACTATTAAGAAAATAAAATCTATATAATCAATTGATGTCTATAGGATACTTTATATATCAGTGAGACCTTTTATTACCTAACACAACACTACATTGAATTGAGCGCACGTTGCAATTCATAATTACTACTCAACAACAGTCCTCTGATACAAGGTGTAAATAAACTCTCATTCTTTCGTGAAATTCACACAAGTGAGGGGTTAAATTTAACGGCTTACCTGGACGGAGTAGCTCCTTGTGGCCTACGGTACATCCCCTAACTAGTTGTTACACTAACATTGATTAGCCAGTTGGGGCGGAATATAATTCATCAATACATCGAACCTTAGTGAACAAATTGGGTTTCTTTAAACAAAAAGGATTTATCTATCCAAAAGCTAGTTTAATTTTGCAACAGATTGTAGCCAATTTATATGTGAGCCTTATATGTAAATAGCACTTTAATTTACTTTAAATCTGCTTAATATACTTGCTAGATGTCCTACTGTTAAATGTATTTATAATACCGCTATGACCTATATGAGCTGTGATCTAAACTCGGCTTTACACTGATTCTATGCTAAATTATGTTTGCTTTCGAAGTCCGCTAAAAGATCCAATTGATGAGAATCGAGACGCTATAAGTAGTTTGTATACAAGATTTATAATTCATACGTAAAATATAAAAAGGTGATACCATCACCGTGTCTTATTCCAAGTATATTCTATGTTGCGATTATATTATGCGTTCCGAATATTTCAGAATGATAGGCAAGTAATAAGCGCTAAATTTGACAGTAGATGTTGATAAAGAATGTTTTGTCAGAATAAATTTGAAGAGGCATACGATATTTAACCTTCAATTAGATATTTTTGTAATATTAAACTTAGGTCTCTTCAGACTATTTAGCGACTTTATATTTCAGACACTAGATTAGTCATAAATATTTTATTAACGTTTTACATTCGTACGAGCAGCGGTCGGTCCATGATTGCGAGTGCAGCAAAAGCAATTTACCTTATGTTTAAGATGTTTAAAAACGTTTTGAACGTGCATAAAATTTAGTAAACATAAACAACGCTTTCTTTCAAAAAAGGAACATTGCCTCATAACAAATCAAAAGTTTGCACAATCTACATATATAATGAATATTTATGTATACTTATACATATGTGTGTGTATATATATATATATATATATATATATATATATATATATATATATATAAACATACACTCGTCATAAACCATTCATTTATTGTCAAATTTAAAGGAAGTCAGATATTCATTCAGGATGTTTATACATCGCTCATAGTTGATGTACATACATCACGAAGTTATTAAGAAAATCCATGTTTGGAGGTTTAATTTCAGCATTTGTCCATCCGATTATCTGTCACAGCTTACAAAAATCTAAATTATGCAGTTCGGAAATTTTTAGAATTGCACATAGCTATATAATTTAATTAAAATAGTATATTTTGGTAAAAGATATTACAATATTTTTTAAATGGTGAGTTATTAACATAATTAAGACGCCAGCAAAGTATATTTTAATCCCAATATAAGACGTTAAAATACGTGATTGCTGATATGAAATAGAATTTATTTATATAAATATTTTAACAAAAACTTAATTAAACACACAAAATTACTTGCCCCATAGGACTTTATGTCTTAAAAAATTAATCCGAAAATCTAACATTATTTCAAGTTTATAATAAGGTCAAATCAAAGGAAAGCTGAATTATATTTATTGCTTATTTATTTAAATTTAAATCACAATCAATACGTACTCTCTGTCACAATTAATATTCTCTGTGATAACCACTTATAATATATTTAGTGTCAGCGAATAAATAATAATTTATATAAGTGAGAACGTTTTTTATATTTTCGTTATATATAAATTTGTAACAAAGTTAACTACAACCACTTTTTGTACAAAGTCTGTAGACGCATCACACTCGAGTGGTTAATTTCATGTTTGCTACGATATATATATATGTGTCCATATACTCTATTTGTAAGACGAAAATTTTTAAGCAAATAGTTCATAAAATTAATTCATAATTTAAACAGTAACCCTTCGGTGCTGGAATAAAAGTTCCAAAAAATCAACCATTTTGTGTCCCTCAATCACAAGTTGCTATTTGTCACAATCACAAATATTTTACAGAATTCTCCTGTTGTTCGCCCCCTAGTGTCTCTTAATCCTGTTATTTTATCATTATTTTCTGCACTTTTTCTTTGGCAACTTTATTGAAACGATCTCGAAAAATTCGATTAATAAATTTGGATAAAATGAAATTGTAGAGTTTTTGGGTATTTCACGAAATAATGACAATGAGAGTGCAATATGTAATCCCTGTTTATTGTTTATGAAATTGTAGAGATTTTGGGTATTTCACGAAATAATAACAATGAGAGTGCAATATGTAATCCCTGTTTATTGTTTATGAAATTGTAGAGATTTTGGGTATTTCACGAAATAATAACAATGAGAGTGCAATATGTAATCCCTGTTTATTGTTTATGAAAT
Source organism: Druceiella hillmani (assembly GCA_039881145.1). NCBI lineage: Eukaryota > Metazoa > Arthropoda > Insecta > Lepidoptera > Hepialidae > Druceiella > Druceiella hillmani. The sequence continues at coordinate 13,840,632 of JAYKKI010000032.1, forward strand.
TGTAGAGATTTTGGGTATTTCACGAAATAATAACAATGAGAGTGCAATATGTAATCCCTGTTTATTGTTTATGAATTTGTAGAGATTTTGGGTATTTCACGAAATAATGACAATGAGAGTGCAATATGTAATCCCTGTTTATTGTTTATGAATTTGTAGAGATTTTGGGTATTTCACGAAATAATGACAATGAGAGTGCAATATGTAATCCCTGTTTATTTCCTCCTTATTATCGTTGTGTTTTTGATGAGTATCTAACTCTCTTACATTTAATAAAAAACGCGAACCAGCACGATTGGTATTCCATATCACTCTCTGTCTTACAAATAGTTATTTTTAATGTTATATATGAGTTGAAAACTAAAAGGGTAATGGTCGTAGATTTTAATATATAGTCATATTAAGGTGTTTTTTTATTTCCCCCAACATCAGTGTATAACAAAACCACATAACTTTAAATTTAAACTTACACGTAACAATACCATTAAACAATATATTTATCAGTCGAGGTCGGTAATATCTCCAAATGCCTAATAACGAAAATATTAATGTTAAGTGAGATTGATTTATATAATATTACATCGTTTATTGCTGGAATAAAGCAATATATTTTACATCTGCACTATTGTGATTTTCTTTACTATATCCGCAAATTTATAACAACCTCTGTACACATCAACCATTGACTAAATAATGAAGACCAAAAGTGAATAAATTGTGTACCATCAACTACGGCATGTACTCATTGCCAGAAAGCGATTCCACTGGTTTATTTTATTGTTGTGCCAGTTTTCTTGCACTTAATTTTTCAAAGAATTAGTATTGTGCTGAATAAAGAAAAAAAATGAAGATAGGAAAAACTATCAAAAGTACACAAATTTATCCAAAACATTTTACTCTCTGTGATAACCACTTATAAGGTATTTTAACCTATCTATACCTTTTCTTCGTAATTAGCAACCTGTCCATTGTTTTGGAGTTTCCATTGTAAGTTGATTAATATACCTGTATCTTTTCTCTCCTCCACCTAAACCTTTTATCGTCTACATAATTATAGTTAGCATTGAATCCCTAGAATGATGTTACATTTATATGTCGATAAGTGACCATTACCATGGTAAGTTTCAAATTTGTGAGACACAAAATATATTGAGAGCATTCGGACATGTTCAGAACATTTATTTTACATAAAATTTTCCTACAAAAAATTAAGGTAATTAATATAATTTGGTTGTTGGTAAATGACTTTTATACATAACTTTAATATTGAATGAAAAATCACTGAACTTTGATAAATTCGAACTTGCTACGTTTTATTTGTCAACTGAGCGCTAATATGTAAGACTAAAGAAATTTTCAATCAAAAATGAATTATTCAAGAAAATTAAGTTTGATAATTTCTATTTTTTAACCATTTCATTTTTTAACATATTTTTTCTGTCCCACTCTAATTAATTTTCGTAATCAAGCTTTTACTGGCATTAGGAATTACAATGTTCTACGGAATGTCGTCGCAAGATTTACATCCATGCTAAAAATTTTAATTTCTAATTAGGTCTCCTTCGACAGAAAGTTTTTCCAAAAAAGAAAGAAAGTTTTTCCAAAAGGTTATAAGAGTTCAGTACAAAAAGGAAAAAAGAGTTCGGTAAAAGCTTTATCTAACTGGATTACGGAGGGTTCCATATGGATTACGGCGGGTTCCATAAAGCCAGTCGATAGGAGTAACTGAAAATAAAAGTAATTTTTCCCCCAAATTAGTAACTTTTTTGCTGGGCAGTGAAAAAACGAAAATTAAACAAAATTACGTAAGCACGCAATACATTTTTGGACTTTTGGAACTTTTAGAGTTATGAATAAAATGAGTATCGGTTTACAGCTAACTATATTTTCTTTGGACCTGATTTCATGCACCGATTTTATGTGTTTCTTTTTCCATCATATAGGGAAAGTTCCATGTGCTATTTACTTATAATACAAGACGGTCAAAGGACCACATATATAAACTGCATTTTTGATGACTGTAGTTTCAATTCTGTCTGGTCTTGGGCCTTTGTTTAGGTCTGATGACATAAGTATTTTTAAAACGATTGCAACATCAAGCGACATGGATGATTAGCTGACATTATTATGGTTAATAAGCATATTTTCAACATTTCTAGCAAAATTATCTACGCTTGTATCAGAGGACACGAAGGTTGACTGAAAGAACTCCGAGAAAACATTGATAAATCTCGTTCGATTTATTGGTCGTTTTTTCGCTGCATAACTTAGTTGATTCATGTCCATGTGTCTCATATACGCAAGCGACGTATAACCAGAATGTTTTAGGGATTTTTTATGTTTTTCTCTATATTTGCAACATATGACTGAGGACATTGCTTACACACGCGCTTGAATCTAGACCAAAGTTCTGAAAATTAGTTATAGACAGAAACGAGTAAACCAGACTAGTTATTTATAATTAAAGGTAACCTTTTACGGCACAAAAGAGTCACTTACATTGAATACCGTGAAACTTAGCCATAGCACATTCCGTTGAGAATTCCCTTAATTCGTTATCACAATCTATTATACTAATTCTTTTACTTATTAGCCCATAATCGCCCTTAAAGAAGTCTTATTTTTTACTTTGTGTATTGGGTGATACTTAGTCTGAATTATACATAATCGAACAATTTTAAGCGGGATGGTTTTCAACTTTTCTACTTAAAAGTGGATTAGTTGCTGTAAACACACTGGCCAAATTAGTAATAACTGAGTCTAAAACTTTATCTTTTTAATTTTGTATTTAATTATATTGCTTACTATTCATAAAAAATAATATTCTCATGGAAATTTTCATTATTTGTAATACATATGTAATTAATATGATGCAGTATACTTCTTCACATTGCCAAGTAATTGAAGATATATTATTATCACCTACGGTACAAAATTTACTGTCATTTTTTTCTGTGTGCATTTTCTGTAAATTACTATTATTCCGTATTTATTAAAAGGTAGATCTGGTGAGAGATTGACTAGGTTAAAGATAAATTTCTGCTTACTCGAAGACAATTCAGTTTTGTTTCTTCTACTTCAATATTCTCATAGTCTGCACATCGCGTTCCCACATATCCAGACTGCAAGGCCACCAAAATTCTATTTATAACTTTGTGAGTATCTCTATCTCTATGATACACTATGTATATATATATATATATATATATATATATATAGTTATATATGTATATATATATAGTTATATATATATATATATATATATATATATATATATATATATATATATATATATATATATATATATATATATACTATATATATTTAGTAACAGTCACATTTCTGTTAGCACTATTATATCATAGTTATTTGCCAATATATTTAAATATAATTGCTTTAATTGTACGTTTCTTGGAAAACTCAAGTATAATAATATAACGCATATCAGAATAAAAATTTTAACCTATAAATCTTCCATCTTTGTGCTAGTACAATTACACAGGGTGTAATAGTCTAAGATGTTTTTAATAGTATTATCAAGAGCTTTTGTTTGATTTGAAAAACAATTACAATATAATACCCAGCCTTGGGAAGCAAATAGTATTTTTTTGATTTCAAGTTTTTTCTTTTATGGTACGAAATATCAAATCAATTCTGAACTGTAAAAGAATAGGAATCGCGTTTGTTTTCGCACTAGATTTTCGTCGCCGTAAAGTATTACTTAATTAACAGATTTAGTTTAAATTATTTCAGATCAGTTCCGTTATTAAATTTTACTTTGTATAACGACTACCGAACCCACCTGTTACCTGTTCCAATACGCGCTTTGCTCCTTTTTTTAAACACTTAATTAATTTTAGACGTTATCTCTCCTTTAGACGTCTTTTTAAATTGCCAACCTTCAATATTTTTTACTTAATTAGTTACATGTTCCAATACGCACTGTTACTGTTACATGTTCCAATACGCACTTTGCTCCTTTTTTAAACACTCTCAATTAATTTTAGACGTTATCTCTCCTTTAGACGTCTTTTTGAATTGCCAACCTTTAATATTTTTTACAAAATTAGTTACATGTTCCAATACGCATTGTTACTGTTACATGTTCCAATACGCACTTTGCTCCTTTTTTAAACACTCTCAATTAATTTTAGACGTTATCTCTCCTTTAGACGTCTTTTTGAATTGCCAACCTTTAATATTTTTTACATAATTAGTTACATATTCCAATACGCACTGTTACTGTTACATGTTCCAATACGCACTTTGCTCCTTTTTTAAACACTCTCAATTAATTTTAGACATTATCTCTCCTTTAGACGTCTTTTTGAATTGCCAACCTTCAATATTTTTTACATAATTAGTATTCAAAGGACATTTTCAACTACACGTGTAAACTTATTATACGGGAGCAAAATATTTTCTTGTGATAAAGTAAATGGGTAGTGGCTCTGCGTAGGAACTTCTAACTAGCAAAACTTCTTTTATGTTTCCTAGAAAGATAAAAGCAGTATTGTTATAATTTTGTATCTTATCTGATTATCTTCAAAAATATACGATATAAAAATACGAAAATCTTACAAGATATCGATCTTACCGTTAGGCAAAACGCACAATTTGATAACTCCCTCTTGCTCTTGATAACTACCTTTTGTTTAGCTCTCATGAAATGTTGTATTTATCTTTTTAAATTTGTATTACTTTATATAGCTATAGCCGACATTAGTTAACCATGTCACAGTAGTTAACAATTTGATACACTTTCTTGATTTTCCCAATTGGTAACGTTGAACTTATACGAAACACAGAAAACTTTTCTCGATTTTTCCCTGGAAATTAAGTAATATAACAATTAAAATATTACTTAAATTTCCGAGCATTTTGCAGGTTATTTGAGTACGTACTTACCAAAAGCTAGCTGGCAAGATGTATGTCATCTCAAAACTCAAGCATGGTTCATATACCCTGCTGTAATCCGTTTGAAATACAGGCTACTAACAAAATCTTGACACCACTACAATCTATAAAAAATAACTAGCAATTGTGTCGACTATTTGAATAAAGTAACATGCTTAATGAAAAGTTGTGTGCAGTGAAATGTCAGCATGATTAGTCCTTTTGATGTATGAATCAAGAACTGTAATAGATATATTAAATAAAATTTTAATTCCTTTCTATGATCGACCGCCATTTATCCAATGTATCACCATAACAACTCTCTAAATACCTTTATTACTCGCAACAAAATGTTGCGAGTAAGATTCTACCTAATATCAGAGCTCAAAGGTCATTATGAAGCCGACTCCTAATTTCACTGCATCCTCTGCAGATTCCAATTGCTCCAGGGTGCGACCGATCGATGACGTAAGAGACCTGCCCTCTCTCCCCTCCATACGAGACAGGTTGGCCGATAGGGCGTTCGTACCCCCTAAGTGTACTTGTTTTGGGAATTGTTACTTGATAAGGTTGTTTGAACGTTGATAATTTTGTTTCTGTGAATAATAATAGAAGGGTGACTTTAGGTGCGCTGTAGATGTATTGACACTGTATGTTGTTTTCTTGCTGAAATTATCAGTAAGTATCATTATCGAACAATGAAAATTCAATGAAATTCGTTTTAGAGTATGACATAACATCCCTTTAATGAATCATTAAAACAATACGTAAAGCACGCCTTATAGTCACCTATAAATACGTCGTCCCACACTTTATGTTCATGTTTTCTTTTAATATATTTTATCAGACTAAGAATCTACAGATTAGTCAATTAATTCATTTTTATAAAGTTGAGTAAATGTCAGTTGTAATCAATGTTAAAATTATTTGCTATGAGAATAGTCAAACTAGTTCAATTAGTCGTGTAAATTCTGTCGGTTAATATTATATTATTCTAATGTGATTATTCAGATGTCACAGTTGTAATATTAACTTTACATCCTTTACAATTACCCAATTTTATTGAAGGATGTGAACACGAGCATTTTATCGAATGATTTTATTTCTGTTACATTTACTGCGATTCCTTCAACACGAACATATGTATATATATATATATATATATATATATATATATATATATATGTGTGTATATATATATACTTAATTTCACACGGATTTCCCTTAAACAAGAATAAATATAAGTCATAAAAAATTAATACCATTAATTAAGGGACAGATTTAACCATTATTATTACAAACATTTATAAAATCTACTCCCAAATAATATCAAAAAAATGTTGTAGACAAGGTTCTATAGACAGAGACATATATTTTTAAAGTGATTAATATAATTTTCATAATACACATTTTACTGGCAAACATTAATACTCCCAGTTTATAGATATGATAAAATCGCTCTTATGCATTTAATGCAAATATTTTATGTATGAATATATCTGTTTATATCGAAATAATATTTAGAAGTATGTAGTGTAATAATATGTCAAATTATGACTGTTAATTTAAAAATAAATATATTTAGATATACTTTTCAACCGACAAAGGACGAAAGAAATTTCGTCCCATATGCGAACAAAAGAAATTTCGTCCCATATGCAAACAAAAGAAATTTCGTCCCATATGCGAACAAAAGAAATTTCGTCCCATATGCAAACAAAAGAAATTTCGTCCCATATGCGAACAAAAGAAATTTCGTCCCATATGCGAACAAAAGAAATTTCGTCCCATATGCGAACAAAAGAAATTTCGTCCCATATGCAATGTTTAATTTAGACGATTCGAACGTTAATATTGTATAGTGTATAATTGAAGTAAATTTCAGAATGAGATCGAAATAAAATAAATAGTGTCTTTAGTAGTAACAGATTCGTATAATTAAAAATATATTCATCATTATATAACTGAAAGTAACAATATTTATGTTATAATATCGACAATTAATTCTGTATGAAATATTTTGGAACATTGAGCAACATATAGAATAACTAAAAGAACTACGATCGTATTTTAGTGACTTACAATCGTATTTCAGTGCTCAGTCGTCTACTCTGAGTCTAGGTTATTATTTTAACTGAAAATTCTTGAAAAAAACATCCATAAAAATGAGATTAATATAAATTGATCAAACATGAATATACTTTGCATAGTGCGATATGAATTTTCTAGAAGTAATGATTGAATTAAAAAGGCAAAGTTATGTTCATAAGCCATGATCTTAAAGTTATGTTCATAAGTTCAAATTTATGTTCATAAGCCATGATCTTAAAGTTATGTTAATAAGTTCAAAGTTATGTTCATAAGCCATGATCTTAAAGTTATGTTCATAAGTTCAAAGTTATGTTCATAAGCCATGATATTTAAGTTATGTTCATAAGTTCAAAGTTATGTTCATAAGCCATGATCTTATTGAGATATCAATTCAATTTGTTTGAAGAACAATACCGCTAACAAATCTAAAACATAATTACAATTTTAGTTTGTTTCTATAATACAGTCTTGTTGGAGGTCTTGATCGCTACTGAATTTTAAATGATCTTTGTAAATATCGATCGTTCAATATAAAACTGTAGGAAGCGTCAGCGCATTAGTGCAATTAAATTTTATATTCGAATCTATACAGAGTGTTCCGTTAGGAGTAGACTAACGAAATGTCGGTAATAAAGGGAGTTATTACACATACGAAACAATAAATTTTATTATCCTAAGCCTAATGGTTTTAGAGATATGATTTTTTAATTTTTTTGTTAAATTTTATTTCTGCTTTTTTATTATCTGAGGTCTTTAAGAGAACATTCGTCTTCCTAAATAAAATATTATTCATTCGTTATTATTTGCATCATAAAAATTAAACGCTGAAACGTGTGCATTTTTTCAATTACAAAACATGAAAAATGATTTTTGGACAATGCTAGTGTAAAAAAAAATGTACGGCAACCTAATGGAACTTTATTTCAAAAATATCTACAAACTTTATAAGAATAAAGTGGTATATCATTTGAAAGGGCTAGTTATAAGGGCCTCCAAAACATTTTTTTCAAAATTTTAGCAAGTGTACCTTCAGAGATTTATTAATAAATATGCCCATCCCTTATTTCTGAAACTACTTAACCTAAAATTATAAAAAAATATGGTTTTAGAGACAATTACAAGAACGATTTTAGATATAGATTTCTAAATATTCACGATAATAAATATTGCCCTTCCTATTTAATTACGTCATATATTATTAAATGTTTATTATCCTAAGAAGAATATATTACTGATGACTTATGATAAATAAAGAAATTTTACTTCAAACCGGGTACAGCACCATCGATTCACTAATCATACTTGTACTTGGGTGTTTTTTTGTAACTTTACAATATAACGATAACGATCACGTATTTACAAAGGTCCTGTGAAAATATAACGGTTGTTACTGTATATATACAGACAGTGTTCGAATAATGTCTAATGTAGCGAAACGAAATACTGTCGTAGAAGTTATGCGTTTACCGTTCATTCATTCGCTGTTAATATTATTATTACATTCCCTGTTAATATTATTATTATATTCGCTGTTAATATTATTATTACATTCCCTGTTAATATTATTATTATATTCGCTGCTAATATTATTATTACATTCCCTGTTAATATTATTATTACATTCCCTGTTAATATTATTATTACATTCCCTGTTAATATTATTATTACATTCCCTGTTAATATTATTATTACATTCCCTGTTAATATTATTATTACATTCCCTGTTAATATTATTATTACATTCCCTGTTAATATTATTATTATATTCGCTGTTAATATTGTGAAGTTACGATTTAGTAAGCATATTATTCACAATTCGGATTATTATTTTTTAGTTTCCGACACATATTTCGATTGTTTTTTTTATCATTTATATCTGACGGGCTTATAATTTCGTAAAAATATTTACCTCACTAGCTGTGCCTCGTGGTTTCACTGGGTGAGATTCAAAATAAGAAATTTTTTTCTGTCACGTGTTGCTCTTGGTTGTAAACTATTACTAAAAAAAATTTTATCAAAATCCGTTAAATAGATTTTGCGTGATTAACGCACAAAATAACATACGGGCAGAGAGACAAAAATTCTACAGAAGGTTTTCCAGCTTCTATTATCATTCTATACATAAAATCAATCACGCTTTTTAAATTATTTTCCATTTACAGAATTTAGTCTGTTACTATATTGTTATATGCATAGATTTAACGACATTAGCGACGAGATTTAACGATCTACTTTAAGAAGAACAAAATTATTACGATTCTTCTGATTTGAAACATAAAAATTTAGCATTTTAATGCCAGCACCATGATGAAATGCCCAATTTACATATTCAACAAATGACAACCTAAAATGGGATCCTGGCCAAATAACTTCACCTAGTTAAGCCTCTGTCCAACCACCCTATACTAACTCGATTACATTCAGAAGGCACCTTCGGTCGTCGACGCATCCAACCCTTATAACGGAAGGTCTCTAAGCATGGCATATATATGAAGCGTTCATAAACGGCTGAAAAAATTCACCTGCCTCGAGCGAAGGGTTGATGTTTATACCTGAACAGACTCTATAGTCGATTTCGACCCAGATTAACACTGACATATTAATTTACTGTTAAACATTACATAATAAAAAAGATAATGACATAATTAAATCTCCGTACTAGAATAATTTCCGTATATCATGATCTTGTTTTGGAAGTGAAATAAAGACTATTTTAATTTCCACATTTACGCAAGACTCGGGACGTCATTACCAGGGCCAATAATTAACATTCAAAAATATGTCAGTTGCAGTCGCAAAGTAGAAAAAAATTATTATGAAATATGTATAATTCAGTACAAAGTACATCGACAACACATAAAATACACATAAGCATTCGCAAATGATTAATCGAATGTGTCACTATTCTCACCTTTCGTTTAACATATCACGCTAGATCGTAAAGCCGAGCGAATAGGGGTTCATAAGAAACAGCGATACGCATTAAGAAGCTCACGTGTCTATATTTGTATATAGAAAGATGATTATTATGTAACACGGCAACAAAAACAGATACAAACGCGACTCCGCCCGCCCAAATCTACATAAGGCTTTGAATAATGAATTTGCAGAAACGCTTTGCTTCTTGCTATGTGTGTTTTATATAATTTATTTTAAAGTGTAAATAGTACTATGTAGATTCTAATATTATAGACATTAACTTTTTGTATTGACAGAGTTAAATATATAAAAATCTGTCGTTTTATAACATAAATTGGAATGTTGCGCGTGTGCAGGCGAGACCTTATTTATGTTTCGCTTTTAAACTCCTGCGTTAACGAAAATAAACTTTTTAAAATATTTAAATTACGAGATATAAAAAGGTTAGCTTTCTAAATCATAAAGAAACTAATTTCGTTAAAAAATGCCATTACTTTTTACAAAAATTCACGTTTTTGTTGTATTTACCAATTGATCATAATTCCGTTAATTAAGATTTGATTTTGAGTGCAGTGATATTTTTTGTGTATTATAATATTATAACCTGCTTAAGTGTCATATTAACGGAGAGCGATACTATTTTAAGTAATAATACAGATTAAATATTATATTATACAAAGTCAATTAACCAGGTTTACGTGGTAAACAAACAAACCACTTTAAATTATGATATATATAAATTATGATATATAGCTTTTCAAAATTAAATCTAGATTTATTCTTGTATTCGTTTTCTATTAGGAACAAACGAGAAACTATGTAGTAACCAGAATTTACAATAAGTTTTCGTGCAAAATATGTCTGTCTGTTCGACCATAAGTTACATCTTAAAATATTGGCGTTTTCGTACAATATAACAAATTTCAATCAAGACCTTGATCACATATACATAATACATAATGGATTGCAATATTATAATGTCTATAGACCACATATTTACAGACCATAATTTTTTTTTTAACTATTAGTATTTATGGTATATTTTCGAATGCATTTCGTCTTAACGCCGTTTGCAAAGCTATCAGATGAGAACAGGATATTGTGATGGAAAAAGAATGGAGTGAATAGCGGTTTTACCGTAAAAAGTTCTTACTAGAACAACATTTTTTTACGTTCACTCCTAGTGCTAAAAAAACGTATCCTTATAGAATTATTTCTCATACAGAAACATGATAATTGTTCCAGATGTAATTTTACCACTCGGAAGGTCATGTAATTTGACGACTGATTTTAAGTTTAGCTCGCGTGAAATGCAGCGTTGATCTTTTCAACTTTGTATCAGTTTATCCAGCTTGTGCCGATACTAATCAAAACTTAACCATGACATATTAATCAATAGATTAACATGTTTTCTTAATTTTTCCAAATGATAAGGTTCCATTAACACAACATAAATAAAGCTTACCTCGGTTTCTTCTTCTTGGAGATTATAAGTAATGTAAATTGGTTTGTAAATTTAAGTAAACTATTACTTAAATTTACTAATGACTTTATCTGTTATATGAGACAAACAAATAAATAGACCAAAACCAACAAGTAAGACATATTTCACTTCAAAACTCAATCATAGTCCTCATATTCTCCACTATAATCCATTCAAAATTATAATAACAAACAAGATGATAATAAGACTTGAGATAGAACCAAGCAAACTAAAACATTATGACACCGCCACAACTCACAAAAAATATTTCGCACATTATTAGTAATGACAAACTAAATCAAAGATTTGCGTGTATGGAAACATTAATCTGGTTCGTAAACTTTGAAGGAAAAATCTAAAACTATGATGAGAATAAGTCTTTAGATAGAGACTAAGTCTTGAGATAGGACCAAGCAAACTAAAACATTATGATACCGCCACAATTTACAAAAATAATTCGCACACTGTTATTAATGACAAACTAAATCAAAGATTTTCGTGTAGGGAAACAATAACCTGGTTCGTAAACTTTGAAGGAAAAATCTAAAACTATGATGAGAACAAGTCTTTAGATAGAGACTAAGTCTTGAGATAGAACCAAGCCAACTAAAACATTATGACACCGCCACAATTTACAAAAATAATTCGCAGACTATTATTAATGACAAACTAAATCAAAGATTTTCGTGTAGGAAAACATTAACCTGATTCATAAAATTTGAAGGAAAAATCTAAATCTATGATGAGAATAAGTCTATATAGAGACTAAGTCTTGAGATAGAACCAAGCAAACTAAAACATTATGACACCGCCACAATTTACAAAAATAATTCGCACACTATTATTAATGACAAATTAAATCAAAGATTTGCGTGTAGGGAAACATTAACCTGGTTCGTAACTTTAAAGGAAAAATCTAAAACTATGATAAAGATACTACGCAAAATTTTAATTTTCTGTGTGACCCACCGTTACTTGTATAGTATACCACATTATAAAATTATTAAATAACTTCGCTTTCTTTGCCAATACTTTTTGCGGCCTTATTTTCATCAATACCTACATATACTGGGATTTAACGACAAAGTACATTGTTCGTCCATGTAAAGTATTATGATTAGGGTAACATGGTGCAGAGTTCCTAATCTGCTTGCATCTGCTGGCATTCATAACTTCGACGTACTTCTCAGTTAACATTTTGGTTATTAGAACTGGAACTCGCTACAAGTATGCCTGCAGATTAACAATATTCACTATTTACTTGAATGTTTGAAAGTTAACAGAGAGAAGACGAAGACAATTTTATAAACTCATAAATAATATACTTCAATATGAATTCTGTAGGACTTTTGAGAGATGAACAGCTTTCGTATCAAAAAAAATCGAATCAAATTAATATAAAGAAAAGACTTAAGTGCTGCCTGTTTTCTTTTTATTATCCTCCTTTTCATTCAAGTATATTGTACCAATAAATGGTAATATATATATATATATATATATATATATATATATATATATATATATATATATACATATTTTAAATATTTGCCCTTTTAGCTTGAAGGTAGGTTTAGAGTCACAGAAGATTACTAATCCCTCAGCTTTCTCAGTCTATTGAAAACCATTGTATATATTTAGGGCCTCTTAGACAGCTAGAAGTTCACAGTTGTAGTTTGAGGCTATTTTACCTGTACCAAATTTAAGTTGCTTTATACTACTATCTATATAAATAAAATTGATACCAGCTCCTCTATTTTCTAGAATCTTGTCCAAAGATCCATCAGTGTAAGCACAAACAAAACCCTCAACTGTATACGATTCAATGGTTCTTATTACTTTAGCTTTGATGTTTTATAAATTCCTCAAGTCACTCTCAGTAATATAAACTCATGTGTAAAGTCAAAATTTAATGATAGAACGGTCAAGCTGAAATATCAGATCTGCGAATTAAACGCAAGTAGAACTCTGGCAAAAACATTAACAAGACTGAAAACTCGACACTTTAGTTTGGTCAGAGGGATAGAACTAGGACTATTACATATCTGCGAAAACTGTCCCAACAAAGGAATGAACCCTAATAATATTTTTTCTTGTTCCACCATCCTGACGAAAATACAACAGATCGGTGACTATCCTTGTGAAGATCTATATGAAGACAATTATTTTAAGCTTCTCAAAGAGGTTTGAAGCACCCATGATCTTATATGAACTGTACGTGAATACGACAACAACAACAACCACCGTACAACTGTCTGAATATCATCATCTATCGCAATAAAATGTTGCAAACAAAATTCTACCTAATACCAGAACTCGACCGTTGTTATGTAGCTCCTAAGCTCACTGCATCCGCTGCAGGCCCCGATCGCTTTGGGAGTGACCGGATCGATACTGTACTCAACCCACCCTCCCCATACTGGGCAGGTGCGCCGATGGGATGTCTGTGTGCTATGTATTTGTCAGGGGAATTGTTACTTTATAACTTGTTGAAAGTTGGTAAATTATTTTTGGCAGTAATGACACGAGGATAAATTAATGAGAAAAAAGTATATTTAAAAATAATCTCGATGACACATCAACTATAAATTACGTCGGAGTATACAGCATGCATTGTAAAAACTTATTCGAATAAAGGGTATCAGCTATAATATTTTACTACGACTTAATAAATCAATGTAAGGTGTTGCGGAGATATTAGCTATGATCTAATAGACAGCAATACTTTGATTGATTGCCTAATCGCAATAATCAAATAACGGGTATTTGCTCTATGAGGGTAATATTTCACTTCTACTTAATAAATCAAGGTAAGGCGTTGCCGAGACGTTGGCTATGATCCAACAGACAGCAATACTTTGAACTATTGTCTAATCGAAATTTAAGAAACCCTTCCAAATGGGATTCGAACTCGCACAATAGTGGCTCGAGTCCATAGATAATTAATAAATCAACTTCATTTTGAAGCATACGAACAAAAATTCAATATCGTGAAGCTAAAATTTTTTGTTCAGTATATTTTTTCTCAGAAATTGTAAATTGTCAGGTACATTTTTTTAAATGTCTACAATCTTTAATCAGTTATCCATTTACGAAAATAATTTCAAACGTTTTGACGTCGAAATTTTAGAGATTAGAAAGAGGGGGAATACATCTTTACACAAATTTTTGCTAAAAACTATTTTTTTTCGAATGTGCTATGGGTGGCTTTTCAAATAAGAGATAAGCAGACAGGTGGACAGCAAAGTCTCACCATAAGAATTTTCTTTTTATTATTTTGTTAAACAAAGACACACTCACCAAAATGCATTCAAATAATCCAAAAAAACTACCTACTGACTATTTTCCAGATCAATTATGTACCCAGAGGACTCAAACTTCAATGTATTTATACGCGTTTGAAGTAAAAGAACGAACTGGAAGTAACTGTACGAAATATGATATTTTACGTGCAGTACCAAGTATTTATAATAACAATAACATATTTTATCGCTCTGATGCAAGTAGAAATTTATAATACCCAAGCTAAAAAGAACCTCATCGTGTTTTCTTGGATACATATTTTTCAAAAAAAGTTTTTGAATATTTCTAAACATTTCAACTATGTGACTAATTATACAAATTGCAATTGCTGCAGTTGCTAATTATACAAATTGAGGTATATTCTACATCAAAGATTTACAAGAATGAGAGAATTTGCACTTGATTTTAAACCAAATTATGTATGTTAACCAGTGACGCCATCTTCAGTGTGAGCTTAGTTGCATATTCATAAATTATATGTGTAATCAACGAAATATCGAAAAAAAATGATCAAAGTTAATTTTCATTTATTTTACGTTGATTAGAGTTTTTGAGCTTTCGTTTTGAAATGAAAATTCTTTTGTATTGACAGATTAAACGCCTGGCGTTTCACCGATCAATGACGCTAACCTAACATCATTTATCGTTCAATTTGAGTACGTTTCCACAGCAGTATTTGCATAGAACGAATGATATCTTACTTGAAAACATTTAGACGATTTATTAGAAAATTTAAAGATTTTAAATAAGGACCATTATTTGTAGCGTTTCTTTAAGTGTCATACAGTAGTTTTAATAACAATATTGATGTTTGAAAAGGCAGTCTATGGTCGTTACGGCATATTATTTAAGTACCACAACGATACAGCTCTGAAGATGACATAATTATAACACTCATGTATAATTACGATCGTTATCACTGTACATGGAATATCTAACATTCCTATTATAATATATTATGAGCGAAATGAAACTATCGCAGAAGTTTTGCTTCTACCGTTTGGTGCATGTAGTATATACAATTAATATTCACTTAGAGTTACAAGTCAGTAGATGATTTAGACTATGCTTTTAAAGTTTTAGAAGTGCATGTCGATTGTTTTATTATCATTTATATCAAAAATATACACCTTATTTAATTATTACAAAGTAAGAAACTGTTACCCAAAAGTAAAAAAGTAAGTCGAAACTGTTTCCCAAAAAACAATTGTGGTTTTCCATATTTCTGAAGTGAAAATCTGGCGTTCTAAGGTCCTTCGCCCGAGAATGGGTGCTGGTCCAATCGGCCTATAGTAATTCGATTATATTCGGAGGATACCTTCGGTCGACGATGCGAGGCGCTGGCGACACGTCGGTCCCCCACTACGGAGGACTCTAAGCTCTGGTGATGACGGAATAGTGTGAAGTGTGTAATATTTCATTTGCGTCGCGTGGTTCATCACGGTATTTATATTTGAACAGATTCTGTAGTCGATTTTAGTCGAGATTAGTATTGAAATACTTACAAACTATTATTTTTTCTAATTAAAAAAAATAATGAAAACAATCACGTAATTCAGATCTCAGCGCCAGAATGTTTTTTTTTCATATATCAAACTGTTTCTTTGTATGAAGAGGAGTAAAAATAAAAATTATTTGAAATTCCAAAATCATAAAAAACTCGGGACCGATTTATGACAACAAATAATAACTACTCCAATATGTTTATATAGAAATTTTACAGGATGTAAATATAGTACTAGAATTTTTTTTTAATTTCGCTTGCCATATATGACATAACTTAAAAGAGCGAGTTAGAAAGATCTCCAAAATCACTTTCTCAGATTTTATATAACTAATACTAGAGATATCATTTATATCTCAAATTATTAAAACCCAAAATTATGATAATGACATGGTTACTAGAAAATCATCTGAAGTTTATTGGAAAACTATAGCAATGTTTCACAATATCGGTGTTTTTGGTATACCACGGTATATTTATGTCAGTGAAAGACATACTAGGTATTATATGTATATATATATATATATATATATATATATATATATATATATATATATATATACATATAATATATATATATACTATATATATATATATATATGTATATATATATTGCATAATATATGTACATGGCGAAAATTAATAATGAATGCAAACACTTCAGTGGAAATATCACGAGTGCGTACCCTTAAAGATTTATTTTTGCCCTAGTGTGTACGAAACCTTCATAGCCCCAGTTCTACTCGTACTAAGGAAGCTTTATTTATAAATGTATCATTACATACAAAGTATCTTCACCAACATTAACGACGATGAAGTACATAGTGCGACGATTTGCAGCTACACATTGTACCCTTGAGTCGCACTCAAACCCAAGATTTTTTATCAGCTGTCGCATATTAAAAACCATTTGGCCAACCAAACTTGCTAAAACTCGAATTAACCTATTGTATAGAACTTGTCTCTGATACTAATTTCGCATGATGAAATAGGCTCATTTTAAAATATCCTGTTGACATATTGCAACTTTTCAAGTCACATAATATAGTTTTAAATATTATTTATAATGTAAATAAATTCCACAGATTTTTCATATTCGTATATTTAGGGATGCATCAATAATCACTATCACTTAAAGTGGTCTTTGGTATTCAATTCAAGTAACATAGAACTTCCAGTGGACTAAATATTATAGTGACCCAAATTCCTGCCCAAAAATATTCGCATACTCCAATTTTTCCCGAACAAATACTTATATGATTGTGATATGCAACTTTTACTGACTCATTATACTTACAAGGTCACGTGCACCATTACTTTACATTTTATCAGTAATGCGCTGAGAGATCACAATAAAGTGATGTATGTTTGTGAAAGTTAAACCCTTAAAATTGTATTATGTAATTTATATATTTATTATAATTTTATTATATATTTTTTAATCCATATGCGAATAATAAAAGGAGGAATATTAGCAATAAAGAGGTACGTAAAAATAACTTAATTGTATATATTTAATTAGTATATACAAGAGATAAATGTTTGAATTTACGGTTTGCAGTAAACAAATAACGTCAAACTTAGGCATGAATTTTTGATTAAGCATTGAAATTTTAACGAGTTTTTTACCAAATTGAATTTTTTTTTTGTTGAACTTGAATATTTTATTTGAACAAAAATAACTTCTTTACGACATATGATTAGTTTATTTAATTTTACAATACGTCGTATCGGTAAAAGGGATATGGTGCAAAGTCACTAATTATCTTTATTATTTTTGTCAAGTAGCTAAATCAGGTCTCTAATTCGCAATAAAATTATAAAAGTATAGTACATGTTACTCGATTTATTAGAAAAAAAAATTTTAAACTTTATTTTGAAATGTTCAAGACGCAATACATAACATCTAAAATTGTTGTCTCTCTTTACACACTTTCAATAAAATTATTATTTGTAAAAATATTTTATTTGAATTTTAACTGACCTTTGACTTAAATTTCTGTGTAACGTTTAGGATACAAATCATTACATAATGTCTTTTTGTGTCTGTTTTTCCTTCACGTCAAAATATATTGAAAATGTAATTATTTATTGGGTTATATATCGGGCTATAATATAATAAATATAGCTACACTATGTTAACGACAGCTAAGCAAATCTCTTTGAAGAAACTAGAATATTATTGAAAAAATTTACGACCCATAACAGGTACACAGTTTAATGAGGAAACATGAAACCAAGTTAGATCTTATAGATTGTGAATAATAAACTAGTACGAAATTATGTGTTCTTAAGTCGTAACAAATTAAGAATACATAATTTCGTACTAGTTTTACGCAAGCGAATTTATGCGTGTTCTAAAACTTTACTAATTAGAAGTGTGGGAGCTTTTAAAATACTCTTGAAAAGCTTTAAATTTACAGTCAGACTTAATGTAAATAAAAGAAAAAATATCAAAGAACTTATTTTGCTAATCGATTTCGTGATGTAGAGAGTTTATCAATTCATGGTAATCTTAAAAGTTTAACAGAACAAAATAGATCTTCGTACATTCAAAATTATACTGTAGGCTAGGTGCTTATTTTAGAGATAATACGATTGAAACTACATATAGGAACATTGACAGGGTTCTAAGATAGGCAGCTTCGATGATTATTACAATCGTACCGGGGACAAAAGTTATGAAACTAATGTAAACATTTATTCAGGACAAAGCTATCAACAATACGCAAAATACATATAAATATTCACAAACAATTACCCAAAGTAACAAAATTAAATTCTCACCTCTCCTGTTTACCTTCCATTGCACGTCTGATCGCAAAGCCAACCGAGTAGGGGTCCAAAAAAGCGGCAACACACATTGAGAATCTGCTCGCGTATATAAATCAGTATGAAGAAAGGCGCTGAAGCCTTTAATTACATAACTCAGCAACGAAAACATATACAAAAACGACCCCGCCCGCCCAAATCTACATAAAGCTTTGAATAATGAATTCGCGTAAAAGCTTCGCTTCTTTGTCGTATGGATTTTTATATATTTCCATAATTATACAAAAATCTATCACTTTATAACCTAAAGTGTAAATTTATGGGTGTGACCTTGTTTATTTATTTCTTCCTTAAGGGTATTGAATACATGATTCTTTTTCATGTTTTGTTCTATTAGAGAGGATTTCTAGACAAAATTTGCAAAGCTATATTTATCACCATTACAATTTTACTTTACACTCGTTTAAGTGTTTCTCGTTAATTTACTGTGCCAATTACTGTGTTAATTTGCTGTGAAAGATATCGAATATTCCTAACATGCAAAATGCACTTTAAAGTGGTAAATGCATACGAAAGTTCAGATTATTTATTATTTTCTCATTCAGTATCTTTCAGACATAACTGAACATTTTCTCATTCAGTATCTTTCAGACATAACTCATTCAGTATCTTTCAGAAATAACTGAAAAATTATATAAAGCACACACGAAAACGGAAAATTTTGAATAATTAAACTTTAAAATCGTAAACTTATTTAGATAATTAATTTTTTTGCAAGACACGAATAGAAGTATAATAATTTTATGCAACAATATTCGTTACTTTCTTCTTTTACTTACTAAACGTTTTTCTCAGTAGGATATTTTCTATTTTCTTTTACAATTAGTTAGTATTTAGAAAAGATTGTTGAAACTTTCCCTGTCTTAATATCAATGATTTCTTGTTAAAAGTATTAATATATAAAAATAACGGATTTACTGTGTACCACGTCACGCCCACATGAAGGGTGTAATGCAGTGTACCATGTAAATTGCCGTTTATAGCTCGTATCTTAATGGATTGTAAGTTCTTTGTATAGCTATAGTACACGGAATCTATTAATTGTATTAAGAATAGCATTCTTCATAACTCAGTGCATCTATAAAGTTATTCTCATAGGGATTACTGATACCAATCTTGAGAAATCTTCACACGGGACTAGCAAAAACAATGCCGATTTTTCCATTACTGTCATAGTAACAAGTAGCCAATGATGTTTCAGAAATCGGATTAAGTCTTCTGGATTTAAGTCAATACTCAGGAGCAAAGTTGTATAGCTAAACGCGGGTATATGCATATAAATGTATGTATATTTACATGTAACTTTTACAATGTTCTTGTTAGTTAGTGTTCTTGTAGTACACTTAAAAAAACATCGCCTTGTGGTCTTCTTAAAAGGATATCTGCATTCCCGTGTTGGATAAAATACAAGACAGTTCATCGTAATAATTATGTACGCAAAGTTTTATTTTACTGGTACTATTTTTCTTGATCTGTCTTTGATTTTATCTTAGGCATGGTCAACTTTAACTATTAGCTTGTAAGGCGGGAGTTGAATTAGCGACTCGCCCCGGCTTCGCACGGGTGCAATGTAGGTACTAATGCAGTGTAATTGTGGAGGTATTATTAATGTTACTGTCATTCACGCGCCGCCGCCGCCCGCTGCCGTCGCCGTCCGTACACGGCATCGGCATCGCGAATACTGAATTTGATATCTTCTGAAATAGATGTGGTATCTTATGAAATATTAATGATAATGATTTGCTGTGAAGAGCAAATTTTATCTGCATTAAATGTCCAACGAAACCAACTGATTTAATTAAATAAAGATTAATATAATATTGACCAAAATAACTTCAAATTATAACCCGCAAAAACAAATTAATAAAAATGGTCACTATGTGTTATCCGTAGCATATAAATATATACCGTCGCGGACTTCTTTGTAGATATTTTTAAAATATACAATTCCATAGTACATTTTTTTATATATCGTAAATTAGTCAATGTTACCAATGAACGGTTCCAAAATTCTACTTTTTGACGAAATAATGACTTTTTTTATATTTTCTGGAAATATAACCCTATAAATATATCTCATGCATAATTTATAATATTTCCTATAAACCTTTTGGAAGAAATTATCTAAATGATAGTGAAAACCGCATCAAAATCCGTTGCGTAGTTTAAAAGATCTAAGCTTACAGAAGGACAGACACACGCTGGAGGCGACTTTGTTTTATACTATGTTAGAATAAGTTGATATTTCAAGTGTATAAAAATTATGAGCAAATTTTATATTTAAATAATTATCACAAATTCAAATGTATACTTTGTAATTTTCTGTATAAAATTTTAAACTACCTGAGAATATAAAATTTCTCGCAGATTATTTTCATTGCACTAAACACCTCATAAAATATCGTAATAACAGGAGCTTTTAAAAGCTTTAAAAAACTAAAGTATTCACATGTAATCGTTATGTTGACACAAACTCGCACATATTTGCTCGTTACTTAAAGCGCGAAAAATATAAAACAATTACATAAGTAATTATTATGAGACGGCAAACGCTCCTCTCACAATAATCATCCACCGGAAAAAGCGTACAAATGTGAAACAAAATCCGCCAAAGGCAAAATCGTATGAGTGGAAATTAAATTTGTAAAAATACCAACCCACCTATAAACGTGCATTGAAAAGTATAAAATATTTCTCGCTTCCAATCTCATTTTTTCGCTTCAGGAAAATTTTTGATAAAATTTATGTATATATACATTGTTACTGAGCTAGTACTCGAATTACCTGAATTTGGATGACGTTACAAATTTTACTTAAACAGTTTTCTTTTTCAGTTCCGTTCGAAACTGGAAAATAATCTGGACATAATCGAGGCAACTGGAAATTAGAACGTACTATTCGTTCATTTTTAACGTCAATGTCTCAGATCATTAAATAATACTGAAGATATTTAAGCAAAATTTTAGAATATAAGACTTATTCATACAATAATAAGTGGTGAAACTCTCAAACAAATAACCCCGTCTCAAACAAATTTCATCTTTTGTTCTAATTCATCGTGTTAGTTTATGGTTAATTGTTTGTAATATTTAAAAAATTACCTTAAATCAATATTATTTATTTCCGCTTGCTTGTTAGTTCGTCATAGGAAAACTACCAGGCGGCTTGAATCAAAACTTTTACTGACAATTAACCCTTATTTTTCTAAGCTTACCTCTTGTGCCATACCGATGCATATATGGTATTTTACTTAGCATTTTACGTTTGTTATATGATTTCCAAAATTACTAAAGTTTATTTCGAACGGATTCAATATTATTATTCACATATGATTTTAGCATTTAAAATCTTATCCTTAAAAACTTATAGTACGCCTAGAATAAGTTGGAGATAACTGTCTATAGTTACTCAAAATATTTAAAACGATAAGAGTTAATTAAAAGAGTTAAACAAAATTTTGTTTCTTGTGTACATAGAATTTATGTTATGAATCGGTAACTTCAAAAATAAGTCCACTGAACTAACGATGGATATTTTTATACGACCAATAAAAACTTACACTGGTTGGCTGTAAGAGGCTGCTCTGCCTGCGTAACAATAAGTCCGATAAATCTATCACTTGTTTGCATTAAAGTACGTAAATAAATAAAAATACTTTAACATTGGCCACCGCTTATTAAAATTTGCTGGATAACAAACACCTGTTTGTTTCTACAACTAATTTCCATAACACTCGGTAGTATGCGATTTATAGTGTTTTAAATCAAAATCGAAGTTTACCTCACCTGTCGAATCTTTCTTATGTAAAATACATAAGTTGAGGTAACTTAATTAAATACGTAAATAAATAAATAAATAAAAATACTTTAACATTGGCCACCGATTATCAAAATTTTCTTGGTAACAAACATGCTTGTTTCTGCAACACTGTTTTATAAATCCCGGGTAATGTATGGTCGATAGAATATTTTAAATCGAAATTAAAAAGTTACCTCGCTTCTCGAATTTTACTTATGTAAAATATATAGGGAGAGGTAACTCAGATATTGGAGCTATCTGTATAAGATTAAGCGACAAAAAACATCGACGCAAACGTATTGCGCGCACGCAGCTTGTATTTAGAACTAGAGCTTAACACTTTTTTCTTGTACACAACTAATAACACATCTGACATAAGCAAAGCGCTGCATAACAGTTTGATTATATTTACTTCAATTGTTAGAAGTTTATACAGTGTGTTCGTAGTTTGGGGGCAGTTTTAGAGCGAAGTTATTAACTATTTTTCTTTATTTTATAAGCATTTGCTTGAAATCGTATCGAAGGGAAATGGCATATTCTGCAATCAAAAATTAGTTTAAAAATTAAGAAAAGTGACAATCATTCATTTTCTTGAATTCGTATCGACTCGAATAAATCTCTTAATATTGTATATGTAATTTATCGAAAATTGCTTGAAATCTTTTTTAATTCGGTTTGCAATTGTGCACATTCCTTAAATAACGAACAAGCTACTCCCTGTTATAAGTGCTACAAAAATACGAAAGGAGAAAAGAAAAACAAACTGTTAAACGCATGTCGAAACACGCAAAAATAGGATTACGTTATTTTATTTTTTTTGTCTGATGACTGAAATTAAGTGACGATAGATATTGATCTCGATTTAATTTCTTCCTATAAAGTTGTATTGGTTATTTTTTCTAAAATAAATATTTAGTAGATGAATCTTATTAAACATACTTTAATAAAAATGTAATAAATAGTATATAGCAAGAAAAGTGTGTTTGCATCTTTGTCACTCAATCCCATCTAAAGGGCTGGATAGATTTTCGTAATATTTGATTTAGGCATACTCCTGTTGCAGGTTTGAAACTCGATGTTTTTTATGCAATGATATATAATTTTTTCTACAATATATCAATAGAGGGCAGCACACTTGTACCAAATAAGTAAAACCTTTAATTTTATTTATGGCGAGGCAAATAACGTTAAAGGTTACGTTTCAATTGTCTCATTGTCTTACAGAGAAATATCGCCGCTTTAACCGAATGTCCACGCGGGTAGTGCCGTGGAAAAGATTAAATATTCGTATCGTTATATATATATATATATATATATATATATATATATATATATATATATTTATTTATACATTATTATACCTACAGGTCTAAGGACACATTCCTTCAAAATCACATTATCGCCTTTACGAATATTTTTTTTTATTTCTCTCACAAACTTGGATAAAGTGAATACAATATATTTTTAAAATAACCCGTACAATTTTCTCTTCATTTTTTATATTATTTCGTTAGAGCAATTCACGCATCATATTCAAATTATCAGACTTAATTTTTATTTTAAACGGTACGAATCACGAGAAAATCTAACGATAAAATGAAGTCGCGTTCAAAAAGATATACGTGTAATCCATTAAAACACTACATAAAATCTTCATGTCCATTCAAAAATATATAATATTTTCTAATTAATACGCAAATAATATTCCATATTTAAAAACTTATAGAAGAAAAAATTACATCATAAATCTTTATAAAATGCAAATGATCGTGAACTTACGGCCACCATCAGTATATAATTTATACACCACACTAGAATCAGACTCGGAGACTCAAAAGAATACATTTTAGTAATATAAACGTAATTAGATTCAATGAAACGATAAAGACAATGTCTCAGAGAAGAAATTATACATAGCAATATATTGTTTTATCTCAATCGATGCATATAATTTCCTGTCTTAACTGTATAATTCAAATAATATAAATGAAAAGTTTAACTATTTAAATTCTGTTACAATTAAATATAATCACGCGTATATATATATATATATATATATATATATATATATATATATATATACATTCTGTACGCGCATATACATATCTAACCACACCCACATGAAACGTTTTTCCTTAACGGCATTCGGTTAAAAAGTAATGGGGTATTAAGTTACGAAGAAGTAATATAAAATAGAGTTGTCGTTAACTTTACCTATATAACGGTTTTTAAACCTAACTAACGGTTAAGACTTTTAACAACACGCAACGTGTTTTCGACGCCGTTTCAGTTTACTTCCATTTATTTAGTTTGCGTCCTGAACAGTCTTCATAGACAGTTCTTTCACTTGTAAATAATATTTTATTCGACTGCGACTACTGAATACTCATTTATAACTCCTGATAATAATTTGTAATAATAACATGAGATACTTACAAAAACCATGTTTGAAATAAATTGACAAAATATTCATTACATGACCGAATTTTTCAAATTTATTTACATGTTGAAAAAATTTTAATTTTTGAATTGAAACTTGTTTAGTATCGTTGTGATTTGAAACTCGATGAAACGAAAATGCGTTACGACAAAGAAACAAGTGAAGCTTATTTAGAATCGTTATTTGAATGTTAGGTCTCCTCTTTGTGCCATGCTCCGTAGTATTTCCATCTTGTCTACTAAGCATTGTACATATTTGTGCGCCTGTATATTGTCGAGCTAAAGCGAGAGAGCAAGCATCGGTATGTATCTATATTGCATACTATCTAATATTTGTTAAAACAGTAATTGGCGCTATATTTCAAAGATATATAGACCAAGTTGAAACTAAAATATTTGTTTCCTATTTTAGTTACCATAAGCCTCTCGTGTCATTTGTTCAAAGTGAAAATATGGAGACTGACTAATATGTAATGTAATATATATTAAATTAAATGTAAAATAACTTTTAAACCTGGTAAAAATATTATAAAAACATAAACCTTACAATTACCTCCTGATACTCTACATTTATCTCATTTTCTCGTAGGTTATTTTCTGATACTTCACTTCCACCGTGTGAGAATTGCACACACACACAATGTTTCTTTTTTCTTAAAGAGACTTCAACAATAGAATTTTTAAAAACTCTGTCATTCTAAATTATCTATATATTTATATAGACTTGATTGAAAAGTGTTTCGCCCGCAATAAATAATATTTGATAGTAAATAGTTCTTTAAGTTGCCTTTTCTTATTTTCTTGATCAGAAATGATCATTATTATTGTATAGAGAAATAATTTTATTTGTAATTGTTTATTGAATTTAAAATTATGATTAAACCCATGAATAGCTTTGTTACCGGTAGAGCTTATGCCGTATAATGCGTTCGGCTATTTGATCGGAAAAAAGTAGATCAAGAAAAAATCTGATGACACTATATAAAAACAAGAAGACAACTTACTCAAGGGTATTTCAATGGAAGTATGAATATATTAGAAAACACTTTTTTTGTATATTTATATTACATAGAATAAAATTAAGAGAAATTCGAGAATATATATTTTACGATAGTAAAAATAACAGATAAAAAGTAAAATCGGAAACCCAAAGCTAAAGTGTTCTTTAAGAAGGGACATTATAAAAAATACAACGTTTTGACAATTTTTAGATTTTTTTTGAAATAGAATGAAGTTTTGTGCAAAGTTTGTTTATATTTTTTTTTAAATTTAAAAATACCGTTAGTTTTTAAAAAAAATAAACAAAAATGGCGCGTATGACTTCCAGAAAAAGTCAAGCAGTAAGCTCAGAATATTATATAGTCGATTGTATTGATCTGAAAAGTAAAAAACAAAAATGAATGTCGCAAATAACAATAATTCGCAGATAAAATGCGTGGTAGAAAATTATTAACTGCAAATGGCAGCGTCTCATAAATGGTATCAACTTTCTGCCAAATCGTCGATATTTATCAAAAATTAAAATAATTTTGTATTAAAAGTTTCCATCTTTTTGAGGCTCACCTATGATTAAAAAAATGTCTGGAAAATGTCAACATAATTAATCGATCGTGTTTGAGTTATAGTGTACGCTAATTTCTACAAAGTATTTATGAAGAGAACGCATTGAAAGTTTTGAAAGATAATATTTTTATGGTTTTAATGACTTATCATTTAGTCTGCTGTAATAAACTTTTGATTACCTTATGGAACATTTTGTTCCTTTAAACGTTTTTTCCAATGTATTTTTCGAGCCTCTTCAGTTAATTTATGAGGCATATCGCTCCTCGTGGGAAATTCGCTGCCCATCCATCCTCCAGCGAATATTTTATTCTTCCTGTCAGCAAATAAATCCAACATATTCACTGTTCGTAAATTTGAACAGCATCATTCCACCTACCAAATAGATTGCAATTTTAATGGTTTTTAATTCAGAATTCAGGCATTTCGGTGAAAAAAAACTTTAATGTGGCCACCCAAGCATATTTGGAATAGATATGTTTGTGATAATTCCTTATATATTATATATGTATTTTGGCAAAATATATTGGTTTATGTATGGATGCAATAGACTAGGATGTTGAAAGTATTCTCCAGTAGCTTGAGCTTTTTAATCTTATTCAATACATAATTATATCAGTATATTACAAATTTTTCAAGTACAACAAAATGTATTGTACACTCTCTAATTTTTACAGATAAATATAAGGTTTGTGCTATCCATATAAATTCTACAGAATGTCAATCTGCAGCTCGTACTTTAAACTCATTCGCTGGTGTTTTTAGCCCATAATTTCTAAACTTTCGGGAATTTCCCACTAAAATGTTAACGAAATATTTTCAAGAGTTTGCAGTAAAGATTTATAAAAGACAAAATCGATTTCCCGAATTATGAAAGAAAAATTGTTTTTACGATTCTATGTAATATTCAACCCTCAATACGATCATTATAAGTATAAGCATAACCTTATTTGTTGCCTAATCCTACCACAGTATACTTTTCTCCTTAAGTATTTAATGTAATTATAATTTTACATTTATTTTTTTTCTTAAATCTGGACAATTAAAATACTACATACATTATGTGAAATATATCGAATTGTTGACAGGATAATATTCAAAAACTCAAGATACGGAACAAAATCATACAAACAATAATAGAAAAATGTCAACAGTTATTCTTTAATGTCATAAGAGTATTATAAAATTATTTTTCAATATTCTGAAAACGTACGCAGTTACCTACGCAACACATTCATTTAATATTACGCAGTGGATAACGACAGCAAACACGCAAATATCCATATATAATTATACTATCCGAGGATAGTTATCAATAGATTCATAAATTCTTACACAAACAATATAAATTTAAAAAATATTTAATTTTTCAATAATTTATGATAATGT
This sequence comes from Druceiella hillmani, assembly GCA_039881145.1. Lineage (NCBI taxonomy): Eukaryota > Metazoa > Arthropoda > Insecta > Lepidoptera > Hepialidae > Druceiella > Druceiella hillmani. The sequence continues at coordinate 13,868,843 of JAYKKI010000032.1, forward strand.
AGCGCGCTCAAGCTTTAGCCAAACCCACCAAAAACTCAAAATTTATTGATGAATTGTAATCTTAACCTATTTAGCGGGTGTAGAAAAGACTAGACTATTGCATATTAAGCAGGTATGGAAAAACTGGACCACTGCCCATTAAGGAGGTATGGAAAAAACTAGTCTATTACCTGTTAAGCATGTATGGCAAAAGGCTAGACTATTACCTATTAAGCAGATATGTAAAGACTAGACTATTACCTATTAAGCAGGCATGGAAAAGGCTAGACAATACTATTTAATGGTATGAGTTGACATACGTCATTATCAGTTTTCGATTAATTGAAACACTTTGCCTGTTTGTATTATATTCAGATTATTCTTGTTACAACATACATACTGGTCCACAGAAACTGACTGAATATTTATGTATAAAGTTAGTTACCACATAAAACAAAGATTAATTAACACTTTAAGTAACCGTTGGAAGTTCATATTACTAAATAGTAGTTATACCAGCATTTCATGTTGCATGAGAAAAATAAAATGACAATTCGATTATACAAAATATACACACAAAAATAATAATAAAATACAGAATTTATTTTCAGCGCTTGATAAAAAAATAAAAATTTTTGCCTTGCCCCAGAGATCCAGAAGTTTTAGAAATTGCTAAATAGCAACACAATACCACTTGCTTCAAAAATGCGGAATACATTAATCAGCCTGAGATCTCCCGACGCTGTTCATAAAACTGCGTTCGTGGGGCGTTAGGTGGGTGAATGAGGCGAATGCAAGTCAATTTTTTTAACCATAGTTTCAGCTAACTTTCAGATACCCTCGCTAACGTATAAACATATTACTGAGAATAAATTCCATTTAATTTTATTACATACCCCGGAACATTCGCATTGTATAACCTCATAGAATAACATCAATTTAATTTATTACCCTCACTAAAATACTTGTATATCGTATAACTCTCAGAAATATGATAAAACCTACACCGCTCCCCTACAATAAACTCACTAACATAAGCAGTGAGGAAACCCACACAAACCCGAATTACGCCATTGTGTTTGAAACTTATAAATGTTGTTGGATATTCCTAAGAGCTAATATTTGCTAATAGCCCACCTGAAGATGTCGTAATACAACGAAACCGTGTAAATCGAAGTATAATCATTTCCAAACATTTGAATTCTATAAAGTACAGGTAAATACTAACTTAATTGAATAAGTAGTCATAATTGAATAAGTAGATTGCCATGATATTTTTGTTTATCCATTTCTCAATTTTTTTTACACAATAATCAAATTTCTCCATTAATTCAGCGAAAGTAATTTATATACATATATATATATATATATATATATATATATATATATATATATATATATATATATATATATTTATATATAAATATATATATTGCATCTTACATTGATATATTATTTTGATAACCTTTCATTCCAATTATTAAAGTGTTCACATGTAAATACACTTATGACACGTATGCATTTATCTGCATTCGCTGTAGTCTATCGACATAAAGATTGTAACGATGTTTTCAGTACCACGAGTTTGAATTACAATTATAACATCATTTATTGTGATTTCAACATGAACTTTGAACAAAAAAGTTACATTTTCTCAGCACTTAACAAATATTATCGAAAGATTCGATGTCCGTCAAATATACGTTTACGGGGTGAATTGTGCTCTCAAAGTCATTGATACACAGTTGTAATACGAATTGATAGAACTAAGACTTAAGTTCTTTTCATCTGTCGGTTCCCCATTTTGTTGGGACTTGAGTATTTAAGCTGAAATTTACGATTAAGACTGTTGGTAAAGTTGAAATAAAAGGCAGACATACGTGTGAAACTGTTGGAGTTTCAGAAGTACATAGCAACGTGAAAGTAAACTAAAGTATTTTATATTGAACTTTGTTAAAGTCTTACTGTCGATTAAGTTTGAAAACCGTTATGTAGGTTAAGAAAAGTCATATAATGTTTTATGTTACGACTTTATGACTTAACGTAACATTACTTTTTACACGACTGCGGTTAGGGATAAATGAGTACCGTGTGTTTTATACGAACATGATTAAGTATATATGCGCATGGCTGAACTTATGAATGAATTCCAAAAGTTACGCAATTATTAATTGTTTATATATACAAGTAGTATGACAAATAATGTACCTTGATTGACGCGTGTAATGTCCTACAAATATGTGATTACCGTATTAACTATATTTAAAGTATTTGTAGTAAAAATTAACGTTTTAAAATTTCTCTTACTCTGTTGTATATACGATTTAGAGATGATTATTATTTAAAATATTCATCATACATAAAAAATATTGACAATGGATGAAATAGATAGCGTTGGAGTACCGTATCATAATGTATCTATGAGCATAAATTTATTAATAAATCTGTCTGCTTAAAAATATCCTATATGTTGCTCGAGGATATAAACTATTACCATAACAAAATACATCAAAATTTATTCAGTAGATTTAGCGTGATTGAAGAACAAATTAACACACAGAGAGACAGACAAACAAAAAGTATAAAAAAGGTTCCCCGGCTTCTATTATCATTCTATAGGCTAAATCAATCATTCCCTTTGAAATATTTTCCATATACAGAATTAACTCTGTTACAGTTTTATTATATGAAGAGATTACTTATGGGACATTGACTTCAATCCAGTACATGGTAAACATTACGCTTAGACGTGAGTTTTCTTACTAGATATTTATAGAGATCACATGCCACATAGGTTTTAATTAGAAAATATTACATATGTATGCATCAAATATATAAAATCATACATAATTACACGTCAGAAAAGATAGCACATTTTCTTTACATTTCAAAAGAGATTGGATATTAGAAAATCCAATACTTCATCTCTCATTTGTCCGTCTGTCACAATTTTATAATATTTGCACCATTACTACAATTAAGAAAATGTTGACGAGAGAATTTCAAAATTAAAACGTAATAGAACCCTAAGGAAAGAATATTGTGAATCAGAATAAAAGACGGTTTTCATAAAAAAAAATATTTGAACATAACTAAAAAACAATTGTTACTTGGTGATTCCAAAGATATCGTTATTTACTTTATCCAACTTTGAGGGAGAATTGAAAAATATTTAGATGTTAACTTTGCTTCAAATTTCCCCTAATTATTACATCGCTCCTAAATATATGTTTTTAAGCCTTATACATAAGTGAAAAAAAAATAAAACATGAAAGATATGGTTTCTAATTTTTGGACCTGTTCAATGAAGATTTAATTGCATTGTAGACCCATGTGGGTATATATATATGTATATATATATATATATATATATATATATATATATATATATATATGTATATAAAAATAATCAAGCCGAAACTCCAACGTAAATATTGATGAGAAAAACGTAAGTATTTTAAAACTGAAAATATGCAAAGTGATATAGCAGGGTTAGAAGAAAAATATAAAGAATCCTCAGATTTATATTTCGAAATAAAATTATTAAAGGTGTTTCAAAAAAATAGCAATGATAAAAGGAATCGAATGACAGATGTATTTAAACCGTTAAAAATAAGTAAGTTAGACACATTTTAATTAGAAACATTTGAAAATTTTTCGCTACCAACACGATACCATTTACGAATTGCTAACCTTATTGATTTTCAGGATCGTCTCCCGATTTAGTACGTAACCGGAATATATTACTTGTTACATATTGACAACCAATACGAGAAAAGAGAAAAATAATTTCTTACGGAGTTGGAATATAAATATCTCGGAAATCATTTAACCATCGGTTAACTAGTTTTCTTTCTCTGTTTCTCGGAAAAGTAATTTTCGTGTTACCTTGAATGTTGTGATCAACGTTATTTGTCTCTTTTGTGAAGGAAAACAAATCTTCAAAGTAACGTAAATTAGTATCAAATTTTTTTTTTCCAATTTCAGAGCTTTTAACGATTTAGATTTATGTATATTATATAATGCAGGACAGATTGGTGATTGATATTATGGAACAAGGGAGTAAATAGATTTTATTATTATATTTGTTTACTTGAATGTTTTAGGTACTATTTCATCTCGAAAACTTTAACGGAAATGACAAAAATAATAATATAAACGATGTAATTTAAAGAGGTTTTCTTTTTTTTTTATTTGTAATATTAATGACGTGTTTGGATGACAGTTAAAATATTCTGCTGGCAAAACGCATCTTACCATTTTGCCAGTTTCGTGTGTCGGCTCTTTACCACTTAATTCGGCCAGCTTCACCTCTTATCTGCCATTCGGCCAGCTTCGCGACTTGTTGACTCTTTGCGATGTAATTCATGTCAGCATTGTTTCTTATTTACTAACGCTTAAAACTTTACTCGTTTATATGGGTGTATTGCACGAAACTATTTTAAAACGTTAAAAGCGTTTATTTACAATAGATTTTTAAAAAACATTTCTGTGATAAATGATTTCATACTAATAAAATTCAGTTAATATTTTATTATTAACGACTATCTGAATATTTGTTTTTTTCTTCGTTTTCACTTCGTTCACATATAAATATTTTAATAAAAAATTAAGATGTTTCACATTTGCCAGGCGTCCCTAATGGCTCAGGACTTTTTTTTTATTTCAGCTCAATCGTGTGAGATCTTTCAAAACCACCGGCGAAACCCAAATTTCCGAGAGACTTTGTTAAAATCTTTATTGTTCTGGTTTTTTTAGTAAAAATGTAGTTTTAAATAATTTAAGTACGTTAATATGATTGATCTTTCCTTTAATTCTCTCTTGTTTTGTTAACTTTTATATTTGAAACGAGAAAAGTTTAAACTTGATTCAAATTTAGCATTGAAAATTAACATTTTGAAGGTACTTAAGTATATATATAGTATAGCTGTAAAAAAACACGTATTATCAGTTAAGTGACACTCTCCTTTTAGTCTTCTCTAATATCAGTACCTGAAAGTTACTACGTTTTGCTACGTGCACAAACCTCGTCCACTGATACCCTACTTTGTTAAAATGCTCCAAGATTGGTGAAAATAAAACTTTAAACCGAATTACTTTAGACTTACTAAAGAACTTAAAAACTTTAAACCTTTTTTCCCTAGCATTCCTGTTTTATATTTTTATAGGCGGCAGTTCAAAAAAAACGCTTTTGAAAAAAATTACAAAATAATCGACCTGCATTTGTGGCCTTAACAACAAGCTTTTCAAATTAATCTCCATAAAACAAGATTTTAGTGGCATGATGGAACCATCTGTTGAGTATATCAATGCTACGATTACGATTTTCATTCAATCAATATTACGATTTTCTTTAAAACTATCAGAGAAACCGGAGAGGTGTGAAAGACTGCGGGACCACATTTTAGCAACTGTTGCTGAGTAGGTGGAGGATGAAGACATACTATTTAATGAGACTTATGGTATTGCAATGGAATGTGCTTCATCGCATCTACCTGATACTTAGTCCTGGAAGACCGGTAATATACAATGCAAACACAAGTGCCAAAACCAACCATCGTCGTTTGACAATTTGGTTATGTCTCAAAGGTCTGAAGAACTCATGTCTGCTGCTGAAACATCATCTCGACTTTCATACAAGCGCAGCATAGAAAAACTTATCCAAGAAAGCAGTCAATATCTTTAGAAACAGGAAGTGCAGTAAAGATAAGCAACCAAATATGTGAGTCACGTCTGTTTAAACATGAAAGAAGAGTGTTCATACTGGATATCAGCTATTTCATCATTTTATAGTCTAAAACAAACCAAAAAAACCCCGTTTTCCACCGGATGAACGCGTGATGGTAGTAACTGAGTGGAGCGCCGCAATGAAACTTCAAGCTCTTTTAGATAAAACAATTTTAAAATCTGGGCAACATAAAGTTATCATAACTTGTTCCCCTAGTAATAGTAGTGTCTCAACATTCACTTTAGTTTAGCGAGTGGAGTTGTAATGAAAGTTCCGATCATAGAACTTAAAAACAAATATTAACCAATCTCGAGGTTCCCAAAAGAAGAGAGATAAGCCTCTTATAAATATATAGCAAAATGAAGCAACTAGTCAGGGTAATTTTATTTTGCAGGAGTATATTATAGATGGTTCATAAGAGGAAGAAACCATACATATTTTATCAACCTTACACTTAAAAAAATGTTAACAATATTCAGTAAAGGCGCATGAGTAGCAAAAATACAAAAATAATTTTATCCAGATAGCTTGCTCTAATAGAAACACTGTACAACCCTGTGCATAAGGGTTTTTTTTCTCTTCTGACATCGGTTTTCTATATATTTCCGGGAATTGTATTCCGATTATATTCTGAAGTGGGTATGACGATTAAAAATTATAAGGTAAACATTAGTAAAACTTATTAATGGCGTGTTTGAATGACAATAATACAATACTAAGAAATTTTAAATTTTGCAATAAAAATCATTCTTCGCAATATAATACAAAAAATTGTATTATATTGCGAAGTGAATCGAACATTTAAAATTTCTACTTTGCAATATAAGTTTCAATACGAAAATACAAAATATGCTTCATGAAAACTCCGCTGTTACAGATAAACAGACAAATAGACATAAATTTCATGCTATTTTTTGTATTCTAGTACTCTTATTATGTTTCCTTAAATCATTGTTCAGTTTCATTATTTGACCTAAACGGCGAAATAAACAAGCCTCCTGCAAAAACAAATTTAAAGCACCAATATCACAACCGGTTTAATGCAAACTACGAATATCGATAGGAATACTTAAATCTTGTTGTCATATAGATCGATAATATTAAAGAGCATGTTTCTGTAAGCAATCTCATGTCCTAACCTACATAATTTTACGTTTTTATTTAAGTTTTCGCCACGAACATTAACGTGCGAGTAACACAAAAGAGTTGTAAGCGATCTTGGTGAAAATTAAAATGACGATATATCGTTTATGTATATATGACGATAAATTATTTTCAACCGTAACGACATGGTTTTGGCCTATTTTTTCATTCAATGCTCTTTGACGCTCCCGAGTTTATTCAAATACTGAAATGCCATCAAGCATCGCGACGGAAAATGATATTGGTTCTCCTATCTACGATTGAGCGAAATTGAAATTATTTTTATGTGCTTATATTGCATTCCAATATTAGTTATAACATTACGTATATTAGTTATAACATTACGTATATTAATTATAACATTACGTATATTTGAGTACGTTTTCTCCCGTCTTTAAAATAATAAATTCTACGTTATTGCTCACTTTCCAACTGGTTCATTTTAATACATGTATATAATTTCCATTAACTTATATTGATGTTTTATTCTAACTAGAATCGAAGATTAGTCAATAAGGTCTATAGAAAACAGGACGTAAGGATGATCATAGTTGAATAAAGAAATTATAGTTAGTGTTAGTTTTCTTACGTAACGCCGGTAGAAATCAAATATGTTCAATAAAGTAAAACTTGATTCTCTTTATTTAAAACAATCAATGAAAACACAAGTCACAAAAATCAATTGCCCTGAATATGTGTACAGTAGAACAAACAATGCTGGATTACCGAATAAAAGAGTCGGAATATATAAATGAGGATTTCCCTGGCCCTCATCGTGTTTTTCCTATAAGCCTATTTCCGTAGTACACACAATAAATGTAGGAGAATCAGTAATGTATTTAAGATACACTGAATAATTGATCTGAACGGATAAGACGGAAAAACAAAATGTAATCAGACATTAACATATTTCATAAAATATATAGAAAAAGTATATTGTAGCAAGACATTAGATAAGCAGGACAATGATTTCCCATCTAATCTTGAGAAATATCAAGTTGACGAAGATGAAGTCGAGATAATTTGTAATTCAAGCCGCCAAGGGGAACACAAATATATACTATTATAATATAAGCTCAGACACTGTTATCCTTATCGTTTCTATTTTTATTTTAATACTTTTTACAATAACCAAAGTATTTAATAGAAAACAAATATTATTACTAGGATAACTCATTTCTTTCACTTTTAAAATATTTAACTAAATTTCAATTCAAGAAAAATTAGAAATTTCACTAAATTCCAATCCAATAAAAAATTGCAAATAGCAGTCGGGACTAGTAAAACGAAAATGACCAAAAAATTAAATATCATTCAGTAATTAACACAACGATATAACATTTATTTTCTTTACCGCGGGTTTCTTGAGCTTTTGAGGCTGCGAGATTGCGTAAAATTCGCGGTACTGTTTAAAAATAAAATCCCACAAAGATGAGGCTTATAAAAATATTAATTTTATCTCTTAAAAAAATTTAATTATTCCTGTTAAGGGAAAATAAAAATCTGGTGTTTGCCTCGAGCACTCAAAGGAACAGCTGAACTGAAATTGCTGTGGTAGAGGATATTAACGTGGAAACGTAACATACTTTTTCCTTTTATATTTCCTTTAGAGTATTTTTTTTCTATATAATTTCTTCAAAAAAGCCTTTTAAAACTGTTGTAACAAATTTTAGGTATTTTATTAGTATTAACGTTGAGAGACGAACGAACCAAAAGGATTAAGGTAATTATCCAATAACCAGATGGATTACAATATTTTTCCGTAACTTAAAAAATACCAAAAGTACATTATGAATTTGCCAACTAAATCAATAAGCCAAATTTAGTAACCGAATGAATTTCGTAATCATAACTATTACATTATTTTCTTAAATTACCTCAAAAAACACTCGATTCAAGGCAATTTGAAATAAAAATAATTACAAAATTATCCAAAATGCTTATGTTTTATCAACTTCAATTGTTTAACATTTAATTACTATTTCGTAAATCGACTAACAAATTCGTTTGAAAAAATTGTTCCTGTCATGGTCACCTACCACTCACGTATCAGTTGCCAACTATTGATATAGTATTGTGTCTTCATTAAATAAATACCCATTAACACACCAGCTGATATCTTCACAAATAACATTTCAAATCCATTATGAAAATTTAACACTTCTTTTTAATTTCATTAAGTCTTCCTCTCTAATTCGTACTGCATAAACAATTTTATTACATCACAGTATGAATACTTTTGACGACCCCAACTGCACGAATGGTTGCGTATTGACAGTTTCATGATCCATGAGAAAACATTTTGGAAGTCGGCTATCTCTATCAAACATACAAATGAATGCCCGTACCAATACGTGCAATCAGATTAGAGCAATGACCGCGATGATGAAATGAAAATAGGCTATAGTTAAATTTTATATTTTATAATCGTAACATGTGGGTTTTCTTCGTGGCAGTTTTGTCTATAAAGTCCAATTGCAATAGTTTTAGAACTGTGTGTTTTCCTCATATTATAATTTCAAAAATAATACAATACAAACATAAAACTACTCGAGTTCATTTCAGATCAGTGTAAATAATTCAAAATAGAGAGTAAGGAAGTAATACATTATTCGATCTAAAATTGATGTGTCTCATAGAAAACAAATTCAGTGTTCCTGGTCGCTCCCGTTTCTCAGATCCAGCCACTAACTTTCTGCGCATCAACCAGCTCTCAATCAAGACATTCCTAAAAGGGTCGATTCTGGTACGTCTTTTACGTATTAATTAAAAGAAATATAAAAGCTGCCAAACACGGGTAGAACTCGCACTACAAGGGTTTAGTTCTAATTTAGGTAATTAAAAGCATTTCAGGTTACAATAGATTTCTATTAAAGTACCTACAAATATAATTTTTTCACAATGTATATGTATTACAACGTATTATACGCTATATCTTTCACGGGCGTAAAAACGTAGTTCATATTCCTAAAATTATAATATCCAAGATAATCGCTATATTGTTGGTTTTTTACGCTAGGCATTTTTGGGAAATAAGGGGGCGGTGTGCTAAATTTTTGCATATTTTTTACAATATGTTTATATATATATATATATTTTTTATTCCTCATAGTAAGCCTTTCATTTTATACAAAAAAATATGTTTTTGTCAGTTAATATATAATGCGGAATATCATTTTATATTCCGCATTATATATTAACTGAGAAAAACATATTTTTTGTATAAAATTAAATTATTTACCTCCTCTTTAATTATTATACGAATATTAAAAAAAAATAACTACTCGCATCCGTTTTAAAATATGTAGATTAACAGTGGTATTACTATGCCAACCTTCAAATTTGTAAGCTGCATGGTTTCTGAGAAAATTGGCTTTGAAATTAAAAAAAAATGTAAATGTATTGCTAATCATATCTTTCTTAGAGAATTTATAAAAAATGATAACATTTAGAATGGTCTTTATAGTTTTTCCTACAACCTTTATGTGGACTTCTAAAACCTCATATTTTTCAATATTTTAGGTTGAGAAGTTTAAACACAGTGTAAACTTTGAGAATATAATACCTAGAATTAGGAAAAATAAATATTTTTGAAACCTTTATTACTAGTCTATTTAAACGACACCTCGCGCAATTAAAAAAATCATGTAATTAATTTACCCTCCCTATAATTTTCAAATGAATATTTTTGAGTTTTTGCTAACGCAGTATGTGCGGGTTAACTTATTTTATTACTTTGTTAAATTCCAAGTTAACACATGAAGCAATTTCTGAAAAAACGGATGGGACGGATATACGGACGCACACGTGAGTGATCTTGTAAAAATTCCGTTTTTCCTTTTAAAGTACGAAACTCTGAAAAGGTCAAGTGCCTGTTATTACACGTTTACCTTGTAATGAAATGAGCATGAAATAGGATTCTGTAATTTTCCATCTCTTATTCAAACGGTTATATCGTTATTTAGTTATTCTAATACAAGTTACCTAGAATTTTTTTCAGATTTGTTAAATGGTGAAAAATTATATAGAAGAACACAACGCAAATACGGGATGTATAATATGGAATTGTGAACGAAACGACAATTTAATTTTAAAGGAAATATGCAACGAGGGTCATTGGATATTTTCCACTTGACGGAATGCACGAAAAACAATTATGGACTAATGTTATAACAGTTCCTTATTACGCTGCTGAACCCTAAAAAGCCGTTACCGGTAAAAACCGCTTGCATGAGGGTTTTGGTTTTGCCGGTTTTCAAGAACGAAACTGACACTGCCGTAGATATCTTAAAAAAATTATCTCCGTTTTTATTCACAGTTTCTTCATTTACTAACATCCCTTCCAGTTCCGGATACAGAATGCATGATGCCCTAATCATTACAAGCCTATACCACCATCGTGGTTATTAGGTCCATAACCTCATCTACCAATATGCGTAGGTCTAAAAAATATATTCTCTGCTTTAACTTCCATAATGCATATTTGGTACAATAATTTCGAAGCAAAACTAAATATTAAAACAAAAAACCAAAGCATAATATTTTACATCATTCGATCAATCAAAATCGTGTATTTCACTTAAGTCTTTAATCGTTATTTGTGAACGTTGTTTTTTACAATTAAATGAACTTAAAGAAAGTAGAAATAATACCACATCAAGTAGTTTCATTTAATTATGAATAATGAATTTCTACAAAATTAACGCCAAATATATTCAATATTCAACGTAGTTTTTGATTCCAATTGTCATTTTTTTTCCCGACTACAGGGTATATAACGTTATGAATTTCACAAGCTATGTATGTATTTCGTGCTTTTCAGTTATTTTTTCCGTAATCTCGTTTTGGTTTTTCCTCTTGTTGTTAATTTGTTTTAATTCATATATTAAAATACTGTTTTATTACATTGTGTTGATGTATTTGCACGTGAACAGATATGACGCCACTCTGTTAAACGTTTAAGTATGTTTTGATAAATAATAATAATGTCAATATATATAGCAGAACATTCCCTACAAGTGACACCAGTTTACGAGTATCACACACTGGCTAGCCATATTCTCCCTCAATCGTTTTAAAGCTAATGCGGATACCCAATTAGTTGTCAACAAAGGCAGAGTGACATTTAAGCAGCCTAACTGCTATTATTAAATTATTGAATTAAAGCAAAATCAAATATAAAATAACTAAGACATGGCATTCTGTCTCCTAGATATTCTAGTACAGCATAATAGGTCTTTTTCAATAAGCTATTTTTAGTTATTGACAACTGAGTTATTTGATTTTGTATTTTAACGAAATACTATTTGCGTCGCTTCAGTACAGAGAATTCGCGAATAACTGTCAAAATAGTATTTGCGTAACACTTTATCTGATTTTACATACAATATTGTCATCGCATCAAGTTTTTCTTCTCCAACGGTGGCAAGTTTCTTAATTTTTAGGATCTTAAATTTTGAAAACGACCATTCCACTCTACATCAAATGTACCAATAATATAATAAAAAGTGGTCACCTTACATCAAATGTATCAATAATATTATAAAAATTACTCTTCCGTGCTAAAATTTATTGCCACAGCTGGATTTTATAATCAACATCTAGTAACAAACATTGTTTTCATGAGCTTCTAAATTTTCGGAGTCACCTCGCCATTTTTCCAGAAAATCTACGAGTGAATTATAAATATTTGGGCATATTTATAGAGTAACATTCTGTTTTTACAATGCCTACTTATTATTCGGAAATTCGGCAAAATTTCATTTCATGACATTAGTCAGAAAGAAATTTCATTCCCATTATATTAAAGGCGAATTCTTATTCCCTTAGTTTATTTAACAAGCTATCTACTTCTAATCAGATTTCAACTTTTTACTCGTCATCCATGATATGACATCTAAAACATCTATAATTTTATTAACTGACTCTGAAATAGTAAAAGTCACTTTAGCCTATGCATCTGGATCTGAATCTGGATTTTGTCAGACATTTTAATACACAAGTAAGTATTTATGCAAGTAACTTTTTAATACTTATATGTCGGAGTATTATAAACTAGTAGAAAAAGTAGTAGTAGTATAAACTAGTAGAAAATAATTACCACTGATAAGAAACAATCGGTAGTCATTTTTTAACCAACAATATTTGCCAGTTGCTCACCTGTGTTATGCTTGTTCAGCTCGATAAACATTAGAAATCACTCTATTGACTGCCCAACTTTTATGTAGCTAACTACTACACCAAGCTTGTGCCTCAAATCTGGCGTAGAATCTATCGATGGACGGAAATATTCAGAATGGTATTAAATATCCCAATAATATAACTTATCTCTTCTAAATTTGACTCTATATATATCTCTCGTGCGTAGATTTTCAAATGTTTCACATTTCAATATGGTCGATTTGCATTCCAAATTTTCCGTCACTTTATGATATGTTAATCTTAGCAGAGAAACATTGGAACTTGGGTCTGGTCTTGGCGTTTGGAATATCTGAACTTGGGTTTCTTCTGTATTTATGTCACTTTCGTAACTTCTTTTTTAAATAAATAATTACAGATTTAATCAGCGAAAAAATTGCGTCCTCTCAAATTACATTTTATCACAGTTACTTGGATGAGATGTCGTAATCCAAAACCTTCGACCAAGTTGAACGATAAATCTTGACTTGTGATCATCTCTCTGATTAATTTATGAATTATTATACTCTTGCGTTATTGTGTGCAGATAGTACACTTATTGATAAATAAAAAATATAACGATCTTATGGTTTATCTTTTTGAAGTGTTTCCTCAAAAGAAGTTGCTTTTTTGCTCCTTGAATTGTTGTTAATAACTAAGAAACACGGGCTAATTTAAACCATTAAAAGACATCCATACAGTAAATCAAATGGAAATATCTGTCTGTCGTATTCAAATTTTCTGCTTTAAATAACTTTTTGTTTGCATATTCAATTACTCAAACGAACCAAACATAAATTTAACTCAAAAATTATTGAAGTTATTAAAATATATTTTACAGATAGTAACCCTGGAACCAACGGGACAGATAAGATTGCTGTACAATCTTGTGATATTTTTAATTGAAGTTCGACTCCTCGATAAATGTGTATTAATTTCGCTGCACTAACTTTCTCGTTATGTGCAAAATCTTTATAACTAAGCAATAATGCAACTTTTTAAAGATTTTGAAGCAGAAATAAAAAAACATTTTTTTTCTTTTCCTTTTGACAGTATTCAAACATTTTCTGTACTTCTTTGTATTAAATCTACATGCAAATCATGAAGAGAAGAGAAAAACCGGTAATTAATTTTAAATTAATTAAATAAATTAATAGAGAACTAGCTAATTTTTAAAAACGGGATCTTCATTTTGGTCGACCGTAGCGATATGATGGATTGCATTTCTCTATCCCATTAGATGCCATACCCCATAATTAATAAAACGACGATACGACGAATAGGGGGCAAATAGAAATTCACAAGCATACAAATTTACTTATCAAACGCACATAACTTGAGATCACGCAGTCAGTCGTTGTCACCTGTCGCCCGTAACTAGCGTAGTAGCGTCTTGAGTTATTATGAATACATCCAATAATCATAAAGATTTAAATCAAAACAGACACTGCACAATGCGGTTTTCTTTTCATGCTTCGTTCGAACAAAATAGTAAAATACCAGTTTAACTAGGTCAAAACTGAATAGCTAGTAACCATGAAGAGCCAGTAATAAAATACCAGTTTAACTAGGTCACGAACAAGGAACAAAATAGTAAAATACCAGTTTAACTAGGTCAAAACTGAATAGCTAGTAACCATGTTATGCCTTTTAAAAACTGAAAATTTCCATAAACTTAAATTTGACGTCTCAAAACCGGAAGAAAAAAAATTACTTACTTTTCTTAATTTAACAAGTTTATTACCCGATAAATTCCAAATATATATTTATACAAATTATAACACCTACAATTAAAAGAGAGTGAGGTAAAAATGCAATAACCACGTATATATTATTATTTCGTCACACGTTTCACACACAAATTTAAATACTTTTAACGTTTATGACGTTAATATAGTATAAACTCGCATTAGTAGTTACATTATTTAAAATTATCGAGGTGCTACTCATGGTAATTGAATCAAACAATTTCACTCGGACGTAAATATCAGTTTCATGCAAACCTAGAACCACAAATGCAACTGATATAGTTTAATGTGCGTTATAGATAGTAACCCTGAGACCAATTGTTTCATCTTGATATCTCAAAAGGTTTCGAAGTTTTTTTAATGAAAATGTTAGGTAGAAAATGACATAAATCCCCGCCACGGTGAATGGGTAAAGGGGGATTGTAACAATACGCGAGGATGGACAGGGGAAGGGGGGAATGAGCGCATATCGACCCGCATAAGATTTAAACAAATAATAATTTGCGGCTTCGTAACAACGTATCTGTGCGTCCTTTACAGGAATAACTTTTTTAAAAATATTAAACCACTCCGTATCTTGATTTATTAATGTAAAGTAATGGCCAATTACATTTTAATTGATGGAAATATCAAAGATTGTAAAAAAATACATCAAATTTTTGCACACTCAACGTTTGCATAAACGACAATGACAATTTCTCTTATTAAATTAAAGAATATAAGAAAACATTACTTGGTTTGTTTCAGTTATCTGAATTCTTAATGGGTGAAATTACTTTTTAAATTAATACAAGCTTACAAAAATTGAAGAAAAGATAATCATTATTGGTACATGTTTCCCCGAAAGAGTTGTCATATTATATTTAAAAAAAATAATCAGATCTATAACATTTTCTCATTTGATTATACATGTTTATTTTACTCAGACCAAAATAGTGGTAATTACCCATATTATGTCAGGTTATATACACCTCTAAAATATGTAAATAAAGAGATTTTTTGCAACTCTAATTTTACTAACAATTTTTTTCGAAGCGACCTCCGGTAAATAAAACAATTTAAATTTTTTTTTTCTATGACTCACACTCAAGTGATATGATCAATAATCACTTGAGTCGCATTGTTCACATTTTTAAATAATTAAATTAAAAATGTAAATATTAATTAGAGTATTTTAAGTAAAATTAAGTAAATTATGCTATTGATAAAAAGTCCATCGTTCCTGTGTATAAATATCACATGTAACTTTCGAATATCATATTATAAGGCCTGATGGTAACCCTATCTCAACAATAATCCCTTGGTGGTAATAACTATTCTTCATACGTTGTGATATCCGAATACTAATCTGCGACATTTGAATTCCAAAATTTTCACTCTGTCACAACATTAAACGCCGATCCAAACTTCGAGACCTGAGAAAGTTGACTCAGTACGGCAAACTCCGAAAAAGAAATAAATATAAATATGATCCTAGTGATAGACAAATTCGAATATTTAGTAACAGTAATCCTTAACTAACCTGAACCCATGACTAGGTAATTCCGAAGATTTTCTTATGTATATTTTAGGTGTAATTCTCCCACAAATTGAGCCGACCTTCTTCTTATTTATATGATCACCTCCCATTTGAACAATTTCTTGGCATTTAGTGGTATCAAGTCAAGCACTTTTCGTGTCTAACTCTGATTAGTCATTCTTGGATATTGGACATTAACTGAAAAAAAGATTTAACGATGTCAAAGTACCACAGTGCGGTCAAAGGAGTAATCTGTAATTCAAATAATCAAATGAGATAGACAAGGAGATATGTTTATTTGGAAAGAAAATGTTATCAAACGCATGAATACATTGAAGTCACAATAAACAGGATTGGATGATAAAAAGAATATTGAATATTAATATTAAAATATAAGACAATTAAAATACAGAAAATACTATTCTGCTGGAAAAGTTGTTTGCACCTTTGCCTTTTTTACTACAATTAAAGCCTTGTACCAAAAGACTACAAGGAGAATTCCAGTGTTAAATATTTGTTGACGAGATTGTCATATGTCAATATTTTCCCCCCTTTTAACCAACCAGAACTTCACAGAAAAAAACAGAAAATAAACTCAAATTTACTGATCATTTTATCTTATTTTTAAAGCTAGATGTAAGTAAAATCTAGACAAAGCCACAACGTAGCACAAATTACGCAAAACCGTGAAGTCAAACAGAAAATCAAACTATTATAGTCCATCAAACTAAAACTACATGAAATTTATTTTGAAAAGACGGAGACACAAAAATGTTTTATACTCGTTAAGTAAAATAAACTCGTAACAATCAATCGTACCTATTTTGAATTTCATCATTCATGAAATCGTCAACAACACTTGAAGATCATTCCGCGCCGTTTGCTTGACGCAAAACATTGTTTGGCTCTTCTGTTAGCATGTGTGATGTGTTTGTCAGCTTCATTAGTGCTCTTACTATTCGTTCAACAAACACGATAACAACATATGCCTATAATTTGTGTACACATTAATCTAAGTGTAGTTTTAAATAATAAGCAACTCCGAATACTATCAACGGAACGTTCGTGGAGATCCTAATTAACTAATTTAGAAGTAAACTGAGTTTCATTAGCTAAAAAATAATTTCAGATTTACCTGTTTATCTGTTTGTGAGATCTAGGAGTTTGTGACTAGATTTCGTAAACATTAACTACTATACTTTTGAATGAAAGGAAATTGTATTATTAGCCATTATGCATAAGAAACTTTGTAAATATATCCATGTTGTAACAAAATATTTATTTATTTGGCATATTCAAAAAGGTAGATATAGACGGAGTACGAATTGCTTAGTTAATTTTTTTGCAATGAAATTAAATAGACTTTCAGATATTCCACATGTTGCATTCATTTTACATCGCTTCTACCCGTTATTCCTATTTAATAAATGGAATATAAATGACATGGCTCCCACTTCACTTTAATTTACTCATTGTGATTTGGTAGCTAAAAGTATTTTCTATGGCTATATTTCGATGGACATAACTAAACGAAGCCGATTTCCCAAGTGACCATAACTAAACGAAGTCAATTTCCCAAGTGTGGTCTGCATATCGCGACATACGATAACTTTCGTATTTTATTATCAGCTCCTATTCGTACTACATCGACAAAAATATCTAAAACATTGTTTTAGATATTTAAACTAACTTTTAACTTAACTTAAACTAGACACCTAGAAAATCTCAAATAACTGGATCACTTAAATGACAAACACTTTATATCTATTGACTTTGTCATCTTATGACATTAGGCAATGTTAGTGCAATAAGTCAGATATGTCGATTGTCCGTCATCATTTACGTAGTGTATATTCTACGGTGGAACGACACAAAAGCTTCGAAACTAAAATTCTTTTAAATATCTGAAGATTAACTAGTTGCTTGTTCTATATTAAATATTGTTTCTTACACATTCCGTAATTTTTATTTGTGGCACGACTTGAGCTCGTAACCGACAATTTTGGCCATCACTTGTCATCAAATTATTACTTAATATAATCTATTTAAATAAAAAAATGACATATCGGCTAAAATTCCATTCCATTCCATATATGGTATATAATTTTTTTGACAAAAATAAGTGTTAATAGTAATTATAATTCCAATTTCGCAATGACATAAAATTTGTTCGACAAAATATTTTTATCGCAATGAAAAATTCTAGGTTGTGATCTAATGAAAAATTCTACGTTGTGATCTAAAGTAACAATCATGCGGTTATTGGTTTATGGCCCTAAAAAGATATACAGATGTAACACCACGTTATAATGTAACAATTTCAAGGAGAACTAGTGGCAACGGAAAATCCATTGGCCAATCATGAACCTGGACAAGCATTGCTGTTTATAATTACGAAGTTTTCGATAATTCTTAGGTCCATTAAGGGGCTCTACAGCATGCTGGTGTCGCGCCACCACCGCCGGTCCCCTGTTGGTGCAGTTACACAGCACCTTGAACATTTGCCTTGTACATCCTCTTGTAGCGATCCCAAGTTTTTAAGTTCTTTGGAATAAAATAACACGGCAATATTAAAGTAGGTACAAACTGAAAAGGAACTAGTACCTACGGAAATAAATATGAAGTAAGAAAGAACTTCCGTTGAAACGAAGGATGGAAAAACCCCTCTTGACCCTAGAGCTATACATTTTCAAATTCATGGTAGTTTATCTCAGTTCATTATTTTTTTATCAACTTGATTAAATATGCATAAACAGGTAAAACCTATTATTAATGTTGCAATATAATCCTACGATGGAGATAAAACGAGCGTATCTAAAGTGCAGCTGATGGATTTTGTATTCAAAATTGATAAAATTCAACTAGCAAATATTATTAGTATTAAGAGAATTGACTATTCCATAAATGTTTAAATAAAAAGTGCACAAAAACCATAAAATGTTTCTAGCGACACTTTACGCTTGTTCCAAACAGAAAGAAGGGTGCAGAGAAGACAACCCCGTTTATATTAATTTTTTAATATAAATTACCTCCTGCCTCCCTCATCATGAGTAAACGTAGTATTTATCACTTGCACGTCACAGCAACCATAATGTAGATAATATATTCGGTGCCCGAAAATGGCGCCATTATCGCGAGGAAACAATGAGACGTTTGTCAAACTAGGTACGTTGGTGGCAGGTATTTCCGCTTCCGGCTTAAAGCAGTTCATTTTATGTAAATGGTTATATCCATTTACGCATCGTTTATATTATTTTAGATGTTTGTTCTGACTATCACAATAACTATGTACTATCCCACGCTTCACATTGTGTGGAGTAAATCCTGGATATGCATCATAATAAACTGGCACTTAGGGGTCACATTTATTATCTTATTTTTACTCTATTAGTATCTTCTTTTATTAGTAAACTGGTCTTAACTTAATTTATTGAATACATTTTAGTAGATTCTCACCAAATTTGTTTGATTTCAATTTTAAATTCCGCACCATCAAAGCTGCAGATAACAATATAATATAAATACGAATAAAAAACATAGTTGTTACATCATATTATTGAGATATAATTATTGCGATATGCGTTTTTTAAATTAGATTCATCTTTGAAATTGAAATTTTCAGTATTAAAAAAAATTGATTTTCTATATCATCGACCTAAACTAAAATTAAATTAACTTTCTATTCTATTTATATTGATATATCTCACATGATTGAAAATAGCTCCCTTCGATTATGAAATTAAAGTTATGTTCAAAAGGTAAATAAGACAAAAAGGAAAAATAGTTAAGAGCACGAACTTAAAAATTTTAAAAACCTCCTGTTATGCCCTTACCCTAATTTCTAAACAATTAACCTCTTCTAATTTTTATATTCGACAATCTCTTAACCCAAAACTATATCAGAATGAATATTAACATTAGAACTTGATCTTATTCCCTTCTTCACAAATATTCAAACCACGAATTAATAACCACTTGATTATCTTTTACATCCCTTCATTTCAATGATACTCTTCAAAAAATATTTTATTATGTTCTCTGCTATCTTTATATTTTGTATTTAAAATATGGGCTCACCTGCCATAACCTTGTAACTTTATGAAACCACGAACCATCAGCATAAAAGAACATAATTAATGAATAAACTCCAGGTGAGAATATGTATTGTTTCAGAGCCATTTTCTTACTGTCGTAAAACTCGAAACTGTAGGTTGTAGCCACTTAAGATGTAACTTCAAAGTACTGAGTGGCTTTTCACAAAACTCCCAGGTTAGGATTACCAATTTTCACAGTTTTTCTAAGACCACCTAGAAAATACGCTAAAATTTCCCATTTCTGACTCTGAATCCATGAAACCTATATTTGAAGATGGTTAGCATCTTTTGGTTCAAAAAATCTTTGTATTTTGAAAAGAAGTAGGCTGTAGACCTTATGTTATAGTTAAAACCCATTTCAAGTTTTGTAAGACAAACGCTAAGAATAATATATGAAGGAGCATAATTTTGAAAATTATAGTTAGTTCTAATCAAACATAAGATGATATTTTGGTGACGTAAACTTATTTCAACATACTTAATGCTATTTGTTGCGAATAAATTTATAACGATTTGTGTTAGTTTCTGAGTTTTATAAATAACATGTAACATGTATTTTCCAAAAGAATACTTCCAAGTTGATTTTCATACAAGATGGTGGAAATCATCATCACTGCAAAAACTTTTGTAACCGTTGGGATTTTTCGCATGTATATACATGGAAAAAAATTCTTATATGTAAAAGGTTAAACACGGAATGTCGGAGCAAATCAACTTTTATCACCTGACAACTATCAATAAAGTAAACCCTAACATAATTTATTAAGAAATGTGCTGAACGGAAAAAAAGGTTTTAAAAAATAATGCCCCAAAAGGTAAGTATTTGTTAGTCCGTCTGCAAGTCACAACTTCACAACTTTTGAATCATTTGAGTTAACAAATGAAGTAAGATTCGAACATATGTCTCGTTTGGTCACGTAAATTGAAGTATATTTGTATATTTCCAATTTTTTTACGGATATACGTATTGTAGAGAGTTTCAATAAAATTTGGAGACAGTTATAATGAAAATGTCGCATAGAAATTGTTTTTTCTAAATGTAATGTTAGAGACTAATATGACAGGAAAAATAACTAAAAATATTCAATTAAAGAAATATAAACATATTTCTTACACAGATTCAACAAATTGCAGAGAAAGACACTGAAATAATATATAATTTATAATTAATTGTCCATTTAACGTTTCGGTGAAACATCGTTTTTAATTGTTTAGAAAACTAATTATTTGAAAACTCTTTTTGGATTCCGAAATGGCAAAAAAATTGAGAAGTTTCGTTTATTACACAATTATAAAAAATAAGGTAAAACACCAATTAAAATGTTTTTTTTCCATACCAGTTTTATTATCATATTGTTACGATTAATGTGGTATTTAATAGTTCTTATTTGTATTTACGTATATCTCAATACATAACAGGGCACCTTATTTCATAATTTCACTATATTCTCCTTTAAAGATTTAAGAAAACATTTTTAAATTTTTACTTTTGTTACTCATTATCAGTAAGAATTTGGTACAATTCCCATAAAAAGGATCATATGGTCACCCTATATATCAACAAACCCTTACAGAACTTTGTGGATTTGTCGGAGAGTAAAATTTAATAACTTTACAAAGAGTCTTTTATGGATTGGATTACTTTATCCTTCCTTAAGTTTTGGCAGTATTAGGGTTGAAAATGTGTCTAGACGTATCTTAATTAAGATTTGGGTAGTACTTTGAAAGGTTACAGGATTTATTGAGTTAGGTTTCTGCGAGAAGATTCCTTAAATTTTGTTCCCCACAAACCGTTGTGAGTTATGAATGTGCTAAGTACGTAAAGCTTTTAACTCGATAAGGTTTATGCGCCAAATTTAATATTACATCTACGAATTTCATACTAGTCCCTCAGCCGAAGTCTCCTTCCTTTCTTAGCCGCGTAAAAATATGGAACGGAGAATTTCTTTAACGTAATTATGTGTCGTTAGCGTTAAGTGAATTTAGATCAGGAATGAAGCAATGATCCATTTGGGGGAAAGAAAGAAAGCGGGTGATCAGTTTTGGGTTATGAACAATTATATGAGTAATGCTCATAGTTCGGTAACTCGTCCCACTTCCTTTGGTTCCACTCGGCTGGTTGGAACGAAATTTTTGCAAAGTTCATCAATTCGATAGACAAACTTTGCAAACATTTCGTTTTAATTTTTTAAACTGCTTAATTCCAGAAACATAATTTCATACACGCCTACGTAAATTACACAAAACTATACTTTTTGAAAATTGGGAGAAAAAAGAAGAAAAAAATTATATATATATATATATATATATATATATATATATATATATATATATAATGAATTATTTTACTAAAATATAAAACTAAAACAAAACTGGACATACATTTCTCAGAAGAAAAGTATCTTAAACGATGTTTAAGAACGTATTTATAGTCAAATAATAAATGTCTGCATATACTTATCGCCACTTTAAAATAATTGCACAAGATCAACATAAAGGTCTTTTCACGGACTTAAGCAAAAATCGATAACAAGTCATTATTATGTAAAACCGCGGGACAGCGAAGTCAGAAGTGCCAAACTATTTAAACGTGTTGAATATTTAACAAGTTTCAAATATAATTTTTCCACTTACTTCAGCCGTCATTTTAGAGGTGATATTTTGCCTAAATTAATTCTTGCATTTCGTATTAATCTGATATAATTATGCACTAAAGTAATTGTTGTCTTAGACTATAAATAAAAATATTTCATATAAGTGCCAATACTTATTTAGAGGTACACATTGGGTTGAAACACTACCAATAAAAAAAAATTAAATCGAAGTCTTAAATCTTCTTGTCCAATTGTGAAATAACGCAAGCTACGAGAGAAATTTAGAAAAATGTGAAAATCAATATGATGTAAATTACGAAAAAGTTGTTTTTAATGCCGTTTGGTCGCATGAAAATCTTTTCTTTCTCGAAAATAATTAATAAATTAAAAGAAAACTCATATATGGATACAAAATTTGGTAAATATGAGTGTAACCTGTATGAAAAAAAAAATTAATTTTGTTTCTTTGAAATGTTTGTGTTTGTCACAGTTCTACACAAAAGGCCAAGAAAAAAAATTTAATTTTGCTTTCTTTGAAATGTTTGTGTTTGTCACAGTTCTACACAAAAGGCCAAGAAAAAAAAATTAATTTTGCTTTCTATTTTACACCCACTTAATAAAACAATTTTTATTTTGAATATATTTGGCGTCAATTTTGTAGAAATTCATTATTGACAATTAAATGAAACTGCGTGATGTAGTATTATTTCTACTTTTTCTTGTTTTCTTGTTTCTAAGTGCTTGTTTTATCTTTGTTAATAGCCCATCTAAAGATGTTGTAATACAACGAAACGTAGGTCGTGGTAAAGAAGTTAAAGAAAGTAGAAATAATACTTCATCACGTGGTTTAATTTAATTGTCAATTCCTATTTTCTTAAGTTTTTTAATACATATTAGTCGCCGAGAAATATTTGAGATATTTCCTTATCATTAGCCAAAGCAAAAATGATTCGATTTATGTACTGATAATCCCGACTAAAATATTGTAGCCCTGAAAATCAAGTGCGTCTTTTATTTAGCTTTATATTGCTTAATTACACCGTAACTGCTAACGTAATTTCAATGAGGTCTATCTCAAACTTGTTAGCCACCCTGGATTACCATTCCTCGATTCTTCTCTTGTTTTCAATTTGTCTAGGTCCTAAATCTTCTTGTCCGATTGTAAAATAATACGGCAGAAGATGTTGCTCGTGTTATTTTACAATCGGAATATTTGTTTAAACTTTGCGATTTTGTTTAAATTAAATTTAATTATGGGACCAAAATTGAATGACTCCTTCTGTAAGCAACCGCAGGTGTCATTTTGCAATGCAAAGAAGTCGTCGCTCGCCAACCATTACCACGTCAGCGTCCATCAATCAAATTAAAAATGTGTCATTAGTGAATCAGTGTCTTGTATCAATCCTTTTGATTCACTCAATTATTTGTTACCCACGCCTAATCGCCATCATTTATGGACTGCATAACATACTATAAGCGTGCATTACTTAACGCAGTCAAATCACTACTTTCCTTATTTAAACTAATAAATAAATAAAGTAAGTAAATATAATGAAGAAATAAGGGGTTATTATAGTGATTGGTGGGGAGTGCAATAGTCCCACGTCGATATTAAACATATATAACTTAAGAGAAAGAATAAGCTGAAGCCTGCATGAAGTTTTCAGTATAAAATATTATTTACTCGTATGGAGCGTGTTAAGAGCCATGTTTCGCAGTAAATAGATCCATGAGCATATGCTCTCAACCCATTTAATGGTCTTTCCACCAAAACTGAACTACCTCCGCGAAACAAAGCACTTTTCACGGAAAATTCAAATTATTTGCCACTTAACAAAGCTTTATAACATTTCCCAACCCTTAAGGCGTTTCTTTTTTTTTATTTCCATTTTATTTTTTATACTTCTTTAGGCGCGTTATGAAAAAATGATGAGAGTGAAATGACACGCGCATGCGCATGCAAATTGCAACAAAAATCTACATGATGAAGTTGGTCACGATGCAACAAAAGTCAATAGTATCAAGTAGTGACTGATACTTTTTTCATGATAGTTAATGAGGTATTCGTAAAAACACAACAGATGTTTTACATTCATACAAATCTAAGTTATATCTGTGCTTTTAAATAATATTTTTAGTAACTGAAATTTAATGAGGGAAAATATTTAATGTAATATGTAATAAAAAAAATATTTATTCACTGTGAATATTCGTGATAGAAGTGGCGCTTATAACTTTTTAAAATATATTTGAAGTGTATTTCTCTATGCTAAGTTTCGGTATTTATTTGCGTTATAAATTATTAATTTATCATTTATTAAATACTTAACATCAGTAAATAACAATAATTTTCAACATATTAATTTGTTTTCATTTTTAATTAAATTTTATTTAGATTGTTATAGTAAATTTAACAATTTTTTTTTATAAGTAATATTAATAATTATTAAAATTTAATTAATTCATTGGATTTAGATTATACCAACCGTATTTATAATCACGGTCCAGTCCTTTTAATATTTTCTTTCCATGAATTATGTGGTTGCTTAATAAAGTTATTCTTCTATTATGCCAAAGAAGCATAATTTCTAAGCACATAAGTACACGCACGCGAGTGAGATAGCCGCCCGACTTTTTACTTATTACTTTTAAAACAGAACGGGAAATTTTGTTAATAAAAAATATTTTTGTAAAGACTTACTGTGTGTTTGCTTTTCTATTTGTGTATTATAGCGTGAAAGAATAGATTGTGAATTTGGAGAAAATCATTCCGATTACTTGGGCTACCAGGAATCTCAAAATCATCTAGATTCGATGGCGACTACATCACCTTTGAGATAAAGTTGAGCTAACGGAAATATCGTTAGATAAATTTAGCATACTACGATAACTACACGATGGAACAGGAGATCTAACACGCTCGCCAACCAGATTTTGTTCCTGTTCCAATCAAACTTCATTGCTTAAAAATATTTAAAATATTACAAAATAGGTTTCTGGAATAGTAGCTGGATTATATGGATAAATCCCGTAAGCTTTGAATTCTGAAACAACATCGTAGCTTGTAACTACTTGAATCCATTCCATGCATTCTCAATCAGTTTCTCAGCTAGTCGATGGCCAATTCGCCTCTTTTTCTGTGGACCCATTTGATTATTTGTTTCTAAACCAAAAAAACATTTTGTACGGCTTAAAAAACTGCAGTCCTAAGGTTTTAAAGTTTGGGTGCTATGGTTTGATAGACAAAAAATCATTATATCATTTTCTTCAGTACTTGCTAAAAAATGGCAGATTTTTATGCAAAACATATGCATCTAAATACAGAATGACTTTACCTCGACGCTTCTGAGATAAAAAGCATTAACATAAGCATATTTCTGCTCATGTGTCTACATGATTTTAATTCGGAGGGAAGTTTATCCTGAAATTCTAGCTTTTGGTTTACTCTCTTTGTAATTACAACTCAAGGTAGAAAACTTCTTACTACATTGTGACAGGTTATTATTGAAATTGTCCTTTTCACCTGACGTTAATCAATGAACTACTTCTGCGTCTTTTAAAAATATGACTTTTCCTGGCTGTTCATTTAATTAGAAATTAGTTTTTTTAATAATAAATACAAGATTTGGTCTGTCCAGTAAATCATGCTCTGTCAATACCTAAAGCAGTAGATCGAACAATTTATTGACTTCTTTCCTATTAAGTTCCTGAATTTGTTCAAAAGAATAAACCATCAGCTTTTCGAACGCTAAACTCTTTATGGCGTTCTAGAAAAGACGTTAGTCAATGAGATCAGCTTTTCTATTTTCTTAGTCAAATTTAGTTTCAATGCAAAGTTTTTCAGCAAATTCGAATGTCAGCCTTCTTAACATGTGTATTGCTATAGGAAACGAGGTGTTTTCCAGTTCTTGGACACATTTGACGAGTCATTTTTCATTATCGAATGAATG
The DNA here is from genome assembly GCA_039881145.1 of Druceiella hillmani. Classification (NCBI taxonomy): domain Eukaryota; kingdom Metazoa; phylum Arthropoda; class Insecta; order Lepidoptera; family Hepialidae; genus Druceiella; species Druceiella hillmani. Next base: position 13,895,775 of record JAYKKI010000032.1, read on the forward strand.
TTTTATTGAGAAATATAAATGTGGCATCAGTCATTTATAAATAGTAAAGTTGAAAACCTATACTTTAATGAATATATCAGCGTAGCTAGTATCGACCAAAAGTCAATTTTTTTCATTAGTTTTTCGCCTTTTGTTTCGCGAATTACCTCTTACCATGTATGGTATTTGTGTACCCCATTATGGTATAGGTATTGTTGAATATGTCCTTGAAAAATCTTATATGTCAGATTCGTTTACGAAATATGAAGCTTTAAAATGGCCATTTTTATGTGTCCCCACCCCCACCAGCTAAACCGCTATTTTAAATATGTAAAAAGTGTTCATAATAGTAGTATATTACATGAAAATAAGAGGAAAGTTATCACAGCTAACTTGGCTCTACGAGTTTTTCAGTAACTGTCACCTAATTTGACACGTAATTGAGTGTGTATAAAGTTCATAGACATCCCATAAAAATAACTTAAATCAACGGCAAAAATAACTTCGTTTTAGAATGTGCATTTATTAAGTTTGTGAAAGATATACTAAACAATATATTAATATATTTTCATGGATAGAAATAATATTAATCTGTAAACAGTTTAATGGAAACACCTGTACACTTAAACCTTTACATACGCCTAAAATGGAATGGAATGGAAACACCTGTACAATGGAAATGGAATGGAATGGAAACACCTGTACAATGGAAACACCTGTACAATGGAAACACCTGTTTAATGGAAACACCTGTACACTTAAACCTTTACATACGCATAAAAATAACTTAAATCAACGGCAAAAATAACTTCGTATTTTAGAATGTGCATTTATTAAGTTTGTGAAAGATGTACTAAACAATATATTAATATATTTTCATGGACAGAAATAATATTAATCTGTAAACAATTTAATGGAAACACCTGTACACTTAAACCTTTAACCGCCTAAGGCATTAAGAGCCTGGTAATGAGAGTTATAGAGAACTTACTTTATTACAATTTTTATTTATTAGTAATATTTTGATAAGTTAATTTCAAAGAATTTTCAGTCTACTAATTTCAGGCTGGCTAAATAATATATTCCGTTTGAGAACAAGATTTTTTTTTTTTCATTATCATAGTTTAATCGCGATTGATGATCTATATTTAACATATAATAATTTTTATAAAATTTATATGAAATTTCAACATGAAGAAACTGTGTGATAATTTGACTATATTGAACGTGTAAGTTGGGAAGAAACTGGCAAAAAGTGCATATTTCAAAAGCGAACAGGAACGAGAGAAGGCTAAGGACGTTAAGTGTACTTAATATAAAACTTTTATTAACGTGCTCAGTTTTATATTTATGACAATTTTGAAATTTATTCGTGTTAATTAGTGTACATAGTGTACATCTATGCCTAAAGCCAGTCTTCTTGAAATAGAAATGGCATTCAAATAATGTATACAAATAAATAGAGAAACGCAACATCATCTCTGTATGCTAGTTGCAGTAAATGTGAATATAAAATACGGCCGAGCCCAAATTTCAGTAAATTTTCCAAAACTGACCAAGAAAAGAAAAAGATCGAAAGCTCCGAAGTAATGAAAGTACCTGGCATAAAAAAAGTAAATACATAAAAATTGTTTTATTTAAAAAACTTTTCGCTAAAGAAAAATGAAAAAAAACGTGAGCCATCTTATACCACGCTCCTACTGCCGAATATATTATCGAGAAAAACTAATAATTTGAAATAAAAATGGTGTTAATACTATAAAAAACTGTTAATATTTTTTTATAAAATTCGGTTGTTTAAGTTTAGGCTACGGGTCATACTATAAACAATATTTCAATATTTAATTTTTGCTTCATGCTTATAGCGGTAATATTTTTAAAAATTAACTAGAATGTAATTCGTTTAAATAGAATGTAAATTATAATCAAAAGGGAACACATTAGTGCGAAGATTCAATTCAAAATTGACAGCAGCATTTCCTCAACCTTCTATTTTCAGCGAGAATTTAACAAACAATATCAAAGAATGGATGAAGCCAGCTTTCATCTTAAACACCTTAATACAACTGGAGCTCAAATTGGCCACGACTTGTATTTGTAATGAGTTTTAATGGCATTTCTTCTGCAAACACCAACCACCATTTTTATAGTAATAGATATACGTGGAGAATATTTTTGAATACTTTTTCTTGAGGCCAATTAAATGAGCTTGGAAAAGCGTAAGGATAAAACATAAATCGATGAACTTTTTATGACGAATATAACAGGTAGTGGGTTTAATAGTTTAACCGTTCTAAAGAACCATTGAGAAATTCATTATATATCTTGGCATAATATTTCGTCCATCTTTTTTTAATATATGACATTATAATATATTATTTCTTGAATTGTTGTACGCTTGGCACTTGATAACTTGATCACAGCTGGCACTTCTATGATTGTTTCAAGGATTTCTTTCAAGCGTTTTAACTTGACAACCTTACGAAATTACGTTTGAGTATGAAACATAATCAGCTGCTCCTTCACCATCGAGGCTAATGATTTTAATTATTTCAGGTATGTATATTAATAAGTTATGTGTATATATATATATATATATATATATATATATATATATATATATATATACATATATATATTAATTGATGTATATATTAATGAGTTATGTATAAACAATTTTTAGAATGTTTCGGGAGGGATTTACTGGTTGATTTTTTTCAAAAGAACTTCAATAGATTTTTTGGACTATTTTTCTTGCATAGCATTGCTGTAAGACCAATATCTGCTATATGTACACTTTCGAAATTTCCAAACCGTTTTTGCTAGTACACTAACCATACTATCATATAAAAGTTGCTATGTATAAATTAATACCATAGAACGAGCGGCGGAAAATTTATATAATATTCTATGTGTAGCTGAAAAAATATCTAGAACAAAAAAATTGCTATGTGTGATTTGACATGATAAAACACTCCCTTTACAATTTAAATTTTAAATAAACTTTTGTTCATATTTAAAACAACAAAGGCGAGATATACTTTGAAGCTACAATGTCATTAACTGTTGAGACGTCAAAACAATTTCCTTCAAGCGAAGAAACTGTCATCAAGCTGAAAGCATAATTACAGTTTCAGTTTGTTGACAATAATTACAGAATCTTGCTGGCGGGATGTTCAATCGGTACTGAATTTTAATTACTCTTGATGAACGTTGACTACTTGTAACTGTGGGAGTCGTCAATACGCGTCAATCGTACGAAATTTCGTATTGAATTTTAAGTTCCCCTTTATCTGTATAACTAGTTAAACGAATAAATTATTAAGTCGATTTTTGAAAATAGTTTTGTAACTGATTTTTAAAGACCATTCAAAAAGTAATAAATAACCTAATATTTTTTATTATTACTATCATAATAATCCCTATAAATAATACAAAATATGTATACACAATCACTCTTACAGGATGAAACCATTAAATATAATAATTTATCAAATTGACTTTGTTATATTTTCGAGAGAAAAAATTTGAAGTAAAGACGATTAAATAAGAATATTGAACAAAAATATTTAATTCAAGTATAAATTACTATAAATTACAATAAAAAATAATTTGTATAATATAATCTATAAAGTACTATATAATGAACTAAACAACAGGTATATTAAAAAAATTAGAAACGAGTATTCAGATAACGTTATAAGCTATATGAAGGTAACAGTTTATTTCAACTTACTCATCAATAAGTCGACAAGACATTTCGAAGATAGTAACCGGACGAATATTTTTGAGTCACAATTTATACTAAACTGTTATGTATGATTTATCAGTTTACCCATTTAGTACAAACAAAATTTTAAATAAAAATACTGTATTCTAGTACTTTCTTTAAACTTTTGCACATATTATTATAATATTATTTGTCACTATGGAAAGGTCATGTCTAGCATATATTTCACAGGTCAAGAAAAGTAATTCGATTACCTATATATGTTTAATTTATTGATGCAAGCTAATAACTTTCCTTTGTAGTGTTTATAATGCCACTACAAATTTTTACATGCATACTTAAAAATTTAGAGGGGAATTGGGTACATTTTTGACCTTTTAGAGAGTCATATCTTGCGTTCTCGTATTATATCCCTTTGAACTGTTTAAAGAATATAATATTTTCCTTCATAATTTTATCCCCCAAAAAAAAAATTGATATTGATATCGAAACTAGGTCTAGGTAAGCTACATAACTATGCCAATTTTCATTATATCATGTGTAGTTTCTGAAAGAAATAGGCATGCCCTACAGATAGTACCCAAAAAAGTTTCACCCTACAAGTTTTTTAAACATTCATAGAAAAATTAGGAACTTTTACAATTTCTTCATGTCCGTACGTCTATTCGTACATCCGTCCTTCGATCCGTTTCTCCGTCCGTTTGTGAATGCCTCTGTTCGTACGTCCGTCCATCCATCAGTTCGTACATCCATACGTTTGTTACATCCGCACTGTTTGTGTTTTATACCTATGTGCAAGTAATTTTGCGTGTATGGCTTTATATGGAAATCCCACTTCATATGTCGCAAAATATTTTCTAAATTATACTTCTTTAGGCGCGTTATGAAAAAAAATGGTGAGAGTGAAATTTTGCGATGCGCGCATATGCACGCACGATGCAACAAAAATCGGCAGGATGAAGTTGCTCACTAAATATGTATATACACGCGTCTAGTGATTAGACACTATATTCAAGATAGTTATTAAAATATATTTTAAGTGTATTTCTCTAAGTGAGGTTAAGTTTCGGTATGTATTTATTTCAATTATAAATTATTACTTTATCATTTATTGAATACTTCAAATTAACAAATTATAATAAATTTTCCGTATATTCATATATTTTCATTATTAAATTAACTTTATTTAGATTATTTCAATATATGAAAAATCTATGATGCACGCTGTTTACATTAGAATGAATATTTATTTAAATTTTTAAAATAATTAAATTTAATTTTTAAATTAATTTAATTAAAAAATAATTTAAAAAATTTAAAGAAGTGAAATAAATAATAATATTAATAGTAACAGTTATTATTATTATTTAATCATTAATTGATAATGAACGCAATTCTAGATATAAATATAAAATGTTTTACTACTCAGTATGAGAAAACAAATTTAAATTTTTAAAGTTTAATTATTTCATTGTATCTAATTTTACCAACTTATTTACCATCACGCTCCAGTCTTCTTTTATAATATTATTTCCATTAATTATTTGCGGGCTAAATAAAGTTAATCAATTTTTTTTTTAATATGTCTCCCCATTTCATTACAGTTCGAATGAAAATAGTTTTCGTCCATCTCACGCATTTCGTTTAATATCGTGGCATACATATTTTAAATTGAAACTGAGATTTCATTACGACTTTTTTTATTTTTAATTGCATTTGCAAAAAATTAAGCCTAGCTGTTTAATGCGTTCCCTCTCTAATTTTCCTACCATAGTTATGAAAAATCGCAAACAATTCAGAACACTTGCATTTAATTACGACTTTTAACTTTAATTATTTCAGTTAACTTGGATAAATAATTTCAAGAGATATACATGATTACAGACCTCTTATTTTTATTATGCTTATATCGATACGCACTTGAACGATTTTATTAGCATTTGGTACAAAATTATAAAAAAAAATAAGAAAATTCCCATTTTGTCCAAAATACATCTCTAAAAACAAAGAAATCGATAAAGTAATGTGAAAAATCTGCAACTGAATCAACCGTTATGTACGTTTATTTATTCATTTGCAATATATTTTAGATATATCACAGATTCCTAATACACAAACTTAAAAAGAAAAAACGTTAAAAAGACAAGATGAAATTGACTGTGTCATCTTTCTACTATACTACTGAACTAAAGGTGATAGCTGAATAAAATGCCCATAAAACGTTCACATATTCTTAAAGACTATCGGTTCAATAATCTATGATACAGTCAGTCCAGGTTATATAACATTTGGAAATAAACATAAAAATTATATTCACATATCGCGTTGTACACATTTATTTCAGATAAAGAATGTATACATAAATTATTTCATGAAATCTTATATCTTCTGCCGTGTATATAATTAAAAATAAAAATGAGATATTTCATCACTTTAATGCGAATAAAAATTTATAATAGCAAGGCAAGTAATCATCGAGTTTTCTTTCAAAAATTTTAGATAATTTTGGAAAATTAGGAAAATTTGTGACGTGTAATTATAATCTTAAAAGTAACGTATCCTTAATATATCAGTTGCATATCCATAAAAAATGTGAATGGCGGACAAAACACCAAGAGTATTCTTGTAATAGAAGAAAGAAACTATGTTGAAAGAAAACCCGATGATTATTTGCCTTGCTATTATACATTTTCAGTAAGTGTAATGAAATTATGGGAACATGTTATAAGTAGTATTTAAAGGTCAAATCAATGGTATAACTGAAACCTAATTAGCCAATTCCATAAAAAGTGTTTTAAGTATAGATAATGTGTTTAAATTAATTTTTCTGCAGCACGAGAACTGCACATGAGAATTTCAATATTGTTTATTTAGCATCTCAGTACCGTTGAACTAGCAAAATATTACGTTGTAATTTTGATAAATTCTTTAATAATATAAAGTTGTCAAGCGGATTAACAATATTTTATCTCCATTAATCTACACTAATTTATTTTATTTTAAAATGGTAATTCGTTCTTTTTTGGAATGAAAATTCTTTATTTTGATATACCTACATATCACGCTTCACAAACATAACTAGCATTTCACTGACTTACCATGCTTCGCCGATATGTAATCCTAACGTTGTACTAACATATCACATATCACCAAGATATTATACTAACGTTTCATCTACTGTTGAGCTTCACCGACACAACGGTACGTCAGGGTTGTCCAAAAAAACAACTTAAAAGTCAAAAAAGACAAAGAAAACATTCATTTTGATAAGAACAGAACGAACGTCAACGTCAGTTAACAGTTTATTTCTAATTAATTTAGGCAATGGCTACGAATAAAAAAAAAAGATAATCGGTATTTTTGTTATCGTTTCTAAAAAGTAATTGTGTACTTCGTCAGATTTTTATTTCCATTTTAATTTCTTAATAACATTTCTTGATATATTAAAAATATAATATAATCGCGTCTATAAAGATTTCTTTTTTCACTTTGTATTGTAGTTACAAATTATATTTTATTCTTTGTTCTTTCCTGATTGTGAATCGCTGAATTGTTTGTTTTTTTTATATTCTAAAAAATGCTAACTTCCAAAAATTACATTCCATTTCTCTAAAGCCAGGTTCATTTTCGCCGGTATCCTTTAAATCCGTTCCATATTGGACGGTATTTCTACCGATATTTGCAATTAGCTTAAAATCGTCTCTCATATTAAGAGCAGTAAGCATGTTCAAGGAAAACTATTTAGTTTGGCACCCCTACTGCTATTGTAAAATGGAGTTTCGATTTGTATATCTGAATGTCCCGATTTATTTGTTATAGGTTTCTTTGTCCGTACCTACTGCTAGTTTAATTTTACGTACCACTCTTACGTTAAGGAAAAAATTACAAAGTGCACACAGGAACGCGAAGACATAGAATTCTATAGACTTTCTATAACACATAGAATTATGTTCACGACGTAAAACTCTGTAGACATTCCATGATGAACTCATTACTGTAATACGTTCAAAATCATTTTAAATGAAGACATCAGATCCTTCCTTCTATTTCACCGACATATCACATTTGACAAATATATTATCCTAGCTTTGCATGAACTTATCACGCTTCAACGACAAAGTATCCTAGCATTTCACCGGCATATCATATGTCGCCGACGTAATATCCTAACTTTTTACCGGCATGAACGACATATGTTCCAGCATTGCACCTATCTATCGCGCTTTTACGACTTATCATCTTGGCCTTTCAACGATATATCGCTCTTCATCGATATATCATCTTAGCGTTTCACCGACATATCATCCTAGCATTTAAGCGACCTATCACACTTCACCGATTTATCACGTTTCACCGACATTCACACTATCTTAACGCCATCTGTTGATAAATCGGGAAAAGTATTCACATTTATCTTAAAGAACGAACTTGACCGTGTTTGACCAAATTTGAACGGAATTATTTCTTAAATAAACACATTAAATGACAAAGGTGAATTTTAGCATCTTTTTGAATACCATGCATAAATATCACATAAACAATAGTTAACAGTAAAATTTAAATAAATAACGTAGTTTATAAAATTATAGTAACAATTAAATGAAACTACGTGATGTAGTATTATTTTTACTTTCTTTAATTTCTTTACCACGACCTATGTTTCATTGTATTACAACATCTTCAGGTGGGCTGTTAGCAAAGATTAATAATAACAACAATTGAATTTATTACCCTCACTAAAATACTGGTATATTGTATAACTCTCGGAAATATAATAAAATCTACCCCGCTCACCTATAATAAACTCACTAACATAAGCAGTGGGAAAACCCACACAAACCAGGCTTCCGCTATTGTACTTGAAACATATAAATGCTGTTGCATGTTCCTAAGAGTTAATCTTTGGTAATAGCCCACCTGAAAATGTTGTAATACAACGAAATCTAGGTAGTGGTAAAGAATTTAAAGAAAGTAGAAATAATACTACATCACGTAGTTTCATTTAATTGTGAATAATGAATTTCAACAAAATTAACATCAAATATATTCAATATTCAAATTATAGTAAATTATTGTTAAAATATAAGTATTTTAAAAATCGACGATATATCACTAAATATAGTATTGTTACAACGGTAACTTAAAATCACATATTTTTAATTATAATAAAACTATTTTAGAAGTTTTGCTTCTATCATACGTTACACGGAATACAGGCGGTTAATATTTATATAAGATTTAGAGTATATATCTCACTTATAGTGAGATTGTAATTTTTTAAGCTTCAGCTGTACATTGTGATTAACTTATTTTTATCATTTATGACTTTAACGGATTGATTTTAACTGCCTTTTGACCTCTTTAGGTTAAAAGGCCGTTAAAATCGATAAATTGTTATGGAGAAATGTCGCATTCAGTGGTAATAAAGTAGGTGGAAAACACTTTCTAAGGAACGAAACTAGGTTTTTCCAAACGAAAAACCTCACATTTTAACACTCTACGCCCCAGTTTACAAATTTAGCAAATGGCGGCCTCACGCGGGAAATTATTCTGATGACTTCATTTACTTTGGCGCCTTTCTAACTGGCCTATCATAATTCGATTACATCCGGAGGGCACCTTCGGTCGACGATGCAGGGCGCTAGCGAATCTCTAACCCCCCATCACGAGAGGTCTCTACGTGCGGCAGATGAGTGAAATTTCGTTAAACTGATGAAAAAATTAATTACCGTTACGCGAGGGCGTTGACGTTTATATTTGAACTGAGTTGTTAATCGATTTCGGCCGTTAATAGGATTTGAATACTTGTTTACTGTACATACTAAAAAATATGATAAGCTAATTAAGGTATCAGCAATAAAATAATTTTCATGAGACTCACTGTTGCACTGTGTTAATAATAAGAGTGAACAGGAGAATCATTTTTCTTCAGTGAAACTTTTTTGGGCGCGATGAAAGTAAAATATCAAGGTCGAATTTCGTGCAATGTTTTTCATGCAACGTTTATTTGTAACATCTGAATGTAACGAATCTATCACAAGAAGGATGAAAAACTGGTACCTAGCTAATAACCGCAAGAGATAGATGAACACGATAGAATAAGACAAGAAGTGTACGCAGAAGCGGATACAAACAAAAATAATGCTCAGTATTGTTATCGTCTGTTTTTTATCAACTGTTTTTGTTTACCAACAGTAAAGTTTAAAAAATTTGTCGATTTATATATCTATTCATGATTGATTATTTTCTAATTTTGCGTGTTCTTCTTTCATTACAAGACTAACAATATCTGTACTTAATTTATTTATAAACCCGCAATGAACCAGCGGATATAGTAATCGTAAATGTATTTTACAATAGGAGAATACACCCGGACTTCCGTCAGCCGTGTTTAGGTACCAGTATTGCTATTTTTTAATTTACATTTGTATATGTAAATATGTATGAAGATGTTGTTAGATATTTACATCGATTTTAGTATTAAAATCTTATACAAATTATATTCTGTCTCTCTCTTTCTCTCTCTCTCTCTCTCTATCATTCTCTCTCTCTCTTTCTCTCTCTAATGCTTTACACCTATGCTCAAAAATAAGCTATGCTCAAAAATTAAGGTTTAGATCCCCAAAGAAATTTCACTTCTGTGACTTGTACTTAGTTACACGCACTAAAATATTTTTAGTTTAAAATTATGCAAGACTTAATCGGCCTAAATGTGTTGTATAAAATGTTTATAAAACGTAGCAATGTTCAAGATATCTCATGATAACAAGTCAACAGTGGTACATTTGAGGTAGCAGTTCAAAATATAAGTAGTGCATTATATTTTTGTGAAGCAAAGGACTCTTTTCAGGGTTTGTAGTTGGGAAGTTTGACGGATTCTAAAAAAATATAAGCTCAATGCTTACATTCTCATAGTATCCAAAAGCTTATTTGTAATAAAAAAGCAAAGCCGCGTTTTATTTTCACTTAAATACATGAAATATCGTTAGAATCCGTTTTAATTATGCATACATAAGGAATTTTCTCTTATTCATTATAATGATTGGAATTTATATAATACTTTTACATTTTTTTAATATGCAATTTATTTCATTGATTGTGTAGAATTTTAAACTTATGAAAATTTATCTTTGTAATAACATGAGGTTGTAACAACTTCAGTAAAATAAATAATACACGTGTAAAGTGTTCATTCAAATCAATTAATTCCCTTCTCAGAATATTACTTTTGCATATCTTATGGACGGGCTATAAACAGACATATATACAAGTAAACAGAGAATACAGTTAGACGAGATACTCGATGCGCGCTTTCCTGCGTGTTGCCTTCATCTCATAATAATCATCTTCCGTAAAAATCATACGAACTGGGAAAAAAATACGCCAAAGGCAAAATTGTATGAGCGGAAGTGAATTTCGTAAAAAATTCACTGTGTCCGGAACCGCCGTTGGAAAATATAAAGTGTTTCCCGCTTTCAGTCCCATGTTTCCGCTTCAGGCAAATTTTAGACAAAAGGTATGTATAAATGTATTGTCACAAAGCTTAACGAGCATATAAATGTGGATAATGTAACATTTTACTTCAAAAACAATTATTTTCAATCCTGCTCAAAAGTGGGTATTGATTTCAAAATATTTCATCAAAAAAATTTAAATAAAATATTCTATCTGCTTATTATTAGCATTGATATCTGAGAATCTGAAATCATACTGAAAGCGTTTATAGCCAAAAGTTAGAAAATCATTCATAAAATCAGAAATCCAGTCTCCAGGTTTTTATTATTATTTGTTAAACAAACAATTCTATGAAAGTGAGTACACAGAAGAGGAAGATCATCACAAAACGGAGATCGAGAATAGTCGGCGAGCCCAAAAAAGGAAGTTTCATAGTAAATTGATGTATGGCATCAAAAAGCTTCTATTCAACTAATAGTTACATTAAAGAATCACCTAAATCTGTCAAAAATTGCGACCTGAAATGTGCCTTCATATGCCCTCATGCGTACAGATCACTAAATAACAGACGGAGATCCACGTCATTTTAACAATCATCATAATAAATGTTTTAAATCGTCTCTTAAAAAAATATGTAATCTTTCCAAAGAAGCTAAATCAAACGCTTATTACTTGTAAAAATATACGAACTATAATTATTCTGTCGTCGAAACTCGAGGCTGATGCCGGAAAATCAAGAGGCCTATGCACAATAACAAAAGAAAAATGAAGAAAAATAAAAACGAAGAGCCCATATTGTCATTTGTTTCTCTGTTATGATAATACCATTATATATGTAAAACTCTTCCTGGGAGAGTAGACTTTTTATGCTAAAATTTTTTGGAAAACTTCCAAGTCTGTTAGTGTCCTGAATAGGACAAAAATCAAAGCACTTTTCACTTAGAGCTCTTTTCTATTTGCTTGTTTATCTATTAGAGTGGTATACCAAAGGATCGATTTCAATAGGACTTTGATTGGGATGGGTGTTTATTATCCGGATCGAATATTCTCCAAATGACTTTTTGGCTGTCTGTCTGTGTATTTAATTATTAAAATATAATATGAAAGTCCGGAATGAATTTGAAAAGTACTTTCACTAGAATTACATATATCATGCTTACTTTTATTGGATACTCATATCAATACTTGGTATCTTATTTAAACAAACAGCTAGTTTTTACATAAGCAGGAAATTTGGCATGTTAAAATATTACAAAAAATATTGTACCCATATTGTTAGTCTCTTAAAATTGACTTTCAAGTGAGTTACAAACATCTATTGCCTACTTTCTTGGAGACGTATGCCTACTACACTAAAATCATTTAAATTTCATAGTGATTATTTTAGCCGTTTCATACGTGTGCCAACCAAAATGTTATGGCCAGACAGACAAAAGCACATCTGGAATCGGATCAAAACAATATTATATAAACTTTATGCGTACGTAACTAAATAAGTACCTAAATAAATAGATAATTTTTGGTATAGAGGTGGTTCACTGACATATCTTTTGAGGGTATTAATACTATAAGAAGTCTGTATCAGGCAGTATTTGTCCAATATTGTTCAAACTTGCATAATAAAATTCTTCGGACAGGTGTCACAGCATAGCGGTATTGGATACCAGGTGGTACAAGGCAAAGTAGAAAGTATCAGAATACATGGGAGAATATGGATGAGATGGATAGATAAAGTCAAGCAACTCTGGATGTTCTCCTAAACGAGTGCTCCCGAAGACTATCTGATAGAGAAGAATTGCCACATAGCCTGTGGCGCATGACTCATCTGCAAGGCACTTCATAGGATGACCACGATCACTCTGCCAAGAGTGTAGCGATTAAGAAGAGTTACGGAAATATTACAGTTTTTTATCTGTTCATGGTTGGTATGACAAAAGGTCCAATTATACGATACATGAAATATTTATAAATAGTAGCACTGTAATGCGTAATTTTATTTCTGTTCGTCACAAACAAATGACACTGTGGTGCGACCACGGTCAATTTTTATTGAATTTAATAGTGCGGAAAAGGGTGAATTACTATGTGATTCGATTCTAGATACCGGTATATGCATGATAGCTAACTCTTCAACACCTAAGTGTGTTCTGAAATCATTCAAGAAGTTGCCAAATTAAGATGCCACCAAAATAGACTTTTTTTAAGAACCAGAAAAAATTACGTTCTGTGAGGAATGACGGTGAATTAGTAGTAGTTATTCAGTTCCTTGTCCCAGGAGCTTCTAAGCTATAGCTACTTCAAAGTGTGACTTTCGATAAATCATGCTGGGATAGCTGAGTTTATGACTTTATTGAACTTATTATTCTATCTTATTGGCATCATTAGACCAAATATATTTTACATATTTATTTATTGAAATGTTCTTTGAAATATGGCATATGTCGTCGAAAGAAAGAGAAAATAATGTGTAACAGACGGGTCAACTAACTACGTTTTTCCAAATTAGATGCTAGTTACTTGAACAATGCCTACAAATTAGCAACATCCTTTAATAACAAATAACCATTTACGTATCATTTTTTTAAATCTACGGTCAACGATGCTAATGACCTGAGGACAAAAAAACAAATAAAATGATATATTTTTGTGGGTGCTATTTTGGAACAGAGGTTAAGAAAAGTTCAAAATATGACAGGTAACTTTAGATGTTGTAGCTATTATTATAAAAGTAAACCATAAACATGTCAATGCCAACGCATTGCGCGCCTAAAACTTGTGACTTGTATTGACAAGCAGAGCTTGGCGCTGTGATTGTAAATAAAACCAACAACACTGCTGACGTAAGCGAGGCACTGTTTGACAGTTTAAATATACATTTGTTTACTCCCGCTAATAGATGTTCATGGTTTAAGCACAGTGCTTGAATGGAAGTAATAGCTTTATTTTTTTAAAAGCATTCGGTTCAAATCTTAGAAAGGAGAAAACATTATGTACGGTCAAAAATAAATTCAAAATTTTTAAAAAAATATCTAAAATTTGCTTGTCATCAAAATATTACGTTGGAATAATATTAAGTATATAAAGTTTTCAGAAAAATGTTTGAAAATAATTTATTTACTTTTACAGTAGATTCAGAAAAAAACACACATGGTTACAAGCAAAATAACAATATAATCAAAAGAAAAAAAATAAAAACTATAAAATTCGCGTTAGAACGCAAAAAGTACTAGTAGTTATTCCAGGAAATTTTAAAATTATTAGTGTAATATATCTGAAATAAACATTAAATAAACCTGCACACTTAGCGCTATGTTCGGGATTTAATAAATTATATAGGTATACTTTGAATGAATTTTATATTTAATACTACGCAATAGAAGAAAACGCAACTTGTTTTCAGAAGACCTGTGCAATAGCACTCTAATTTATGAGGCAAGATATTATTCGTACAACTTCACTCATAAAGAAAATGTCTTATTATTCATACAAGTCATTCTGTGCAAGAAACTGAGTGCATTTAAAACGTATTTCTGAAAAAAAAAAATTTTGTCTTTAGAATCGCAATTTTGATAGCGATTTTTTTCAGAAATGGTTGAGAATTTTTATATACTTCCTTAATATTTTTTACTCAGTTTGATGTATAGAATCACCTTTATAAAAATAGATACGTTCTGTGTTATACTCAGGTACGAGTATATGATATATATATAGTGTACTCTAAAAACGAAATTACTAATTTCGGTGCATTTCAGTTGACGTTTCCTTCTAAACTACTTTCTAACTTGTAAAACAGATAAAATTTGTTTAAAAAGTTGTTCTACATACTGAGAGGCTGCGACAGATAGGCATACAAATAAACGTATACAATTATAAAGGCCAATAGTTTGATTGAGGAACCGTGAAAACCGATTACTTGCGTTGTACTAATGTTAAGTTTTATTAATATTAACCTATCATGGTAGTAATTTCCGGCTGTGAAATTTAGATATGTAAAAACGCAAATCCATATCGTAGCATTTGGATAAGATATTCATCTTCTCCTTCTTCTTCTTCTTCTTAAACACTACAGCCTGTTGCAGGCCAAGGCTGTCTCTACAACCTTCTGTATCCGACCTTATCCGACGCTACAGCCCTCTATCGGTTTACTGCCAAGAGCTTAAAGTCTCCCCCAACCCCATCCAACCATCTGGTGGGTTGTTTTCCTCTTCATCGTCTTAGTGCTATCAACTTTAATGACATAAGTACGTCAGTCTTTAAATGTAAATCACTCTGTAAACATTGATTGGTCAGACGTCTAAATTTTCAGTAGAATAATGCAGTCTAATGGAGAAAAATTCAACTTTTTTTTAAATTTGGCTGCTTGAATCTATGATTAAAAAAGAGAGACAAAGTATTGCCGTTATGGCATTTTTCAAATTCATTTATACATTTATGAGACTTACTATTGTTTACTTTTAAAAACTTCACCTACATTGATATGTTTATCTTTAAAAACAACTATAGTTACATCACAGACGCTACTAAATAGTTTAGCTGTTCAATTGACCATGATAAGTAATAGTTAGGACAATTGTTCTATGGGTCAACGTTTGATAGTATGCTTTGATAAGAGCAAGGTATATATTGATAACGCAGTTCAAAATCACAGTACGAATTGTGATGTTAAACTGTATTTCGCAATGCCGATCGTAAATCATCAATTACCTCTAATATTCATTTATTTAAAACAATCAGTAAATTTTATACAAATAAATAGAAAATACATACTCATTTAAGAACAAAACACGAGAGTACAATGTAAATATAAACAATCACACAAATTTTGATACAGGTATGCGTATATAAATACACACAGGTACATACGCTCTATATATTTACTGGCTCTTTGAAACTGATAATGACCACTTTAATTTAGTATCCATGTTGAATACCTACATATCCGGTTCCGTATGCTAAGTAACGTTTCGACTCGTTGTGAAATAATAATTAAGCCAAAAATACAAAATAAGGGAAAGCTATGTTAAACGGCATATTAAAATTAAAAAATATTCAAGCACGAACACAATTCGCACTATGAGGGTTCCATAGGTATTAAGGCACTTATAAACATTTAAGGCTGCTAATTATTTCCATTAAACTATTTATAAATATTAATTTTTCACAACGTAAATTTCTAGCCCACTCATTCACCCGTTACTTTATGAATTAAGTAATAAGATAATATGGTTTATATTTTTAAAAAATATAATATCTAGGATAATCGTTATAATTTTCCTACAACCTCTACGTGAGTTCTTAAAAACATATTTTTTCTTAATTTAAGTTTAAGTAATATATTTTTTGAATATATTTTTTGCGTATTTTTCTGTATATCTCTGAAAATATACTAATTTTATTAAAAATTATTTTTAGATTAATATTGTTAGTCTTTCCAAACGATATCGCACACTGTACCTAGAAATGAAAAAAAATTAATAGGTACCCCCCCCCCCAATTTCCACAAATATTTATGAGTATTAGCTATTGAAACATGTGCGGGTTGATATATTTTAAAATTATGGAAAATTTCAAGTTTCTACGCGAAGCAGTTTTCTGATAAAAATGGTTGAAATAGACAGACGGACAGAGATATAACAGACATATTTGTTTTGGGGTACGGAACTTTAAAAAAACAACAAAATAAATGTTTTAAGAAAGTCCCAAGAAATAAAATTGCTGTATTTTATTTCTTTTAACAGTGTAAACATTTTTTCGAAGATATTACTGTCAATAATCAATAAGCTAAACAACACTAATGGCCATAATAGACTTCAAAGTAACCATTTTAAAGTCTAATTACGTGAAACAACATTTGGTTTACGAAGACCATCAAACGATTTAGGATTTATAAACATAAAACATTTGATAACATTTCCTCTCTTTTTTCACGTCAGGATATATACACAAAATTTGTCGACTGTCATTCCTATGTTACTTCACCATATAAGTAATAAAATAACATACAAGCGTGAACCAGTTATCTGACCAAAGTGACTACAAAAAAGCGTAATAAAGTTCCGCCCTACTTTGCCGTGAACGCCGCTCATGCACGCCGCCCACTCTCCTAAAGCTCAAAACACCGACAATGGCGTGACGAATTTATATATACTCGTACTATATCCCCTCGCGCACTAACCTAAAATCATCTGACCGCAGTGTTATAATATCTTCGCCGCCGAGAGATGTTCAACTACATAATATCTTTTGCTTATATGATTCGCAAAAAAGGTATTTATTGTAATTTCTGAAGCTTTTGCGTCTATGTCGTGAAAAAAATACATTTTGTGTTTTGTTGTTAATGTTGTGTAACTTTGGTCGAATTATTTAATAAGTATGATTGTTGAATGCGTATAAGGTTTGTTTTTGTTTCATATTTAATGGCCGATAACTAACCTTTGAATAAAATATTTAAAATGATTAAAGCATACATATGTTGATTTTTCAGTTTCGTGGATAATGGAGGAATATAATGAATGGAATCTGAATTGAGATTAACTTATTATTTGATAATTATTATGCTATATTAAATTTTCAAATAAACTCAACTTAAAAACTCGGTTTTCTTTAATATAATATCAAAACTTTTGGAAGCATATGAAGACAGAAGTAAAGATAAGGAATTGAGTTTGTTTAATGGAATTTTAATAAGACAAAAAGAAATCTAAATATTTAAATAAAGCAAAAAAATTCTGGTTTCCAGAATATATAGTTTCCAATTTATAAGATGAAAATGAGAGACAAGAGTAACATCAAGATAAAACAATAATTAAATTGTTCTTCAATATATCTAGTTGTAAGCAGAACTTTGTTCACAAGTTTTGAATGTTTGTACCGGTTTCATTTTTTATCTATATATATTTTATTTATTAATACATCACAGTTAAAATTTTACATTACACTTACATTAAATACCAGAAGTATTTATAAGAGTAATCATTAATATTCTTATTACGATACTAAAATCCATAAGCAGTAATAGAGACATTTTGTTACAATTTGCCTTGAAATAAAGGCAATTTAGCAACAACGAGATATTGACATTTTTTTAATATGTCATCAATTAATACGGCTCGCGATGTTTATTATATAAAAAAAACCATTCGTAAGAAAATACTTACTAATTAATTTTCTAATTTTTTTTCTAACGTTCATTTCACTAATTTCACAATAAATTTGTCACTGAACATTTCACATAAAAGTATAAATGTGAATGAATTTACTTAATTAAGGTAAAAATAAAAATTTTATATCAAAGATAATAACAGTTTATGGAATGATAATAATGTTTTATGTAAACTGTCAAAAATCATCAGTTATACTAATTTAATTTTTTTTTTAATTATTGTCTGTCACGGTCAGGTCACACTGGGCGGTGCCGGGCTGAATGGGACCACATCAGACTGGGTCACGCAGAGCAGGTTCATTAATTTTATGGAATAAAATAATAACGACCAAAAGATTTCTCGTAAATAATTTGTTTATTTAAATCGATTTTTTTGTAATAAATAATAGCGAGTCGCAATTTTTTTTAATGTGTCGTTTTCAATTTATATTCTTTTATATCAAGAAATGTCAAATTTTCTTTGGTGCTAAACCACATTTATTCCTTTTTCATTAATGTTGTGGACGTATATTTAAACGTATTACGATTTTATAAGGTCAATACATAAACTATTACATAAGCTAATTTAACAGCGGGCGATAATGGTCAAGTTGCAAATGTAAGAGTAGTTTTCGAAAGATTTCCAAAAACCTCGCACAAACCATTTTGAGTTTTGATATACATATAATTGACTAGCTGTGCCTGCGACTTCATTCACGTGCGGATCTTTCAAATATAATTTTTAATAACACTTTGTAATGAAACGTCAAATTGCCATATAATTTTTTTTCAATGGTCGCTTGCTATAAAACATAACTTATATGTTACCCAAGACTAAATAAAATCCACCAGACTTCATCGAAATCCTTTTAGCTACTCTTGCTTTAACCACGAAATAACAAAATAGCTCACGGATAAACGGCAAATACTCCAGAAACAACATTTGTTTGTCCTATTACTTTGATTATGTTCTTCTAAATATTTATCTCGTAAATACCTTCAAGATACATAAATTTTAAAATTTTATTTTATTTACAGATATTAAATTATGTAAGAAGCAAAATTATAAATATTGACAAATGATTAAAATTTTAAATATATTGAAAAATAATATCAACCTATAATGAATACATACAACTTCGAAAATTTTTATTTACCGAAGACCGCTAACAACGATGTCCGCCTTTATGCTTCTGCCCGCATTCAAATTGTGTACTCAAGTGCCGCTACACCGCTCCCCGCTTCAATCCCGTCCACGCCGTTTCGCCAATGTAAGGCCCGATGGAAAATTTTATTGCTCGATTTAAAATACATGTTGTGGCTTTCGTTGATTTATATCGATACATTACATATTTGTGTAATTACTACGTGTCGAATACCTAGGCACTTCTTCGGTTTTGTTGTAGTAATTCAATGTAAGTGATTTAAAAACTATTGGCATTTCGTCTGATAGGGTGAACTGTTACTTCTACTATATATTAATTCATGTTGCAAATATTAACAACGTGCTAAATAAAGAACATCATAAGATAAAATCGTTATACAATCATTTCACAACATTAAATATAAAAAATAATACAGGTACATACTTATTACCGTAGTAAATTTCTATACCTGTTACGTCTTATTCCCTTTATTTTTTATTTTAGCATTACCTGATGAAGAAACCATATATGCCTGAAAAAGAATAAAACAGATTAAGTCCGTCTGTTGTATAAGTCCCTCTATCCATCTGCCCGTATATCGCTCTGTCACAGCCATTTTTCTCAAAAAATATTTAACGTCGACATTTGAAATAATGAAAATTGACCCGCATGTATTTCAATAGTTTTATATAAAATTTAAAAGTTGCAAAAATTATAAAATATAAATAATCATAAACGCACTGACTTACACTAGCGTACATACGCGCATACAAATACACACATGGCCACAGGACAGATACTGAAATTTTATATGTACAATTTTTTACCACTTAAAATAAAAATTTATTAACACTAGTATAAAGTAATAGCTAGAAATTCAAGTTTATAATGTAAGAGTAATTAGACCAGCATGTCGTGTCAAGCATAAAGAATATAATATTTGCTCCACAATTTCGCCGACATTCGTATAAAGTTAATATCGAAATACAAAATGTAGCGAGTTAAATAAATGCAAAAGCCCCAAAACTAGACACCAAATACCACTTTCTAGAATCAAATACGTGTTGCTAGGCGGCCAATTTATTTATAATACTGCTGTCAGACAATATTAGGTTGGTGGGCGACGTGAAATACATCAGTTTATTCAGTCGTCAAAAGGCTTTGGGCTTCAGGTGGGCGAGCGGACTTTCCCAAGCCGGTGAAAGCTCCTCCAGTGAGGTAAAATAAAGGGAACTTTATTGAACATTTTGTATAGTCACTTTAGTCAAACGAGTGGCTCGTGTTCGAAAGTTATTTGAAAAAGCAACGAAAGAGTGAGGTAGTCGACAAATCTTACGTAAACGGAGTTTTGTGTCTGGATGACTGTATGAATGAAACAGCGCATTTTTAAGTTTCACGGTTGGTGCAGCCCATTAATCTGAACAATAAAAAAAATAAAAATGCAATATTTTGAAAGAAAATTATTTATTAAACTCACTTTTTTACATTTTCCTATTCAAAATTATGTGAAAGCATGTATAATGAACATTATGGGAAAAACGATGTTACTAATGATGTATAATATGGAAAAAGCGTTCCTAGATAGCTTTCAAAGTTATATTTTCCTTGAAGAGGTAGAATTTCATATAAACTTAAAAGCATTTATCTTGCAAACGGTTGTGTTTTTGTGAAAACATTTTCCATTCAGAATTACGAGAGTAATCAGTACTATAAAAATGATCAGAAGGAAAAATGAAGAGAAATACAGTAACAGTACGCGGAATAAAGTATGCATATAAATTCCTGATGTTTTTAAATGTAAAACTGTGTTTATTGCTGTCCATATCCAATAATAACTATAAGTCAAACTAAAATAAAAAAACGATTCAGATAGGGAGACAAATTCCCAACACAATATAATTATTTTTATGTTTCCTCCAATGTAAGAACCGACGACGTACGAATTTTAACCTTTTTTATATTATATTCTACTAGGCACATGCCCTCACAAAAGGAAATTCGAACACCACCAATTCGTCAACTATTATTGTAATATATCCAGTGTACTATACAAGACATTTATTGTTGTAATACGGTGTCTTTATCAGTACTGTAGAACGAGCAAAAATATAGTGCGTGCATGCAAGTGTACAGTAAGCACACGTCTATGTTTTTGTGCACATTTGAACATCTATGAATACATTCCGTGTATTTTTATGTCTCAGTAAATATGTTTGATTTGCATTTATTTGTGTAATAATTGACTGATTGCAAAGAACGTCAATTAAAGCATTATCTAGTTGATAACTTATTGTGTACAAATAGACAGCAAAGTTTTAAACTACGTGTCAAAATCGAAACCATGTATTTCCTAAACTTGAAAATATATTGAAAATATATTAAAATATGAAAAACTGAGAACATAAAAGACTCGTTTTCGAAACGCGACTTAGCAGATAAAATGTTACCTAAATATACTACGTGACAAAGTAATAATACAATTCAATATTTTATTTTGGAAATCGTTGGGCACCACTATACTATTTTTTACCAAAGCAACAATGGATTGTGATATATATATATATATATATATATATATATATATATATATATATATATATATATATATATATAATTAGTATATATGCACTTACATTCTTATTGAATGAAAGCTAGTTACTAGAGAAATCTAAATAACACCTTTTTTTACATAAACACAGTTTAACAAAATTTAATGCAGACAAAAGCAAGCAATTCGTTCCGCCGTATAATAAAGTAATGATAAAAAAATACAATAGATAAAACATGGAAATATATGAAATAAGTTCAGAATTTCATCAAACAAATTATCAAGGATCTTCCGACTCGTGACGTAACATCTATTTAAATAAATAGTAAATGTTATTAAACATGTTTACATAAATAGAAACAACATAGGAAATATTTAAGTCACTTATTTATGTTGGTGGAAATTTACCACAATTTTCCGATCTATACGAACCAGTATTTAGCTTACTGATTTACAACAACAACCCCCCGCTTCAGTACATTATAATTAGAGTACAAGTATTAGCAACATATTGAAAGCAACATGAAGAGAAGGAAAAATCCTTATTTACGGAGTTGGAATATCAATATATTGGAAATAAGTTTATCGACGATTAGTTTTCTTTCTTCTCATCCCGGGAAAATTATTTTCATCTTATCTTGAATGTCCCGATCGAATTTTTTCAGTCTCGGAACTATTTAATAATATTAACACCAATATAATATTGTTTTACATATGATTTGTAATTGTATTCATAACGGTTTAAGGTATTGAAAATAATTGGGTACTCTTTATTTTACGAGCTAAACACTTCTAAATCGAGCTCTTTATTTTACGATCTAAACACTTCTGACGATGAAAAGCTAAAAGAGATGCAAATTTATGGCAATTTTCCAAAAATTCAAACACAATACGCTGATAGTTAAGCACGTAAAACTATAATTAAAATAATACTACATTTCTAGTCTGTAATCAGGTCACGCTTTGAACACTATTAGAAATCGCAAACGAAAACATCAACCTAATGTACGTATAATATTAATAAATCTAATAGCAAAATTAAAATTACAATTTGCAATGCTAACTCAGAAATGTGTGCGGATTAACTTTCCAGGATTTAGTTAAACTATAGAAACCTTGATATCTTATTTTTATTTACATGAATAAGTAGTTACTTTGAAAATGATATCCAAACAAATTTATGAAAGTTTGCAATAATGAAATAATACAACGTGTACGGAAACGGAAGTGAAACAAGCACGCGGAAACGATGACGATTGGGTTTCATATTGACCCAAAATTTATGAAATTGTCAGGTAAACAAATTTAGAAATTACGTTATAAGAATACATTCTTATAATTTCCGTCGCGTTTTTGTTAAAATGTTTCAAGTTGGAAGGCTCCAAAACTCCGTCTCTGATTGTCATAAATGAATTGTTTTCAAGAAAAATTTGCCGTTTTTCATTTCAATTACTATTTTTTAGAAGCCTTAAACTTCGGAAACTGCCCAAAATAGTCACAATGATATCAATAAGAATATAATATGAATAAATTCTGAAGTGAAAACTCTTCGGCGTGCTGAGCGATTTTTGGTAGGAGAAAATCGCAAAAATAAGTTCGCGTCACCGACATGCTAATTTTAACAATATATCTGCAGTTATGAGTATGATGCGTTGAAATTGGCCAGCAGTGAAAACATGTGTGTGTGTGTGTGCGTGCGTGCGTTCGTGCGTGCGTGCAACATCTTCTGCTCCGGCAACAGATTGGTGCACGCTCAAACTCGGCCTGTGTACACGTAAACACATATATACACCAACTCATTGTATATACCCGACTGTATGACGTGCGTGGTGGACGCTTTTTGAATGGGTTAAATCTTATGAATTCGCGTCACCGACATGCTGTAATAGCAGCGTATCTGTCGCTATAAGAGTGGCGTATTGTACAACATTAGTGCTGTGTATATCTCTGCAAGTAAAGTTAAATTGACTACGTGTAAAATCCAATGTGTGTATATTATACTTTGATTAAATTGTGTACTTTGATTAAATTGTTTAATTGTAGAATAACTGTGGCGTACAACAGTGAGTACTAAATACGCTAATGTTTTATATAGAAAAATGAATAACAAAAACAGAGCATTTTTTACAAATATTTCCAATATTCATATCAATATTTGTGTTTAAAAAATGACATTTTTTTAATACTTGACCTCTGCAATACATTATGCAATGTGTATTTCACAGTAGCTTAGGAGTTATCGTATTAGTGTGGTAAAGCAGATTTCTAGTTGTTCGATAATATTTTTGTCGCGGATATTAAAATTAGAAACTCTATATAATTTTATAAAAGTACCTGTATTTAGTAGTTTCAAATTTTCACTTCTGTCGGCAGTCCCCGTGACCGCCTATGTTTTTTTTTAATTAAATCAATCTTCTGGGAATTACCAAACTCCCCGATGATTATTAAATTTTCGACGGATCTTCAACATTCGACAATAGCTTTATAATTTTTTAACACAAATGAATTGTAAATATTTCAAGATTAGCGTTATGATAAACACTGTATTCATTATCTTACGTACAAAAGAACCAATTCTAAACTATCCGCGTTACCTTAATAGCCCTCATTAAATTAAAACGTGAAATAATAATTTACCCTTAAATAGCCTATTTTGAATTATAAATGAAAATAGAGCTGTGAAAATATCACAAGTATGTTCAGTTAAGTAGCACTCCATTTTTACACTGTTATTTTGTAATACAAGTGCAAAAAACGATACGTAATCATGTGCACAAACGTAACCCATCGATGTTTAAATCATTAAAAGATTTTCAGTTTCGTGAAAAAAACATTTTAACCAAATTACATCATACTTCGACGATTTTCTTCTTTCTTCAGCCGTAGAGATACTCGTAAATAACTTCCATCGTGACATTCAAGATAAAATGAAAGTTACTTTTCCGAGTAGCAGAGAAAGAAAACTAATTAAGCGTTCGATGAAATTCATACTTATGTACATATTTATGTTCTAACTCCGAAAATAAGACTTTTTTCTCTTTTAATGTAGACATTCAATATGTTATAGACTCTAGCACTCCGTGTGTGCCGAAGTGGTGAATGATGCTGAAAATCAATAAGGTTAATATGTGTTGTATTGAAAATACTTAAAATTGTAACATTGATATGTGTTGTATTGAAGATACTTAAAATTGTGCAATGAAAAAAAATATATATATGTATATATACATATATATATATATATATATATATATATATATATATATATATATATATATATATATGTTACACGAGTATTTTAGAACTTATTCGTTGCTTGGCCTTCCAGGTTTTCCCTACGATTGATGTGCATTTTGTAGAGTGTCTTTCTTTATTCTTGGTATCATTCCATGGCGCTACTTTCTGCAACCAGTAATTCTATATGAAATTTATTTTTAATCTATAAATTGCCTTAAAGCATTCGCAAAGTAATATCATTGTTACATAATAAAGTAAGAATTTAAACAAACAGGATTCATCCCCGTTTTATTAATTACTTTGAGCAACCTCTAATTATTTTTCTCAATAAACCTATATCAAAAATATATATTGATTTTAAAATTTTCAAATTTCTATCGTTTCTGATTATATGAATACAACTGCAAAGAACCCTATTGACATATATTTATACTTGACTGTTTAAGTTCTATAATATCAGATTAAATAAAAAAAGGAAAGTATTAATCTGACAAAAATATAAATATTAAAAACGAGGTAAGTTTTTATAAGTCAGAAAAATTTTAAAATGAAGTATTTAGATAGATATTTAAAATGTTTATGCATATCTGTTTATTTTCTATTTTATTTTAATTCGAAAGAAAGAAACTACTCAGAAATAGACAATTATTTTAATTTCAACTCTTTGTTGCAACTAACATGTTCATCTAAACGAACCTTACCCCATCATTCACATTTGTGTTTTTGATGCGATTTCACATTTTTGTGCTGAAATTTATAAATTATGTAATTTAACTAATCCGAATTAATAGATCTAATGTAATTTAATTTAATATATTACAAGCTAACCTAACCCATTATAAACCATCTCAACTAAACCTGACCGGTTAGGCCAGGTTTAGTTCAATCCAACTCAACCTAATCTGATCTAATTCAACTTAATCCAATCTAGTTAACCATTAACCAATTACCTAGTAGTAATTTTCTGAGCCTGGTAGTAATAAATGTCTTAAATAAAAACCAAAATTACTTTATAGTTTAACGAAATTTCATTTTAAAAATAATTAACACTCTTAAGTGGAAAACAATAAATAAAAGTATGACTTTATGGATATATATGGTACACGTCACCGCTACTATACATACGTACACGCAAACTTAAATCGAGCAATCCAGGATAGGGAATGACAAACAACAAACGACTAGTCACTTCAATATCATAGCTCTTAAGTGTGCGTGGGTGCCCATTTGCTGAAAACGCCTTAACCAAAAGTATTATACTAACTTAACATGACTTGTGACTGCAATACTAAGCTGAGTTTTTTCCGTAAGTTCACTTCCATGTTTTCGACAAACGACTAATCACTTCAATATCATCGCTCTTTAGTGTGCGTGTGTGTCCATTTGCTGCAAGCGCTTTAACCAAAAGTATTATACCAACTTAACATGACTTGTAACTGCAATACTAAGCTGAGTGTTCTCCGTAAGTTCACTTCCATGTTTTCAGTCAACGTCAATTTACGTCTCGCAATGTTTTAATTAGTGTACGTGTTTGCGTACAAAACTACCCGGCAACGGTAGGGGCTGTAGTTTAATTATTGGAACGAGTAACGCTTATGGACTGGCAAACACTTGAACTTACGTTTACCTTCCCAATCTCTATGTATATAGAAATGGCGATGAGGGCTGTCGATAGGGGTAAAGTAGAAAAAAATTATTTTTTATTCACAGGCGCTATTGAATCCTTAGTAACGTTACTTCTTATCACAATAGTGCTATATTCCTTTATTTGTTCATCTTTCTTCGTATTTTCTAAGAACTCAGAAAACCTTAATTCAATTTTCATGTGATTTTTTTCTATACCTAGCTCCCTAATGTAATAAGGTTTTCGTGTATATATTATTAAAAACGAATTAATCCAAAATTATATTTGCGCGCACAACTAGATAGTATTCCACATATTTTTTATTATATTATCATGGGAACCAATACCTAACAACATAGATTATTTTTTTTAAAGAGAAACAGCTGAGGAGAAATAAAGCATTTCTAGAATCGTTTGTGTTTTTATGTTAAATAGAATAAAACTTAACTATTACACAGGTTTTACTGAGACTTCCAATTTTTATATAATGAGGGAGAATAGGAGATACCTTTATTAAAAAATGTTGCTATTAGGTTTATTTTCACTTTTAGAATTATTTAGAAAATTTATGTAATGGGCGTGTGTTTATTTCCATCATAGTATTCATTACAGTCTTAGAAAGAGACTAAAATTTATCGATGTGACAACAACAAGTTATAATTTAAAGTACCTGTCATCTTGCTAATAAACATGATGCGATTACCCATTAACAGCAAACACGCCATACTGTCACTAAAAACTAGGTAAATCGAGCGAGTATTTTATACGTGCTGCACAGTAAATCTAATTTAATGAAAATAATGTATTGGAGCAAATCTTGGATTCATTCCAATTCATTATACATGTAACATATTGAGGTACCCTCATATGGAGAAAATTAGAAAGGCAAAATAATTGTTAAAAGAAAATCTCTTTAAAATCGAAGCCGGTTGTTGAAAAGCGCTCTCAAATGAACAATAGTTACTGTTAAAGTAATTTCAAACTTCAATATCTCGGTTAAAAATAAACTAAGCATTGTCATCTTGGTCTTTTTTAAAAGTCAAGATGGCACATTTATAGTGTCCGGATGTTGCAAACTGCGCACGCGCAAAGTAAACGCACGCTTTTCGACCGACAGATTTGAAATTTATAACATGTATTCAAATAATTTCATAATGATATGTCCTACTTTCCATACCAATACTCTGTATTCGATAAATGTAAATTGCAAATGAGTTAAACGATTCAACACAAAAATTATATTTAATGTATATAATACCAGGTACATATGATTCACTTTTTCACGAAAATAGCTACGCCAGTGCCCGGCATTGCAATTACTTTTTTTTAATAATGGACGCCTTCTTTGAAAAGTCTATTCTGAACCAAAATTATATACTCACAGGATTTTACCCTTGAAAGACACACTAGGTTTCATATTACAGGAATTATGTTATTTCGCGGATTAACGAGTTAAGTCGAAAAATAAACCAAGTTTCATAAAAATCTATAAAGCCCTTTAGGTGTGATTAAATTGATAACATACAAAAACTTTTGAAATTATATAAATATTTCACGCGCGTAAGCCTATTGCTTATAGTAGGCACAACACAATATATATACATATATATACGTATATATATATATATATATATATATATATATATATATATATATATATATACACTGAACTACCGACGACATATTACTTTGGTAGCGATTTGTGGCTTCTTGCAAAGTTATACCGTAATGAACGAACAACTTATGGTCCTGTATTAGGAACAGCACTTGTATATAAATCATTAGTACACACCATGGAATTCAGTTTATGAAAAATATTCTTTAATTTATCACTTATCTAAATCTCCACTTCAAAAAGTATATACAAATATTACAGACACTAAACCTTGGCTGAAACGATTCAACAAGACCATATATAACAGGAAAACCTGCTCGAGTTGAAAACCCTCACCGAAAATAGGATAACAAAGTGTCATATTCATAAAAATACGGCCCCAAATAAACTCCAAATTACCTTTTTATGGCTAAAAATAAGGTTTGCGGGAAGCCGACAAGAAGATCTGTTGCAGATTACTAGTTTTTGGCATACCATATACTTATCCATTTGTTTTATAAAATATGGCTGTGGCAATATCTTTCTCTCAACTTGATGATCTGGCTTGAATATTAAACTATTTATGTAGCGACACAAATATTCATAAACCTGGCAGCCTAACATAAATTCGGTAATTGTTATAGGCAGAACAAATCGTTAATGAATATTTATACATACAATTTAATTCAAAACTTAAAACTTGGGTGACTAGAGCTCTAACTTTCATTACGATAAATGTAATATAAGTACAATAAGCAACTTCGAAACATATTTTCCGAGTAAATACAGGCTTTTTGTCAATCCAATAAATACATTATGTTAGTACATATATATTTGTATATAATTAAAACTTAAATACACGTGAAATTAAAACTTTCACAAAAATACTATTCGACAAAATTTAGTAAAAAACAAAGAAAATTATTCTACTGAATAATGCAATAATAGGAAGATTACAGAAAAATATTAAATATATGGGAATATGTAAAAAAATATGGGAATTTCATAAAAAAATATCTAGGATCCTCAGACTCGTGCTTCAATACAATGGTATTAAATATATTTAAATGAATAGAAATAATAAAGAATTTCGAATAACGCATATATTTAAGCTATTCATATATGTAAGTTAGATATACTTTTATTCAAAATTGTAAAAACTATAAACGCAAATGTTTACATTATTAATTTACAGCACCAACTTCCGCTTCAGTATATCATTATAGCACAAATATCTGCAACATATTGAAAGCCAATACGAGGAGAAGGAAAAACTTTAACTTAGGGGTGGATATTGGAAATTATTTTATTAACGATTAATTGGTTTTCTTTTTTCTCATTCCGGGAAAGTTACTTTCTAAGTTACTCTCCAGCTGAAAGAAAAAAATCATCGAAGCAACGAGCATAACGGAATTTTGGTTTCAAGTTTCTTTTCATCATTTTCAACCTTTTAATAATGCATACATCACCCATACAAATATAATATATATTATATTATATATACATGCAGTTTGTACTACCTTATCTGTTTATACATAAGGTAGTAAAAACAGCACGTATATATAATATTTATCAACCTGTTAGTTTTAAGTTCCAAGGCTTCCAGGATTTAATTAAACTATAGAACCTTAATATCTCATATTTTAGTAATAAGTATTTACTTTGAAAACGACGTCCAAAAAAATTTATCAAAAAGCTTATAGCAAAAAAAAAGATACAACGTACGGAAACGGAAGTGTGATAAACGCGCGGAAACTTCGACACTACGGCGGGATCTTGACAGCTATAATAACATTAATTTACTGCAGGATGACGATGACGATGGGGTTTCATATTGACCTAGAATTCATGAAACTGTCAAATACATAAATTTAGAAATTACATTATAAAAATTAGTTCTTAAACCTTAAATTGCGTTTTTAACAAAATGTTTTAAGCTTGCCTTTTTATTACAATTACTATTCTTATTTTTAGACCTCTTAATTTTCAAAAACTAACGAAAATGAGCACAATGATAGTATGGCTAATAATTCTGTGTATAGCGCTAACAATGTAACATAAGAAAATTTTTGTTTTTTTTATTTAAACTAAATTTTATAGGGATTTCCAAACTCGTCGATGATAGCCAAATTTTCGGCAGATCTTGGGTAGTTGTTAATAAATATGTTATTTTTTTAATATTAATGTAATTGCATATATTTTGAGATAAGCATTATAAGAAATACCATATTTATGTCATCTTTACTTTCTTATCACTCATATAAAAATTACTTTTGGACAGTCTGTCTTACACATAGATGTCACTCCCTAAATTATAACGTGATAAAATAATTTACGCTTGATTCCGATTATGAGTTGCAAATGGAAATGGAGCTCGAGAAGTATCACTTGCATATTCAATTAAGTAACATTCCCTTTCTAATATGTTATTTTGCTAATATCAATACCAAAAACATGCAGCATAGTCACGTTCACAGTCGTAACTCATTGATTATTAAATCATTAAAAGGTACCAAGTTGGGTAAAAAAATATCTAAATATCCAATTACATTACGCCCGTTACAATGACGATTTCATTATTTTTTTCAACCGAAGAGATAAATAACTTCGATCGCGACATTCAAGATAAAAAGAAAGTTACTTTTCCAAGAAGCGGAAAAAGAAAACCAATTAACCATTCAATACAATAATTTCCAAGATATTTATATTACAACTTCGTAAATAAGGCTTTTTTTCTTCTTACGTAGGCATTCAATATCTTGTAGTCCATGTGTACTGAAGTGGGGGATGATGAAGAAAATCAATAACTCGAACATTGATACGTATGTGTTGTTGGGAAAATACATGATATTTTGCAAAGAAAATGTATATGTATGGTACACGAGTATTATAAAACATATTCGTCGTTTTGCCTCCAGGTTTTTCCCAACGATTCATATGCACTATTTTCAGTTTTTTCCCTATTCTTGGTATTATTTCTACAGCGCTACTTTCTACAACTATTAATTCTATATCAAATTCGTTTTGATCTGTAAATTGACTTAAAATATCCGCGGTGCAATGTCATTATAATATATTTATATAAACACAACACGCCCCTGTTTTGTTAATTACCTTGAGCAACCACTAATTACTGGCTCAATAAAATCAATATCAAAAGTATTATTGATGGAAGTAACATTTTCAAATTTCGAAAACATTTTGGATATATATGATTACCAGCTGTATAGAATCCCATTGATATCAATATGTACTTGACTTTTGCTTTCCATTACATTGTTTAAATAAAATAAGTATAAGAATAGTCCACTTAAAACATAAATGTTATAAATGTGGCCAGTTTTCCTTTAGTCAGAAATTTTTTAAAAATAAGTTAAACCTATCGCAGGAACAAAATCTACTCAAAAATATTCACACGTTCTTTTTAATTTTCAATTCTAATTCCAGATAAAGAAACTATTCAGAAATAGAATATTATTTTGCTTTCAACTCTTTTTTTCAGCTAACATGATCATCTAAACAGACCTTGCCCCATTTTTGATAAAATTTCACGATTTTTGCTGAAAATTTATAAATCATGGAATTTACTTAATCCGAGTTAACAAACCTAATGTCACCTAATACAAGCTAATCCGATCTAGCCCGACTTAACCCTATCTAAACCAAACCTAACAAAACCTAGCCTAACCCAAGTTAATCCAATTTAACCTAACTTAGCAAAACCAATCCCAATCTAGCAAACCTGTGACCAATTACGATTTTTTTATTTTATGAACATATACGCAATCGTTTTTAAATCAACTAGAAGTAAGCCAGGCATTCTGATGAGGAAGTTTGAAATTTAGGTATTTCTGGACGTCTATATATCAGAATATCTAATAGCTATGTTTACGGAATTACTATATATTTTAAAATGCATTGAAGGTAGTGTAGCGTCTCCGTCGCGTGCGTAAAGTTTTATATCCTCATACATCAAACAGGTCTGGATCTGAGGGGTTTCAAGGTAGTTCCAAATGCTCTACGTAAACATACTACACATAACTCTTTTTAACACACCCAATACTTGGTGGATCCGCAGTGGCAATGTATTCGCATCTGTTCGCGGGTTATTCGCCGAGCGGCGCTGATGAATATGCATAAGTATCGTGTGTACGAAAAAGACGACAAATAATTATGAATATTATTTTAAATTCTCTGAAAAAATTACATATATATATATATATATATATATATATATATATAAGGGCTTAAGGTTAGCAAAAAACATCACTTTTCAATGTATAAAAAGCAGGAACAGATGACCATGAGCATGTACTTTGGGTTCGTACATCATTATTCAAATGTTGAATTGAATCATTGAAAGAAGTGAAATATAGTAAAAGTAATTAACATCTGCCTCTATAGCATCGACAACAATAATAACGGATGCCCTTAATTAGAATATTTACTCAGTTTAATTGGCAACTAATGGAGTGTCGAGACACTGAGTCGTGTACCAAAAATATCATAATACTATTAAAATTATTTTCAAAACTGAACTTCAATATGATAATTACGTTTAATACTACACTGCTCACTTTTATAGAATCATAGATTTCATTGTTTCTTGTTCGAGAGTTCCAAGGAACTGAAGTGTTCATCAAGCCAACTTCACCAAACGTTAAAAAAATAATAATATGTCTTTGACTCGTATATTATCGAGGAGATTGTTGTTTTACTAGACAACAACTTTGAAAAAAGCTTGTCCAAATTTCCACAAAATCGGAGTCCTATTCGAACATTTTTTCAATGCATACTAATATGTATTGCACAGTGTTCATCCATAGACGACTTACGGGTTAACCGGTAGATCGATAATACTAGGGTTCCCAAACTCTGCGCCCCATATTTTATACCCTAATATGAGGCTAATTGTCATAGCCTAGTATAAGTTACAATACGCTCAAAATGTTTTTTTAATTAAAAATATCTCCCAAAATGATAATGCTACATAAATGTTCGAAATACTCTTCCAAAAGGATAAAGTCTATTTAGACCCATAGATAAATAAATGGAATATTAGATCTACGTCTTAACAAAAAAAATATTATAACGATGAATCAAAGCATACTTTGGCTCGCGTTATATAAAAATTACCCGCATTTGGCACATATTATAACATAGTGCTTCGAGTATGCTGATCACCACGCCACATATTAAAAAGACACAAAATATATTGAAGGAAAACATAATTGCTATTGATGCCGGATATTGGAAGCGAGCTTAAATGCACGACAGTTTCTGTCAAAGTAATTTCAAATTGCGATGACTCGGTTAAAAATAGACATAGCACTGCCATTTTGGTCTTTTTTTAAGAGATAAAATGATACAGTCAACAAAAGTGAACGCAGGCTCTTAGATCCGTAGATTTGACATTTGTGAGAGGTATTCAAATAATTTCAGTCATATGTATGTTAGTTCTCATACCACTACCCTGAATCCAATAAATGTAAGTTGCAATCAAATAAACGATTCAATACAAACATTTTATTTAATTTCAATTGACTATACAAGATTGACATTTTCTCGGAAATAATTACGGCGGTCTCCAATACTACAATTATTATTTTTAATAATCGACATCTTCGAGGAAAAGCCTATTGTTTACAAAAAAATTCGAACTGTGTCTAACTACATTTCACAGACGCATAAGGATTAATGTACGTTTTTTTTGTATTTACATACTCACTAGCTTTCACCCGGGGGAAAAACACCAAGTTAATAAACACTCGGTTGTGTTTTGTGCAGTATTACGTATATATATATTATTACGCCACACGAACTTTCGGTATATTAGGTTTGGTAGCGATTTGTTGCTTGGTTGCAGAGTTATGCGGAAACAAACAAACCGATTATAGTACTATAGTAGGGAAAATAGGTACTGTTCATTGACATGTAAGTCATTAGTATTCATCATGGGGTACAGTTTAAGAAAAAGCTTCTTTAATTTATCACCTGTTTACATCTCTACCTCAAAAAGTGTCTTCCCAATTTTATATGCAAATATTACAGACAATAAAATCTTTGCTGAAATAATTCAACAAGATCATATATAACGTAAATGGCTGCTCGATGTGAAAATCCTCGATGTGAAAAAAAAAGATGGGAAATCGGAGTACCGTATTCATGAAAATAAAATACGGTCCCGAATAAAGTCCAAACTGCCGTTTTGTTGCGCATAATAAGAGTCGCGGGAAGCCGAAAAGAAAACCAACGCGTTACGAATTGTTTGACACCGCGTATAAAAAAGTATTCTTGTTTTATAAAATGTGACTGTGGCAAGATCTTTCGGTTAACATGATAAGGTAGCTTGAATATTTAAATATCTGTGTAACTACATAGTATGTACAAACTTAAAGACTAATTTAAATTCGTTAATCTTCGTAGTCAGAACAAATCGCTAATGAATGTTTATACGTAAACTTTAATTGAAAATTTGAAACCTATGGGACTAGACCCATAAGTTTTATTATAACATATGTATTATAAGCAATTTCTAATCATATTTTCCTAATAAATACGGGCTGTTAGTCGTAGACAATACAGTACTTATATGGTAATATTTAACATTAATTGTTGTCCGAATTCAGAATTTTAAGAAGTATATTTTAGAGGGCCAGTATATTTAGATGTTATTATTAATAGACATAACACAAATAGAAGATAACATCATTTCTCCGATCCGAGTACCTTATCTCTCGTCTTCTAAGAATCTAGATTCAAAACGTGTTTAAGATAGCACTAAGGAAACCAAAACTTTTGTGGATAATTTTTTCCACCAGATTAATTAAAAATTATGTTAAGACAAATGTCAATAATTATTCTGTCAGCACTATGGAATCTTGATTCCACGAAATTTGCTAATATTAGAAACCCTTTTAAAAATATAAATTTTTGAAAGATTTAACAGAATTTTCTCGAACAAATTCATGGTTAATTGTTGGATTGCTAAAAATTCACTGTATAAGTGTGTTAGTATGGGTAAGAATAGTAGAAAAAAACTGCCTAAAAAGAAATTTCGTCCCAAAAAAATAGTTGCTCCTTTCCCTGCATAATTTGTTTCCACTAAGCGGGTCTCTTTAACGTGATTTTTAGGTCATAACGGTTTCTTCGCCACGTAGTTATTCTCAGACACATTATTTCGTTGGCCAATAAAGGTCTTTTTTTAGTATCATTTTGCAAAACTGCCTACCTACCATGCGATGATAGACGCGAATTCTTCTCGAAAATCACTCCACCCTCCTTTTCCTTCGGTTTATGCTCGGAACTATGACATGGTAGGTTAACAACGTTTTTTTTATGTCCAAATATTATTTCAGTCATCTGCATGGTAACACCTTAAATATTTTTATACATTTAGCAACTGCTCCATACGATAGTTTCTGTTTCTTCGAAACCATATATAATTAAATATTTCAACTACATATCCAGTTTGCTGAAGAACACATTGAAGAAAACATGACTCTCAATTCAGCGTTTTTTTTTACCAAACATAAACTGGCCATTTTTTTCCAGGAATTGAAAAAATATATTTACGACCCCACCTAACAAACAAATTAACTGATATATGTGAACTTAAAAGCAATCCACGGACAAACGGAAAAGAAACCTTCTCAAACACATAGTTAATAAAGTTCCCATGTTCACAAGATGACAGAAAAACAGATAAAATTGATTAACGCAAATAGATTTCGGCTACTTTGTCAGACGAGAGCGGCTTAGAGGGGAAAGAGAATAGAACTGAATGATAAATGGACAGTAAATATGCAATGCTTTCATTGGTCTTAGATAACATTTCACGCGGTCGTGCGTGCGAGCGTTCGTGCGGAATGGCGAGCACTTTTCCCTAAAACGTTTTCTTTGTTGCTTTTCAGAAAACTGCACTGTGTTCCAAACTTACGCTCAGTGTGGTAAAGGTCCTTCGTTGTTTTGGTCTAATCCAACATAAAAAGCATCTCATACAAGTTTAATTTTGGTAAACACTTTTCGGGAAATGGTATATATTTTGCATTTAAGTGCATTCATAAACGTAAATCGCAACAATTGCGTAATTAATAGTATTATTTTGCGTAGATAGACACACCATCTAACATAACGTCGTAAAACCGCTAATTATGCTTCTTTGAAAAGTCCAGTAGACAACCCTCAAATAATAAATTTGACGAAAATATTGATTACATTAATTTTTTTCGTAAAAAGTGCGCATTCACAAGTGAATTGGGTAACTACAATGTTATTTTGGATAACCACAATGCAAAATATTTCTTCCTAGTACACGTTTCTATTCTTACTATTTCTTTACAGTTTAAGCAGCATACGCCATCAACAATTTCCGAAATTCGCCTGTCCTGCCAACGTCCACCATCGGGTTTTTGATCCCGCCACAATCAACACCATAGCGATGAACACAGTGCAGTTATTGAATTCGTAACGAAATGAGAGAAAAAAATTTTAAAACGTTAAAAGATAGATGGTTTACATAGTGTATGCTTCCATTTCCAATTTGAACAAAGATAATATGTTCCAAATGTCTAAAAAAATTACAATCAAACATGCTTAAGTCAGTTTCTACCTAAAAATGACCGCAATATGGAGTTCGAATTACAAAAAATGTGTCATTTACCCCAATATGAGGTTCGAATTACGAAAAAAAAATATGAACAAATGCTTTCCGGCTGATGCTTGCTAGTGTATTTTTTTTAGTTCAAAATAAACAAGGAAGAAAAGTAATATTGATCACCCAGAAATTCGAACTCGAACTTCACTACGCTAATATAGTCTAAAAAATAAGACATTATATATATACGAATTTTACCTTATCTGATATTATCATGAAAATATTTTACCACTAAAAAGAAACTCACAGACAAACATTATTTGAAATTAATTTTAGTTTATAGCTTAATCCCTTTAAATTACAAAATTGTCAATAAATATACCGTAAATCTCATAAGGTCAAATTTTACCTACACTACATATATATACTCATTATCTACGTATACATGCATATCGCCATCAGCTAACCTGAATTATTAAAATTCTATCAATAACGAAGTTTCGGGTCATCTTCGCGGGAAATATTGATCCTAATTAACCATCTTGGTTTATCCCCCGGGAGTGACAGGACTTATTGCAGCAGCGTAACCATTTTCAGCGTTACCGGCCCGGCTTCTACCGCTTTATTTATAACTCCAATTAAAATTTGGAATATACGTTTTGGGAAATTTAAAGGCTTAGTAACTTGTTTTAATTGTAACAACGAACGTGATTATTTTATTAATTTCAGTTTAACTATAGTAGAATACGTGATTCAAAAAAGGCAATTGTTTTATGCAATGTTTTGAAGTAAAACTTCTTTACGCACGCTTGACTTGGGGAATAAGCTGGTGAATGCGTGACGAAAGCGTTACGAAAAGTGTGATCGGGTGAGGCGAATGGAAGTTGAGAGGGAGATATAAGTTAGTGAAGACAGAAAAAGAGAGAGTTACGTTTCGTATATTACTGTAGGGACGAGAGAGAGAGGTGTGAGCACACATTTTCTTTCTCTCTTTCTCTCATAGCCAGTCATGTTTTGTATATCTAGGACACAGTGCAAGCCTATTGTCTGTATCACACTGTAGGAGCAAGAGAGAGCAGTGCTCGTGCACATTTTCTTACTCTCTTCCTCTCATGGCCAGTGCGTGAAATATATATATATATATATATATATATATATATATATATACATATATATATATATATATATATATATATATATATATATATATATATATATATATACTAGCGTGACCCATGCGAAGTCTTCGCATTATTTATTCCATTATGAAGCTCAGATGACAGATCAAACAAATATTTTACTAAAATTGACATATAGAGGCGCAAGTATCAAAAGCATTGAGCTAAAGCGCCACTTTATTTATACGTGAGTGGATTTGAAATTAAACAAAAATTTTACCGACCGTCAATCATATTGACGTTGAGCCGTTAGATGGCAGCATTGCTGTTTTGTGTATATAACTTTAATAATTAATTAATTTGCAAAAACAATAGCAACAATAATTTTTTTAGTTGTGGATGCCGGTAGAGTAAGCAATTATCTATAAAATGATATATAATTTATGTGGATTAGTTGTGAGGTTTTTTCTAAAAAGGGAGAGTAACATCTTAACCTTAGCGTATTAATATATATGAATGATGATATGGGAGTTTGCTAGCGTTACGCGAACGGTGATTTTTTAATTATTTTGTAATTTCATTTCGTTCTTGAACAAATTTATAAATTATTATTTTGTTCAATACATTAAATATTTTACGTTTAAAGTGAATAAAATTGTAAATTCATTTTAAAGTTCATATTTTGTGAATTTGAAGTTTTACTTCAGTCGTGTGGTCTAAAGCACACTCGTTTTTTGTTTCTAACACATATTTATTTATATATTTTCTACAGGCTAGCAATACAACTGAACTACAAAACTGACCAAAAATAATCCGGAGAAATTTCTATTCTGATAACAGTTGAAGAGAATAAATAAATACTAAGTATTATTGATAAGTCTCTTGGAACGAAATTATTTATTTAATTTATATTATATTTAATATATTGACCAATTAAGATCTGTGAATATTAAAAGATTAGAAGCCTGTCAAAAATAGAGCTCACGACACGAGCCTAGGTTATTCTCTGCATGGATTCCTTACGAAGTCTTACATCTTGATTAGTTAAGCGTTAATGTGTAGGTACTAGTAATAAAAGCTTGGGGACTTTTTTAAAAGCTATATGAAGACTTGGCGAAGCGGACTTTGATATTGGCCAAAAAAGTGATCTGATTATTTCAGCTATTATCCCTTACATGTAAAATATGGCACCGCACGTAAACAGGTAGATATATCGTATCGATTATTGATACTCAAGATAGTTAAGAAATCTTCGTTAGAAGATCGATTAGTTTGGTTAGAGGGCATCACCGGGACTTAATTATTATTCTTTCAGGTGTACCCACGATAGTGAAAGGCATTTTAGAAAAAAATAGCGGTGCTGAATTCGTAAAACTGTCTTTCATTCTTTTCGCTACAAGCATTTTTCGTAGATACGGGACAATGTGGAGAATCTGCCAGCGCACTTGCGTGATAAGAGACGGACTCAGTGGGACATTAAGTTAAATCGAGTGCCAGTGAGCATAGACCACTAACCTTAACTCTTAATAGGCAATGATCCAACCTATAATTCTGTAAATCTGAAGTAACATCCATTCAACGAACAGAATAGCTGAGGCTGATGTTCAAGTTGACTGGGTTTAAATATATCTTAGTAACACCTTCGACAAATTGAATTAGGACCAAATGATATTATAGGCATCTGACTGAAGCAGCGACGACCTGGTTAGTTTATTTTGCTTATTTCCACAGCATTATGTCGTATGGTATTATGCTGTGGGGCAGTGCTGC
Organism: Druceiella hillmani; assembly: GCA_039881145.1. Classification (NCBI taxonomy): domain Eukaryota; kingdom Metazoa; phylum Arthropoda; class Insecta; order Lepidoptera; family Hepialidae; genus Druceiella; species Druceiella hillmani. The sequence goes on from JAYKKI010000032.1 coordinate 13,935,712, forward strand.
AGATATTCAAAATATGTTTATTCCGCAAAAAAGAGCAGTCCGAGCCATATGTAATATGAAATCTCGAAAATCAGTACGAGATATATTTAAAGAGGCAAATATTCTGACCTATGAAAATCATAGGTCAGAATATTTATAACTATGAAAACCTATTGTATGTTAAAAAGAATTTAAATTTCTTTGTTAAAGGGTCTGATATCTATACTCTTAATACAAGGAATAAAAATAAAATTCATAATCTTAAATGTATACTACAAATAACTAATAAGTCTTTCCTGGGTAATGCTATCCACTTTTTTAACAAGATACCTGAGGATATAATAAACCTTTCCATAGCGAAATTTAAAATGCATTTTAAACATATGCTTATTTCAAAGGCTTATTATAACATCAGGTATCATGTTGAGGTTAAAGATGTGTGGAGGTCATTATAGTGTACAGTATAACATACAATGCACATTCTGACTCTCATTAAGAGGGACTGATTGATTATTTATAGGTATAATTATAGACAATAAGGATTCATAATAATTAGAAGTGACACGTGATATCTCAAAACAGACTTTAATAGTCCTACTTGAAAAAAGTAAAATCTAAATATATTATTTCTAAAAGGTGTTTTTTGGTCGAGCGGCTCGATCTCTTTAACTACTGCACCAAAAAAAATAAAAAAAATACCCACTTAAAGCTTATGTTTTCTACTTTGAGCGAAAAATATAAAAAAATTAGAAAAAAATATTTTTGTTAATAAAAAAATTTATTTTTATAACAATTGGCATGAGCGCCATATGTCAAATATCTTAGCCAAATTGTATACTTGGAATACGCTAGATGGCGATATAGTGCGAAGACTTCGCACGGGTCAGCTAGTAAATAAAAAACAGAAATACTTATGTACTTTTAAATATTTATAAGAGCCTAAATGTGTACTTGGCAAGTTTTATTTCTATTCTCAATTCATAGTTCTTATTTCTGATACTGTTGAATCGATTTCTGAGCCGTCTGCTATGCCAGCTATATGCTTTTCATTTTTGGCTTATCACGCTTGTGAGCAGCAGATCAGCCGGCCGTCAACCTCCGATCCACAATTTCAATGAAATAATTTTCTCGAAGTTATCACGTAAATTTTTTCACACGTATATGACATTACGCGATATTTTTTGTCAATTTACTCGTAATTTTTTTATCACTGTTAATTCCAAAAATTGTCTTGTCTATTTTTTCTTGTATAATTTATCATCACCTCGCTTTAGTACATGGTATATATATTTCAAATAACGACTCACTTGAGTTAGTAGGGCATGGTTCGCTAATAAGATTCCTTTTTTCAAAATGTTTAATCAACGATATAAATAACCCATTAAAATTTTAAACCAAATTATTACCATGAACTTTATAAAGTAAAGTAAAAAAATCTAACGTACAAATTTCTCACGTACTCACATAAGTTATGCAATGAAAGTTGAACCTAACACATTTAGGCTCAAAGCGAGCTCTAATTACACTCCAGTTGAAGAACAAGTTTAGTAACATATTAGAGTTTAAAGTGAGCATTTAACAAGCGAGCACTTAGAGCAAAATAGTTTAAAATTATGTAGATTTTAAAGTATCGTTTAAACCAGTTTCATATTTATTTTATTAATGTTAGCATTAAATTTAAACAACCTACATTTGCTCGCGGATCTCCACGCGTGTCAATATTAATTCACATAGAGCTATATTAATTTACATAGTATGCCTCGTATACGGCACTACCAAGGCGTTCGTCTTGTTGCAATTTTGTAGTAAAGTCAATTGAACTGTATTCGAAGAGGCGATACGAGTAGTTCCAATTCGGTTTAAACCAAAAAAGATATATTTTTGTGTTGTAATAAATTTGAACTCCAATGTAACATTGCTATTGGACACTCGAATTTTACTCATTACTGGACTATAATTATATAAAAACAATTAAACTTAGAATACTATCTTTCGAAAGGCAGTATTGAGATGACAAAAGGTGTCTCGGCTTGGAATTCAAACTTTAAATAATAATGAAAATCCAATTATTTTATTTATAATATTGTAATTAGAATAAACTAAAGTACATTTATGCGGATTTTATGTACGGAATATTAAACCATCAAATGTCTCCAGTCACGGCGAACGCTGGATATTTAAAGAGGAAGCATGTTTTCTAATTGATCTTGTGGATGCTCTTCGACCGCAGCGGCGACGCAGTTTAATTGATGTTTTCAATTGATCACACAGGTCTATTTCGAGGTCCACTTCAATGATTTAGTGTACTTCCTCACCCTCTGAACTTCGCTACCTGCAATTTTATTGAACAGTGGGTCCGTCATTAAAATGCCGGATTTCAAAATTATTACAAAACTTGCGTCGTGCTTCGCTAACAGAAAACCGTTGCAGAAATACGCTTCCAGAGCCTAAGCGTAGTGTGCGCCAGACCACTGCAATGTGATGACTAAAAAATTCGCGCCAATGAGCTGTCGAACGCCACTTCTCCCCTCCCACTATTGACGAGATATTTGAGTTTAAAATTTGAATTCAGCGCTGAGACACCTTTATATGGTCAGTAGAGTACATGATTTGGAACATTGCTATGTGCATATCTGCGAAGCTAACTCTTAGCTGGTAAAGGCTGTATTTGAGACACAGAATATAGTATTTTTACAGTTTAAAAAATACAACAGTCTTTAATAAAACGCGAAAAACAAACACCAGTGAAACGTCAAGTTAAAACGCTAATACAAATTAGTTCCTACACATCTTCGACTTTATTTTTCTTAGTAAATAATAATTGATTGAAATTAAATATTTATGGTCTCCTAACTCTGTAACATAATATAATTATAAACCTTTGGTAAATTGAAACAGATATGAATTAACCTTTAAACGTAGTAGGCACAATGAACATCTATCAATAACCCTTTACAAAATAGTAATTGATAGATATTCATTATTTATTAAAAATCAGTTAAAATCAAATATATTACAAACGGGGAACTTGCGTGAAATATAGGTTTCTCTAAAACCATTATTACAATTTATAACCAAGTAAAATGTGTGAAAATCAAAACTAGATACTCTTTCGTTTAATATAAGAAAAGGTATTTAAATGTTTCCAAAAGTCATGTCATATCAAAATGCCAATCGGTTTTCGGTGTCATCACGTCATAGGTTATTTGACAATAACCTGTCCAAATATTATATCCATTTTTGTATTTTCACTCTTAATAAAATGGAAAAGGGGTTTCTTAAAGTGGACTCGAGAAACTTGCCAAAGGTTAACTTAGAAATTATTACGAGTTTTTTGTCAGGAAATCCAATTTTTTTAAGTCTGGACATCACTTTCTGAAATGCATAAATCAAAAACTTCTTTTTGCCTTTTATTTTTGCAATACTTCTGATGATTAATTATCTTTTACGTTTTAAAGCTACAGATCTAAATATTGCTGGCTTTATTATTGTTAATATTCAAAGATATGAGGAATGACGGCCTAATTAAAAAAAAATTTACAAATTTGAATTTCATCCAGCTTCTGATATTATTCTCTTTCTATAAAATTATTCGGTAAAATGATAAAAGTAAAGACTAAAACAATTTCGTGGCTAGGAAGCGTGATTTTTATGTATAATTTCTATGAATAAAACTTATTTTCAAGCTATCCTCACATCATATAATTTTGAAGGTGTTATAAGGAAAATCACAAGATTAAGGTTTTCAGCCACTTTTCTCTAATTTCTGGATATTCTAGTATGGTTAAATATAGTTTGTTAGAAATATTGAATCGAATGAGAATAGGTACGAAATAGGTCTCCTATTCCGTAATCACGTAACTTCGCAATTACGTAATGGCGGACTAATTAGAGTACTGCTTTAAAAATTAAATGGAAGTTTTATTCAATATTCGATCGTCAATTACATTAACTCAATCAACCTCCACTAGTCCAGTTGAAGAATTTCTTTAAGCGTGTGCTGTGATTCATAATAATGAAGTTATTGAATATATTTGGCGTTAATTTTGTAGAAATTCATTATTCACAATTAAATGAAACTACGTGATGTAGTATTATTTCTACTATCTTTAATTTCTTTACCACGACCTAGGTTTCGTTGTATTACATCTTTGATTATATCCCACCTGAAGATGTTGTAATACAACGAAACCTAGGTCGTGGTAAAGAAATTAAAGAAAGTAGAAATAATGCTACAACACGTAGTTTCATTTAATTGTGAATAATAAAGTTATTAGCCATGGTAACAAAATTACAAATTAATTATAAATCGATGGACTACATGTTGTCTCTTCGTTTATATCATAAATTATACTTACGTGATACAACCATGTAAGTATTTAAACTTTTTTTGTTTACCTAACTAACTTGTTTATTTTATATGGTGATTTTATAATAACAAACCAAATGATTAAAGTTATACCTATGGAAGTTACATTTGTTCGACTGTATTGATAAAATAAAATGAAATAGGGAACACTTTTTTATACCTTTGAATTAAGTACCAATCTAAGTTTTGAGAATGTTGTAATATCATAAGACTAATTTCGATAAAACAAGCTATTATTTTATTAATAAATTATGAAATTAAATTGAATTTCATAATTAATTTATCAATGTAATCAATATAATATTTTTTAAAGTTTTCTATGAACTTAATTTTTGCTTAATTATTCTTTCATGTCATTAATAAATAACAACGTGTACAAGTAGTTTTTAAACTAACGCACAAAATTTTCGATTTGGGTACATTTCTTAAGGGAAATTAATGGACAACATATCGAATGCAAAAATTGCAAACAAGTATTAAAAACTCCCGATGGTTCAACTCGAGCTTTACATATTCACATGTGTGGTAAGCGTAATGGTGAAATCTCAGATCAAGACCCGGAAAGAGCCAATACTTGAACTACTGCTAATGTTTAAGATCAAGTCGAAAACACTAGGAACGTATCTCCTACAAAGAAAACTAAACTTACAGATCACTATTCAAGTGTATTTTCTATGGTGGCTCGTGTGACCAGAATGGCAACATTAGGTGGAATTCCATTTGTCCTTCTGAAGACCTAAGATATATGTTTAAACATTCTGGCTATGATTTACCAAAATCTCCTACAACTGTAACCAAGATTGATTTAGAATAGGGTGACCAAACAAAAAAATAATTAAACAATTTAAAGAAATGAAGTTCCAAAATCAAATATCCACTACAGCTTTTAATAAATGGACTTCCACCCGAAGAAGAAGGTATTTAAATATAAACATTTACAATAAAGATTTAGACCAAAGCAAGTACAAAGATTTAGGCTTAGTGAGGATGGAAGGTTCAGTGACAACCGATGCAGCAACTCAAATTGTGTTTGAGCTCAATCTCGATGACGTAATTTCTGTCACTACAGTCGGAGCCAGTGTAATGGTTGAAATGGATAAAAATTTTGGCTTCAACCATCAACTATGTTATGACCATGGAATACGACTTGCGGTGATTGATGTATTGTATAAAATTCAAAAAAATTTAGGCCTGCTATTTGAACCCAAACTAGAAGACACTGATGCTGAAAATGAAAATGAAGAAATTGATGACAATTTATTTATAGATCAATGTAGATTACCAGAGTCAGACTTTTTATACAAAAATTTCAGTAAAATATTAAGAGGAGTGATTAAATATTTTCATAAATCATCCTTAAAAAATTAGATATTAAAAAAATAGACAGTACAAGATATTCCATATTACCGTACTCCTCGTAAGGTAATATGGAATATCTTGTACTTGTATGGAGCACGGAATATCTTGTCAGATATGTTTGGTCAATTTCTTAATTACTTTTATGAAGACGAAGACAACGTAAAATTTACAGTTAAAGAAAATGGGGACTTTTATAATAATTTAGATATAATAAAAATAAGAGTGGTGGATTTGTGTCACCGAATTTAAGTTTATTAAAAGCGGACACTGCATTAAGGTCTATGCTTAGTAACTTATATCATATATTAAAAAAACTCAATGAATGACTATCTTTATCTCTCAAAAGAGAACAAAAGAAAGACGATAAATTGCATCTGGTGTTTTACAATATTTGTAAAATAATGAAAACAATTTCACGATTACGGTTAAGGAAATATTCGAAAAACCGTCTCCAGATGTAATCAGAAAATTTATTCTACAATTATTCGAAAGGATGATATTTAAGCAAACACAAAAGAGTCCACGACGACCACTGCGACAAGCCCAAATAGAAGCTGTAATCACGAGTGATGATAATGGGGACGAGAAATTAACTTTTTTAAATTCGCACAAGGGTTGGAAAAAGAGATACCCGCCGCTACGGCGGGAAACAAAGATTCCTCTAGAGAAAACGCAGATCTAAAATATACTATTCGAGTCGATATGTGCATTTATGATAGTGCTGCTGGCGGTGGATACATAGTCTACCTAACAGCTGCGTACAATTACTTATTGTCTATACCGCCTATAAGTATTGAACTTTTTCTTCAGCCGGCTATTTTTGCAACGAACTAAAAACCCCCAAACTGGTAAAACATTTAATTACTTACCATTTACGCAATTATATTTTCAGTAACAGAAAAGTAGAAATAATTTTTAGTGTTTCATTTATTTTTTTTTAAATTATGATATATGTTTCTTGATTTCATAAATATTACTTGCATCTTTAATAAAAATATAAATATACCTCAATATTTTAATCAGAATTTTATTGATTTGCTTCTTAAAACTACATATACATTTCGCTTAATATCAAATCAGCTACGTAATTACGTAATTGAAACTCGTAAATTCGTTACTTAAATTTTTAAATACGTAATTGATATATCCTTAATTTTGGAAACCCTACGCGAAACATGGCACTAACTGTGAATAATTTGTTTTTTATGTTGTCACTATTTGTTAAGGAACAATTGATTAACTATAAACTAATATTCTACTGTAAATACTTAAACTTTAATACTAGCCATGTCTGCGACTACGTTTGGGTGTAATTAGGAATTTTCTTATATGCGTCTCCTGGGTATAAACGATTACGATACCAAATTTCATCAAAATCCGTCCAGTATATTTTGCGTGATACCCGCTTAAATTAAGATATAGACAACAATTCTAAAAAAGTTTTCTGATTTCTCAATAAATCAGTCACGTTTTTTTAAATATTTTCAAAGTACAGAATTCACTCTGTTACAACTTTATTGTAAAAATTAAACACGGCAGTATCCCCATTAAACAGTAAAATGTATGGTTCCTACAAAAATATTGGTGTCAAAAAAGTTACCCTATCACCGTCTAAAAGAAAGTAGATATGTAAAATTCGAAGCTGACTCGTTATATATTTAAACTCGACTATTTTGCCTTTAATGTAATTTAGACATAATTTTGCTGGTATAACACAGAATTAATATGAAGACATCAACTAACATCTTAACAATACCAATTAAACTACTTACAAATGATAAACAGAAATAAAAACGTGGTAAAGGTTCATCGAACTTCTACACCGATTACCCATCACTTATCTAAATATTGAGGTCTGGATGAACCAACTACATATTTTCATTAAAAACTTCTTCAATCGCATACATTTTACTTCCCGATTAAAACACATTATGCCATACCGTTACTGTGTTTTACCACCCATTTTTTTTCGCGTAAATTTCTTTTGCATAATTGTAAACGCGACAGAAAATTAGAGCTAAAAATGTCGAGTCGCACTCACGTCGACCATTTATTTAAGCAAGATTGTCACATTTGTTATTTACCTTTATAGAAATAAAAAAAATATAGATTGATACATTCCCGTGTTAATGACATTATTACAAAAAAAATATGATTATTGACGCATACACACATTTGTATATATATTGCATTAAAGCTTATATTAATTTAAATAATGTGTGCGTTGACCCTCGTGATACAAACATTTATTCAGGAAATAAGTACAATTTGGTACAAGGTACGGCATGTCACAGTGGGTATTTGCTCTTGCAAAAACGGCTGAAACTATTATTATGTTGGCTAGTAAGTTTTTAACCACAACTTCGGGACTTTTCTAGAAAGATTCTCGAAATTATAGGTTTTACTGTAGGGTATAAATATGCCACAGTGCAGTTGACAACAGTCAGCGCCGAAGCTTTAAGTAAATAACATAAATGATAATGGATATAAATCTATATAAAATACGGATTCTATTAATTTACGAATTATTCTGGGTCACGATTCAAAGACTACCACACATAATACGTCATGCGATGGGCGAGTCCGCGGTGTCTTACGCGACGGCAAAGATTCAGGAATGTAGACTACGATCTTGAGGACGAATAGTACTGGACGTACTGGATGTCCAGTTGAATTTAACATTCAACGATTGCGACGCCTAATTGAGGAGGATCCTCGACTGGCAACTCGTCAATTGGTAGATGAGCTACACTGCAGTCATGGCACTATAGAAACACATTTGCACGAATGGAGAAAAATTTCAAAATACGGTGTGTGGATACCCCATGAGTTGCCATCATATCACCTTTAGTGCAGAGTTGATACTTCTCAACAATTATTGACATTGAAATATAACTTCGACTGGCTGAATCAGTTAGTAACTGGAGATGAGAAGTGGGATACATACGTTAATCATACACGCAAACGTCAATGGCTGGGTGTCGGAGAAACAGTAGTTTCAGTATCCAAACTTAAAATAAGTGCCAGAAAGGTGATGCTCAGCTGCTGGTGGAATGTCAAGGGCATTATTCATTGGGAATTACTTCCAGAGGGATCTACAATTAACGCAGATATTTACTGTGAACAATAGGACCGATTAAGCTATAATAGACCGATGAGCTAATAAATTGAGTAGTCAGCAGGATCGAGTCTTTGTTCAACGTGATAATGCTAGACCACATGTTGCAACAACGTACTTATCGTACATTAGAGGAGCTCAGCTGGGTTTTACTCACTCATCCACCGTATTCGCCGGACATTGTGCCCTCTGATCACTGTACCATTTATTCAGGGCTGTAAGTAGCCATTTACGTGAAAAAAATTCGACGTCATAGAAGATCTCCGAAACGATCTCACAGTTTTTTTAATCAAAGTTACCGGATTTTTACAAGAAAGGTATATTGTCATTGCCAACTGGATAGCGACAAATTGTACATAATAATGGTGCATACTTAAATTAAATTTAGTGTAACATTAAATTTTTTAATAAAAATTGTTGACAGCAACTTAGGGTTAAAAACGTATTAGCCAACCCAATATATCAGCTAGTATAAAAAAGTATATGGATAAAGGGATAATAACCAACTAGTAATTACTGTGATTTTTTTCTAGCTTATTTTCTCTAATGGGCACAGGGCACTGTTGTGTCAGGATGCTTAGTTGGTTGGATCATTATGACAAACATCTATAATTGCCATAAAGAGGTTTTTAAAATTTCTTTTATTGTAAGGATAAAACAATTAAACAGCGATGCAGCTTCTTCTTATTTGATAGCTCCATGTGAATCTTGATCCATAATGATGTATGGATGTCTTGATGAAAATTGTTCTGCACAGATTCTTGCTCTAATTTATTAAGTCATTTGTAAGATACTTATGATCTGATCGGTCCAACAAGCCGATCTTCAGCTATAAGGTCTTGTGACTTTGTGTGCTTCCTAGCACCATGTTTTGCTCTGTTTTTTTTGTAATAATGTCAGCGAAGTATCTGACAACTCAGCAAGTTATTAAAGAGGATATACTATCGCTGATGCAAATTTTTTTATGAAGAACTTGTTACATCATTGGATAATCTAAGATAATAACAGCATAAATAACTAGCAGCACATCTCGAAACGCATTTTTTATTGTATGTCTATATATCGGTGTATCTATTTGAACAAGGTTAATTTTGGTCTTCGGCCATTGTTTCTATTTCTCCATATTTTGCTAATTGCTATATAACATTCTTTGCAGCTGATGACGAATTTCTTTTTAGTAATTTCTGTTTATAGTTATCAGAGATTCCAGACAATTAAAGTCATCGACAACTGTGAGGTTTCTTAGCACAATATGTCTTTCTTAGCACAAATTATCAAATGTTCTTGCTCTATCCACAAACATGACTATATTCTTGGTTAGGTTTATAGAGTTCAAATTTCTCACTGACATCTTAATCCGCCTCAATAATTCCGGCATCTCACTTGGTATTCTTGCTAGAAGCCTAGTATCCTCAGAGTACTAAAGATTAAATATACCATTTCCTTCAATTGTGATTCTCACCTTTAAATTTTCAAAGGCTTTCCTTATCATATATTTACTATAGATATTAAAAATAGGGTAGATTCCTTGTGTACCCCCTTTTCAAACTTGAATGTTTCCGATAACGCTTGGTCTACTTTTACTGCATCCTTGCTACTGCAGTACTAGTTTTTTATGAGATGTACCAAGTGTTGTGGTACTCTCATTTCAGTTAATACTTGCCAGAGTTTGGTCCAAGCTACACAGTTGAATATCTTTTTGTAGTCAACAAAACACATGACTAAAGGGAAGTTATTAGTAGTATTAATGATATGAAAGGTTATATCTTATTTTTGCATTGAGCTTGAATTTTCTGCAGAAAGAATCTGAAGGAAGCATCCGATGGGCTACAGACCTTTTCATTCCGAATGGCTACAAGCTCGAAAATCCGTTCCGCCTTGAGCTATGGTACTCAAAACTTAAACCTATGTTCTACAAAAAATTAAAGAAAAATTATTTAGATTGAAACCAGACAAATTGGCCATTAATTTTGTTCTTTAGATGGAATCTACCTATTGTTTTTTTCACAATTAAATGAAACTATGTGATGTAGTATTATTTCTACTTTCTTTAAGTTCTTTATCACGACCTAGGTTTCTTTGTATTACAACATCTTCAGGTGGGCTGTTAGCAAAAATTGCAATTAGCAAGAATTTTTGCTAATAGCCCACCCGAAGATGTTGTAATACAACGAAGCCTAAGTTGTGGTAAAGAACTTAAAGAAAGTAGATATAATACTACATCATGTAGTTTCATTTAATTGTGAATAATGAATTTCTACAAAATTAACGCCAAATATATTCAATATTGTTTTTTTATTAAAAACGGTTGAGCAATTTTGGAGATTTTGCCAAAAACTTTTTTTTCGTATACCAGAAAGTCACTGACAGGCCACACGCCTGTAGTAGAGAAAATTATTCATTTAATCCTGTTGCTATGGTTTCATTTTTCGAAAATGAGATTCTGGAGGCTAATCTTTTGCCATTATACCTCTAATAAATCTTCATGCAAAACTGACCAATTTTGTAAATTATGATTTTGTCATACTTTTATTAATGTGTTTCATTTCATAAATATGCTCACTCCTTTTCGGCTTAACATCCACTTTCCTAACTCACTCACCTACATGTCTAAATATTTATTGTTGGTATTGCTTAAAGATATAGAAAAGGATTCTTCCGCGGTTTTTTTTAAATTATTTCATCATCTTTAAAATGTTCCGAACAACTTGTGCTTAATTTTGCAGGAAATCAATTTTTTCGATCTGTAGCTTCAACCCATTTTTCTTTAACGTCACTTTTTCAAGTCCCGTCAGATTTCCAAAATTTAAAAAGAAATATTTTATGAAATAAAAATAAAAATTTCCATTAATTCAAATAAACACAATAAAATCATTACTAATATAAGATAAGAATGTCTAGGTCTCGAATGTCTAACAAGATAGAGATGACTAGGTCTTGTCTAAAGAATTTATAACATAACCCATACATTTCAAAATTGGTAAATATTTCTTACATTTTAACATTACTTATTACATAATCTCTAAGTAATATACAAAATGTTTACATCGATGTACATTAAAATAGTTGCAAAAATATCTATAGTCGCATCTAAAATGACGTGGTGCAGCCCTACAATGCATCGTCGTTAAACATCGGTGGCATCAAAATAAATGTCAGTTTAATTTTCACACAACGAAACCAATTTCAAAATCGTCATATCTGTGGTAAAAAATACCTCCGTTAGTAAGGTTTTGTGTACGGCTTTCATTTTTTAACGATACAATTGCACAGTAAGGCATATTTTTGTTTCTTTGCGCAGAAGGAGTATTTTCTAGCGTCTCGGCAAGCAACAAACTAATGTAGGGCGAGATGCACTTACTTCGAAATGAGCGAAGCGCTGCTTACTCGTGGCGCGCTCGTCACGCTCATATGCCATTTCTATTTACTCTCTGTTCTGTGGTTGGAACCAAACTTTATACTTACTTGACATGACATAAAGACAAATGAAAATCGATTTGCTTGTTATAAAAGTCTTTAAAACAGTACTTATTCTATAAAATGTTTTTCTAGAAACAGACATTTAGCGAGGAGAAAGTATTACTTCATTTTGAAAAGATTTCATTCTGAAATAGAGAAGACAAAAAAATAAACAGAAACACAATTTTGTGGCACAACTGACATTTAGTCAAAAGTTATTAAAAAAAGACACATAAAAATGTGTATGGCCAATTTTATGCATATTTTTGTGCTTACATAAATTTCTCGTTTTTCGTTCTCTTGATTTATGTCATTGTGAAACTATCCACCTATGTATCTCTCTTTCTACCTCAATGGTCTGCTCCCTCTATTGTTATTGACTTTTTCATTACAATCTCATTTATCAACATACAAACTACCCTAACGTAGTAAAAGAAGATTTCACAAATAATCACAGGCAAAATCAAAAACTTCGTCTTGAAATCAGTTAGCTATAAAATAAAACAAACACAGTTTACTTTATAAATATTAATGATTTATTTACAACCCTTCTTATGTTTTAACACTTCAACTGGAGTCAAGTACAAGGTTTTCTCGCATTTATCACATTTGAATTCCTTGGCATTGGGTTTGTTAGACATATCCACAGAACCAACTTCGACTTCATCCGCCTTATTCCCAGTGAGTCCTGAACAAGTGAACTGCTGATGTTGCAACCGCTCCAATGGTGAGAGGCATAAATTGACATTACACTTACTACAGTTCCAGGGAGTTGTGGAAATGCGTTGATAATCTGCGTAGCTCCAGTCAGTCTCCACCAAACTAGAAGTGGATAACAATGGATAAATTATGTAGTAAATCAATTTAAAAAGATATCATCTATGGGAAACGTAATTTGCCTAAATTATATTTCTCGCCAGGTCGCAGGTAGCCTTCTTAGTCATTAACAGTCAACTTTGAGGAGAAGATAATTAAATCAGTGGGAGTAAAGTAAAATTAATTGAAACATTAAAAGCTAATAATCTGAGAAACAATCATCTGAGAACCGTTTAGCTTTATAGAACACTGTTTAATTGTTTACCACTGGTGATTAGTACCAATCAAGTTGGTTGTATCTTCTGAAAAGATATACAAAAATATAGTTAGTTAATGTATCCATGAATACCATAAATTAAACTGACAAATAAAAACAATAAATTCTTATGTGATCAAAATGGGTCATAAACTATCTAAGCATGCTACAATAATGTTTTCAAAACCATAAACAAGAGAATCATAGAATTTAATGTGTATGAATGTAGGCAAATAACAAGGTATGCACTGTCCATAATCAATAAGTATTGACGTTTCAGTTATTTTAAATATATTATTTAGACATAACACAGCTGTAATTTTAATGAGTCACGACAGCAGAATTTCGAAAGAGAATGTGTTTATGGAGATATTTTAATTACAGAGTCCAGACTCTGACTTGGCAATCCTAAAGTGTATTGAAAAAATTTCAAACATTATTTTCACGAAAAACTGTGGCCAGGAGACACGTCTTTTACTTAAAGATTTACATACATACACCACAGACCATAAACATGACATGACACAAAAATCAGCAAGCAGTATTAAACAGTACACAGAGCTTTCTGTGTACACGCAAATATAGCTGAAATTCGACTGAAAATGCTCCTAACAATACCTAAAGTGTATAGTAAATACCGATAATTCCAAAAAGAATTTTGAATCGATGTTTAAACAGCATTATTTGATTGTTAAAAGAGAATTAAAATAAACTCACTTAAAACAAAAGACTAACCAGTTCAAAGCAGGATCACTCAATTAAGTCACAACCGTTCGTCACCCAGGAGCGAAGTGGTACTGCTGAGTCAAGGCATGATCACTAACGCCATTTCACAATAATTTTTTTTATTTGCACTTTTGTATGTTGTTTGTATACTTTACAACAACAAACCAAATAAGCAACAATCCATAATAAATAATAATTCAGGAACAATGAAGAAAAATGTTCCACGCCAGGGAGAGACAGGCCAAAGAAGTTTTATTGGAAATGTGTTAACATAAAAGAATTTATTTTATTTTCATTAATCTTGCATGGTTGTATGGCACCAATGGAAAAAAATGGTGATAGTTCCTTAACACGTTCAGGTTCTTTTTTGCAGGATAGAAAAATTAACAATGTTTTCCCACCACTATGTGCTTTGTTGTAGTTAGATTCATTCTGCAGCATTATTATAATTCTATGAAGATTATCAGAGGCAGTGCGTTAAATAAAAAAATTATAGTATTATAGACAAATGATTTTAACAGCAAGTCACCAGAAAAACTGAAGTTGAAAAGTTACAAGTTACGGTCACATTCTAAGTCTTGGGTAAAACGCTAGTAGAATATAGAAACAAACAAAAAACATCCGAATATGTGTTTGTTGCAGAGTCTGGAGCCCAAGTAATACACTCATTTGGATGAAATTTAATATTTGAGAATATTTAAATTTTCTATTGGAGATATAAAAAAATTTTTAAAATGTATGTTCTCGAAAATTGCTGGAATTATTTTCGTCACACTTTTTGCATTATTACTGTACTTTATAAGCCAAAGTGGGCCACAACTTGTTTCCAAGAAAAAAGTTAGTCAGTGTAATTGTCATGCAAAACGTGTGCATACCTACTCAAAATTCATGTATAAAACGCAGCAAATATTAATGTATAATAAGCCAAAAAATCCAAATACCCAACAAATGTGGAAATAAAACAAAACAAGAAAATTTTACTGTGACAAAAAGAAACTTTCTTTACATACATATAAGATCGTGGTTCTATCATTATAATCTAGTTTTCGTTGTATTACATCA
Source organism: Druceiella hillmani (assembly GCA_039881145.1). Lineage (NCBI taxonomy): Eukaryota > Metazoa > Arthropoda > Insecta > Lepidoptera > Hepialidae > Druceiella > Druceiella hillmani. The sequence continues at coordinate 13,950,856 of JAYKKI010000032.1, forward strand.
CACATTACATACATAAATTAGGAAAGATCTTTGCTAATATCCCACCTGAAGAGTTGTAATACAATGAAACCTAGGTCGTAGTAAAGAATTTAAATAAAGTAGAAATAATACTACATCACGTAGTTTCATTTAATTATGAATAATAAATTTCTACAAAGTTAAAACCAAATATATTCAACATACACATATTATACAATTCTTTGACACAAATTAAAAAATCATATTTAAAATTATGTACAACTTTTCTCGCAAGGGAGTGAGAAAAAGCAAAACCATAGATTCGATTTAAGCATTTGAGGTATCTTTGTTGAAGAATTTATCATATAATATAGAAAGAAGTATGTGGGTGAACATCAAAACAGTCATTTGTCAAACTAATTTGTTATCAAGTCTGTCTGGAATTCAATATTACAAATATCCTACACAAAAAAAAATTAAATTGAGCTTTAAAATTTTGTAAGTAATTAATAACACATATATAATTTTATTAGTTATAATAATTCTGTGTGGTATCACTTCTAAAATTCAGCATATTGCGCTCTTTAAATTAAGAAATACGTGTCTGTTGTATGAAGTACATATGACATAAAATATGTACTTGACCCATTTTTATTCATTATTATTGCCAATTTTTCAAAGAGTTGAATAAGAGTTAGTTATTAAACAGAGCATAACTTAATTTTTGAACTGTCAGATAACTGATATAAGCAGAATATATCCAGCATACTATGAATAAAATTATTCATTTATAAAAGAATATACAATTTACATCTGTCAAATTAACATTTTATTTCAAATAGAGGTTATGTTTTGATATTTATGTTAAATTACAATTGTATTTTTACATAGAATTCTGTATTACTTTACTATAAAATGCAGAATTTATTGAAATGATAAATGCACAAAAATGAAGCTATCAGCTTAAAAGAAAATTTAGATTTAAACTAAATGTTTGTACAGATGCCAAATGTTAGATTTTCTAGCTGTATCGCTGTATGTTCAAATAATTATTGTAGCATAGATTAAAAGTTCAAGTAACTGATCCACTGTCTTTATTTATCAGACTGATTAATCGATGGAATAAATTAATTTATTAGTTAATTAATCGACAGTTTATTCACTGAAAGAAAAATCGGCCCTTAATTTAATTTTTCTAAGTGGTTTTCTAAGTGTAGGTGGACACTTTTTAAAAAAAAAATTGGATGAACTCTTTTCTTCGTTACCTTTGTTATTTCTTTATTTATGATGTGTGCTTGTGTGTATGTAAACAACTTTGCATGATGCAAGATGCGAGCGAAGACCATTTTACTGAAAAGATAGCCTTATCATTTGAAGATAGAATTAATGTTAATTCGGTTCAATGCCAACAGCATAATTATAATAATATAACTCTAAATAAATTAATGAACACTCACCAATCATACACAATATGGTCCGTCACCCACACGCCACCCTTCTTCTCGTCTGTTTGACCCTCAAATCCTTCACAGAATGGATTAGGTTCCACAACCCCAGGAATTTCATCGTCTTCCTTAACACCTTTATAGATAAATCTCAAATCTGCACGCAGTAGTCTCTTGATGGTATAGCAAATGTTAGTATGCATGTAGTCTGAGAGGTCGCAGGCAAGTTCAAATTGACGTTGGGCTTTGGTTTTGGCAACTCGCTTTGATCGGTTTGGGGCTTGCGTTGTTTTGTTAGTGTTGTTGGTATCTGAAATTTAGGTTAAAAAAGGGAGAAATTTTAAACATATAGCTTGAAACTACAGAAACAAAAAATCGACTAAGAACTTAATACTATTCCACTGATATAGAGAAAAATAAAATAAAATAATAAGAGCGTATTCATAATTGTTGCTTCGCAGGGTTTGAAATTATTAAAATAAATATGCATGATGATAATTATCATATATATATATATATATATATATATATATATATATATATATATATATATATATATATATATATATATATATATTATATATATATATATATATATATATATATATATATATATATATATATATATATATATATATATATATATATATATATATATATATATATATATATATATATATATATATATATATATATATATATATATATATATATATATATATATATATATATATATATATATATATATATATATATATATATATATATATATATATATATATATATATATATATATATATATATATATATATATATATTATATATATATATATATATATATATATATATATATATATATATATATATATATATATATATATATATATATATATATATATATATATATATATATATATATATATATATATATATATATATATATATATATATATATATATATATATATATATATATATATATATATATATATATATATATATATATATATATATATATATATATATATATATATATATATAATATATATATATATATATATATATATATATATATATATATATATATATATATATATATATATATATATATATATATATATATATATATATATATATATATATATATATATATATATATATATATATATATATATATATATATATATATATATATATATATATATATATATATATATATATATATATATATATATATATATATATATATATATATATATATATATATATATATATATATATATATATATATATATATATATATATATTATATATATATATATATATATATATATATATATATATATATATATATATATATATATATATATATATATATATATATATATATATATATATATATATATATATATATATATATATATATATATATATATATTATATATATATATATATATATATATATTATATATAATATATATATATATATATATATATATATATATATATATATATATATATATATATATATATATATATATATATATATATATATTATATATATATATATATATATATATATATATATATATATATATATATATATATTATATATAAAATATATATATATATATATATATATATATATATATATATATATATATATATATATATATTATATATATATATATATATATATATATATATATATATATATATATATATATATATATATATATATATATATATATATATATATATATATATATATATATATATATATATATATATATATATATATATATATATATATATATATATATATATATATATATATATATATATATATATATATATATATATATATATATATATATATATATATATATATATATATATATATATATATATATATATATATATTATATATATATATATTTATATATATATATATATATATATAGTAAATTATACACATTTCAAAATCAAGGTAATATTTTAGTTATTATGACCATGATTTCATAATTAAAAACTTATAAAACAAAATAGGCCAAAATCTAACTACATACTAATCAATAAAATTAATGAGTGGAATATCATCCTCATCCTCCTCAACTGCGTCAACTTTTTGATGATTGTCTAAATCTGAAGATACCGAATTCAAAATAAGACTTAAATCTGATTTCAAATTCAAATGAAAAATAACTGATAGTTACAGGAATAATCAATTCAAATAAAGAACGACTAACAGTCGGACATATATAAAACATAACATGGAGAAATCTCGCTATAAATGTTAAGCAGCACACGTAGTAGCGCGTGTAGTAATATTAAAAAATTTAAGAAAGGCAAATTAAATATTTTCCATTATATTCACCAGGATAATGATCAACCTACATTTATCTTAATAATTATCGGTGATAATTATTACTACATATAATATACACACCAAATATATAATATACACACCAAACAATAGGGTTCTATATAGTTTGGTGCCAACATTGGTAAAATTGGTTTGTTTCACTGTATGTCAGACAGTTTTCTTGGGACTATGTTTTCTAAAAAGACTGCCATACTAATGGATACCTTTTTCAGAATATACCATAAAAACAGTTCAAAAACAACCGAACGTACAGAATACTAATTTGTGCAACTACAACTGCAGTTGGGCAGTTTTATATTTTTGACTCGTTTAAACTTGTCATCTATTTGAAGGTGAATTAGAAGAATCTAATCTTTTTAATGAAGCATATAGGTTGTCGCCGTGGTGTGTTGGGTTGATCACAAGACCTTGACTGTGCCTATGACTGTGCGGCGCACAACAGGGACCCAGGTGTGATTCCCAGACACTCGTCGAGCGGGGTGTTCTGGTTGGGTGTAAAGATTTCTCTCATAATAATAAGTCCGCCATATGTATCAATTAGACACATTAAAGTACATAAATAAATTTAGTTATTACTCCTGTATAATCTATAGATCCAGTTTCCAGGTCGATTTTTCCAGTGCACAAAAAATCTCTTTCAATGCAGCTTGCAATCTTGAAATTATATCTAGATTATCAGAATGGGCAATATTGACAAGAAGAATGAGTAGTTGCAATTTCAATTTAAATACCAAAAGTACTGTTTTTCTTGGGATATGAACTAATACATTTTGCTAACATAATTTATTCAGATTTATGCTATTTCTTAGCATTTTTTTTTCACATGCTATTGTAGCATCATAGTTTTTATACTCGGATTGTAGCATTCATTGCCACAAATTTTAATCACGAGACAAAATTCAAAATTAAAATACAAAAAATCTAGTTACTAGTGGAAGAACTACGAAAATTCATAGAATTGTTCAAATATCACATCAATCCAAACAAGCAAACAAATAAACACACTGATAGAAATTCTGCTCACAAAATTTTCGTTAGTTTAGTATTTTTTCGCTATGGACAGAATAGCATACTTTTACAAAAAATTACTTAGTGCATAAAGAAAGCCACTCTATAATAAATGTTGTATACTTTGCATAAGGGTACAGTTTTCAGCCTAATGTCCTAAGTATTGATGGCATGAAACTAATTAATGTGCAATTAAATTCAGTGTTCAATTCATATTTATGTACCTTCCAAGCGTTCCTCTATGAGCTCATCCCAGCGTTGCCGCAATTTGGCTGCCTTCCACAACATGGTCAATCCAGCATTGGGATGTGGGAACTCCAGTAACAGCCAGGAGTCACAAACCAGTCTAAAATTAAAAGTAGACACTATACATAGTCACACATATAAGTGAAATGTTATTTTATCAAAAATATCAATAAACATTTCAATAAAATTTTTTGTATTTGAATATTTCTTTAAACGTTAGAGTGCCAACGAGCGCCATCGCGCTTGTGCGCATACTAACTAAATTTGTCACGAGCGCGATGGCGCTCGCAAAATCAGTTGCTGTTTAGTGCGCAGTAAGGGAGGTCACTCGCACGCATCGCTAATTTTTTATCTTTCTATGTTTTACATAAAGTTCAAATTATAATATTATTAGTAATTACAATATAAAAAGGATCCAAGAAAAGAAAACTTTTAACCCATAATGTTGGAATACAAAAATAATTCGAGTGAAAATGATAATTTTTCAAGTTGTGATGAAAATGATAGTGGGAGTGACATTGTGGGGTGCTCACAATTTGGCGTATGCAAAATTTTGAGTGATAGTGATAATAGTGACGATAACAATTAGTTTACTGATACGGAGGATGTACCGGGCTGCGAAAATGATGATGTGACCTTGATTTCAGTTTTTGTTATAATTTTTGTTCACAACTATATTTATTAAACGTAAATGCACAAAAACGAAAACCATCGGCTTAAAAGAAAATTTAGATTCGAACTAAATATTTGTACAAATGCCATATGTTTCATTTTCTAGCTGTACTTCATTCAAGAAGTTAGGTTGTTGCGTGAAGTTTTTTGAAATAATTATCTCAGCATAGATTAAAAGTTCAAGTAACTATCTATCCAGCATTAGGATGTGGGAACTCCAGTAACAGCCAGGAGTCAAAAGTTTAATAAAAATTCAGATTTATATAAACTTAAGTTCACACAGTTACAGTTCAAATTTATATAAACTTAACGCCAAATACATTCAATATTTTCTTTTTTTTTTATATAACATAAAAGTAAATGTAGTATATCTGGTCAATTGTAAGTGCAGTAAATTTGGTTGCCTGAATTTTTCTTAAAGTTTTATTCTTTTTATTATTCAAATGCCGGAGAGCCTTACAGTGATTCTTTTCCTGACAGACATTTTAATTTCAAGGCAATGATTAAGGTATAATAAAATAAATTTTTTGCGTTAAAACAGCAGTTTTCATAGTTTTTAAACCTCATCAATATGGGTGGATATTGAATATATTTGGCGTTAATTTTGTAGAAATTCATTATTCACAATTAAATGAAACTACGTGATGCAGTATTATTTCTACTTCGTTTAAGTTCTTTACCACAACCTAGGTTTTGTTGTATTACAACATCTTCAGGTGGGCTATTAGCAAAGATTCTCATCACGTAGTTTCATTTAATTTTGAATATGGGTGGAGTTAAGTAATGCTTTTTTAATTACATTATTTTAATTTTTCTTACTCGTCTTTTTTAATAACTTCCAATTTTTTCCTCATTTTAATGAAGTTTGTGTCGTTAAATAAACAATCTATAAATATAAGAATAGGTTTACAAAGTTAAATTATGAATGTACTCTGCTGAAGATAAAAATATTTATGAGTAAATTCTGAATATTCTAAACGTGGAACAAACCTTGTAAAACCTGCGTTAGTGTCGATGCAGTGTGCCAACAGTAAGAGTGTTTGTGCGGCTGGCATACGCATGCTGTTCATCAGATATGGTTTATTTGTTTCAAGCAGCGATCTGCAATTTAGAAACATTTATTATGAAATATTTACATAATCAATATGGATTTTTTACAAGTTACCCTCATAACATGACGAAAAACGTGAAGGAGTTCAGTCAATGCAAAACAATGTACATGATTTAACAATTAATTGAAGATGAGACATGAAAACTATTTGTACGCTTAATCAATTAATGGCCTAAAATTTAGATATTAAAGGTAATTCTTGAACTAAAAGCCAAGACAGCAAATTAGGCTCAGAATAAGGAAAAGTAAATGCTAATTACTTTTTAATATTTTTGCTATGCTACATTTACTCCACTACATAAATATTTACATAACTTTACATATTTGTATAATTAAATACCGATCACTTTTCTATTATACAAGTTACTTTAAGAATTAAAATAATATGTTGTCTAAAAAGAAAATTTATAAGAAGTTTTTGTCAGTTGTATTATGTATGGACTGTTTGGATAAAGTGAACGTGATAACTTGAATTCTCGAATCTCCTTTGATTTATTGATTTAATAATCAAACATAACTAATTAATATGTAATTAAAGTTAGATTGTGTGCATTAACATATAAATTACATTGACCAATTAGAAAGTGTTGTGAGGGGTCAGCTCTAAAGCAAGAAAATGTGGGATAGCATTCTACTACAAAATGAGCACTTTCGCTGCAACAAAGATACGGTCGCAAGTAAGTAGACACAAGGTTCATGTAGGCTGTGAGACTAAAAGCTTAAAATTACGTAAGAAATGGTAAATGACAGAAACATTACAAAAGAAAAGAAATTTCTCTCCATGCTTTATGTGTTTCTTTAAATACAATGTTCTTAAAATCATGTAAGATTATTCCTCATTAATAATATCCTATCTGTTAACTTTTATATATACAGGTCCAATGGTGCTAGTATTTCTAAATATTCGGAGAAACACATACGAGAAAAAAGGTCAGGCTGTCCAGTACTAGGTACCATTTAGTTTTCATCAAAAGCTACAGTCGACAAAGCTAAGATCATTCATTTTCATTTTGACAATTTATTATTGTTGAAATATGTTATTTATTTATTCATCAACTTTAAGTTAAGTACTTATTTCTACAGAAGCAATCTCTTCCAAATAACCAGAAAAATAAGTTTAGAAAATTTGGTTGGTAGACTGTAAGAGATGTTACAAAATATGTCAGAATAGTAGACTTACAATTTTTTTTAAATCTGCCAATAAGATAATTTGGACTCTAAGGAACTTTATTTTATGTGGCCGCATATTATATAGCTGTGAACAGACAAATTTTTAGATCTCCCAATAAGACAATTTGGACTCTAAGAACCTTTATTATATGTGGCCACATGCTATATAGCCGCGAGCAGACAAATTTTTAAATCTGCCAATAACGTAATTTTGACACCGAGGACCTTTATTATATGTGGTCACATACTATTATAGCCTTGAACAGACAAATTTTTAAATCTGGTAATAAGGTAATTTGGACTCTAAGGAGCTTTCTATATGTGGGCACATACTATATAGCCGTGAGCAGACAAATTTTTAAATCTGCCAATAAGATAATTTGGACTATAAGGATCTTACATAAACTATAATAATCTCTCGACAGTATGTCGGTATAGATTCATCTGTTTTGATGAAAATAAAACGGTGTTTTTATGTCCCTAGAAACTTATATTATATATTTTGATTACTCTTCGAACCTGTATTATATAAATATAACATAAAATTGGAATTACTCATCAACACAGCGGGCAATGCTAATGTGCTCTACTAACATTTTGATACGTAACTACTGCTAGGATTGCGTGGCAGCTTGTGTTTTGCATATTGCTAATTTCAAGCCAGAACTGTACACATTTGTATCTAATAGTATTTGATGTGATTGAAATTTGTCATGTGAAATGATACACAACTTAAGTGCAAGTAATACCATCCACAGTTATTGTTGAAAAACTTGTGAACAAGTTTATTTTTGAAAAAAAGCTGTTCCCATATTTCCTTAAATACAAATAATACCATCCACAGTTATTGTTATTAAATACAAATAATACCATCCTCAGTTATTGTTGAAAAACTTTTGAAAAAGTTTATTCTTGAAAAAACGTTGTTCTCATATTTCCTTAAATACTTAAATACAAATAATACCATCCACAGTTATTGTTGAAAAACTTGTGAACAAGTTTATTTTTGAAAAAAAGCTGTTCCCATATTTCCTTAAATACAAATAATACCATCCACAGTTATTGTTATTAAATACAAATAATACCATCCACAGTTATTGTTGAAAAACTTTTGAAAAAGTTTATTCTTGAAAAAACGTTGTTCTCATATTTCCTTATTTAATGTAAATTTCAAACAACGGTTTAAATTATAGTTAATACACGAGAAAGAATGTGGCAGAATATTTCTTCAGCACTACTAGCTAAATTTATATTTTTTTTAATAATAGAGGTACTTTGCTGCAAATATATCCGAAATTATATTAAACATTGTCACAAAGGATTGTGCCCACATTCAAACGTATACTTACAAATAACACAATATCTGATGTCGGGAGCTGAGTGGTAATTTGCTTTCATATCCATTAACCTTCTCGGTGATGATGTCAACCTCCTCCAGCTGCAGGATCTTTGGTTGCAAACCAAAGTAGCTGAAGGGATGGAGTGAGACAAAACCTTTACTGGCTGTGTGGAACAGTTGCTCTGATACTGACTAAAACAAATTTTTGTATGATTTATGATATAATAACTTCGTACTTTGAGAGTTTGTGTAAGTGAATGTAATGTAGAAACTTATTTATTAATTGCTTTTAAGATAATATAAAAAATAGGTCAATATTTTTTAGCCAATATTTTTAAATGCAATATGGATTTGACCGTTCGACATTAAATGAATCCTCATATACAAGATAGTGTTTCTCAACCGTACACCAAAAATTAATTTTAAAAAATCCAGTAGTTTAGTTCAGTGTTAATATTAGGGTTAAACATCCTGTAGTGTATGAATACAGCGACTCAACGCAGCAAACCCCTTATTCAGCCTTAAATGTTGAGCAATATGATTATTATTTCGTAAAATTAAAGATTGATTTATACTGTGTTCACTTTTTTCCTTAGGTTTTTTCATGGCGGTTCTGTTTATGATAATGAAACTTATAAATGTAATTATGAACAAAAGATTGATAAAAGTAATTAAAATATTACATTATTGAAAAATAAATTATTACTTCGTAACAAAGGCACCAATAAAAAAATGTTATAGATTATTTATGCTTTATATGTTCGAGAAGAATCAAAAATAAAACTCTTACAAATATTCCGTATATTGATTTTTTTCCTTAATAATATTCAATGTATTTATCAATCTATACGTATGATATCCTACTTAAATGAGGTACACAACTATATTTTCGTATAAAAAAATCCACTGATATTGATTAACGCATCATGTAAATAAATGCAAAGTGCATTGCTATTTTTTCACTCGATTAAAAATAGCAAGACATCCACCTATCTTAAAAATTCATATGATTGCTCCATGCTCAGGTCAAACAAAGGGGAAAACATTTAGATTAATTTTATAATAAGGCGTCAAGACAGTAATAAAAAAACTAATTTTGTTAGATACTAATTTTGTTATCCTACTAATATAATAAACAGGAAAATTTTGCTTGTCGTTTTTTTAGGAATTCACTTAAAAAGTACTAATCCCATTATTATCAAAACTGTTGCAGTATGATAGCATATAGTTTTCAGATTGCCATAAGCTATATAGTACAGTACCAATACTGTATACTTTTTGAAATATAATAATGTAAACATGAGAAAAAGTCAGTGGTCTGAATAATTTCATGATGAACCTTGTCAAACATTATTACAGATACACTAATAATAAATAATTGAAAGGCAGGTCTAAAAAGGTGATGAAAATTGCAGGTCTAAAAAGGTCTAAAGAAAAGTCAATGACTAATTTATTTTTCTTTCATAGATAACCCAAACCGTTTTAAGTTACAAAACTAGAAGAAGTGTATGAAAGTATTGTATACAAACGTAAATATTGATATGACAATAGCAAAGGATATTCAGTTTTTTGTCAAAAAAGGAAATAAAATTCAATGAAAAAGGAGACAATAATTCAATGAACTATGAATTTTAGGCTGATGGCAGAAAACTATTACAATACAACTGATACAAAAAAAACACTTTCTCACTTTTGATTTAACTGTATAGAGATGTTTACTCGACTCGTAGAAGACAAGAAGAAAATTTGTATGAAAGTCATTTTAGTGCATATAAATAAGACCTGCGTCTTATGTAACGCTGATATAGTAACTTTTCTTTATTAATTTACGGCGTAAAGATAATTCCTGAACATAATAAGATTTATTTTTAAATGATGAATTTTTTTAATATAATCCTGTACTTACTGTATTTAAAAAGGCAACAAAAATATTAAGACAGTCAAACAATTTACTTATTTATTTATTTATCTACTTTAATGTATCTAATTGATACATATGGTGGATTTATTGCTACGAGAACAATCTCTTACAGCCAACAATTGCTGGTATGCCTAGAAATTCTAGTGGATAAATTGCAAAAAAAATATTTTAAAACTGAAAAAATGTAAAAAAATATAATTATTTATAAAAAATCTTGATGATTTTAGCAAATCATACACAAACGTCTCATCTCACTCCATAGCCTCTCACGTAGCGTAAATATTTCGAACTCGGAAAGAGCATGACCACTTTTGTCCCTAAGATCTCGCAAACAAGAAATATTTACATTAAATAAGTATTTGATTTATTTTTCTGCTTTGCCGCGATAATAAATTAAAAAAAATATGGAATAAGAACAAAAAAAACAGACGGCAATTCAAGTAGCACTAATTATTGTGTTGTCATCCCTCTTTCTTGACTGTATAATCTATTGCGAAAATGCTGATGTTATAAATTTCTTTACACGCCTTTTTATTTCGCCTTTTCCTTTCATACTTTTAGTGCGAATTAGGTTTTCGTATAAAATTTGTTCGATACCTTTCTCATAGATTCTTACCCCCATGTTTAATTATTATTTTAAAATGATCTGGTTTTATTCTTTCCATTTGAACAAATCATTTAATTGCAATCAAACTTTATTTTAAATGTAAAGTATGAAAGTAAACATTGTCATATAATAACAAACATAATCATTTTAATTATTATTTAGTTTTAAGTTATTTGTAGTATATTTGTAGTATAGTATTATTTGTAGTATAGTATTTTGGACTAATTTTTAATAATAATAAATATTTCGCATTGTACTCTTTTAAATTGTTATATTATGAAAGCTAATTTTACGTTTTTTACCTTACAATGATTGTAACTATCAGGCACAGCGATCTGTGGGTATATCGCTCGACACAGGATCAATTTCAATGTTGCGAGATCTCGACCACTCGATGCAGAACTGCCTGATATTAGAGCCTATTGTGATAAATGAATATAAATATAATTAATTATACACTTAAAAACAATAAATTAATTTTAACATAATGATAATTGTACTAAGTTTTGGGTAATATTTTTTATTTATTTATTTATCCTATGGGGAAAAACAGATAAGTCATAGCGAGAAGCAATAAGTGAGTTTCCCATGTATTAGGTTAACTTGTATGATGCACTATGTGCAGAAAATTTAAAACTGACTCATCATTGCGCATTTTGCTTTCAGTCATCCATTATGAATCTAACTCTTTATGTAGGCTGAAAGAATTAAGATCTCAAGAGAAAGAGCTCAGATAATCAAAGACAATGGCATTAAACTAATAAAGCCATAATGCCTAAAACCAATATTCTATCTATCCACGCTTTTGTGTTGCTACGGATAAAAATTCTGATATATAACATATCAACAAATAAGGATTACTATCTCCGCACACTATCTACTCACTGGTTACCCAATGTATAGAAATGGCAGATGTTGTTCCCATAATATTTTGACAGTTATCTTTTAAAAGGTTATGCCTATAAACAGTCTGTTTTAATAAACAATAATAAAAAAATTAATTTAAAAAGCTATTAAAAATCAGTAGCAAACATGGTCATCTTCCAACGATATTGATTTAGAAATTTTGTGATCATTATCAGACCGGCATTATGATTACAATAATGAAAGTAATTGAGGCCCGGCAGACATTTAAACTGCAAATAATTTATATAAATAAATGAAACTTCAGATTAATAAGTGTTATGTTGAATATTCACTTCGTTAAAATTTATTACTTCATTTAAAATGGTATATTAACTCTCGCTTTAGACCGATTTAACACTTTTGATAGGGCAGAAATCAGAGAACTACGTTTCGTAACTGTATACAACTTAAATTGCCTTGGCGTAACTTATATTATTATTGATATATAAAAAAAACTGAAAAATTTGTGAAATATTCAAATTACGTCTAATTTTATATTAATAATATGTTTCTATTAAATTATTATTTATTTGTTTGCTGTGCATGATTGTAATTTTCAATGCTGAATTTTCAATATGCATTAAGGAAAGCATCGTTTGATATGGAGGAGATAGAATGCTATCAATTTTCTTAGACAGCTTGATGGATTGATAGAAAATTTGTTTTGGACGTATGTGAAAAAAAATAATTGTTTTCAGAAAATATGTTAAAAAAAACTATTTTTGTTAATTTAACATATTTACAGAAATTTCTGGGTATCAGATATATGTAACATTGTGACAGAGAGAAAATTATAACTATTCCAATTTTTCTTTCTACTACAAATTTTTGATCTTTCAAGCGCACCTGTATCCTGGCGGCATCATTGGTCATACGGAATTCAACATCGCGAATATCAATAGCAAAGTCCTCTTGATTCGTTGTGTTCTCATCCACTAGTTCCCATGAGTCAACCTTTAGCTTCTTACGCTTTCTGCTTTCGCTTGCTGATTGTTGCTTGTGCTGCCTGTTTTATTAATTATTTTTGAATATTACAATTTATACTTATTAAACATTAATGCTATATTTCACTGAAATAAAACAAAATAATTGATAATCAATAATTAAAGTAATTTACAATTCAGAAACTTCATTATGCATAATACCCTCGAATACGCAAGATGAAAATGTGCCAGCCTGTTATTACACAACTTTAGTAACATAATGGAATACTTCGAAAGTATTAATTTTATTGAAATGAAATTTTTTACATAGAAAAAGAAGAAATCTAATGAAGGTTTTACATCGAAAAAGAAGAAATGTAATGATACAAAAGGGACAAACAGTTTGAACCATAGGTTAATAAAAAAAATAAAAAGAAATTTTCCCCTTTCGTAAGAAAAATACGGAAAAACGTAATACGTAAATGAAAACTCTTTATGTCAAGAATAAAGTTTATAGAATAAATTTTTTGTAAAAAAGAATAAACGCAAATAAAAAAATATTTATCCTAACTATAAATTAAAAATAAACGCAAATATAGAATTAAAAATAAACGCAAATAAAAAAATATTTATCCTAACAAAAACTTAGTCATATTTTTGTTGAGCCATCTCAAGTTTGGTCTGTTTGTTCATTTGTCTAATAGCAACAACTGAGAGAGGCCAACCAAATACAATACTAAGAAATAATACTTAATTACTTTCATAACAATCTTGAGCCTTTGTGCAATTCAGGATGAAAAAAATAGTGCTGTTACATATTTGAAATACTTTAAAAAGCTTCGAAGAAATAGAAAAACAAGGTTTTGCAATTCTACATTTTCAATAGTTACAACGAGCATACACCAGAAAGCATTATATATCTCTGTAAATGATAAATCTATGTTTTGAAAAGTATAAGCCGATCAAATATTTGCATAGAAAAAATAAACAAAATAACAAATATAAAACGGCCTAATTCTGTTGGTGGCAAAAAGATATAGAAAATTACTGACTTAAACAATAAAAAAATTGATACCCAAGTTCTTAATAGAATTGGTTATTAAAACTAACACAAATCAATAATATTATCAAACACATTTTGTAAATAAAAGTGACATTTTTGCACTCTCGTTATATATTTTGTCAGTTTTAGAAAAATGCATTTATTACAAAAATATACCAATAACTATAACAGGCATTACAACAATAATACCTAAGCCACGATAAATATACACATTTGTATTAGTTTCATAACCACAAACGCAACTAAAGCAATATCACAAACAATTTACAAAAAATCGTTCTGACAAAAATAACTATCGCAGTGGGATACGGAATATATTTTATTTAAATTAATTATCCCAAATATAACAGATAAGTTTTTCTTTGCTATTTCTCATAAGACCTAGGCATCTTTGAGTAGTTTCACATTACTAGTATATAAATGCAATCTGGTAATGTATCACCACTGAACCCTTTTTTTTGTATGAAATTTTAGCTGCTCTTTTTAGGCTGGGATAATGGTTATTAATAGGTAAAAAAGTTTGATATCAAAAGAAAAAAATTAATTGCACACACGTTTAAGAAAGAATGTTGTTCTTTCTTCATGGGGTGATTAAATTAAGGAGGCTTATTTGATGTTTTTTCAGACTGTTAACACAGAGTAACGAGAAAAGTCAGAATTTCAAAGAGCGATGAGGAAAATTAAAGGCCAAGGAGAGTATTGAGCACTATTTGTAACATAGTTTTTTGCAATGTAACAAGTTATTCAGTACCATACCTTCGCAAGTCTTTTAGTTGCTTAAGCTGTCCGTGTCTCAGAGCTCTCTCAGCAGATGACATAGTCTCCGGTTCCATTTGCTCCAATAAATTGGCATCCTGAAAGTATAAAATGAAGTTGCCAAATGGTAAATATTGCATTTGAAAGAGTTTAAAGTATTCCAAATATTTTGTGGCATTCTTTGTATTCCTGAATTGTATAAAAGACTCAGGATCATTATGAAAGTAGTTTGTTTCGTTGTATTATTTTTGGCATAGCATTGAATTTGTTTAGAGTGACTTCTTCCGATTGATGCTCAAACAAAATCAAACAGATAGACAGATTTGGGAAGGTTCACCAAAAACTTAATGATAAGTTTTGTTAGGACAAATTATTTTTTTACATTTGTTTTAACTAACTGTGAATGTAGATTTCGTTCGCGTGGAATTTGGAGTAAGAAAAGTTATTAAGAATTTTTTGTCTCTTTTTTTCTCCCAGAACTCTCTCTTGGATCACAGATCGAGCAATACAAAAAATACGTCTGTTGGACAAAACGCGTCAACCTTGGCAATAACCATGATATAGATAATGGAGTTTTTGAACAAAACGCATCAACCACAGGAATGGCCATCCCTGATACAGATGATGGAGTTGTTGAACAAATCCCACAAACCTCACCAATGAATATATTCAATACAGATTGTGCTGGTATCAGAAAAACGAATGATATAAATACAAGAAGAAAAGCTATAATTCCAAAAAAAAACAGAAAAACAGTTACAAAACTCCCTGAAGAAATGACAATGAGAAAAAAGAAAAATGCAACTACTTATGTAGTAATGAAAACAGAGATGAAACATGCCTTTTCCAGATGAATCAGAATTAGAATGATTTGATGAAGATTATGTAATAAGTTTAGATAGAAAATTTGACGCAGAGGATTTTCTAGCAGATAAGTTTAACACAAAAAGACACTTTTCATTATAGTGGTCACATAATTAGCGTAGACAATTCTATGGCAACCATCGAATTCTTGCACGTTACAAAAGTAAAGAACACTTTGATGGACTTAGATATAGAGGCTTTTGGTATTGCCAGTGCCACCATACCTATAAAAAGACATTACCAGTGCCAACCATATCTACAAAATTGAAATGACAAACCACTAAATACACATTTGAGAAGCCACTTTGGGTCTTGCTAAACCTAAAATGAATGTTTTTCTATGTTTTTTATTCTATTCTCTTAAGATACTTTTAAATATCAATGTTGGTGATAAAGATAAAAATTGAATACTGTGGTACTGTGACCAAATGTCCCTAAATGTGTTCCAAAACCTCCCAATGCAAGGGGAGGTTTAGGCATTTTAGATACTTTACAAAAATTCTTTTTATCACGAGACTGATCATTTTAGTTTAACTGTTGATAATTAATTTCAATTAAACTAACATGATCAGTCTAATTATATTAAAGTAAGAAAGAAAAGTCAGATTAATCATAATTAAAGTAAAAGTCAAATATATTTGTGCAGGCTTCTAAAAAAATAAAAGTTAATAGATCTGACTTAAGTCAAAATGTGTCCAATGGTCCCCTCCCTCCCCTACATTACTTTATCGATGACATTAAATAAATAAATAAGATGACATTAAATCCCCTAATGTTAATGGCATTGAATAAAATGTTGATTCTTTTCATTTCAATTAGAAATTGTTTAAAAAGCACACCTCAAACCTTAAAATTATCGCAATAGAGAGGATAAAAGGTTTTGAAAGAAATATTTCGAAATAAACCTACTGATACGGAAGATCAAAATATGCCAACCAAAAATGATTCCACTTTCGATAAAATAAGGCAAACTTCGAAAATTGTTATTAAATTGTAATGAATTTTGTAAATAGATAGTTCGAAATGTAGTTACAAAACATCTGAAGCATTTGTACCATATTTATGTTGTCATGAGTAAAAAATA
This sequence comes from Druceiella hillmani, assembly GCA_039881145.1. Taxonomy (NCBI): domain Eukaryota; kingdom Metazoa; phylum Arthropoda; class Insecta; order Lepidoptera; family Hepialidae; genus Druceiella; species Druceiella hillmani. The sequence continues at coordinate 13,968,314 of JAYKKI010000032.1, forward strand.
AAAGGAAAAAAAAGAAAAAAGATGATAAAAAAAAATCTGTATTAAATAAAATTTTTGTTATTAACATCAAAAAGTTAATTTAACTATCAAAAAGTTAAATTTAAAAAAGATAATTAAACATAAATGTGAATTATTACTTATACCAACAAAAATTTATGTTATAAATCTTTACTAATAGCCTACCTGAAGATGTTGTAATACAACGAAACCTAGGTCGTGGTAAATAACTTAACGAAAGTAGAAATAATACTACATCACGTAGTTTCATTTAATTGTGAATAATGAATTTCTACAAAATTAACACCTAATATATTCAATGTTATAAATTGTTGTAAGCCATCTCAGTTCTGTCCACAAAATACGACATTTGAAAGCAACAATTGGAAGAGGCCAGTGTAATCAAATGTAATGCTAAGAAAACGTTCGTAATACACCTGAGTCCTTTATGCAGTTGGGATGAAAAGAAATAATGCCATAACGTACTTAAAAAGTTAAAAAAAATATTTGTAATTTTGTTTATTTGCGAATATCACACACTAAAAGACAATATATACCACTGTAAGCTAGATAAATTGACATTTCCAATATTATAAGCTAAATAAACAGATACATAGAAAAAAAAATAACAAATTTAAATGGTAATAAGATATATTTCCAGGGACTGTAAAATTCCATAGCTATAAAATTTTATAAACATCAAAATGAAAATTCAAAAATATTGAGCATTACTGACCCAAATAACAAACAAATGACTGTCCCATATTCGTAATAAAATTGTTCATTTTTAATTTGGGGAAAGGGGGGTAAGAAGAGAGAATAAAAATACAAATTAATTTCTCTTTTTGAATATTTCACCTGCTACTCTTATACATTTTTCCGATCTTCCAATTAGCTTATGTAAACCTTCATAAAAAAATGTTTTGTTTTCCAGAAAGTAAGGTGAAACTGGGTGATCAAAAATATCGAAGCCCACCTTATGAAGGGCAGCCAACACAACACGACTCTTGTGAACACGCAAGTTGTCGTGCAGAAGGACATATTTTGTTAATTTTTTCCTTCTTTTTTCATTGATGAATTTTTCAACTGCTCTAGGATTGAAGCATGGGATTCTGCGGTTATGGAGACGCTTTTATCTTTATAACCTATCAACAGGATACCTCCTGAGTCCCAAAAGACTGGCGCCATGATTTTTTCAAAACCAACTGTGACACCTTAAACTTCTTGGGTTGTGGTGTGCTTTTTGGTGCCACTGCACAGAGTCCTGTTTGGCCTCAGGTTTACAATGATGAACCCAAGTTTCGTACCCAGTAACAATTTGACTCAATAATTCATCCTTTTCTTCACTTCATAGGTCCAAAAATGTGTGAAAACACTCCACGTGGTGTTATTTTTGAGGCGGAGTAAGCATTCTCATCACCCACATTTTGCTGACTTTACTCATCCCAAGACGATCGTGAAGAATTTTAAAAAAAGGTTGTATCCGACACTCCAACCGTTTCTGCAAGCTGTCTCTTCTTTAGCCTAGCATCTTCGAATATTAATTTTTCGACTTTTTGAATGATTTCCAGAGTAGTTCCTTCGATCGACCATCCAGGCCGTGGATCATCTTCGAGTGAGTCCATGCCTTGTTTAAAGATTCTGTGCATCTTATAAATCATGGTTTTACCTGAGCAAGAGTCCCTGTAAACGGATGATTACTTTCTTGGTAAGAAACTTTGTTACAGTGCAGTACTCGATTTTCCCCACATTTTTCACTTTCTACCCAATTGTGCTGCTTGGTCGACAATAGTTCAAAAACTAATAGGCCGATTAGGATAAAACTTGCTATTTATACTAATGACCTAATTACCAATTTTGCTAACGTAAAATCTCAACCTTAGTATAAAAATGACATTTTTGTTAATGTTTACTGTTATTTCACAGCCTTTTTGCATAATTTTTCAAAAACATTTCTTATTATAAAAATATACCAATAAAAAACGATTTAGAAAATATAATTGTATCTTTTCTTTGACTCTTTGTTATTGTATACACTTAATCAAAACAGCATAAACACTTATGAACTGTACTTCGAGGACACGCCATTTACATTTACCATTTGATTGCTGTTTTCATTGGCTTTATTACGGTGTTTAATTGTGCATATGCAGTATCATCTTAACTAACCAATTTACCATTCCAATATTGTAAACCGGTGCTAACTACAGCCACGTTACGAAGATGTAGTAGATATTAAATAGTATTTTATTGAAAACTGTAATGACATCCAGTCCATATCATAACTTAACCTTTTTAGAGAATCAGCATTGAAATGTTTCTCGATTTCTCACCTGAAGCAGTCCTCTGAACTGTGCTGCCAGTTTAGTAACCTCATAAAAGCGCTGCTCTTCGAGACCACGCCGGTGGCACCAACCACGAGATTCACCTCGCCTACCCCCGCTGTCAGCTTTCACCCGTAGCCAAGCGCAGTACAGAGAGAGCAGGGTTAGAGGGTCGCCATGGTCTGATTCATCTGGTTTTCTTGCTGTCTGTGAATAGACATAGATAAACATTTCATTATATAGGTACCTTGGAACATTCAGTCTAAACATTTTGGTATTTGGGGCTAAAAATTGATACTGTATTTGTATTATAAAGATTAGTTGTAGTTATAGTGTGTTTTTGTATACAAAAATATATCTAATTTTTCTGTATCAAAATTATGATATTATACAAAAACTGTTCAACCAATCCAAATTTTGCAGAAAGAAAATTTTAAGGTTTGATTTTTAACGCTATATGTTATACTTTCGTGTAGCAATAAAAAACAAATATTTTTTGTATAACTAATAAATTGCCTACGATTTCTTCTACAATGAAAACAAATTGAGGTGTCTTTATACAAATCAGTATTGGCCTTTATATAGATTGTATTGACAATATAAATCTCTATATTGCAACTCACGAGAAGTGACAAACAATTTAAACAAATCGAACACAAAATTAAAGGTATACAACGAAGTTCAGAACATTTTAGTGTTAATCCAATTTACATTATATTTCAAGAGTTGAAAATTGATATCCTATAAATACTAAAGGACAAATTTTTTCCACTATATGACCAGGTTTACCACAAATTGTAACATATTTGCATCAAAACTACCTCATTTTGTAAGTATGTAACTGAAATGTTGAGAAATCTGACATCGAAAAGCAGGTTACACTAGTGAAAAATATGATTTCATTAACACAAAGAACTGTTATACTACGACCATGGTTTGCCTTACATGCAAAGCAATAAAACCCGTTTCGTATAGTGATTTGCACATTGGCTATGTGCTATCGATATAAAGAACACCTGGTCAGTGAGTCACACGCTTTCTACTATTTACTAGTCCCTTGATGATCTAGTAAATAGTAGAACCTTAAACATAGTGACGTCACATTTGCCAGATGTCTAAATGAGAAAATTAAACATAGTGACGTCACATTTGCCAGATGTCTAATTGTCCTGGTAGGGTAATAAAAAAAATACTCTGTTAACAAAAAACATTATTCAAGTTAGTCGGCTATCGTAATCAGTGCAGGCGATTTACCTATTCTTGGAAATTGTTTGTGACCTGGCTAGTAAATGAACTAATTAAATGGACACTTTTCTTTGAGAGCAGTATTATCATTATTACCAACAATATAGAAGTTAAAAGACTTTAAATAAGACACGAGAACTTACTGCAAAAATTTATGGTGTAAGTTTAAGAATATTAAATAACATCAAGAAAGACAGCAAATGGTGAATAGAGTTGTCCCGTTGAGTTGTAAAGAAATTAATAAGCCTCGTCCCGAAACCGGTCTGAGGCATTATGACATTTTCATAGTTCTATCGTTTTACTTTAATGGTATACACCATTAGATGTCCATCAGTGAAAAAATATCGAAAAAATCAAAGGAACGTATTGAGGGTATTCGGTGTGGTAAAACCTCAATGAAGAAAATTTTGAAAGAGCTTGGTACAAAAAAGTACAAAACTACTCCGGATGGAAGAAATTGTTTGCGCTTGACTCAAGTTTTTAAGAAAGTTGAAGGAGTTGAAAGAAGGCGGTGAGACATGCTCAAGAATTTATCTTGATGAAACTTAGGTTAATCAAAATCATTCACTTAAACGAGTCTGCCTTGATGAAATTAATGAAAGCGGTCTAAATAAAAGTATTGGAGAAGGAAGCAGACTTATAGTTTGTCATGCAGGTTGAGCCAAATAAACAGTAACAACTATCATTCTGAAATAAACACTGAAGAATTTACTAAGTGGTTTCAGCGATTGCTATTGACCTTGGAAGAGTCATCCACAATCATTATGGATAATGTCAGTTACCGTTCGCAGCAAATTAATTGAACACCTGCATCAGGACCATTTTCGTATTTAGTCTACCTTAGACGCAGATGGTAGGGTAGACTAAATATGAAAATGGCTTCAGGACAATAAAATTGGACTCATCTCAAAATCTTCGACAAATGATTAAATTTTTATTTCATACTGACATACGTATATTAATTTTTATACTACTCGAATAAACTGAAAAGCATTTGAATAGATATTTGTAAGAAAGGAAATGTAGTGCCCATTTTTATGGTCAATACATCTTGAGACTTAGTTAATAATATTACTTGGACACTTTCGTTCGGCTTTCAAAAAATGATCAGATTATCAAATAAAGATGCCACGAGTGCGTTTAGCGCACGGTAGGGGAGGTCGCTCGCACGCATCGCTAATTTTTTATCTTTCTACGTGTTACATAAAGTTAAAATTATATTATTATCTGTAATTGCAACATAAAAAGGATCTAGGAAAAGAAAATTTTTAACCCATAATGTCGGAATACTAAAATAATGCGAGTGAAAATGATCGTTTTTCAAGTTGTGAAGAAAGTGATAGTGGGAGTGACATTGTGGTGCACTCACAATTTGGCGTAATGCAAATTTTGAGTGATAGTGATAATAGCGACGATAACAATTATTTTGCTAATACGGAAGATGTACCGGACTGCGAAAATACGATGTAACCTTGATTTCAGTTCCTGTTATAATTTTTGTTCACAACATATATTTCCATAATTTTCTTTGTATTTAATTATCCTTGTACAAGTTTTTATTAAGAAAATTCCGAAAAAATTATTAAAATTGGATTTTTTTAAATGACATCAAAATAAAAGATTTCTTTGGCATTTTTAAGTATATATGAGTAAAAAACCATGGCACTAAAACAGTTAAACCAAGAGCGCTGTTTTAAATATATTTTATGAAGGCAAAAAAAATGTGGTTTGTTAATTTGTTTATTTCATATTACTACAAAACATTTAATACAGAGCATAAATTCTATCGCAAACTAGAATCGGTAACTGATTTTAACTACCTGAAATATGGATTACGTTAATAAATGTTTCTAAAGAGGCTGTTGTTCAGGTTAATACCGCCAATTCAGCTGCAGTTACTGACAAAGTTAGGATTTTAAGTATAAATTTATCATGGCTTTACTTAATGGATTAATCAATATTATTTGAGTGCCACGTCATATTAGTATATAAAAAGAATTTTTTAAAAATAAAATAATATGTAGCATATTATGCACATAATTTTTTAAAATGTGTGAAATTTACATAAATTTGTTGACGGACGAACATATAGATTACATGAATAATTTTTATTGTTTTCAGTATAAAATAAAGATTGATCAGCTGAATAGTGCATCATTTGGACTTATAAGGAAATGTATACTGAAGTTCTGATTTTTTAAGCTCTTGTTTCTATTAACGCTATGTGGAATTTGTAAATCACTTACGTCTCAATTAATAAAATCCTTAGTTTCAATAGTAATTGAAATGTGTAATAAAATGCGTCACAAATCACCCCCTCTTTTCATCATCGGTAAATCAAAGCAACCTAGGTGTTAAAAAGGTGTATAGACTCTACCTGTTGATTACGACAATAATATGACGCTTCTTTGCATGACAAGGTTAATATTTAAGAATTGGCTGAGAAACTTAGTAAGAAAATGAATATTTAGGATTATTTTGGCTATGTATCCTGAGTTCCCCCCAAGTAGAATATCTAATCTAACAGCAATCACAATACAAACAAATGTCATAATATTTTTGATGTTTGATTAGTTTTAAATTGGTGTCCTTTAGGTAATAGTTTGTTGTTTATGCACACATATGCAAACTTATTTAAATTTATTAGACAGATATTTATATTTTTTAAGACCTCGAACAAAGTAAATATCATTTAAGTATCAAATAAAATTTTACAAAATTACTATTACTCACCTCACAATCCAAATCCCGATGCGCCCTGCTAGTGTAGGGTGACTGCACACCCAACACTGCTGCTAACGCCAGACTGCTGTCCCCTTTGTCAGGAGGGAGTAATACAGCTCCCAGAACTAGCGCTTTCGCTAGTGGCACTTCCACTGGCAGGTTTGATAAGGCACGACCAAGTGGAGTGAGTTTCTCATTGCTGGTTAAAGCTCCCTAGAATTTTTATTGTCGAATTATCAGATCTGCCCCTATATATACATACATACATGCTAACTTTTATGTTTATTTTCCTTATATTTATATTTTTATTTACTATGTCTTTAATTTAACATATATATGTATACATATAGCATACTACTACAAGACTTTTCAATCGACCATACCAAAATAATTTAAAAAATCACTTTTAAGGTAGACTACAATATAAAGCACCCTGGTAACCAACTGTTGGATATTGAAACAATCTGGACTGGCTAGGATTATAGTAAATACCCACATGCTGCTTCAGTTCCAACACTGCACTCTCGAGGCTTTCCTCAGGCGGGGCATCCAGGAAAGGAAAGCGTCTAACATCATTCATACCCAGTGATGTCATCAACAAAAGCAGACTTGCTAGTGGCACCCTGGATACTTCTGGAGTGCTGAATTCATCTAGGACTGCATATTCCTTCTCCGAGTATAGGCGGAAACATACACCTGGACCTGTGTTATGGAAATGTTGAAACAGAATAAGTATAAGATTTATTCTCTCAGTTCTGGTTTTTATTTATAAATCAAATTTTCAGTTTCATTGTAAATTAAACAGGCTATCTACAAAAAGTAGGATTGTGTATAATTCTTCAAATGTTGCAAGTTTATTAAAATAATATATCTGAAAGTTCTAATCTAGTATTAAAAATTTCTTCAGATTTTTCTAACTCTTAAAAATTAGAAAAAACCCTTAAAAAAACCTGAAAAATTAGAGAAAGGTGGGCATCACTTACAATATTAATATTTATCTTAATATTTTGCCAACAAAGCTTAAAAATGAAAAATAGTAAATGAAACGTCCATTTCATTTTGAAAGATCTATCCGACAATACCTCACTCAGTATGATGCATGATTATTTTAGACAGAAGAGTGGGTGCAATTAAAATATTTTTATTTTAATAGGTTGTGACATGTTAATTGGGATCGCCATATAAAGCAAGTATTTGCAAAATTTCATGCACTATTTGCACGCATTCTAAAACTATAGCAACTCTCTGGTCATGACAGATGGACAGACATGACGAAGTAACAAAGGTTTATTGTACCCTTACGGAGCCCTAATACAGTATTTTTTTCCTTACAGAGCCCTAATACAGTTTTTGGACTTTTCCGCTTCTGTCATTAAAGTTATTTTGTAGGTTTTAGCTGAAACATTAACATAATAATAGCAACAAAATCAGTTACATAGAAGTTGATATGCGAGAATTCCATACTTAAATGTCTATATAAAAATTACAATAGTAGAGAATGCAAATGCATATTTGCTATTACTCAGGTTTTAGCATATTTTTACAGATAATATTTGTTATTTTTACAGATCTTTACGAAATCTTATGGTGAAGGCTACAATAACAATTACAAACTCTAATGATGTAGTCATCAAAACAATCAATAGCACAATCCTTATCAGCACTCTTTTTGGTTTGCCTAGATAATACGCAAGTAAACACAGTGGCAAGCGAGACCAAAAGTTTATTCCACTCCTAACGTAATCCTCCCACAAGTCGATCAAATTATTTTTACAAGATGAATTTGTGATATCACTTTCTATGTAGGGTTTGCGCAATGTAGGGTTTGCGTAATTTTAATTGTCCTTCTTTTATCCGTACTATACTTCCAGAAGAAAAACTGTATTGACGTGAATAATAGAATATCCTGAAATATTAACATATGATGGATATGTATTGCACTGTCAAGTTCATCAGCAAATATAGATGCCGAAAACTAGCATGATAAACAAATCTTCATATTGCAGCACTGAACAAAAAAGATCTGCAGCAACAACTCAAAACAGCAGCAAATAGCAGTGTTTTCACTTTGAAAACCACGGTTCACAAGTGGCTTGGTCTATTTAAATAAGGTTGAGACTCAATTGAAGACAACCCCCACCCAGGACGGCTGATTGAGGTCACCATGTCGGATATTGTCGAAAAACTTGTATTGGAAAATGCTCACCTGAAGAGAAGCAACTTTCTGTATCAGTTGGTGTGTCAGATACAACAATTTCGAGAATTCTATATGACTATCTTGGCATGACTAAAATCATTGCAAGATGGGTCCCGAGAATGTTTATGCCGCAGCAGGAGCAACGAGTCGAGGCGTCTTAGGATTTTATGAAGCTATCTGCTGATGAACTTATGCCGATTTTGGAGAGAATTGTGACTGGAGATGAAACTTGAGTTAATCACTTTGAACCTGAATCCAAGCAAGAGTCGATGCAATGGCACAAAAAAAGCAAGAGGTTTAAAGTCTCAGAATTGGCTGGAAAATTTATAACAGTCGTTTTTTGGATTTGTGAAGAAATTTGATTCATTGATTGTACAGAAACAGTTACCACTATTACTGGAGAGTACTACGCTACCATATCGTATAAACAGAAGGAAGATTTCGAGGAAAAGAGACTCAGAAAACCGGCTAGGGGTGTGTTGCTTTTGCAAGACAATGCGCCGATTCACAAAAGCAAAGTTGTGATGGATGATGCTCATAAATTCGGGTTCGAATCGCTGATTCACTCACTTTATAGCCCCTACCTAGCTCCCAGAAATGCTTACTTGTACCCAAGCCTGAAAAAAGAATTCCGAAGAAGAAAATTTAAGGACGACTATGAGGTGAACAAGGCGATTTCAGTTCATTTTTAGGGCAAAGACAAAAAATATATTTTTATTCCGCGGACTTTTGGATCTCCCGTCGTAGCACCAAAATTCAAGTTCTGACTAGTGTCCTATATGGATGTTGAACATTTTTTCCAGCATATATAAAATATTTTAGGTGATAAGACACAACCTTGCCACTAAACATTTAGAACAACTCATAGTTGTTAATGTAATTATGAATAGGAATTGTTAAATGTATTTATTTCATTTTTAAATAAAGCCATTTATCATTCTGTTTGTTTTATTTTATAATGATTATAGAGCATATTATAAATAATAAATTCACCAGTAAGATAAGTTTAATGTGTGATGTTAAATTCCGACAGCAATTTTTTTAATGATTAAAGAATATAATAAATATTATATTCACAGATTATCGAATAAAAAACGGCATTTGTTAATAATTTTGTCATACTTTGTTGTGAATATAACCTTAACAAGTCAAAAAGCGAATTATTGTCGTAATGTGTAGTGATAGTCGTTTAAAAATAAGAATTTTTATTAAATTGACATTACCTGTCCTTCCAGCTCTGCCTTTTCTCTGTTCAGCACTTGCTTTTGATATCCAGAATTCTTTCAGACGTTGCATTCTGCATGTTGGATCATAACTCATTTCTTTAACCTGTTACCAGTATCAATACTATATTTAGTGTCACAAAACAAAAATGGAATAATATTTATTATTACATAACAATTGTTTGTAATTTTGCACATAAAAAATTAACAGGTATAGTGTTAGAGGCATGTTGTTAAATTAAGTAATCTTATTATATGTTGTGCACTTTTTAAAGTTATCTAAATAGCGTATGTCAGGTTCACCAGAATGCAATAATATTTGCAATTCAAAAATGTATTTTTTTTCATTTTTACCGACAACTTCATCCACATCAACTTACTTCTAAACTGGCAAGATGACTTTTTACACACATATGTTTCAATTAAAAAATTAATTAATGATCTAATTTACTATGGATCTAATAGCAATAATTTTATTCTTTCCGAGTCTTAAATTTTCTTAGCACTTTGTTGTTTAGAAGACAACGGTAGTCAACACATTAACCACCTTGGGCTGATGGATAAAATAATTTGAATATAATTAAAAAAAGGGTAAATTAATATATAAGAAGTCCGTGCTATGTTACTGTTCATGCATATATATATATATATATATATATATATATATATATATATATATGTATATAATATTTAAAACTATTCATATTATTTTTAAAGATTATATTACGAGCCCACATTACTTTTATTTCCTTAAAATTTTTCAAAAGCTTCGTCTGTAAACAAATGTTTTATTCATTTTTGGTTGATTTCAAGATTAATTTATTAATTTGGTGACTTTATAAATCTTTAATAGATGTAGCAATACTTTCTAACTTGCATAATTAAAAGAATGCATCAAATAATTTTTGAAGCGACGCGTCTTAACGGATGTTTCGGACATCACGAACAAACACGGCAATGAAATGCTCCTCATTGGCTAGGCAGAGTGTATTGTTGCCTATAGTGAATTGAGTGAGCGAGATGGAGTAAAGGGGAGACAAAATGCAACAGGCAGCACTACGTGCTGTCTCTCTTCCACCTTTGTTAGCTTTAAATATATATGTGCGTGTGAGTGAGTGTGCGTATATAGTTGTCCCAAAGAGAAAATGTGTGTGCATAGTACAATGAGCATGTAGTAGAAAATTATTCTCTCACATAAACAGTTCTATGGTATTTTTAATCTGTTTTATCTAATTACATTTTTTGTTAAGTGTTTTTTATTATGTTATTGTAAAAATGTCTATTATATATTGCTGTATCAATATATTATTATATCAATAATTGAAAATTTAATCTTATATTTGCAATGTGCAAGAAGCTTTGCTTCTGTCAAGTGTCCCACAACACCTCACATCTCTTTTTATCACTTTATGCCTCCATCTAAAGCATCAATTTTAAGGAATTTCTCACGAAGTTGTTTTACTGACAGTGTTTTCGATTTGCCAAAACTCTAAATATAAGACGTACCTTACCACAATCGACCACAAATCGAATGCCGTCAATTGTCACTGAAGTTTCCGCTATATTGGTAGACACTATGCACTTCCTCACACCTTCAGGTGGGTAATCAAATACCTGTAATCAACATGAATTTAGAATAAATTTTCTCATCATTTATATAATTTTTTTGCTTTCCCTAGTATGTATTCTTCTTCGACAGTTTGAATACAACATTGTGAATTCTTTCCCCTATGTACAATTTGCTACTTCCTACAGGTTACTAAATCTCAGGAAGATTTTATTATTCAATTACACAAATATATATTTTTCTAATCAACCTTAAGTATTGGTCTACTCCTTGTTGATTGACTACTTCTCAATTTGCTGTTTTTAGTAAAAGTTACTTAAAAACCTGTTCTATAAAATCTCCCTCGTCTGAATTCATTTTAGCTCAAATAACAAATTATCTAAGATTGAGCGTTGACTTTTCGTTCATAACGCAGGAAACGATTATGTTTTGCTAACATGTTTTGTTAGATTTTTGGCGCAGGAGATCCACCTTTACTTATACACACTTAAGCATACATAGATTTTCTATTAAACTATTTACAAATATTAGTATTATTCTCATCATGTAAATATATAAATATATTGTCTATCTTCCATGAATATAATAAATTATACATTTTAAAATACAAAATAATTTTCAAAGTTGATTTAAATCATTTGTGTAAAGTTTCTATAAAATTTTTACAGACTCAACTATATGTCAACTATAACTCAGAAACTAGTAAAGCCACTTGGCTGCGATAATTTTCGTTGTAATTTTATTATATATATAACTATTGTGAAAACTTTTCAGATATTCAAAATTAGCAGTTTAGCTGGTAGGGGGTGCAGACACGTAGTTCTAACAAATACAACCACTTTATAGCTTAGTATTTTGTAACCGTTTCCCTGTGTCAAAAAAGTGCACATGACATAGCCTCAATATTTTTGAAACAACGATGCGACAACACGATAACAACGACAATGAGATATACAAATAATAAAAATGCACTGCTCCTTTACATGGTGCCTGCCACACAAAAACTTTTAAAATGAATTTATTCTATAACTTAGGCATTACAAGTTGATTTATCTACTTTAATGTATCTAATTGATTCATAGGGCAAACTTTTGTTACGAAAGCAATCTCTTACAGCCAAATAGAACAGTCCAACCCTGCTCGAGGAGTGGCAAGGAATCAAACACGGGTCCCCTCGGTGCAGCTTCGCAATCTAAGGCCATATACCTTGTGATCAACCCAACACACCACGGCGACAACAATAACAATGACAACAACGATTAATATAAATAATCAGGCCAAATTCCAGCTTTATAGTACTAATACTTTGGAGGAGTGGCTGGGAATCAAACCCGAGTTCCCACGGTGCAGCCGCGCAATCTAAGGCCATATACCTTGTGATCAACCCAACACACCACAGCGACGACAATAACAATGACAACAACGATTAATATAAATAACCAGGCCAAATTCCAGCTTTATAGTACTAATACATTGGAGGAGTGGCTGGGAATTAAACCTGGGTCCCCACAGTGCAGTCACCCAATCTAAGGCCATATGCCTTGTGATCAACCCAACACACCACGGCGACGACAATAACAATGATAACAACAATTAATATGAATAACCAGGCCAAATTCCAGCTTTATAGTACTAATACTTTGTGAGTAAAACGACTGTGACATACAGACAAACATGGCGAAAATATAGTTTGAGTACAGAACCCTAAAAAAATTACTCAGTGGATTGTAATGAAATATTCATTGATTGTTAGCTTAAGGTTTGGTATAATATATAGGTTACATGATATAATGTTTCAGCAACGCCTTATTTTGAAAAGTTATTGAATAAATAAATCTATGTCCACGAAAAGTTTTTAGTATTTAATAAATAAAAAAATATAGATTAAAATATTAGAAAACAACTAAGGAATATATCATTAAGACTCTTTAAGACAATAAGTGGTTGCCTTAAACAAATTTAATAAACATAATTGTAAAATCATATATTTTTTTAATTTACGACACTTACAAATGAAAAGACTAATCTTTTAACTCAGAAAATTGTAAGTAATAAACATTAATAAAACCTGTAATAATAAAATGCTATTAAATTTTTTTAAACATTCCGTTCCAGTCAATTACAAACTATCTTCAATTCTGTAGCTCTTCATATTACATAACCCTTTCTTTTCCAGCAATTACTTTTAACGGTATCTATTTATAAACTAAGTATTCATAAATTACAAATATTAACTCAACATAATGTAATATTCCCATCTCACCATTCTACTATGCATCTGTAATAAAAACATCAATATTTTTATATATAAACTTTCTAAACAAAAACTTATTCACAAAATCAGAAAAGAATTGAAAATATGACGATAAGAAAACATGAAAATCAGAAAAAAATGACGATAAGATTTCCTTTTTCATACATACTTATGCAAGTTGCATACATAAGATGTTCTTATATCAAAGTTTCATTTCAATTTGTACTATCTTACCTTATCCTGTTCAGCAATTGACAGACTGCTGTGAAGTGGTAAGACAATCCATTTTCGGCTCTTTTCTGTGTACTGCTGGGCTGCTTCGCACACTGCTGTTATCTCCTTCAGGCCAGACTGGAATATCAGTAAGTCACCCTTCTCATCACCTGAGTGACATTTATTTTTCTTTATTATGTTAATAGCATTTTCTAAACAAACTATTAAAATCAACTTCTATAAACAGTCTTCTTTATAAGTAATAATCTTTACCTTAAGTCAAGTTAAGAAAGGGAAGGTGAAGCTTAGGATGTTTGTTTTTGGAACATTATTACCAAACAATTTTATAATAATGTAAAATATTATTTTTTTATTGTGTTCTTTGATTTTTTCAACCATTCACTCAAAAATTATACTTAGTTTTTTTCTTCGTTTTCCATATTTATTTATAATACTGAAACTGTATTTATATTTTCCACATGTTAAAAAATGAACATAAATTGTTTATGGATCATGATAATAGGGCAATGTGATTTATCTAATTATGACAATGTGAAGATCGAAAATGTCACGAGTGATCAAACTGTATAACATAATATGTGAACATGCCTGCAAATGCTATACCTATGGGACACAATATATTATCAAAAAGAAACTATTTATTTAACAAATTTTTATTAGTACACTTAAAATTTTTTTTAGTACATTATTAAGAATTTCAAAAAACAATATCATTATTTTTTTTAATTAATTTTATTGATTGCAATTCTTTTGTTACAAATAAATTCAATTCCTTCTGCAAAAATTAGATTTGCAGTGATTAGGCTGCAGCATTATGGGTATGTTCCACTAGCTGATTGCAATGCTCAAAATGCTCATTTTAATGTTCCACTTGGTGACCACGGTTGTTGTAGCAGTAATCAAAATGTCATTGTTCATGACTGCTTTGAGCAAATGCTGTACCAAAATAGGTCATTGTGCTCATTCATTTGTCAATTTGACTTAGACACCTTGATTATGACGTTTACATAAGTAAGTTAATTTGCTCAATACATGCAATTTCTTCATAATTATGAATATGCATTGTTCATATCCTGTTTTTCTGAGAATGTAACTGGTCAATAAAATAACTAACTAATCTAATGGCAATTAACTAAGTCAGTGGCCATACTACTTACTGAGCTCTCCTTAATGCATTAATCTATTCCATATATATTTCATATATATTATAAATGGCCACAATCATCTCATTCTGCCTTTTAGTTTGCTATATAAGTCCTCATAGTATATACAGTATATATTTTCACTAAATAGTGCCACTTCTATCCGTAAGGTTGTATCGTGAGTAGATTACAATACACCTATTTTTTTTAAAAATCATACCATTTTCTTTCCGAAACTTAAAAATGGTTATAAATCATTAACATAGAAATGCATCAACCTATATCTCTTATTTTGATAAACGTAAGAAATGTGACAATTTGCATAAATACCCTTCTTATCGATGCGATGGTGGATTTAACTTTTCTAACTATCCCTTTCATCAGCATAATTTTACCAAAGAAAGTTATAAAAAAGAAAAGGATAAAGGATAAAACTGGTAAGTGTTCAATCTCAAAGTAGAGGTTGTTTACAATTTGTAAATAAAAATTATTGCCATTTAAAAATCTTTAACATTCATAATTTGCCCAAATATCTAAGATCATAAAAAATTCTTTCTCAATTATTAAAATAAACTTTTATGAATTACAAAAGAAGGTTATAAAAAAAAGGATAAAGGATAAAACTGGTAAATGTTCAATCTCAAAGTCGAGGCTGTTTACAATTTGTAAATAAAAATTATTGCCATTTGAAAATCTTTAACATCCATAATTTGACCAAATATCTAAGATCATAAAAAATACTATCTTCAATTTTGTATGAAAAAAATTATATGAATAACTATTAATACGATTTAGATAGATTATAATTTGCTTCTTAGTAATAATATTAGTCTAACTTTAATTACAATTTGAAAATAAATCTCCATGGTTTATTTATTATTGAATACGACAACACTCACAAATGTCTATTTAAACCGATTAACCAATCGGAATGTTTTAACATTTTTGAAGAGATTGTTTTTAAAAGATAGCTGATTCATGTTTAAATAGTGCACATAAGTGGTTTTTGTTAAATTTTTGTAATATGTTGTAAAGTGAATGGAATTAGTAAATATGTAGTTTTTTAATACAAGCAATATTTGGACATGATTTTAATGTATGCCGAATGTAGTTATAATACTGGCGAAGCCCTTAGGATGTAATATTGGTGAATCCCTTAGGATAAAATTTAGGTAAATGCAGAAATATATTCTAAAACAAAATAATTTTAAATTTAATTATTGTGTATGCGTGAATCAACTAATTTTCAAATACAAATATAATGGATATCATGAAATGATATGCGTACTTAGTAAAATAATAAATTATTAAAGGAAGCAAATGTATCGAATTAAGCGCACATCTCTTTTACTTTATTTCATTAATTTACTACTTATTACCATCGTAACATTTAAGTGAAGAATACGAAAATAATTAAGAAGCCTATGCATTTGTTTTCTAGTTTTTTTTTCAACAGTCATTTATGACAATTCGTCATTGTCATTTATGACAATTCATCTTGACATTTGACTATGTTACATATTGCAAACTGACAATTGGGCCTATTTACATAGATGCTAATTTACACAGCATGCTAATTTACACATAATTATGATTTCGTACAAAATTTAAACTTTACTTTATAAAATAGGCGACTGATTAAAAAAAACATTTAGCCGAATTAAACTTGATTAATTGCACAATTGGTTGAAGTGGCACTATTTAGTGAAGATACACCTGTATATACCTAATTTAATCAAACTGTGTCCTACTCATCTAATCTTAGTATCTATCTACTGGCCACACTCTAGATATATTTTTTTTACTTAATGAAGCTCACTATTTATGTTAACTCTATTTTGGTGATAATTTGTATTAGTAATTGTACTTTAATATATAACATGAAAGCTGATGAATTTCTTTAAGATAATATCAACTACAAATGAAAAGAAATCATCATATCCACACCTACTTTTGTATTTGTTGTCAATTAATTGCATTATTTGGACGTAAGGTTGGGGATCCAGTCGATCTGATTTTGATGGCTTTCCTTCCACAAATATCGGTTTGTAATTCAGTTCAATAGGGTATAGCCGCCCTGGAACCTGAAAATTATTCAGTATAGGCTATCATTAGGTTACTATTGTAAATTAATATAGTATTTATTTAAAGGAAAACCAAATTTAAACATTTGTATTTTTTTAATGCCTTTATTTAGATTTTGTTTTCCTTACAATACTAATTTTACAATATATTTACAAAATAATTGTGAATACATAGAACAATTTAATATAAAATTAAAGGATGGGTGTCGGTAATAAGGAAAATTTTCCCCTAAAAAGGTTGATTTAGTTTTATTAGTCTATGTTGGCTAGAAGTCAATATTGCTTAAAAAGAAAGGTGGAACAAAATACAATAATTTGATACACAAGTAGCAGATAAATTTCACAACCATACAAATCAATACTCAATAAAAATCATACTGCAGAACAAAGTTTAAAAGACATAGACAACATTAATTATTGTAAACTATTGTATTTTTGATGCTTGCACATGTGTTTCGGCGAGAGGTTTTTTTAATAAAGAAATACATGAGTATTTAAGAAGTCACAAGAAAATTTGTGAATCAAAGTGTTACATGAAACAATACTGAGTGGTCGTCATTATATGGATTATTGACTAGCGTACCAGCCTACAGCTTTGACAGTAGAAATAACTATGACTTAAGTAATTTTATATATAATCAGCTTTTAATACAGCTTTTTTGAAAAAGATATATTTCACAAACAAATGATATTATTTTTATATTTTTTAACAAATTTATTGTAATCTAAATTGGTCTTTAAAAAGTGACATGCACCTGCGTCCTTTGGTCTATATTAAGATATGCTCTGTACTAGGTCTGTATGAGGATAGGTACGTATTAGGAGATGTTATAGGTCAGAAATGTTGGCCAATTTTAGTGATTTTCATTCCTATAATTGGTAAACTGTCAAAATAGAGGCATATTAATTTTTCCCAATGATTTGATATTAAGTTCACAGACATTAAGTTCATATGAAAAAAATGGCAGAAACCACAAAAATTTACAGTTTTTGAAGAAAATCTTAAAAGTAATCTATTACTAGTATCTTAAGTCTTAATAAAAAATTTAAATAGAAATGAAATATAACAAATTTTATTGATACCTTATGGAATACACATTGAAGTACCAAAAACTTATTAGTGTAGTTCTGTCACAGCATATAATTATTATCAACGCTAAGAGGTTTTTCATCTATATTAAAATGAGTTGAAAGTAATTAAAATATATCTTTATGCTATGACAATATTATAAATGAAGAAGAAATAATGAGGGAAAATTGTGCTATGAGTTCATATTCTATGCAATGCAAATTCTACGGGATTTACAATTATATAATAAAAATACTTTTCATACCATTAATTTTTTGAAGAATTACGTTAGCTAAGCCATGAGCACAATGTTAGTATATTAGACATTAAAATATAAATTACTTATATTTGTTATTAATGAAATGCCCTTTTTATTCAGATGCTATAAAATTCCGATGAAAAATTATAATATTTCTTTTTCTAGTTAAATTTTTAAGAACTCAGTTAAAAACATTCTTTCATTCAACTGAATTCTAATTTAAATAATAATTAATTTTTGTCTATATACAGGCTGTTAAATTGATATAGCAATCCGGCTTTGTAAGCACATCAAGTGCCACACAGCATCATAAACGTGATAAAATGCAACATGGTATGGTAAAAATTAGTATAATTTTGGAGAAAGAAAAATCTATTGTACTGATAGTATATTGCGTTATCTTTTATTTTTCATAATGGTTCTATGTATGATAATGGAATGTTTAAATGTAATGATTGAGAACACGTTGAAATTAAAATAAAATTTATTATTGGAATACAAATTACTTCTTCGTAACAAAAGCCCCAATGCAACAAAGGGAAAAGAATATTTTTGTTTTCTATTTTCATGAAGAACTGGATAGAAAAAAATTTCTTTTAACTGAACTCTTATTTTCAACAGCATATGTCACGGTTGATCACAGATTTAAAAGATCATCTTTAAAAGCATCTCCAACTTTTATAGTAGTAATGTCACAAAATATTTTCTCCGGATAGAAAAACTATGGCTTACCCATTTTACTGTGATGAGCATTCTTGGTAAGATGCGTTAACTACGTCTACAATTCATATATAGTAGGTTCTTTACTGTTATTTGTTCATTAGTTATGTTAATTACGAAAGTTAAACATAGTTTAAGTGTACTCCGTTGAATGCTTCTCATCTCTATGTATAATTACACAAGTTTCAGCCATAATCCATCATAAAGTTTATAATTTATTCACATTTATATTTGATATCAATACAGAAATTATTTCCATAGATGTAAACTATTTTCTAGCTTTCTTCATTATATTTTCTTTTTATTTAACTTCATGAGGATAAATATAACTTGATATTTCCAAGTATCTACCCTGTATACCCAAGTATAACCCTCAATTATATTTCTCAATATAAATTTTTTTTTAATTGACATCCCAGATATATATAAAAAAGAAAAGATGCAAGAAAATCATTAGCAAGTACAACTGTAGAATATTCAGTATAATAGAATGTATTTCAAAATGTAAAAAAAAAGTTTTTATTTATTTCAATAAGAATATTTAATATAAATATAATTATGTAAAACTACATTACTTATTAATTAGCTTATTAAAAATCATTAGCAAGTACAATTATAGAATATTCAGTATAATAGAATGTATTTAAAAATATAAAAAAGAAGTTTTCATTTATTTCAATAAGAATATTTATATATAATTATGTAAAACTACATTACTTATTAATTAGCTTTGAACGGGTGCTACAGTATGGTAATAATTTCTTGGAATAATGAAAAAATGACGATAAAATTTGTGTTGCTCCTAGTTGAGTTAAACTTAGCAAAGTGTCAGTGTAGACAGTGAATGAAGATTGATTACATTGTTCATCCTAAGGCTCCTAAGCTATTCTCCTAAGTCCTTTTTTTGTTTTTTAATTAGTTAGTAATTATACTTTGTGTTTATCGATTTTTTTGTTCACCAATTCTCTTATCAATAGCAAATATAATAATGTATAGTCCCTAAAATTTACTCCTCGCTTGCAATGTCAAGTTAGCATTCGTATCTTCGTGTCCTGGAACAGACGTCGGACAAAGAAAGACGCTATTTGTTGGTTATATAGAAATAAATTGTTATAGCAAATCAAACGTAACACACGCCCTTTTTTTAATTCAGTGTAAAAAAATATTACATGTAACTCTTATTAAAACACCCAATTTTAACACACCCAGAGTGCGGTGTTTACCTGCAGTGGCGATGTCTTCGCAGCTGTTCACGGTTTTTTTCCCCAAGCGGCGCTGAACAATGTGCACAAGTATCGCGTGAACCAAAAAGATGACAAATAATTACGAATATTATTTTCAATTTTCTGAAAAAAAGTCATCTTTTAAACTTTATTTTAACGACATCCAACTATTTTTCAGTCTAGGAATAACTTCTTTCTTTGGCCGACACTTTTTCCCGAACACCGTAAATATTAAATTTTGAGAACTGTATGTATTATGTATATAGTTAAATTCTATTCTTATAGCTGTATATAGTTAAATTCTGAGATAGGCACATAATACAATTAATTAGTAGCTTGACTCCACAGAACAATATATAAAAATTTATAAATTCATAGTATGCATTACCTGTATGACAATGGCGCTCTCACTAGCAAAATATTCTTCAAACAATTTGATATTGATGGTTGCCGACATGAGGACAAGTTTCAAATCTCGCCTATTTTGTATCAAACACTTGAACACACCTAATAAAAAATCTCCATGCAAATGTCGTTCATGAATTTCGTCTAATATAATAACATCGTAAGAAGACAGAACCGACTCTGAAGATATCTGTGAAAGTAAAAGTTCAAGTTATCCTTTTAAATCGATGAGCTTTTAAAAAATAAGTGAGAATAAGCGGGCTTTCGTAAGCTTTGCTATAAATAGATAACAATGATATAAAACATTCTTTATATATATTACCTTCAAACTGTATGATATCATTCACTATAGTTCTTTATTAACAAATTTTTATTTAATGTTGTAATCACTTTTTTCTGTCATTTGAAGTTCTCCATACCCTCATGGAAACTCAATATCGGATGTTTATGATATAATATAACAATTTTGTAATACTCACATGAGTATTTAAAGTAATTCAAAAAATATATGACATTAAATTACACAATGAAACATAAAGAACACAAAGAAATGCAATCCAACTTTAATACAAGGTTATTCAACACACAGAATATGCTGATAGTTTGAACTAGCCTGTGCTGGGTCATCCAAAGTTAGAATGAATTTTAAAGATTATTTGAAAAAACTAAAATTTGGTACAATATTGACCACAAGTTAAACAACATGCTTTATTTAATTTATTTTTTCAACAAGTCGAATATTTAGAGTTCCGGCAGTTGGCGGATCATGTCATTCCTAATTATCTTTTTAAAGCAGAAAATAAATTTATTGAATTTATTTGCAATGAATTGTATGACAAAGTTTCAATGAAGCTTAAATGGTGAATTAAATTATTATCCTGTAATATAATTATAACAAATTAGCTCTAAGATTTTTGTAACAAATAAGACTAAGATCTGTCATAATGATAAAGTTTAATTATGAATAAAAAATAATTAATAACAAGTATTAATAACATTCTTTTTCTAATACCTTTAATATCTGATAATGAATTAAAAAGCTCTATTTAAAATCTGTCATAAAAAACGAATGTGGATCTTGATTTTAGCAGACACCCGCAGATGCAGATACAGATACAGATATCCAACACACCAATACTTGGTACACAGAGTGACTATTTCTTTAAGCAGTGTTTAGATCAATAGAACTTGAGTTTCTGAGCGAAAATTTCAGAAAGAAAGGGATCGCTAATTTTTATAAATAGGAAATTCTTCATAAACAAAACACGGCTATCACAAATAATATATTGAAGATCATATAGATAAAATACAATTTAGCAATGACTAATAGCTTCCAGAACTACATTAATGCATATAGATATTATAAACATTATAAAATATGGATGTGTAACCCAATAAAATTCTTTTTGAATAGTATTTTCTTATTACATACAAAATTTCCAATTTAAATTGTGTCTTAAAACCAGAAATGTAAACCTTCCCACTATTTGATTACAGTTCATGCTGCTCTACAGAATGTTTTTTAAACTGGACTTTCTTCTAGACAATTTTCAGACAGATTTAGATAGTGTCACATAAAGTACTATCAAGTGTTATACTAAACACTATTTCACTAACTTTCCATAAATACATACACTAACCTGGCGCAGTAATAAACCTTCTGTAATGAAGCAAATCTTAGTATCCTGTGATTTGCTCCTTTCGAATCTTATTTGATAGCCTACTTCAGCTCCAAATTGACTAAGGGACTCGTAAGCAACACGTTTAGCCAAAGAGATGCAAGCGATTCTTCTGGGTTGAGTGCAAGCTGAAAAAATTATTAGTTATATATTAGTATTTACGACTGCGTTCTATCAGGCTAGTTGATGTGTCAATAAGTTTAATGAAATATATCATGAATAACAAGAGTAATATTAAACATACAATAGCTAGAACATATAATAGCTACAATAATAGATGTGGACAAATATTATAGATACTTTTTACCCACATCACAAAACAAAAACGTATCATATTATTTAGGTGGTGTATAAAATTGGCTTAAACCATCAAAATGCATCTCATAAATTATCAAAATGCATCTCAAATATATTCAATAATTAAGAGAAACAGTATTACTAAAATATTTGCTTTATTTTGTTAACTTGCTCTTTACTGAAATTTCATTCCGATCTGGGGTATTTTGTTAACGCATAAAATTTAATGTAATTTCATTTGAATATACTAACCAATGCTTCGAAAACCACCTTCAGATAAGTATTGCGGCACCTGTGTTGATTTACCACATCCAGTGTCTCCAGCTATCACAATAACCCTTTCATTCTTTACAGCAGCAATGATTTCATCCCTGAAAATAGATAGATTTTTTGGCCTTATACATTTGTATGTGTATGTATATAAAAAATTGTTTGAGGCACGAGATCGCTTATGGATATGGATTTATAATTATGGATTATAAATAATTTGTAATAAATTATAATTTTCTACGATTTACTTTATAGTCCTTATTATGAAATATTGGATTCATGCTATTAATACATCCAATATAATCCTGATTTTTTCACATTTTTTTATATTGCTGAAAGAGAGAGGTGTATGACAATGATTTTAATACTTTTTGAAAATATCAAGTTCAAAAAAGTTTCACATATATGTTTAAATGAATATTGTATTTCTCATTTTCCAAGTGCATATTTGATATACCACACTAAAAAACTGGAATTAAAAAATTATTTAAAATGTGTTTATTCCGCCCCTCCCAGTTACCCATATTGGTAAATGGAAATTCAGATTATTGTACTTTATGTATACATCTGAGTCATTATTAAATATTTTTATATACAAACCACAATGTCTGTTGTCCATCTGTCTGTTTGCTTATAATTTGAGTTTTACTAGGTGGATTTTGATGAAGTTTCCACTCCCATCAAGCGTGTTTATCCAGGAATTTTTAAGTATAAAACATTAGTTTAGATGCTTAAGTTACATAGGTTTATTAATATTTGTGAGATGTCAATGCAGGTATAGAGCAGACATGAAGCACTACGGATGGCGCAATGACGATAGCGACACTGGAGATCAGGAGAATGCATTTTATCGGGAGATATTCAAATTTATCATCAGTCATGGCAGTTGTCAATATCAAAACTTCTACACAAGCTAATATAATAGAACGAAAACTAGTAGGATAATATATGTCAAAGTTTGCCTCTCTGTCATGCAGAGAGAGTAGGATTGAACATACGGACAAATAGGGAGCAGGAATAACACAGAGTGGGTTCCACAAGAATTCTGTTTTCCCTGTTTTAATTTTTTAATATAAAAGATGTTTATATAAACATTCAAGATACAAATATAAAGATATAGATGGCAACGGCCTTGGCCGCCAAGTGAAACGATACAGTGAGGAACGTACTCTATGTAACATAAAAGTATTTAATGTACGAGAATCAAGATGTAAAAAAAGTAAAATAAAAAAGATAAAAATGAAAGTAGAACGCTTTCTCTAATGGACTAATTTAAATGAAGTCATAGCTCTGTTTGGCAGCAGGTTAACAAATTAAACTTACTACAATATCTTACTAGAATTGGGCTGTTTACTTACTTAAATTTGGCAACTGGTAATTCAGCTTGTGCCTTTCTTAGTTTCTTTAATTTATTAAATTTTTCCTTATTCTTAAAATCTACATATAATGTTATGACAATTAAAAATTGTTTATAAATATCTTCTGTCAACTTGTACCGACCATCACCACGCTGGAATGCATTTGATTGAAAATTGGAATTTAAACCTACTTTAGTTTTAAATATAACACAATGTTCTTTAGAAAATTGTTGAGGCACTCCAAGTTCATTAAGCACATATTTATCGTCGATATTGGAAGATAAAATAGGTTTGTTATTACTTTTTAACATGTCTTCATATTTCCTAATGAATTTCCAAAAATCGTCGGCGTCTGGTATAATACTAGTATTAGATGGATCGTTAAATATTATACGATTTAATTGTTGTTTATAATTTTCAAAGGAAAATGTCGGTTCATCAATACGGGTTTGTACTGGCGGCGCTTTATTCGCGTTTGATGACTGCGAATTTGCACCAGAATGGTCTTTCCGGTCGTCATATTTTCTCTTATGTTTGTCTTTTCCGCTGTCGGATGAACTTGACCGCCTTCGTTTATGCCCGTGCTTGTGTGAATTGTACATTATCACATAGTTTTAAATGTAATAAAATTTTGTAGCGGAGACACAGAAGTAAACAAACTTCAAAGATAACCTAAACCTGTCAAATTTGTTTACGGTATGTTATTTTAGGATCATGAATGTGATGCCGTTTCCGTTACGAATCTGACGGTTCACATTTAATTCATATTTTACTGCTAACTTTTAATAATTAAATATTTACAAATGACGTAATTTGAATTTAATATTTAGAAAATATATAATATTTATTATCTTACTAACTACATAAATCTTCCCTAATAATAATAATTAATTGCCTGGCATCTCGAGGCAGACATTTTATATTTTTATGGCATAATTTATGGATATGCATGACTTTAATGCCAAATAAATCTATCAAATTAACTTCTTCATGTTTCAAATCTTTCTTGGACTTCAAAAATGAAAAGATCTCAATTAAATTGTTTTTCTTTTTATTGTGTCTTTATACTGACCACGAAAATTGAAGTCACATCATAAAATTCTTCAACACTGAGCACCACAAGTGCCGCGATCGAATTTGAATGATATAGGTCTAATGTAAGACACGACTAAGAGAGACATAAATTTTCTCTTTAGAAAAATCAGAGTACAAAGATGGAGCCGGAAGGTGGTGATAGGAACACTTCAGAAATGATGAGCAAACTTATAGAATTTAGACTCGTTTGCCGTATAATGAGGTAAGCACGAAAGTAATAAAGCAAAATAGGTAGGTACGTAGATAAAGGCATTAAGACACATTTTTAAACAGTTTTGTTTTGCTTCATATTCCGTATGTTGTGTTAGTTGATTTGAATCTTGCGATCAATTTTTCAATTTAATTTACTTAGCCGATTCTCATGTAATGAAACATCGCATATGTATTTAGTCCCCGCGGCAATACAACGTTATGAATTTTAACCTTTAATCGATATTAGCTGCAGGTGTATTGATTGCCTAAATCTTGTGAGTGAACATTTGCTATTTTTCAATTAGTATTGCGGGTCTCACGCACAAACTCTGTCATTGAACTTCGGACACCAACTTAGACATAACTCCTCAAGTTTCTGAGGATATTCAATTTATAAATTAGTGTTTTGGGTTTCAAGCTTTTTCTTTGAACTTTGGATACCAATTCCTCAGCCTGTGATGCTGCAATGGTACGGCCAGCTTATATTACGAGATTTGACGATTTTAAATTGGTAAAGTAGGTCATGACAATTATTTCAGTCATAGGATAAATGTAATAGTACTAAAAATCACACTAAAAAGTTAAAAATTCCATAAAGTTAAAAAAACATTTTTGTTTCTCTCATGAACTAAATAAAATTGCGCTGAAAATTTTACACTCTTGAGTACATGTACACAAACCGTTTAATTTAAAAAGCTTTTTAACCTATATTTTATTATTGTGTACGTTAAATAAACCCCCGTAATTAATACCTCCTCCCGTAATTAATATACCAATTTGGATGATTATTTGTTTATTTGTAAGAGTATCAAAATAATGTAGTATCACTAATTAACTATAATTTGACCGTGGAAATTAAGGATAAACCATTGAATTCCCCAACATTGAACAGCACACTGATTGTGATTGTGTTTGGATGATATAGGTCTAACGATAATCTAATAAGTTTTGGCACGACTAAATGACGACATAAATCTCTCCTTTAGAAAAAGTAGAGTATAATGATGGAACCAGAAGGTAGTGACATGAACTCTTCACTGATGAAGAGTAAACCCATCGAGTTTGAATTCGTTTTACTTGTTTTTTGACATAAGCAAAAAAATGACAAAATAAATGAGTAAAAAAGTATGTACACGTACAACAAAGGCAAGAAGCAACTAAGATATTAGTAAGAAGATAGATAAAGTTAGTAGGTATAAGCAGATGCATGAAGTAATCAAGTAGTACGTATGTAGATAAGCAGATGAGTAAATGTATACATGTGTATAAAAAGACATTTAGCAATTAGAATATTAGTAGGCAAACATATGGTATATGCAGGTTAAGTACTGACTACGGTGAAGCCAAAAAAGGGAGTGTAATTAATGTTATTGAATTAATATTCACTCGTGACATTCTGAAGTGACGTGGTAATCGTAGCCACTATAAAAAGGGAAAATAAAACTTTTACAAAAATATTTAACCGATAAAATAACTAGCGAATAAGAAGTGCACTGAAAAGTGTAATAAATTTGCAAAATAATTTTAAAAGTTTTCGGAATTAATGCCGAGTAAAATATTGCATCATCTGTAAGGGTTCAAGGTCATAAAATTTTTCAGTGCGCTTTCTATTCGGCAGTATTTGAAATTGATTCAATGTTTTTTTGTGATAAAAATAGTCGTAATTAAGTGACACGTACATTAATTCTCAGAGTTTTTTTGGTTTGGAAGGAGATGGTTTCGTAAAGGTCTCATATCAATGTCGTCAGAACTTAATGATGGACTATGAGTATATCCTAAGGAAAAAAAAAGTATTTTTCCGTTGAGAACCACCTAAAAATGTATAAAATGAGGTGGCAAATAAAGTAACTCCTCCAATTTTCTTTCTATATATTTCATGCAACGGGTTAGATTAGTTGAAAGTGAAAGTTACGGGGATACCAAATCATTTCTTTTTTTAGAATTTTATTTTAGGGACTTCTAGACATATTGTTGAAAATATACAAAAAATATTTATATTTCTTTCTCTATTTTCAACACTGAGAAAATAAAAATTATAAGAGCGTTACTAAAAATTTGTCTAAAGTTTACTGAAAACTTGATGTTAAATTTAATAGTTTTTGCGATTACTTTAAATTTAATAGATTTTGTTCACGGGGTTCACGGGAACTTTATGATTAAGAAAGATGTACTAGATACACTATTAACATGGTGAAAAATAATTTTAATATTTGTAAATAGGTCAAAAGAAATACTATATACCCATAAAGGTATAAGTTCTGCTACTAATTGACAGTTTTATTTATAGTTTATTAGTGTTTTATACTCAATATCTATATCTCCAAAACTGAGAAAGTAAAAATTATAAGAACGTACACAAATTTGTCTAAAGTTTACTGAAAACTTGACTTTAAATTTAATAGATTTGCGATGACTTTAAATTAGATCTCGAAATGTTCACGGGAACTTTATGTTTAAGAAAGATGTAATAGATACACTATTAACATGGTGAAAAATAATTTTAATATTTATAAATAGTTCAGTAGCAATACTATATACCCATAAAGGTTTGAGTTTAAGTTCTGCTACTAATTGACAGTTTTATTTATAGTTTATTAGTATTTTATACTCAATATATATTAAAATTCCGACTTCGGTACTTTTTTGACGAATACAACGTTTTCTTCATTGTTGCTCAAAAGTAAAAAGAGACACAATAACCAGTTTGTATTTTAAATACATATATAAGAACATGTTATGTGATCGAACAGGCGCCAAAATATTTGTTGAGATCCATGTAAGTAGTGTTAGAATTACAAACATACAAACATGTAGACAAGGATACAAACATTCCATGTAGTATTTTTTTCGTATTTTGTTCCTTTTATACCAGATATAAATGTTGTGTAAGTTTTTCCCAAACTTATTTATAGTGATCCCTGTTCTCTAGTTATGATTGTATTTTTTTGTCCATAATAACACAATAAAAATAAAACTTTTTGTTTGTTTGTCTTTCTTTGACGTTTAAACGACAAAATAGGTTTTAGTGAAATTTTGCATATAGATAACATATGTCCAAAATTAAAAGATAGTCTACGTATAATTAAGTTATTATTGCAAAAAACTGAACACTAAATACAAAAGCTAAAATAAAATTATTTCCTCACACGAACAACTGAATCCATCGCTATTAAGTTAATTTTTGAAAGTAGTAAGACTTGTTCCATTTAATGAACCAAATGCATCTGTTAATTATAACATTGTATTTTATTGTATACTACTAAAGCATAATTTGTGCGGTGCGTAGAGTTACAATGATGACAAATCTAAAGTTAGTTCTGGCAAATTACTTTAAAAATATTATTTATTTCGTAACTACAGAACGGGCTGAATTGATTGAAACTGAAATATATACATATTTCTTTGAATTTTTTTTACATTTTCTTAATACCACCCGATTATATCTTGCTAATATTCGTGTATACCTTCTTCAATCTCGATATGGTGAATAGTCTCCATGTAATTTAACGTTCCAATCTCACCACTGGCAAGTGAGCGTTAAAATTGGTGAATTACTAAAATCCTGGTCTGATAATCAAGCTTAATCTAATTGCAGCGATGGAGGGGCGGATCGTTCCGTCGCCCTCCGAAAACAGAAAATGTCTTGCGGAATGATAGATGCGACCCACCTACCAATTATGGCTCTAGTCGAGAACAATATTTATAACGTAAGGCCTTTTTTGTTGCGTTTCACTCTTTTGTTTCGTGTGTAGCGTCCTTAAGGTTTTAGATTTGGTGAGATTGTCTGTGTGTGAGAGAACTTAGTGTGTACATAATATATAGATATTCCTTAATATGTAGGTAATAATATAATACAGGCCGTAGCGTGCGATGGGATTCGGACAGAATTTGGTTCGCCATTTTCATGCATTTTGTTTTTTTAATTTGCCCTTAAAATTCTTTTACTACACCTTTCATTGTTAGTATTTACCAGCTTTAATTTTCAAATTCTTGAATTTCAAATGAGCACACAATTTTGATTTTGTTTTTACTTGAGGTACCACCAAGTTTTTAAGTTAAGGTATTCGTTTTTGTATTTCTGTAACCATTCGTCTTTCAGTGTATGTGTCTGTAATAATACCAATTAATTATATTTTCATTATTTTGTTATCATCTGTTTCCATTATTTTGTTACCATCTATATTCATCTGTGTCTCATTTTCATTGACCGACAAAAAAAAAGTTTGAAACACCTCTCGTTCCCACGTTTCATATTTATTACTTAACCTCCAAGTTTAATAGCCTCCAAGTTTAATAGCGGCATTTTCTGCAGTTTCTAAATTATTTTATGCGACTAGGTTTTACTTTCAAGCAAAATCTAAGTGTATCTTAGTAATGGTTAAATAAAGTAGTTTAGTGGATAAATAAAGTAGGTTAAATAGTCGTTTTGTTTGTACCATCCATTTTGTTAGAAATTTCATTTAAAATATTATTTTTTCCTGTTAACTGTTATTTGTTATACGTCAATTTTTGGTTGTCATTTTTACTTTTTAGCTACATATAAAATTTAACCAAAATTAAATATCTTTATCCCCAGTATGCATGCAGAGATAAAAATTTTGTCTTTGTAGAATTCTTTGAGATGTTTGACATTAAATTTGTGTATCATCAGCTTTAAAATGGTCTATGTCTTTCGATTTTTTAGCGAGCGAAACGGTTGATAGTTTGAGAGCAAGAGGCACGGGGAGAACTGAGCAAGCACATACACCAGCTCCACGCGCGCGACGGCCTTCTTCTGAAGGGGTTAGCTGATGTGGTAGGCGAATAGAATATTTCCAGTTCTCTCCCAAAACATGAAGTCATTTTTCTATTGGAGTAAAAGAGCATGAAAGTACCTCTGCCAGATAACGTGAGCATAACCGAGGATCTGTGTCGATATTAAAAAAAAAATGTTTTTTTAAATGAGTCATGGTCTGATGAGGATTATCACAGAGATTAAAGTATATTTTTTGAGTCTTTGGAACCTATCCGTGGCTCTGACATAGGAGAGTACACTTGCTCCTTTCTCTGAACATAGATAACTTATATTCAATCATTTGCGGCTTTAATTAATTTATAAGTTAATTATATAGGTTTTCCGTATTGATTTTACGTCTTCTTCAAACAAAATATTATTTCGCTTAATTAAGTTAACAACATCACATTCATAATTGTACTTAGGTATTGGACATTTCATAAATATATTTATTTTATTTCGATCTTTATGGAAATGTTAGCCCATAATCTTATTTCGTGTTTAGAGTTTATGGAATGTTTTAAATATTTTGTTTTTGCTTTTTTCCTTTACTTAAAATAAAATAAAGTAAAACATATAGCGCCTTTGGTTTCGTTTGCTTTTCGTCCTACACATAAAGTACTCTAGATTTTCTCAGTAAAATTTCCCGGGTATGTATATTTTTTACTCGCCAAAGTGCAGTTGCTAACTGAACAGAAGATCGAAAGTCGCGTTCTTGTACATCCTACCAGAGGTGTTTGAGAAGTTTCTCTACCATTCCAGAAAATTCTTGGAAAATGTTACGGATTTATTGTTACCAACGTAATAAATATTTAGTACAATATAGTTGAATGAAGTGCGCTATATCATAACTATTTAATGTTTATTTTGAGAACATTTGTTTGCAGCACCAGTTAGCAGTGCTTTTCAAATTATTATGATTTAACAGACTAAAAAAAGGTTTATTTTTTAACGCGTAAGAATTATTATCATTTATGTACATATCTAAATAACTCCAGAATTCGGCAATTTGTCACTTAATTTAGCTTGTCTGGAGAAGGGTCAAAGTAACGTGCTGACAGGAGTATCTAATATGTATGTAGCTGACATGCGTTTGTGTTTGAATTTTGGTTAAGATGTATTTTTTGGAAATTTTGCAAAGAAAATATTTTGTAATAGTCCTATATATGAGATATTATCGAGATTTTAATAGGATACGATGTGTGTCACAAAATAATAAGAAGGTAAGCAGACAGGTGTTACGTACTCTCCAAGACGCAAGGTCACTTCGTGTGACTGATTTACCCAGATGTTTACAACTGCTAATTATGTATTCATATGGTTTGTCCTAGCAGATAACCGTTTCTGCAATATTTGTTATTTATAGATTATAATTTAAAAAATTGTGTACCTATATAAGCTTTGACGGCGCATATTTATTGCAATGTTTTATTAGTGATATAAATGTACGAAATATTTATACAAATGAAAGTTTATTTATAGTACCCATTTTTTTAATAATTAAGGAATTAATGTTAAGTTTTGCTAAAATAAGAATTGCGTGATACTAATTCACACGTGAACAACAAAAATCGACTGCAAAATCAAATGTTCTCAAATGGTGTTCTCATTTCTCTACAGTGAAATAATTAATAATGTAAAGAAAATATTTACGTTTTTCAAACTATTTTTTTTTATTTTGCAGACGTAAAAATTCGTTAGTGTAATACATAGGTTAGTTTTTTAAAAAAATATTTTTATTAAATATTTATTTTACGCACATCTCATAACCAAAACCTGTTGATAAAAACAAATCAACCGGTTTTGGTTATGAGATGTGTTTTTGTTGTTTTTTAAATAAATAATTGTAAGAAAAGATTACCTTGCGTTTTTATTGTTGTTTTAAATAAATAATTGTAAGAAAAGATTAAAAATAAAAAAGGGTAAAAACAGCAGAGCGAAGAGAGAGGAGGTAAGAATATTTAAACTCCATATTAGACTTTCGCCGAGAACGGAAAACTTTTTTTTTTTAAATTATTGTAGAACGTAGGTTGAAGACAATCGCCGAGAACGGAAAAGAGTATTGTTGTAGACAATTAATTACAAAAAATAAAATATTGGACAAATAATTGTGAAAATCAATAGGCTTCTATCGTAAGAATTAACCAATAGATAAAAAAATAATCACTAGAGCTGTAACCTATACCGTGTTTTGTTACGTAAGTACACACACACGCACAGAGTAACGGACGGACAAACATGTCATTTTTCAAAGGTAAATTTAGATCATGAAAGATCTTTTAAAAATATCATGATGATGTAAATTTATAGAGAATTCTCGAAAGAGAATAATTTCACGAGAAGAGAATAATTTATAGAAAATCCTCTTTCTTCACATAATTATTTCTATCTCCAAAACTCGAGGTTAAAGTCGATGATAAAGCACACACCAGCCAGGTATGCAATATAATTATTCTTTGTAAAGTATCACGCTGTATATATCCTAAATCGTATTGAATTTATTTTTTATTTGTCGTCTTGACGTAATTTTAATTTAGAATAAACAAAACGAGCAAGACAAAGAAGGAGAGGTCGACCGAAGTGCGGTAGATGAGTTACATCGTCTCATCTTATTTATTACGACACGCTGTAGGGACATATGTGAGCGTCCTTATTATATACATAGTTACCTACCTACTATTAGAATACTCGCAAGTACTTTCTTATGAATCGGAGTAGGCTCCATGGAACGCAGCACTTTTGTAGTAAGCATGTAACTGAATATTGTAATTTATTGACATGTTTATTTTCACGACATTTTTTCAAGATTTTATATTGTCTGTACTTTTTCGAGAAATTATTTACACGATCTTAACATTTATACTAACTTTTATGATTTTTTGAAAATTTTTAGACTGTATTGGTATATGAATGAAACATTATGGACTTACCGCTCAACTTTTCATAGAAAATGGATGAGGTTTAGCACAAATGAAAATGTCACATTTTGTATTTCTTTAAATAAAGCAATAAACATAAAAACACTGTATAAAAATATCTGCTCATGGTTATTTTAATGAAAAGAATTATTCGGAAAGTGTTTTCACTACTAAAAATCGTAAAATTTTAAACAACCTTTAAATTTTTAACGTATTTTGGTTTGTTTTTTTTAAATATATCATTTTATATTTGCATATTTAATGTTTAGTATCACAAATAAGGGCAATTAATTTGTAAAAATTATATGAGCAAAAAACCCAGTTTTAGGTAGGAAATATTTATTAAATCAATTATGATCACGAGCGAGAATTATTTTTCAAGAATATGTCATTTTTAATGTATATTATTGCATATAATAATCAATAGGCGATAACATTTTCATTGGTGCTAAATTATATTTAGAAAATGATTTTAACTTTAAAAAATAATTGTACGAAATTTTCTCGCATTAAATTTATTTTGTCGCAAATAAATTATTTTCAAATTATTGTTAAAACTTCCAGATAAATGTTACCACTGTAATTTGAAAAAAATAACATAACCAAAGATTTATATTTACTGTTTTTCAAAATTACTGTTTTGTAACGCCTTAGAGCTAACCAATTCCAAGGATTGCCAGTCATTTGATAATTATAATAAATCATAACTGCTCCAACTATGGTTCATGATTTGATAATCAATGCTATATCAAGATCCTGAATTGAAAAAAAGTCACTTGACATAAACATTTTTAATACCATTTTCAACCGAAAGTAAATTTATATTTCATAACTAAGAAAAACGAATATATCTTTAAATATCCGCATAATTAAATCATTTCATAATGTTTAAACAAATAAAAATGACAGGAAAATCTAAATATTATTTGGTAAATAAATAAAACGACTATTTTTATAGAAATTATTACTGAAATCAATTGGTGCGCGATGCTCTGTTGACATTTGGTACATTTGAGTCAGACATCCGCCCTGACCAGTGAAATCACTTCCGATGCCTTTTATTGATAACAATGTTTATAAAGAAGGAAATAAAGAAAAATGGACCTATTGTTTTTTTAATTATCATTTATTAGTTTTGGATTCTTAAAAAACTAGTAGAGCAGTATTTAAGCATTAGATACCCAATTTATGAAATTTGGGGTAATGTGGTAACGTATCTCCAAATACAGAAATTGGGTTACGTATTTCCAAATACGAAAGTTGTGTAATGTATCTCCAAATACAGAATCTTTAAAATGCAACTATACCAAAGCACTAGAATATACTTTTTTTACATGTGTTTAGATGAAATCAAATTAATTTACCCATTTAACAAAGCCTTCTCAAAAAATTATTTTGGAACGGAGTTCTTTTACGCGGATTACAGTAGAGCGAACTGCCCGAAATCGTCACGTAAGGAAAAAGCGTTATGCCCACTTCAAGCGACCTTTCCCTCTCTTTCTCTTTTTCTTTCTCTTTCTCTCTGTTTCTTTCTCTTTCTATTATATACGGTTGTATGTGTGTGTGTTCGTGCGAGCATTGACATTCGAGCAGCAAGCATCGTGCACGGTTAGCTGTATAACTTCAATTCGAAACACGTGTATATATTATTTATTTCAAATACATTTTTTAATAGTTACCTATGGTATCAAATCTTGAAGTCACTTTACCGTATTTGAGATATGACACCGTAATTTTGGCAATGCGTAGCTCACGCGTATGGGTATAGGTACCTAAACATTTTCTCGTTCGGTTATTTGGTGGTTATGGTAAAAGGGCGTGGCAGGCGGCTGACAGAATTCGGAGGTAATTTTCCCTCAGGCCGCCGTGTTGTGATGAGAATTTGTTGTGTTTTGTCGTCCCGGGGCGTCGTTCGATGTCACTAAGCATGAGTTATGGTTGCGTGCGGCGGGCCCGACGACTAGAGATGGGCTCCAAGAATCGAATGAATCGAATAAATTGACTTCTAGCGAAATATTTATAATTTTCTTACCGGGTGGCGTGTCGGGTCAATTTATCGAAATTTATTGAAAATATTTTTTTGGGTTTGCGTAGACCCGTAAAAGTTTGTTAAGTGGGAAAATATGTTTGGGAAATGAAAACATGTTGTTGAGTGGTTTAAGAAATATGCAAAATATGTTTTTGAGCTCTAATTTCCATCCGCTAAGACTGGGTTGTTTCCTGATGCTGCCAAAAATTAAACAAGAGTGAAAAATATTACTTATTCTATACCTCTCTCTTTCTCTCTCTCTCTCTCTCTCTCTCTATATATATATATATATATATATATATATATATATATATATATATTATAATGAATCTCAAAAAACTTTAACATCTAGAATCATCAGGGATAAATTTTAGTCGCAATTTGTCAAGTTCCGTTCAGCAACATGATAGAACTGATGGCTTGCAATTTAAATAATGGATATTGTGGCGATATATCAAACGTAATGTAAAATATAATAAATCTGTCAAGCACGAGTGTAACTCGCACTACGACAGTTTATTCATAGTCGGCAGTTCATTATAAATTTAAGGGTACATTATATTAGTATTACACTATTTAATATACTGCCTATTACGTCGTTCACATGCGAAAACACGGCGCATATTTGAAAAAAATATGCTAATATCGATAAAATTATATAAATCGTTTTGCCAACCCTTTTTTTTCATCGTTTTTGGCTCGGTAGTTTCGGAAACAAGGAGAGAATTATCTTGCGCATTTTTTGGTATGTCTCTGTAGATTCACTAATTAAATGATTAAAAACGGTATCCAATATTGTATGCATATAGAATTTAATACCTCTGCGAAGAAACTGTAATATTATATAAATCTTTTTGAATATTGGCTGTTGTGCGGTTAATATGTTTTATTACTCTGCCAAATTTCGAGACTCTACGTCAAACGGTGATGGACAGACAGACACGTATGTGAACTAATAAGGGTACTGTTTTTCATTCCGAAGCATGGAACTTTAAAAATGGCGCCATCAAGGGTTTGAAATAATTATATCAGGCATGTCTTTCCGTTATCGATATTGTAAAGTGATTGTGAAATTTTATAATTTATTTTTCTACAAAATGTTTATTTATTTTTAATTAGTATTACGAAATAAGATACAAGTTTTACATTACCTTTGTAGTTCATAATGACATGGTTGAAAATTTAAAGGATGGAAATATATTTGAAATCTTTGTGAGATTCCAAAGATATCTGTACCGTGCCATAATTCAAGTTACCAGATATTTTCCATCAAACTTTTAGCATTTGAAGAATCAGAATAACAATATATCTTTAAAATAAGTCTTGAGAATATTTCTGCAACAAAAAATAGTTAACAGTTTTATTATTTCAATGTCTTCATTGAAATATAGATTTAAAAGGGGTTTATGCTCTACTGTCTTTTAATAATTTTTAATAAAAACCGAATTTACAATAGATATTGCTTGAATATATTTGACTATCGATAAATAATACTAATAAATTAATTTCTTGCTAAAAAAATGGTGTTTTTACTATAAAAGAGTCGAATTGTCATTGATAAGAAGTTCAGGAAACAATGTTAAAAAATGAATTATGAGTAATTGCCAAAAATAAATAATTTTGCCCATCACTAGTGCCAACCTCCGAACGCGAGCGAGGCCAAAGATAATTTCGTTTTATTCCACTTCTCGTTTTCCCGCGTCGGTTGTTTTGACGTGTCGTTCTTTGTTTGAATGCGCACGTTCGTTTTTGGAAGCTGGTCTATGGATAGATTTAATTTTATTTAGTTATTGTGAAAGCTTTTGTCACAACAACGGCTTGTGCGTCTAGGGGTTAGATTAAATGCTTATTCTGTTAAAATGTACTTTTTGGGGTAAATTGAATATTGTCGGAAAATTGGTATTATCATTACAAATTTATTGATTTTAATTTCTGGTAATAATAAATGTTATCTGTTAACATTAAAACGTACACGGAAATATTTACTAGGTTAAACATTTTATTGCTTGTAACTTATTTACTACTTAAAAATATTTCTTTTTTATTTATGTAATACAATTGTTGCGTAAAATAAGTGTGCAAAGTAAATAAAATATAATTATTTAGACTCTTTTTGTCTCTCTTAAATGCTGTTTTGGACACACAGAGAAAAAAATATCATTGTTGTTAATATTTATTGTTAAATTATTGTACTGGATGATTAAGAACTCTATAGAGGTGTAAAAATATTATAAGTACCCTTGCAATGCACTGTTATTATTTGTACGGATGCAGTACCTCAAGATAGCATACTCTGTTTGATATTTCACTTTTTAGGTGAGGGATTTAATCCACTTGACAAAGTAACAATTGAGAGTCACATTGTCTTTTATTTATAGGAAAGAAATTAGATTTTAAATATCAAATAAAATAATTATTTGATATTTTTTTTAGTTTCTAATAGATTTTTCTGATAATTGTAATTAAATCACATGTTGACAAATTCTGTATTATTGAACTATAAGAATCGATAAATTTCAGAAAAAGACATGCAGTAACATATCCTTATTTTTAGATATAAAATAATATAATATTGATATTTTTGGACACACGACGTAGCATAAGATTCAAAAAATATTTTTCCCCGGGAAGTTTCCGAATTTTGTATGTTTCACGTATAGTAAATTTAAATAATTTTGATACCATATATAAAATAATCACCAAAAATTTAAAAAAGAGTAGTGGAGTGTATTTTAGAACGCGCATAAAGTTAGGTTCCATAGTCATCAATATCTATAGAAATGACTGATGCATGTTATCTAAACTCATATTAATTAAGAATTTCAATGGAATAACAATTGAGGCATCTATCTGTTGCAACTACCGCCAAAATTGTAAAAATGTTGAAACCGTGGGACTAACGGGCGCATCTGATAAGATTTTTGTATATTGTGGTATTTAGCACCATATTTACCTATTTTTTACACTTTCTAGGTTGAGAAAAAAATTTATGGATTTAACTCTGTGATATATTGACAATGTGACCATTCAATAATATACAGTTTTACTATGTGACAATTTCAACAATATACATTTTTATACATTCTATTGTATACGGTTTGGAACGTGGTAATTACGTGTAAAAATATAATTCTGATAGGTACTTATATACATAAATACTCTTAAACATAAAAGAGCAGCCAAATTTTAATGTAATTGGAATCTTTTGAATCCTGTTAAGAGATTTAAATAATATTGACGTAAACAAGTCTATTCGCTCGTGTGAGTGAGTATGTGATAGGCAGTCGAACTTTCTCGTATTACAAAATATGTACAGATCGCTAATAACTACGAGATTAATAATGCGTTAACAACGGTTGAACCCACAACGGATAGAGCATGTCTGTCCGTTGTCGTGCAGAATTCTTTTGACTGTGATGTCATCGAACTAGTGTAAGCGCATGCGTGTGGTTGTTGCGAATTAGCGTTGTGTAAAGTTATAAATTAATGTAGCGTGACAAAGCGTTTAACTAGGATGATGATTTGGATGTCATTGTGAAGAGCTTGAGGATTACTACTAGGAGGTGAATTGAGACAGTAAAAATGTTTGCCAGAATATAAGTAAAAGTCGGTATAAAATGGAAAATTCCAAAGAAAATTAAAGATATTATTTCATATGAATTGTAAATATGCTTGAAATGAAAAGAAATCCAAAAAAAATTAAAAAGTCCAAGGTCGAGGAAATGCGAAAGCTACGACAACATCGAAAAGGAAATGAAAAAGATCCAAATCGATTACGTAGCTGGCACATCGAGCTATGTGAATCGTATATATGCTCGTAATTATAGAAAACGTAAATCAGAGAAATAATATCGTCAAAAGATTTCAAGAAACCGGAAAAGCCCAGGGCTGAGCAAATGCGAGAGCAATGATAACGTCGAAAAGAAAATGAAAAACGACGCAATGCGTCTACGTAGCTGGCCCATCGGGCATATAGCGTCCAGTGACAGTCCAAACGTCCACGGACTAAGTACAGGCGTCGTTGGAAGGCAATTCGGAAGACAGTGATAATATGGAGATCAATAGCAACGTGACAGCGTCCGACGAGTACGTATTACGATCACCAAATATCGTCGTGTTGTCATCGTCGGGCATCGAAGTGCGTACTTAAATGGATGGCGCTACGGTAGAATATGATGTTATTGAGAACAAAAGCGTACGTGCAATAGAAGCTCAATGTGTTACAGCTCTGCTAGACTCCCATTGAAAGGTACAATGCAAACATATCTGTTGGGCGCGGCAAACCCAAGTATAGCTAAGCGAACGCAGTTTCCAGAGTGGTTGGTAATTAAATTACACATTAATACAAAACAATTGTTATGATTTATCCGGCCGTTATCACGAAAAATCTACAGCACGAACTCTAGCTGCACTTTTTGGTGTTCTTTTTTTTAAGTTTTTTAACATTTTTACTTGTTTACGTGACGAATCAAAATATGGTGTTACCGATTCTGGTTCGCATGAAAAATTGAACTTGGAGAAGAAAAGAGGGCCTGGAGAAGAAAAGAGGGCCGAAAGCAAACACAACAAAAACGCAGCAGATCCGGTACATTCTGTATGTTTCTAATGTGGAGTCCAGTGTTTTTAAAAATAAAAGCTCAGAAACTTTTTGAAAAGCTGAATGGGCGAGACAAATGTTTTATGTATAGAATATATAGTTATTGCCTTATCTATTAGCATTAAATAATATTATTAGATGCAGTTTATTTTTAATATGTTATCCAATTTTTACATCATTCAAAAAAGCTAGTTATTGATACATATTGAAAAAATATGCATTAACTTCAATAGGTGACCAGAAATTTTAATTGGAATAGTAAATTTTCATTACCAATAAAAATTCAAATTTGTAACACTTGTGACTAGCTTAGTCATAACCCGTTTACAAGTATCGATTTATATATACTACAAACTTAAAGTAACGAAGCTTGCTTAACAACTCTCTGAACCCACATACTATTAACCAGCATCACAGATACTAAATAAACACTTGAAATAAGAAACCTAAGCTGCAAAGTAAATGAAACCAAGCTCGCCATTTTCCCGTCGCGAGCGGCCGACACATTATAACAAAATGACTTTGCGATAACAAATTTTTAAAACTCGATTAAAGCAACGCCTCATTTATTGGCCACTAGAAGATATAAGGCCGCACACTTCACCCGCACTGG
This sequence comes from Druceiella hillmani, assembly GCA_039881145.1. Taxonomy (NCBI): domain Eukaryota; kingdom Metazoa; phylum Arthropoda; class Insecta; order Lepidoptera; family Hepialidae; genus Druceiella; species Druceiella hillmani. The sequence continues at coordinate 14,008,803 of JAYKKI010000032.1, forward strand.
CAGCATAACGAGCGGTCGGTCACGAGTGCCAACATCGCCCTGTAATAAATTAAAAAGAAAAAACACGACAAGAACCATCGCCGACCAGAAACAAGAAAGCAAAAAGGCGCGGTGGTAGGGTTGGACTAATAGTGAAATGTATTGCCCTTAAATCGATATATGTATACCGATTTTGATTACGCAATATCTTTGTCTTTTTTAAAATATCTTCTCTTGATGTTTAAGATCTTCAGAGTCAGGAAGATAATAATTTTATTAAATAAAGTGTAACATAAATTTAAAATAATAATACGCGAGTAAATTTTCACAGTAAACTTACATAAATATATAAATATTTCTTAAATATTTTATAAGCAACTTTGAAAATATTGTATATACAAATCAGTTACCTGTCTCTGGCCGGTGACGCTTCTTGTGGTCTGTTTTCTTTTTAATTTACTACGGAGTGATGTGGGCGCTCTTTTAATTAATTAAGAAAAAAAGAAAAACAGAGTTTATCGTACCATTTTTTTTTAATATTTAAATTTTTCTTTTTTTTATAATTTAAACCAAGTTGTAACGAATAACACACCTAAATATACATTGTCATATTGGTATGGCAAGTCGATTTTTCCTGAATTTTGTATATGCCCGACGATAAGGGGATTATAATAAATATTTTTTTTTATCTTATTCAGTTCTCGAGATATACTATTTCAATGTCACCGCAACGCTTACGCATGTATAACGATCGGCTCGTGGTTTCAGCAACCGAAGCTTAGATTAGTGAGCGGTTCGAGTATTATTCACCAGAAAATGTATTTTACTGATAACTCGATGTTTTCTTAACTTTTTTGACGTGGAAACGTCTTTGAAATTGATACTAATTGTAGGCTGGTAATCGCATCCAAACGAGTGACAGTTTCAGTCGAAGCAATTTCAAACTTTAATACCTCGGCTATGAACAGTCATAGCACTGTCGTCTTGGTTTCGCTTTAAAGAAGAAAGATGAAATAGATAAAGCTTGTGTCAGTACTGCTCCGAGATTCGTGGCGGCCACACCTCGGTGCTGCGCACGCGGAAATTACACTCACGATTTTTAGCCGATAGGTTTGACATTTACAAAAGGTATTCAAATAATTTCAAAGTCATATGTGTTTTACATCTTATATCACTACTCTGTATTCAATCTAGATACAAATTAATCAAGCTACTCAAAACAATAATTTTATATAATTTCAGTATACTATACACAATTCACGTTTTCCTGACAATAATTGTACCAATACCCGAAACTGAAATAAATTTTTTTCACATATAGATTCTGTTTGTAATTGTGAAAGGTTTAAATGTAATTATGGTTGAGAACATTTTGAAAATAAAAAAATGGAGTAACCCATTATTTCTCCCTAATAAGGGCCCAAATATAAAAAAAAACCTATAAATTATTACTTTTGCTTTACAGTTTCTTAATAGAACGTAGTGCAAACAACATAGGATAGGTGACGTTTTATGATTGTCAATTTGTTTCGTCTTATGGTTGAGAAAATTTTGAAAATAAGAAAAATGGAAAAACCCATTATTTCTTCCTAATAAGGGCCCAAATAGAAAATGCTATAGATTGTTACTTTTGTGTTACAATTTGTTAATAGAACGTAGTGCAAACAATATAGGGTAGGTGACGTCTTACGATTGTCATTTTGTTTCGTCTGTGGGAGAAGATAGTGTACACAATTGCGTGACATTTAATTGAACTTCATAAGGCGTAACGGGTTCGATGTAAAAAAAAGAAGAGTTGAAACATGATTTTGAACTAGACTGTACAATCTATCCGATATTTTTTTACATTGTTCTATGATTATTAACACTAAAAATATGATAAATTTTCATTTACCGTATTCTTAAAATGACTTGGTTCAGTAACGGATAAAACCTAATACTACGTCCAAGCCGATGTTTTTACAGTATTTTATGTTTATTTTATTTTATTATGGCTTACAAGATATTTAACGTTTTGCTAAACCACGCTAATTCGAATTTATCTTCCATTAAATTATTGCTTCACGTTTCGTAATTATGCTATGAATACATGTGATAATGTCCATATAATTATGCTATTGCAATGCTACATATTTTCTGCGATATTTACTGTTGTGAAACTTTCCAATAATTCACTTAGTTGGAGTAAGCTCGAAACAAACGCAATAATTTGGTCTTTAAATTACATTTACTGCAAGAAAATTAAGAGTATTTGCAAAATGAATTATTTGACTTTTTCATCATAGTACAGTATCTCGTGAACATTTAAAATACCGATATTAATTTTTAGGGTTATCATAAATGTTCACGAAATCATGAAATTTTGCCATATCCATCCGACTACGTATCTCGCACAACCTAACGGTTTCTATAATTGTAGACCTTTCCGAGTAGTATTTGGATATTTTGTGTTTCAGGTGGATTAATAAGTAGCAAAGTCAATAAAATCTTTTATTGTACCCTAGGCCACATATATTGTAAAAGGAAAAATATATTTTTCTCGCTCCCTCTACGGGAAGTGGAATATCTTTGGATAGGTTTTTAATGAAATTGATATTTTTAGGCCAACGTATATATAGGAACCACCTTTACAAAATGTTAAGCTTCAAAGTGGTGTATAATGTCTTCACTTTCTATTTTTGAATCTATATAAAAAAAATTAAAAGCCCTGTATGGCTATTTTTTGTTTCTACACAGATTTCAATTAATAAAACTGGCTGTACACATACTTTATGTATGATTTCACAGAGTACAGTTTTTATCAATAAATATTTATTAAACGGCGATAGGAGAAATATCTTTATTAAATTGTTTACAACCACTGTGCAAGAAAACTTATTTACATATCGACAGAAAAAATGAAAAGCATTTTAGATATAGATATAGCGAAGAGATATCTTGGACGGCCAGTTTTGAATTTAGAAAATTATGAGTTTAAAGAGACTGTAATTGCTAAAATAATATTCGAAGAAAATTATGAGTTTAAAGAGACTGTAATTGCTAAAATAATATTCGAAGAAAATTATGAGTTTAAAGAGACTGTAATTGCTAAAATAATATTCGAAGAAAATTATGAAACTTTATTCCCTTAAAGTATTAGTTGCAAAAAAAACTATTTGTTGCCCGTACAGCAACGAATAGTTTTTCTCGCAACTAGTACATTAAATAAAAATGACTCGAAACGTTATAATATTTTTCCGTTAGTAATTATACTAGTTTATTATTCTTTAAAGTTTTAGTTGCGAGAAAAACTATTTGTTGCCGTATAGCAAAAAATAGTTTTTCTCGCAACTAATACTTTAAAGAAAAATGATATTTTGCCGTAAGCATAACTTCTTACCGCAAAATATATAAGCTTTTTAACAGGAAAATCTATGAGAGTTGACGGTTTGGTGTTAAAAAGATAATGGTAGTAGTTTAATATATTATACTGTTCGCTAAGTTAGGAATAATAACGCTTTTTGAAATGACTTAAACCCAAACACTACAGGTGCACAACGTTTTGTTTAATTAAGTTGGTTTCCCAGTCTGTTTGTATACAAAATATTCACTTAAGATTTGTGATCCATATACTGTAAACTACAACGTATTGTAAACTATATATTGATAAAATTGGAATTGGAGTTCGAATACCAAAGTTATTAAGTTGATCAAATTGAAATTCGAGTCCTAATACCAAAGTTATTAAGTTTTGTGCTAGATATACTGTAAACTATAATAATGTAAACTATTTATTGATAAAATTGGAGTTAGTGTCCGAATACCGAAGTTATTAAATTGGAATTCGAGTCCGAATATCAAAGGTTATTAAGAATATTAGGTGAAAAAACAGGAAGTAAATTCTCAAGTTATGGATATACAACCATTCGAGTTGTAACCGAAAGTAAGTTGAATACGCATATTTTGGAGTTTTTCTAATTTGTCAAAAATCTATTTAGATTATTTTAAATAAAACACAGCCTTATATTCTAAAATGTATAGAGGCAGAGTCGGGAAAATATGATTTTCAGTTAGAAAGGGGTATTTTTGAAAAGATTTCAAAGAGTGTATTTCTGAAAACATCTACCATCGAACATCATTTACTTGAGGAAACCAAGTGAGATTTTGGTCCATAAGAACTTACTTTCATATTGAGATATCTTCATGATGGTCTATTTTTTAATGTAGACCTCTTTTGTTTCATAAACAGTTAGCGGTTCCTTGCCCTTAATATTAAACTATGGCATACTATTGGATGTCATCTATCACTTCAGTGGTCTTCCGCGTGAACTGCTTCGAGAGCGTGACCGCCATTCTCGTCATTTCTTTTTCCATCTGTCTTTCTAAATTCAAACACTGCGCTATGACGACAACAACATCATTGATTTTTGTTTCCCATTGCAGTTTCTTCACTCTTGTCTTCATAATTATGAACAACGTGACAGGCAACATTTTGGGAAACGTGTCTCCAATCTTTCTTATCTGGTTTCGTTTACCTAGCATGATTTCGTGGCCAAGATAAATACATTCTTGCTTATCTTCGACTAGCATTTGATAGTTAAAGGCTTTAAGAGCATGGTATATGATTTATGTTTGCAATTTACAGCAGATAATTTCTGATTTTCAAAACTGTTCATAAATTTTTGTACGAGGATGAGGTGCCAAAATAAAAAATTTTTTTTTTTTTTCTTTGACAACCGACAAGTTTATTATATACGATAACATAACCATTTATAAATAAACGGAATGAATAGAAATTTCTTGAACTTCAAGATACAATTAAATGACTTTATTATACATATTTTTACCACCCATGTAACATTTTTAAATTTAAAAGAGTAGGTATTTTTATATATAATTTTCTACATATAATACGAAATCAATAACAGAAGTAACAATAAATTCTGTACTCATATATGGAAAATGTTTTAAAAAGAGTGATTGATTTACCGTATAGAATGATAAAAGAGACCGGAAAACCTTTTTTTAGAATTTTTGTCCGTTTTTGTTACGTTATTTTGTTAGTCAATTACACAAAATCTACTACAAGGATTTTGATGAAATTTCTTATAGTAATTATTTATAACCAAGAGCTACATATGGGTGAAAAAATTGTTTTTGTCTTATTCCACGAGTGAACACGTGAGGTTAGCTAGTAGTAATTAAAAATATCTAAAGCATACAATATATTAAAAAGTACAAAATATTAGCTTTAAAAAGGTGTTTTTCTTGTTTTAGTTTTTGGCAAATTTGTAACTATTAAAAAATGATAATATTTTTACTTGTTTGCTAATCTTTTAACTTCGTTAAATAGTGCTTTATTATACAGTTTTTATGTATAAATGAGAAATAAGCTGTTTATTTTTATCTAAGCTTTAAAATATAAGATAAAATATAATTTTACTTAATTTTATATTAAATAAACGAAACTAAGTGATGTAATATTATTTCTACTTTATTCAATTTTTAACTACGACATAGGTTTCGTTGTATAACAACATCTTCAAGTGGACAATTTGTAAAGATAGACTCTTAGAAGCTTCCAACAGCCTTTAGATATTATACAAAAGAAAAGCGGAAGTGGGGTTTGCGCGGGTGTTCCGACTTTAGTGAGTTTATGGTGGGGAGCGGTGTAATTTTCATTATAGTTACGAAAGTTATATAAGTATTTTAGTGAAGGTAAAAAATTAAATTGATTTTGTTTCAAATAATACTTAAATGCTGTTGGAAGTATTTAAGAGTCAATCTTTACAAATTACCCACCTGAATATGTTGTCAAACAACGAAACCTAGATCGTGGTTAAGAATTTAAATAAAGTAGAAATAATATTACATCACGTAATTTCATTTAATTGTGAATAGAATGAAGTGATAATGAATTTCTACAAAATTAAAGCCAAATATATTCAATATCTAAAATATAATATTTCTTCATTTTTTTATCTAAATCTAACCAAGCTACCTTTTGGTTCAGTCTGCTTTGCACTACGGGTAGTTTCTAAATGGGTATTATCAACATTCCACGCCGGATAATGTAACCTAATATTTCTAAACATACTACGTAATAGACTCCATAACGCAAATTTAAATGTGAGCCAGCTAATATTTTAACGACACCACCATTATATTAACACCATTGCAACGTACGAGCTATCATCTAAAGTTTCATCTGACAGAGAAGCCGACAAGAAACTGCTGCAGAGAACCGAAACTTTACCGAAACTATTAATTTCCATCACTACCCCGCAGAGCGCTGAACGCCGCGAAGAGTGCGGGAGATGGAAAGCGCGCGAAATGGGAGCGTGCTCGGAGCTGATTACGGACGAAGCAATAAATGTAGGATTATGTACTACTAATATAATGGCATTCGTGACATTGGTTAGGGCTGTGTATTATCTGATTTGTGCTGCTGCTCGGCGTCCGACATGTAATGATATAGTTGGCCGTGTTACTCGTGAAATTCAATAGGAATTTTATCACGGATACTTTGTTGGAGTATTGGATATTGGTAGTAAGGTACCGGTTACTAGTGTAAGTAAAGAGTATTAACAATTGTATTTGTGTTATTTATGTGACTATAAAGTAATATGTGACTATAAAGTAGTATTTATGTGACTATATATTGTAACTGAGAATTTTAAAAAGGAAAAAGTTTTCATATTTCCACTTTATTTAAGAGATGTATCTCGGCCTAATTAAGGGACAAAGGGAAATAACGAATATTTTATAAGGTCATCTAATTACTTTATAAAGAAAGTAATTAGAAAATAAATTATAATATATTTAGGTATTAAATTAAGCATGGGCGGAGATAAGCTTGATATCGGTCCAGCCGTCTGTCTTTCCCTGTTGTTAGAGGAGTGCGAAGTAGAGAGCTGCGAAGTTGGTAGAATTTTGAGGTAGTTACATTTTGGTAAGTAAATGTGTCACCACAGAACAAAGAGTAAACTAGATATGCCATGTGAGTATGTGAGTGTGACGAATGCGCCACAAGTAAGCGAAGCTCTGCTTACTTTAAAGTATGTACATCTCGTCGACATCACTTTGCCGTTTGCAGTGATGCAATAATGTGCTTCATTATTTTTGCTTAAAGAAAAATATGTCTTCATCTATCACTAAATTAAGTAAAAATAGGACGACATACATGTATTCCATATTCAACTTTGTGTGAAAGCAGGGTAGACATATGCATAGTACAAGCAAGTAGGAGATCAAGCATCGAACATCTTTAAAACTGATTGTGGACGGAGATGGAAATGTGCTAAGTAATGTAATTGGCACGTTCAGCACACAATGGCGACATCAGTTCCCATACAATTTCATGAACTATTCTATCCTATTACTTGTTCAGTGTGTGTGACTTCCCCCAACCTGCCTCCACATCACCCTTATACTAATCACCTCCGCTCCGTTCGTCAATTCACATCAACCCTTGGTGTCAGGTATATATGGGCGGGAATACTCGGAATGATCAGTCAATAAATAAGTAAATCTTATTCTACCTTACACTATTTAAGCAGTGTTTCCCAAGTTCTGTTATAATTTTTGTCATTGCTCTGCCCCTATGAATGACGCGTGACGACATACAGTTTTTTTTTAAGTTTAACATATAGAATTTTTGAGATCGTACATGTGCTCCAAGAAATTAAAGCGAATAAACAAATAAATAGAATTTTCCCCGTTATATATTAGTGTATATAACCAAAATACGAACATATGTTATAAAACCTTATTTTCTAACTTTAGGTGTAGCTTTGGAGGTTTTCCTACAAAGTGGCCAATTAAGTTACTAATTCTTTGTTTTTAACCAGGTGTAGTGTCACATAAACGCTGGTAAAATGGAAAATCCAAATATACAATGTTCATTTGTGTATAAAAACCTTCCATGAATTGAATTTATAAAATATTAAGTGGGAAAACGTGAAAAAATATATAAAAACTTGATTAAAAAAAAAACAACTTGATTTGAAAAAAAGGTTGTTTTCAATCATGGTACGGAACACTTATCGCATAAGTTAGACTCGCACTTGTCCGTTTTTATTGATTACCGTTAGACCAGTCAAAAATATGTTAATGAACATTTTTAACAATTACCTTAAAGATGCGATTCTTGTTTATAATGTACGAAGTAGAGAAATGTTAATATTTCAGCGTTTAAAAAAAGGTAATTTCAATTCGTAACAAGCATAAAAGAGTCAATAGTTGCCTACAAAATTTGAAATTGGTCATGCAAATTAACTAAAATAATTTCATTTGAGATTTGTAATCAATGCTATTATTATATAAACATTTTCAAACCTGTGTTGAAAAATTTAATAGCAAATGGAACATTTTTGTACCAGTTTGAAGCTCAAGGTATTATGGGGAGGTATATAGCTATTTTTATAATTATGTCGTGTTCGCAAACCTTTTGTATAATTACTCCATACGAAGCATCTACTCGCACAAATATTCGTAGAATTCTCCATATAAAGTCTCTACTTGCAAAATGTTTGCAAAATTTTCCACATGAAGCATCTACTCGCAAAATTGTTTGCATAATTCTTCAGATGAAGCATCTATTCGTAAACTATTTGTAATATTTTCCGTATGAAGCATTTACTTGGATAACGGTTCAAACAATTCTCCATATGAAGATTCGACTTATTCTGCTTACAAAATTCTCTATATCTATATTCTCATATCTATTATCTAAGCATTAAGCATCAATCGTAGCGAAGCATCGGCTTGAAAATTATTTGCAAAATTCATGCACATTGAATGAAAACTTTAAAAACTGTCAGCTTGTAACTAACATACGGATGAACATGACGAAATTACATTTAAGTATTAGTATTTTATTAAAAATACTATGTGACACACTTAATTGTATTTCAGAAAAGAATGACATTTACCATAATATCATATTAAATGTTAGACCGAAAAAATCGCTTAAAAATATTACTTATTATATTTCTTTCCGGTTATTTCTGTGAATATAAACTAAAATATATGTTTTTGAAAAATTGAATTATAAAGTAACAATGATACTAGACTCTAATAGGCAGAAATGATAAATTTGTAGGTTGCTTGTTATTACGAGTTTATAATTGACGATAATAATCCTAGTCAGACATCGATAACAGTCAAAAACAGAAAAAAACTAAAATCCAATCACACTCCACTACCGCGCCAACAGCTGCGTCCGCGGACAAAACGCCTATGACAGAAGAAAAAAAAAGAATCGAAACACATTTTCAATTCAAATTGTCTATGATTGATTTACGCGCCAAAACGCAAGAGGGTCCGCCATAATGAATACATTGTTCTCGAAGTTTTCACACTCAGCTGGCGCCCGCGCTGGCGAGAGGTCATTTCTTTATTACTTTTTACTTAATATTTTTTTTAAATATCATTTTTATGGTTTGGTTGTATAGGTTTACGGCTGTTTGCAGCTGCTTTTTATGATTATTGTGAACGACGGTGCGTATGCTCCGTTACAGTTCTTTGAAGGCGTTGGGTGTGTAAATATATATTTTTTACGATTCGCGCGTAAGCTTATGATAATACATAAAGTGTTTTAATATTTGACGTAGAATTAAAGTGCGAAATTCGGGTTATTCGAGTATAAAAAATCGTTTCCTTTTTTGAGATGTAGAAACGCTGAAACGTTAAAGAAATTTTCAAATGTAAAATAACAGTTTCCCAAAATATCAACTGGAGAAAGACATGTTACGATAATCGCTATTGAAATAGAAGTCTTAATCATGTACATCTGTTTAATTATTAAAAGGATTTCTTTACATAGTCTGGAATGATAGAGGACGATGTAATCATGAATCTTGAAATCTGTAAATCCTGGACCAACAATAACAATTAGGAAGAAAAGCAAATAGATTAAAATAATTGTTTTGGCTTAAAAGATCAGTTAATAACTTAGAAGCTGAAAAGTCAACAAAGTTGGCTTTTCAATGGCCAGAAATATCAGTCAGCAGTTAATATAAATCTGTTCACTAAATTATAGGAGAGAAAGTAATAAGTACTTTACAAACATTTTGGGAAGCATCATTAAATAGTTGCCCAAACTTTTGTAATCTTGCAAAATATTCATGCTTTAAGTTTTAAGTTATCAAACGGCATTTCTAAACGCCTTTTGAAATTATCTCCGTTGCTTGCTATTGTTAACTTGCTATTGAAATTATCACGTTGTCGAAATTTTAGGGATGAAGAAAAATATTATTAGTCTTAATCTCGGGACTTAGCAGATGCTTTAGATAATTTTGTGTTTCTATCACGTACTTTAATCGCAGTAATTCTACAAAGAGGAAAGTTGTTTTTCTTTATCCGATGGATGTGTAAAACATATAGCATCATAAACTATTGTACAGTTTAGGTAAATCACATCGTTTTATAACGTGTAGGGTTACAACAATTTAACGAAGAAAGTCGAAGTGCATCCGAGGCATTTTCGAGTTAAACTTATCTTTAAAATGCACCATGTATGCTTTCGAGTTAAACTAAATCGATAATATAGTTCAAAACATTTGAAAGCTTAAAATTTCGTCGCTTCCCTTTCTTCAGACTCTAATTTTTTTTATTAAAGTATAAGACCTTGTTAATATCGGAGCTTTATATAATAACGGAGCTTTCAAAGCATTTGGTCATTTTAATAAAAAATGTTGGCGAACTCCGCAATTTACTAAATATGTTATTTTTTACAATCTGTATCAGTTTTTTTTACAACCTGCACCAGTTTTTTTACAACCTGCACTAGTTTTTTTTACAACCTGTATCATTTTTTTACAATCTGCGTCAGTTTTTTTTACAACCTGCACCAGTTTTTTTTACAACCTGTACCAATTTTTTTTACAACCTGTGTCAGTTTTTTACATCCTGTATCAGTTTTTTTACAACTTGTATCACTAAACTAAAATACGCTTTGGTGACTTTGTTTACTGATTATGGGAATTCTTGTGAGAACAAACACCCAAGATAAATAGTGACTTCTGAACTGATACATGTTTCCACTTTCATAAGCTTCAGTTGCTTTATTATTTTTGATAGAAATACTTAAATGATTACGTTTATAGCTTTAGACTTAGAAAGATATATATTTTTCGTTGACAAAATAAGAATAAAATGGTTTCTAAGCGCAAATTAAAGACGTTGACAAATGCTGAAAAATTTAAAGTGTTTTATTTTTCACTTGTAAGATATCAAATTAAGAAAATTGTTCAGAAATTCAATAATAAATGTTAACACGTACTGACTTCCCTTTCTCTTATGTCATATTTCTTCCAATTTTAATTTATTTTTAAATAATAACCAGACACGCGTTTATTATAAAATTAAAGTAAATCAGTATATTATATTTTTATAAACTAACTCAACACTTTTAGAAAATAAGACTTGATTGCTACTCAGGTTTAATATAACATTGACCGTATAGCTGCAATATATTGAAATGCCGAATTAAATTAATTACGCGAGCAGAAATCTGTAACTCTGTCCTAACTACCTCTAGTAGCATATTACTTATCTCTAGCCCTATCCTACTTATCTCTACTCTTTCGGACATCTAATTCTTCCTTTCTTACTTCTTTATTATTAATTCAATAGCAATAAAAAGTAATGAATACTTGGCTTTTTTATGACCATTAAACTCTCAAATAAATAAATGCCTTTCAAGGCTTATAAATTTAATCGTATGTAATTATACGTTCTCGTATTGACTAAAGCCCTCATATTGCAATTTACTTTGACAGGTAAACTCCAATAACACAGCAGTCTTATAGCATATGCGTGAAGACTACGATGATATACGTAATATAGGTATCTTGCTTCACAGAGATGTTAGGAATAAACAAAATCATTTCGTGATCAAGTCGGTAGCGTAGATAGAGCAACGGCGGGTATACTTCGGGATGTAGAACCGCAAGCAGCACCACCTCTCCGCACGAGCTCATAAACCAGACGCCCCGCGAGAAACTACTGCGTCTAGCTGTATGTATACTTTGTACTTAAAAGATTTACATCCAGTTCTCACGATAAAAACGATTTTTAATTTCTTCATTGGAGCTCAGTATCTCTTTTATTTACCTTGATGTCTTTTAACTTATAAACCTCTTGATAATATGAGGCTGTAAGCCGTGTTGCAGAAGAATGCATTATGAATTTTGGGATTAAATTTTAGGAATATATATTGTATATTAACACTGTTAGGTCTTCTCTAACTAAAGAATTTTACAACTTTGATAATATACGTTACTTAATTGACTAGAGGAAGTACGTATCTGTATATATCTTGTCTAAGGTACAAGCTGCTTCTGATTTGTTGTGATTGTCAAAGGCAAAAAGGTATAAGTTCATATAGCATTGGACCTAGATGATACAAGAATAAAAACGACATTTTGAAATAGAGAAAATGAAAAAAATAAGCACTTTAAAAGTTCGTTTTGAAATGTCAATCAGATAAATAAAACATTATATTATTATTCATAATAATTTATAAATGCTATTTCTATGGAACCCTATGCGCCAAAACGATGAAACAAAGTGCAGTTCGTATTCAGTTATGTCCTCAATACACATACTAATCTATCAAACTCGCAGGCGCGGCAGAGTCGTCAAAAAAAGCCACGTAAAATTTATGAAGAGCGAAAGACACTCATTTTGACAGTAACAGAATTAATGTCAATGTCAGTTAACAATTTATTTTTAATTCATACAGGCAATGGCTGCAGTTGAAAAAACGATATTAATTATTTTTCATAAACGCTTTTATAGTTATTATGTTACATTTTTATTATTATTTTTATTTCCTATTAACAATTCTCGGTCTCGCTATGGTTTTTCAAACATATAAATGCTGTTGGATGTTCGTAAGAGTTAATCTTTGCTAATAGCCCACCTGAAGATGTTGTAATACAACGAAACCTAGGTCGTGGTAACGAAATTAAAGAAAGTAGAAATAATACTACATCACGTAGTTTCATTTAATTGTGAATTATAATTTAATTAATTTTTCGGCTTTATATATTTTAAAAAATAATCAGGTTTTAAACCAAATTCTACTTGCTTACTACTGGTTTTACTTGGTTTACTTGTCGTTTTCGTTTTATAAGCAAATGACCATATTTTATAATTATATAGATTATCCTGACCAGGTTTTCTTCGATGTGTTTCACAAAAACGATTATTGCTCAGATCCCTTAGAAGGATTACTGGCAGCGGTTATTAATAATGTACATAAGTGTACTTGTGGACTAACAGGCAGGGGTAGACAGATGTTGTTTTTTTATTATTTAAGGACGGAGTCTTCTGCAGAGTTTATTGTTATTTACGCTGCTGTCACTATCTTTTGTTACTTTTTCCAGCGTTTTTCTTCATATGATAAGGAAACTATGAACATGCTGATTTCTGTTCAACCTTTTTTAACTACAGAATTAAGTGTATGTATTACTGTATTTACGGACGGGTATTGCAGTCCATATAGCTTTGATAAAAATACACGAGTCTACAGGCCAATGATTCTGGCAGGAAAAGAAATTCATAATTAAGAAGTATTACTTTATTTTCGGTTTTTTCATTTTGGATTAGGTATTATTTATATGAAGTGCATCCCCTTGTGTCAAATATCAATGACTAAAGATATTTGAGTGCTATGTGAAATTAGCACAAATTTAATCAAACATAGCTTTATAAGAAGTGAAACTTATTAAAAAAGAGCTGATATGGTACTTTTATGTGGTCATTCATTATAGTGCCTGTTTTGCGTGCTTGACGATAGATTTTGCGTTCATTCATTTTTAATAAGGATGATCTATCCTACCTTAAAAGTACGCTGAGGAATTTCGGGACTAGACGTTATGAAAATCTACCTTTGTCAAACACTCTTATTACCACTAATTGATTAAGGAGATGTATGCTATCCTGATCTTAATGAAGAATATTTGTACAAGTTGGAAGGTCTTCAAAATTTATGTATCCGGTACATCTTCGGCCTCAGAAAATATGATCATATTTCTGATACAGGTCACTTCTCAAATTGCTGAAGATCCATGATTAACGCCAACTTCACATACGTACACTCTTTTTTATGGTTTAAAAAATTTTTATAACCCAACTTATCTTAGTGGCAAATTTAAAAATTTGTCTGCTCACGGCCTTGGGCTATGATCTGAAAGTTCACTTACCTTATTTATACCTAAACATACCTCTACTACTTACGAACAATCCTTCACTAACCAAGCAGTAAAATTTTGGAATCACGTGGATCCTGATAGAAGGAAAATCACGTCCCTAAATATTTTCAAAGATCGAGTGAAAAATTCTTGTCTCTCCTGAAACGTTTTCCTTTGTGTCCTTGTCCTTTCTTGTCTTTCCCATCCCAAATCATGTCAATAGATTGTACAACTTATACTTTTGTATTTTTTTAAATTTTTTTGTCTAATGTACTATAAAGAATTTTCGTTGTAAAATCTCTTACAGTTTAACTAACTTTCAATATCAATTGTTATGGTTGATTGGAAGAGTTTGCTCATGTAGCAATAATTCCGTCATATGTAGTATACATAAAAGGTGATAGATAAATAAATAAATACTTTTAACCAAACCTTACCTAACCTATATTAATATAAAGCTAGTCTAATCGAATTTAATATAAGTAACCTAACCTAATATAACTTTTAACTTTGATTGCAATGAACCTTTACATTTAATCATTTAGTGTTTTAATGCACTTATTATGAAATATTAATAAGTAATTTCTAACATAACTAATCGCAATCAGTTTACTCTAGGTAATTCAAGTCCATCTATATAAGGTAATGTGGGTACAGTAGGTTTAAATTGGCCCAATATAAACCGATTGATCCTAATTTATTTTGATAGTTTATCCAAAATATTTGGCCTAGGAAAACCAATGTTAATCATAAAATATTCATCACAAATTCCATTTGGCCAGCAACAGAAATGTATTTATTATTTTCCCGTTATTTTCTATCACAAAACACATTATAGCCTTCTAATAGTGTAACGTATCCTTCTAATGTCGTAGTATTTTTATAGATAACAGAGTAGGAACAACGGTCTCAAGTAGCCTCAGCTTGTACATGCGCTGGCAACAATGATTGCCAAGCAGATTGCGTCAGAAGCGGTGGCTGTAATCTGTCGTTAACAATGCGGGAGTGAGAAAATAGGAATTCCTGGAGTAATGCCTCCTCAGCGAGCGTGGACGCTGGCTTCAAAGGTAATAAGGGGTGCGTGATTGGCTTGAGATGAAATCTCCTTGTTTAGAGATTGGTTACGCGTAACTGAGTGCCAGCGTCAGCGTTGTGCGTAGACGAGTGTGTGATTGAAATCGTTTTGATGTCTAGTTATTTATAAAGTTAAGATTGTATATTTGAAGGCTGTATCAGGTAGCTGTGGGAAAATTTTTCAGCTAAATCTAAACAGCATAATTATATATGTATATTACAAACTCGATTATAATCTATTATATTCCATAAGTTCAGATATTATATTTAATATATTTGGCGTTAATTTTGTAGAAATTTATTATTCACAATTAAATGAAACTACGTGATGTAGTATTATTTCTACTTTCTTTAATTTCTTTACCATAACCTAGGTTTCGTTGTATTACAACATCTTCAGGTGGGATATTAGCAAAATTGCATATTAGCAATAAAGTGGATTTTACTAATATCCCACCTGAAGATGTAATACAACGAATCCTAGGTCATGGTAAAGAAAGTAGAAATAATTCTACATCACGTAGTTTCATTTAATTGTGAATTCAGATATTATATTATGTAAAAATATCGATCTGAGCCGTGGTATGGTTTTACGGCGATTATTCCGACTATTATAATGAAACTGATAACAACTTGAATACATAATTTACTCTAAGAAACTTTAAGAAAGTTCGGAAACATTGCTTGCTTTAAAAATTCAGTAATCTTGCATTATTATTCGTAACAATTGTTCATATGGTAAAAACCAAGAGCAGTTGGTAAAGTTGACTAGCGATCAAAGATATGACAATTTTATAAATGTAATTGCAAGGAATGAAACTTGTTTAAGACGTCTTTATCGAATATGTGATTTGACTATCAGAGAGAAGTAACATTGTATTGTAAGACAAAAATATTAACGAGAAAAAAAGAACAAAAAATTCACTAACAAAGAGATTAATATCCGAATGGATGCCAGTTCTGTTTTAAAAGAAAAAAAATCATTTAAACTGTCTAAATCACAGATTATATACTAAATAGATGGTCAACTGCAAGCAATTGTGCGAGCGAGATAGCACTTTCGCGTTTCCAAGTACTATGCCTCTATATTCCCCTGTTGCCCAATCTAATGAAGTTGCAGCGAGTGCCCATTTGCTGAGCACTCGCTGCAACTTCGTACTTTCGCTGCAACTCGTATTTTTGACAGCTGTACTTTTCTTACATTTTAGGTTAGAATTGAAACAACAATTCTGAAATTAAAAAACTGTATTAGAAAAAAATTCGCCAGTTCGAGCGACATAACTAAAAAGAACTAACAAAAAACTTAGTGGCCACATACAAACACATTGAATGAACGTTTCTATTTTACGAAATATCTGCCGCTTTTACATATCAAGATGTACTTAACTAGCTCCTATTATTAAAATAATATACTAATACTTTCAATTTTAATATGAATTTTCATTAAATAAATTGTTAACTCTCCTTTTACTGTTTACCGTCTTATAACTCTTAGAGTTTTTAACATCGATTAATTTATTTAATTCGACGTTTACATTATTCGTATAACTCATAACCTTTATAGTGAAAAAATATCAATATTCTATATCTTACAGCTTTATTCTATACTCCTAGTAAAATAAAATTATAACCTTCCTACTATTTTGAATTAAACAATTAATCTATGAAATGAATAAAATATACTCACTATGAAAATTATACTTTATGAAGAGAAAAAATGCGGTTATCGTGGCGAGTACACTTCAGTTTTGTGCTACTAAATGTAAAAAAATGCTAAATCAGGGGGATAATTTCTATTTTTTTAAACTATTTCAAAGAAATTGAAACTATGTGCTGAATAAAAAGAAATAAAAAGGATACGGTTCTGGCACGATCGTTGATTTAAAAGATTTTTGTACTCATTGTAGGCTAATTTCTATATCCTACTTAACCTAATTTATACATTCAGTTTAATATCCCCAATGTAAATAGTTGACAACACTTAATAAAGAATCAAATACAAAAAGTAGAATATAAGAATGTCGTAATTATTCCTGTGATATTTACACAATTACACAAATTTCTAAAAAACAAATCTAACCTAATACATATGAATAAATTATTTTGTTGAAAATTATTTTCTAAATAATCTTTTATTCATTGGTACATTGGCATACATTGACTACATCTTCAGCTGAACAAATCGCTTGAATGCAGTAACAACTTATTTTTATCTTTTAAATCAATATGCTCGTAGTTGTAGTATATTATATGTTAGCATCATTACTAAAAATCTCATTTTCACAATCTTTTGTTTTAATCAGAAGGCTACGCGCAATCTAATACACATGCAGTATTTGGTATAAATTAACAAATTTGGCAAATTTTGAAAGCGAATGCAATATACCCATCAATGGTACAGCGAACAACTTTTGTAGGAACTTGATTCGGAGCTATTCTTAAATATTGACAACTTTGCATCCATACTAAATCTGGGCCATTTCTTCTTCAAGTTCTGATTCAATAATTACCTTTTAACAAATATTCTCTAAATTACTTAAATCTTCCAATGACTTATAAAAAAAAATTTAATCTCTTCGTTAAATTTTCGTACCACATTCTGTTTTGGTTGTTTTTACCACCTCCAACTGCAAATAAAAGAACAAATTATTTAACCAACAATGTACATATATAATATTGTAAATTTATAAATGGATTCTTTTTGGTTTGTAATAATTGCTTCATCATAATTACATACTGCGTATGACGGTGATGTTTTTTGAGAGTGCCGGCGGCTAGGTCTGCTATTTTCCACATGCCGTAACTTCTTAAATCCGCTTGTCTAAAAAGAAAATTAAATTATTAGCAACTTCTTTGTTGTTGATGATGAGTTTGAACAATATTATCAATAAAATGTATAATTGATTCGATGCTATTTTCAAATTAATAATTTTCCGTGAAATGTTTACTTACCGTGAAATGTTTACGGCTACAACCCAATGTACAAGAACGATCTTTAAAATAATTTTCTCTTATTACGAACAAATGTAACAAATACAACAAAATTTGAATTAAAAGTGAAAATATTACAGATATTATAACCAAATGTAAAACTGAACTATAAAATAATGTTAAGTTACAAATTTGCAGTTTGACAAACCAATTCAAATAAAGTTAACGATTTTAAATTTCGTATCATAGTTTTTTTTTTCTTTGATTATATAGCGTTAGTTATAGCTGCTCTATGTTCCATAGACAAAATTTTATGTATTTTGTGTGTGCGAAAGAGATAGGGCTTTCGCGTTCCAATCGAAATATTTGTATGAAGTAAACCCACCCTGGTCTAAATGTTATATTTGGCATCCATTTAAATGTTAATCATTTGTTAGTAAAGCATGATTTACTAAATAGAGCATGATTTAATAAATGCCAAGGGAAGGAAGGCAGTAATATTGAGAATATATATTTAATTTTAAAAACATGTATTCTCAACTTTAATTTTAGGTCTTCTTTTCTTACGTATTTTTTATTTGTTATGCGACTTATTTGGTTTTATTGTCCGTGCCCGCTATGTTCAGCGTATGTATGCATAGCTGTTAGTTATAAATATATAGTCATTCATGCCTCTAAAACTTTAATTTACAAATTGCTTCAGGTCTGATCGAGTTCTTGTAAAATATAATTGACAAACTTATTATTATGGAATTGAACACGAAGATTTTGTATGAACGCAATTATAACTATATAAAGTTGCTATTTTAGAGTTATCCCTTCTCCTGAAGGGTCGATGATCTCTATTTTCTGTACCTTTAAAATTTTTTTTTTCTTTTCAAATTCTCAATCCTGTTTTGATGAATGAATGGGTGAATTATTTAGTCAGTCCTAAAGTAAATTTATTTTGCGAGATCTAATCCTTAAATCTTTTGAGATCGATGCGTTACATTTTCACAAGGATGCGAAAATGTGAACTTTAATGTCATAAATTTTATTTTTCTATTTTAATGAGGAAAACAATTATATGGTTTCGAAATAGTGGTCGAAATGGTTTTTGTAAATATACAAACGATGCGTATCTATCTCTGCTACCGAACTTTGGATGATATATTAGTGTGTGTCTTGATATTTATTTTAATATTCAAATTATAATGAATTTCGTTAATAGGCAGATACTGTGAACAAATTTTGAAGTTACTGTTGAATATAACTAAAATTTATGAGAATTTGAAATCGTAGAAGTAGGCAGTTGTTGTAACTGTGTAAAACGTATAAATTAGAATAGTATCAAAAAGTTTCTCCAGAAACTTTTCAAAAATGATGTTGCTGAACAGCGAATGCTAGTTTAAATTGTAGACTAGTAAAAAAAAGTGATTTTGTAATTATAATAGACAGTGATACGTATAGTATTCTTAAAATTAACCTAATAATATTCTCTAGTGGTCCACACAAAGGAAGACGCAGGTACAGATAGTTATCCAGAAAAGAGACAAAAGTAAAAAGGGGAAAGCAAAACTACCAAAAGTGGATTTAGTAACTTTGACTGCATAAATGGCTGACTACGTATACTAGATTGACTATGTATGCTGACTAGAGACTAAGTATGCTGACTAGAATAAATTTTGAATAGATAATACCTACTAAGGAAACTATTTCTGAAATATTATTTGGTAATTTTAAAAACAATGCAAAAAACGAACTTACAAATTGATCTCGTCAGATTTTGACAAATCGATGTGGTCTGAGGTCTGAACGGTTGCGTCACTTTTTTAATTCTTGTTATTTAGAAGTGCATGTCGACAACTAGTTACAACAATAAATTGTGGCCATTACAGCTCATCTGTCATCACTTTTTTCTTCACATCGTTAAGATTTGTATTTTTTCTTGAGTTCCTTGATGGCTAATGACGTAGTCGGAGTTTCCATACATTGCATCAATTATATATGTATAAATTAAGTTTATAGTATGAAATACTCTAGATAAATATGATATATATATATATATATATATATTTATATATATATATATATATATATATAAATATATAAATATATATATATGTTACAAATTCGTAAAGACTATAAAGAAATATGTGTATGCATACATACACATATTTCTTTATAATCTTTATGAATTTGTAAAAAATGTCACGTGAATCACAGGATAGGTTCAAAAGATGCGAAACCTGCTTCAACTTTTGAATGCAGTGAAGAATTTTCTTTGTCAAAAAGAATTTTCAATACAATAGTATATACTTTTTATATAGTAGTTGCTTTTTATTTCAATATTTTATTTAAATTTCAAAAGTGACTCGATATGTTCAAAGCGCAATAAAATTATATACCTGTACACTTATGAAACTACATAGAGCTTAAGAAACACCTAACAAACTGATTTTTTTTGAGAAAATACTCGACAACATCCAAAAGGGCACCAACCGTCAATCAGCGTAACCTTTGAACGGCATTAACTTCTGTCAGGCGAGGTATGTTTATTTAAATAGGTGCCCGATTCCACGGTTATTCCATCACAAGCGAACCTCTCTGGATCCCAGTCAACGTCACGCTGTCACTTATTTTTCTAGTTTCATTTGTATCTCCGTTCAAAGTTGTCACGTCGCGAGATCGGTGCGTGAACCTTCAGAGAAATAACTGAATATATTGGAACGATGATTATATTCGGAATAAACTTTTAGCTTGTAAAAATATAGGGACAAGTGCTGTTAGACTGAGGTTACTTTTGGAAATAGAAAATATTTAAATTCTTGTACCCGGTCAATATTATTGATAATCTTAAAAATAAGTCGTATTTATTTTAATCAGTCAATAATATTATAACTGAATATATTGGAATGATGATTATATTCGGAATAAACTTTTAGTTTGTAAAAATATAGGGACAAGTGCTGTTGGACTGATGTTACTTTTGGGAACAGGAAATATTTAATTTCTTGTACCTGTTCAATATTATCGATAATCTTAAAAATAAGTCGTATTTATTATAATCAGTCAATAATATTATAACTGAATATATTGGAATGATGATTATATTCGGAATAAACTTTTAGTTTGTAAAAATAAAGGGACAAGTGCTGTTGGACTGAGGTTACTTTTGGGAACAGGAAATATTTAATTTCTTGTACCTGTTCAATATTATCGATAATCTTAAAAATAAGTCGTATTTATTATAATCAGTCAATAATATTATAACTGAATATATTGGAATGATGATTATATTCGGAATAAACTTTTATTTTGTAAAAATATAGGGACAAGTGCTGTTGGACTGATGTTACTTTTGGGAACAGGAAATATTTAATTTCTTGTACCTGTTCAATATTATCGATAATCTTAAAAATAAGTCGTATTTATTATAATCAGTCAATAATATTATAACTGAATATATTGGAATGATGATTATATTCGGAATAAACTTTTAGTTTGTAAAAATAAAGGGACAAGTGCTGTTGGACTGAGGTTACTTTTGGGAACAGGAAATGTTTAATTTCTTGTACCTGTTCAATATTATCGATAATATTAAAAATAAGTCGCATTTAGAATCAGTCAGTAAATTTAGGTTTATAATATATTGATATGGTTTACCAGCGCTTTTGCTTGACTATATTTTCATTGATGCATTGTTTTTTTAGTTCCAGTAGTAAAATTTGCATAATAAAAACACTATTAAATGAGTTCAAAATAATTTTTATTACAGGTTGAATTTTATCTACATATGAAATAAAATGATTAGATATTACGTGAATTTTTTTGAAATCTATAAATAAGTGAAAGAACAGGTCATGTTTTTAGGTTTTTTTCTCATAGTCTGAGTACGTATCACATAAAAACCATTAGACAAATTTAGATGGCGGTTACGCATTTGAATTCCTTAGATCTCGAGGAAGTATATAAAGAAATGAGGGGTTTTCTATCAGTTTGTGGACCGAATGGTTTTTCTGTTTGTACTCAAATCACTTAAGAGTTAATACTATACTTTAAAAGACTGTCATTTTGAATACAACGTTGTGCAGTATAAATTGTTCTAAGTTTTAAAATAAATTGACAAATTTAAAAAATAAAGAAAAAAAGTTATCTGACTTCTAATAATCATGACGTAATTACCCATTAAAAAATAAAGAAAAAAGTTATCTGACTTCTAATAATCGTGACGTAATTACCCATTAAAAAATAAAGGAAAAAGTTATCTGACTACTAATAATCATGACGTAATTACCCATTGAAAAATAAAGAAAAAAGTTATCTGACTTTTAATAATCATGACGTAATTACCCATTAAAAAATAAGGAAAAAAGTTATCTGACTTCTAATAATCATGACGTAATTACCCATTAAATACACAGTAAACGAAGTAGGTATTTTACTCGAGTAAAGTTGTGTGAAAAAGCTCGTGTGAATAAAATACCTTAATGGAAAAAAATATATTATTAACACAAGGAAGTCGCATTCAAATTTCTGAAAGCTTTCTAAAATATTTGGATTCATTATTTAATATCCTCAAAATTAAATTTTTTTTGTTTACCTAAAAATCGTATTTGAAAAAAAACACGTAAACCTTACCGCCGAGTAGGTAAATAATATGAAACCTGCTTTCTAATTTGCAAGCGCTGAAGAATATTCTTCATAATAAATCATTATCAAAACAGAAAAGTTGTTTTATTTAATTCAGTTTTTTTATCTAAATTTGGATAATAATTATATTCAGGGTGCCAAAAATTATACACTTGTACACTTACGAAACTATCTAGAGCTTAAGGGGCACCTAAAAAACAAAACTTCTCCAGGAAACTACATGACGACATCCACGAGTGCACCTGAATCAGCGTAACCCTTAAACCAAACTACTTTCTAGGAATTATTACAATATTTTTCAAAGCACTCGTTAGTATAAATTTGAAGTCTATGTATCCATTTACTACCCATAAAAGGTAATTCGTGTATTAGCAAATTTCACGAGACTAAAAAGAACAGTTATGTATGTGTATTATTAGATTTTATCGACATTATGTACAGCCACTATTATTAGAGTATTAATCGAAATATTAATATTTGTTAAAAGACACTTTACTAGGTTACTTGATAATTGTTTACCACTGGTATTAGGTATAGAATTATTTTACATTTCTCTGTGTTAAGTACGATATCCTGAACGCATATCTATTCTGCACATATATATCATTACATCTAAGAATCCACCTGGCAATATTCTATTTTCTGTATATGGGGATATCACCATAGATTACCTGCTCAAGGTTATCATAGTTTTTTTAGCTTCTACCAACTTAAATTTCTGTCAATTTCGTTAAAGTGAAGAGTATAGAAAGGAATTCAGTTACCTTCAGTTTGATCATTAATTGATCATCTGTACTACTTTGTGGTAATAAATATGTGCAGTAGCCCCATGTTATCCTGAATGCTGCTTATTGGCACTATATGTTTAAGACACAAAAAAATAATTGTTTCATAACGTCTTGCCGGAACTTCCATTTTTACCAAACTCAACCTTTTCCATACATTCCATACGCTACCATGAAATAGCTTCCAGTATTGGGGTAAACACAACAACAAAATAGTACACTAATATAAACGTAATAAACATATTAAAGTCTCGTAAAGGAATCTTGCTAAGGAAAAGGGGCTTCTGAAAAGTAGAATCAAACTTAAAAAGCAATCTGCTTAATTATTAAGAAAATCAGCAAGTGAATTAAATTTATAAAACGAACAATGTATTAAATTGATTTGGATTGATCCTTTCCTACTTTGATGATTTTCGTCAGCTAATATCGTTTCTTTACTCCAATTTTTAAATCCTGTTTTTCGTTAGTATAAGTTAACCTTAGTAGTTAGACACGTACCGTTATATATTTTTCTGTATAAGTATTTGAGGTTAATACTCTTGCCACACATTGTATTTACGTATAGCTAACTGCTAACCCAGCGTACGCCAAGAAACCTCCCGAGAGTTAGTTTTTTCGGAATTTCGTTGTCCTTAGTCGGCAAATTTATACAAAATATTTATAAATTACACGCCTAAATCGATGGAAACTGAAATAAAATTTGTTTAGTAGTTACAGAGACAATTGAATACACACAGACACCGCGGAGGAGTTTATTTGAAATAATTAAGACAAATATAGAAAATATAGGTGAATCTTTAAAATAGGTTAAAAGAGAATGTTTTGAAAAAAAAACAGTAAAATGATATCATCTCAATTCACGGTATATTATGATAACAGCTGACGTTTCAAATATATTTTCTAATTAATGCACACAATTTTTCAAATTCAAGAATGGTTTTCAAGTGAGTCATATATTTAATTAATTTGGTTATGATTAAAATAATCTCAGAGCTCAATAGGAACATTGAAACTATAACTCAAATTTCCATAGTAAATATTTAAACTCTTTGTAGTAAAGATGTGTAACTGTATAAAAATTGCAAGATAAAAAAAGAATAACACGGTGGATGAAGTTGGCACGCGCCCTCTAGAACCCCCAAATAAATTACACCATTTTGAAACCGCAATTTTAATTTATATAGTTATATTATATAGAAAAAAACACATAGGTAAAACATTTTGTTTAAGTGCTAAAACACGGCAATAACCAATATCGTTCTCAAAATAACAGCAAAAAACTTTAAAGGCACGCACAAGTCTCGGGCTACTATTAATTTAAGTTACATTAAGTAATCCGAGGCTCCATATGCCACAAAATAATAGGTTTAGCTTTGGTTTTTTGGGTAATAGATACCTGGAATGATAATTACCTTGCTCCTGAGTGGCGCCCCTTTTTAGGTTAAAGACGTAGGGGTGCTATTATGTTGGTCGCTAGTAATTGGGGGTGCTGTATTTGGAATAGAAGTGTATACGTATGTTGATATTATCATAAATGAAATATTCAGAAATCATCTTTTAAATATGAAACGATACACTGAAATGATTTCGAAAATGTTATCGATTACCAAGTGAAATTTACTTCTATATTAATATTTTGTTTCGCAAAATCTGTACGTATAATAAATTTTCACGGAGTGAATTGTGTACATGGAAAATATTTTAAAAAGAATGATTGATTTAGCGTATAAAATGATAATAGAAGTCAGAAAACTTATGTTTAGAATTTTGTGAACA
Source organism: Druceiella hillmani (assembly GCA_039881145.1). Lineage (NCBI taxonomy): Eukaryota > Metazoa > Arthropoda > Insecta > Lepidoptera > Hepialidae > Druceiella > Druceiella hillmani. The sequence goes on from JAYKKI010000032.1 coordinate 14,034,160, forward strand.
ACATAAAATAATATATTTATGGATATGTATTACGCGAATAATTAAAGGGCGTTACTGACTTTTTCAGGGATGAAACACTCAACTAAGGGAATATTTCAGAGTCCTGAAAAATGTTTGTCTTCAATATTAAAGAAATTCTTTAATTTGATTAAAAATGTTTGATGTAATGTTTAAATTCAATTAATCGTTCCTTAGATATAGATGTTGAATTTTTGACATCAAAAATATTTCATGTAAAAATGTTGCATAGAGTCATTCTCCTATAAATCTTAAAAAGTTATGATATCTCAGAAAACTTAAACAGTTATGATATACAGAGTCCTAAATAAGTCTACATCTTGGTCAAAGAAAGTTATAGGGCTTGGCTGTGTCGCGGAACTGTAAAGGTTTAAGTACTTTAGTATTATTACAAATATTTAAATCATCGATAGCATAATGGAAAACAATCCCTTACCACTTTTAGAGTGAGCTGTGAGGAAACGAACTGCTGACGTTATGCTAATATGCCGAAGTTGGTATGTTTGTTAAGTCTGATAAATAAATTATATTCTAAAAATCTGGCCTTTCAAATGTTACCCAGACTGAAGATATGAAGGTTTAAACATATGCAAATTGCTTTGATAATAAGTACGGTAGTACCCTGCTTGTTTTGGCTTGTCTTGGCGGATCACTACCATGCCCCAGATCTAAAATACTTATATTTAGATGAAGGTGTAAATCAATACATAAAATGAATATTCTCACAAATGGAATATTGTGTGTAAGAATGTTATTTTATAGTTTCATTAAAATGGTCTTTATCTTCATCTAGACGAAACTGTCAGGTCTAGATTTGACACTCCCAATTAAGTCGAATTTTTGTAACATGAGAGTTAAACTTATGTTTAATTGTTTGACACTCCCAATTAAGTCGAATTTTGTAACATGAGAGTTAAACTTATGTTTAATTGTTTGACACTCCCTATTAAATTGAAGTTTGTAACATGAGAGTTAAACTTATGTTTAATTGTTTGACACTCCCAACTAAGTCGAATTTTGTAACATGAAAGTTAAAGTTATGTTTAATTGTTTGACACTTCCAATTAAATTGAAGTTTATGACATGAGAGTTAAACTTATGTTTAATTGTTTGACACTCCCAATTAAGTTGAAGTTTGTAACATGACAGTTAAAGTTATGTTTAATTGTTTGACACTCCCAATTAAGTTGAAGTTTGTAACATGATAGGTAAAGTTATGTTTAATTGTTTAACACTCCCAATTAAGTCGAATTTGGTAACATTTGAGTTAAACTTATGTTTAATTGTTTGACATTCTCAATTAAGTCGAATTTTGTAACATGAAAGTTAAAGTTATGTTTAATTGTTTGACACTCCCAATTAAGTTGAAGTTTATGACATGAGAGTTAAACTTATGTTTAATTGTTTGACACTCCCAATTAAGTTGAAGTTTGTAACATGACAGTTAAAGTTATGTTTAATTGTTTGACACTCCCAATTAAGTTGAAGTTTGTAACATGATAGTTAAAGTTATGTTTAATTGTTTAACACTCCCCATTAAGTGGAATTTGGTAACATTTGAGTTAAACTTATGTTTAATTGTTTGACATTCTCAATTAAGTCGAATTTTGTAACACGAGAGTTAAACTTATTTTTAATCGTTTTTAAGGTGTATACGTGTGTACACCTAAAAAACAGTTAAACATAAGTGTATGCCAATTTACGAATATGCGGAATTATTTTATAGCATTAAAGTTACGACATAAGCGGCACCAACTCACTCCCGTATCGGCTCGCGAATCTCGAGCGCGGCGACTCTCTGCGGTATTGCCAGCCGCGATATCATTAATAATTCTTTTTGTTCGCATCCGAGGTGGGAGGAGGAGGCCGTGCCGTATGGAATGCGGCGCCCGGGGGCGGGACACGAGATCTTGTCTCCGCGCGCGCCCGAGCCCTGTGGGACTTGCGATTTGAGTCGTGTGTGTGTGAAGAGCTTTGTGCGTTTATAGGGACGTTATACGTCTATAGGGGTGTTGCTCGAGGTAAGTATGCTTGAGCTGAGGTCAAGCAGGTTTGCCGGGATACTGCTACAAATTACATGGATTGGGATAACCAGGAGACGATTAATCGTTGTGGCCATTGGTTCAGGTTTTGTCGAACTAACGAATTTAAAAAAATTGGTTCCAATAGAAATTTCTAATGTGTGTAGGCAGTTCCATTAGAAGCATGGGTTACATCTTTTAATTTAGAAATGTGCTTTAATTTGGCTGTTTAAAAATTTATGAATGTTCTTATTAACTATATTGCAAGTCACCGAATTTTACTAAATTTTTGAGTCTCTGTCTAGGATAAGTTTTACCTTAAACCTAAGAAGGAAAGAATAATCCATTTTTGGAAATTTTTTTTGTTGAATTTCGTATTATAGCCCTAAAATTTCTGTAAATTTACTCTATCATTACGTGTGAACAACAAAAAAATTAAGAAACTCTCTTTCAATGTAAACATTTCAATATTAAAAACCGAATGTTTAGTTAAATTACGAGGAGTTAAAAACTATACTAGAAGTTGACACTTCAAACACGTTCTTGTACATTAATAAGAATGAGTTCAATGAAAAAGTTTGTATGCATTTCTGTATTAGTAAACGCATCATAGGCAAGTAAAAAGTATACACCGGAACTCATGGGTTAAAATTTAAATGGTTTTGTTATGAGCGTGATATTGAGTGTTTAATTTATACTTAAACTCGGTGTGCTTTCACACTTTTTCAAGTATATATAAAAATTCCAAAAATAAATTAACCGTATGAACAAAATGTCACCGAGCGATTTTATGGCGCGTATTCTTGATTATAACACTACACAAATAATAGAGGTAAATGCTATATCACAGCTAAATTGTGAAGAATGGACAACGTACTTTTTGTGTTTATTTCCACAAACCCGTACAGGAACATTATGACAGTTTACAGATGGATATTCCTAATTATACGTGAAGTGAATGTATATGTTAACATAATGTAAATTTGCTGAGTTTTGTGCAATAATATCCATTTGGCCGTTACACTAGTATTAAACAATTTTATTGATGAAATTAAATAGGCTTGGTGTTGCTGAATGAAATTGTACATCAATAGAAATTTGCATTGCTAATATCTGGAAGACGAGTATTTGATAAAAGCTCTCTCTGTATTACTATGTTACATATTTTTGTGATACTATTTGCCTCCAAGCAATTTATATTCTGTCGGACAATAACATGAATAAAAAATTAAAAATATTTTTTATTCCTTTGCTATCTTTGACTGAGGCTTTGTTTCCGTGAAAAAGGAAACTTACATCTCCGTTTTTACTAATAAAATAGGGTAAAAATGGAGGTAATAGTTTGAAAATAGCGTCATTGTACAAATATTGGATCTTAGCAGCGGAAATAATTGGAGATGCAGAGGTTTGAAGAAATGCCATGAAAAGAAAGAAGTATTATAAATTTATTTGTTAAATAAATAAACTTTGCAGATTTCCTAAAAAAAACAAGACGATTATTTGGAATATTAAGACTTATATATATGTATTTATTTTCATACTCTTTTCTTCAACGAACACTACGTTTTTTAATTACAAAAAGAATAAATTCTATTTTTAATCCTGGGACTAAAATTATGCAGCTGAAACTTCTATGTTCGTTTCCATAACATAGATTAAATGCATATACATTTTCACAGAGTTCAGACAAGTAGTTGCGGTGTTAAAATGACGTAAGAAAATAAGAAAATATATTTATTTTCACGTACAGCGGCGAATGTGGTCTACGGAGCTGCTTTATAAGCGGATTCTATTTGTATCTGTGATCAAGCTATTTCTAAAAAAATGCAATCTGGAACTTATGGGTTTTGTCAAAAGAATTTGGATAATTACACAAATATTAAGTCATACTTCATTAGTTAATATTAGGAGTGCTTGTGGACGTGAATTATTCAAGAATTTCCCGAGACAGTGTTCTAACAAGTTTTTGCATTATTGCCTAAGTGGGGGACATTTTATCAGTTATTTAGAGAATCTTTATTTGATAATATTATAAAAAAAACAGACCGTGCCTTTCTTTGATAGACAGGGTATGATAAAAATTAGTAGGCCTTCACTTAAGCCAATTTTTACCGCAATTTTATAAAAGTTCTGACATATTTATTATGTCTATTATTTATACAGGTGATTCATCTGAGATCATGCATCACGCGGAGTAAATAGTTCCAAGGTGCTGTATGACAATTCCCAAATGTTCCTGAAAAGTGACTCTCAAAATTGCGATTGCAACGAATAAAATCACATTTGGTTACAGAAATATGTTTAAAATATACTCGTTTTGATGTTATATGAGTAAATGACACGTTCTTTGTTACATTTAATCATACTTTATTACACACTTTACCGTAGGCAATATTATATTTGGTTTAGTATTAAAATCTCAATTTAAAGTTATTTTGCTTCGAAGTCGCGATATTCTGTTTTAACCCTTAATCCCCTACAATGCGTCTCATAGATCCAGTCGATTTAATAATCGTGAATATTTTTGCACCAATTTCGTATCAATTTGTTCATTCCTGTATCTTTCTCCCGCGCCCTTCAGTACCGCGTAGCTGCCCGGCAAGGTTGTATGTGCACGTTTGTCTCAGGTGAGTAAAAAACTACCGCCGTAGGTAACTTCGCATATTTTTATAGCGGGTTTTCTTTAATTGCGTATTTTTATAGTTTTAGTTAAAAATGGCTTTTAGTTATTGCAATATCGAACGGTGGTTGGAACAAGATCTGTCAGACGACGAAAACATACCGAACAACGAGTGCTGCGATGTGGAGTCTGATGTTGGGATAGATCATGTATTGGAAGAAAGTTGTACATCTGATTCCGAACATGAAGAGCCAACTGCAGTGGGTAATGAACAAAATTCTTCATCCCAGAATGATTTCTCTTCTATTGTAAGAGGAGACTGAGAGTGTTCGTCTGGAAATTATGTGCCTTTATCGGAAATTAGATCGAAACCTAGGAAGAAGAATTAGTTTGGAAAGAATCGCTTTCGTTGGTTATCTGCCCCACCGTCTTTTCGATTGATAACTTTACAGCATAACATAGTGCAGGAAAAAGAGTTTCCATAAAACCAGCATATCGGAGTGAGCTAAAGTCTTCGTCTTCTTCATTTTTCAAAATAAGAGAAATAAGATCGAATAGGTTCGAAGTATTGCTGAAAGCCATTCGTTTTGATGATCTTCGTTTATTGCTGACCTCTTTGAATCTTTTGTTGACCGCTGTCAAGCCATTTATGCAACAGGCAGTTGCTCTTATATTGATAAAATGTCGGTCGCATTTCGAGGAAGATGCAGGTTAGAAATGTATATGGCAAAGAAACCGCCCAAATATGGTTTAAAAAATCAATGCCTTACAGATGCAAGGTCGGAGTATCTACTCAATGTTTATATATTCCTAGGCAAAGATTCGTATGGGCGCAATTTATCAGCTAAATATCAGCGATTGAAGAAACCCACTCAAGCTGTACTGCGTCTCATTCCTTCATTTGAAAGACCTGACAGAAACGTAACAACAGGCAACTGGTATACTTCTCTTCAGTTACTAGAGTCATTAAAAAAGAAAATGCTGACGGATGTGGGAACCGTGAGAAAACATCAAAAATAAATTTACCAAGAATTCATGCCAGTTCGTCGCCGAAATATTAATTTTACGGTTTTTGAATTTACTAAAGATTTCACTATATCATTATATGTGCCAAAACAAAATGAAGCAGTTGTGGCACCACAATAAAGCAGTTGGGACGACCACATGCCAAAAGTTGATAAAACTACCAAGAAACCGGAGATAATATTACTCGACCAAAGATGCTCGAATTACTCCACAGGTCGTCGTACTCGTAAATGACTCTTATTATTAAAAAAAAAATAATTAAAGAAATATTTTCTATGTTACTTTCTACTTAAGTCTGCAGTCGACCCATCTGTACGTCTGATGTTAGTTAAGAATTCGGAAAGTACTTTTTTGTTTTTCAAAGAAATTAAAAATTATCGTCACTAAATTACGGGTTTCGCATTGAAAAAAAAAAACACTTTGTAGACGGTATGTATTTTAACTAGATATATGGACCAAGAAAATTAATGAGAGCATCGTGTATGTTCGGTTCACATGACTCATTTCATGACAAAATTATATAACGGAGGCGTAAGTTTGTCCCGGAATGAGTCGCTAAGTATCGGGAAAAAGGCTGAAATAAATATTAAAAAATACATATTTAGTTAATTGAGAAACACAAGTGGCTAAAGCATGTCAAGGAATGTCTTGTTCTTTGAACTGGAATCATGAATAAAATTATTATCTGCGGCAAAAAGTGGGTGATTCAACAAATTCCTTAGTTCTTGAAATCTATTCAAGAAACGAGTACATTTTTTTTTCCAGCGCCATCTTTAAGGTCTCTAACATTAAATCTATATGCTTTTAAACGTTAACGGAATCAAAGAGCAGTATTTGTACATAGAAAATTTGTAATATGCTGGCAAAATCATGTAATTGGATTGGTCTAATATTAACCTTATTGATATAACGAATTTATGGAATTTACGGATATCATATATGGTAATGTATGTTTTATTTGACATAAACTTAAACATTCCAATATAAGTGTGGGATTTATTTTACAATTGGAACTTTTCACGGTTTTATTTATTGTAGCGGACATGGTAAAAAGCCACTTCAAAAATACATAATTAAATAAACCTGGTAGGCGATTTTAAAAAAATACTATTGGCAGGGTAGAGTATCTTCTTGAACTTTGAAGAAATGTACAATTACAGACGTTCGTTGCTATGGTTACAATCAAAACATTATTTGCTTGGAACAGAAGACGAGTAGAAAAAGTCCATGACAAACACCTGGTCGTATTATGCCGGTGGTCATGGTGCAAAGGATACAATCGATAATAAAGTAGCTGACATACAAACCGAGACTGATCTATTGATCTTCGCCGCTGATACTGTATGGCAACGTGAAAGTATATATGGGATAACATCTAGAAACTCAAGTTTGAACCGTTTTTTAGGGTCCCTCAAAATGAAAAAAAACGGAAACCATGTAGGATCATTTGTTTGTCCGTTCATTTGTTCGGCGATCTGTCTGTCAATAACTCGTTTCTCAGAAAAAGCTTGAGACACCATGTAAATTAATATCCTATACTGAAGCCTATAGTCTTACATTGTTAATAATATATAACAAAAATGTATAGCTCTTTAAAGAGTAGCGTATTTTTTTATTCACACAATCGCCTTATTTACTGATCATCTAAACTCATGGGATAATTCTGGTCGACCTACAATCTTGAAAGTCCGCATAATGGTAAGTCTTGTAGTAGTAGTAATGTGAAAGTCAGAAAATCAATGATTTAAGATACTATATGGAATTATACATTTTTATAATTACTTTGTTTTTTTATGTCTGTAAAAATTATAGTAGGTAATATATTAAAGTATTAATATATTTACGTCGTGAAAAGTTAATATGTGTAAATAGTTTAATTAGGGATACTATGTACCCTTAAATGTTTATAAGTACATAAATTTGTATGGACAACACGAGGGATTGCGAGTTCTATTCGTGCTCGGCAATTTTTTTTTCCCGAACGTTCTTTACAAAAACAAAAATTAAATCTCAAATATACAATAAAATTTTTGGGTAATGGCATAAAATAAATGTCATTAAAATGGTAAAAGCACGTCGATAATAAGGATAAAAACATGCTATAACATAATGTAAAATCACATTATAATACTTCAAAATAACTTTTTGTACACTCACTAAAACACATTTTTTTACAATTTTGTTTGAATTTTATGTTAGGTAATTGTACAAGTTTTGTGATCGCACAATCTGTACATGTTAGTTCAAGTTTAAAGCTTACAGACCTGATTAAAATTGCATTAAAGTCCTAAAATAATGCAGAGTGAGTGATTTTTTGGTTTTTTAAATAAAGTAAAAATTAAATTTCTCGTAGTATTTTTTTATATTTTACCATATTTTCAGTTTTTCTTATTGGATAGCTTTGGGAAAAGGCGGAGAGCAGGAAGTGGTTATCGTACATATTCATTTCAATCCAACATTTTTCTTTTGAACAGTTTTTTTTTTGAGAATTCGATAAAATTGATATCTTTGGAAAGTACCTGTACTATTTTCGAGGTAGCGTTTAGTCATAAATTACTATAAAGATTTTTTTCATTGACGAAAAACTCGCTTTCCAAATGGCATGTTAAATTTTGGTATAATTTTTTAATCATATTTCTAATTAATGTGGCGTGATGATTCTTTATATTTTGTTAATACTTTTCTAAAGTGTAAACGGCATAACCATATTCTTGTAAATTTCATTCAATTCAATTCAATTCAATTCAAACTGCGTTATCGATTTCGTATTTAGTAGCAAAACTTGTTTTTTTGTATTATATTTAACATGCCTTACTTTATTTCCACGGATCAGAAGGTCCATATTATATTAATGTTTTAGTCTCAATAAAAAAGCATTCGTACCCAATCATTCATTGCCGGCATCCGGCGGTTAAGTGCCGAATCCCGAACCGCATCTGTATATAACTATTAATTTTAACCACGAGATTATAGCTGAGTCGACACCCGGTTAAATCGTCGTTTTAACAGCAATATTGCTGCAAAATATGATCGGCAGCTGTGGATTTAAGGCCTGCTGGCCTCTGGTCGAGAGTGGACTGTAATTTGTCTTTTTTGTCTTTAAATATATTTTAACTATTCGCTTTACACGGATAGCGTAAAGTGAGGAGTCGATCCGAGTAAATCACTGTGGGGTACGGGGTCAGGTAATAACTGGATATGGACTGACTTGGTTTTAGTGCTTCACTTTTTTGCTAGATCTTTTTAATTAACATAAACAATTTTGTTTGATTATATAGATAATATCAAGCTATAAACAAGGGTGATAAAGCACCATATTATTGGTAGTTATTAATATTTTAACATAAACGTATATTTATTAATTATTTACATACGAACAATATATACTTTGCTCAAAATGCAACACAGTGTAAAGAATCTAGTTAAAAAAGACAACGGTGGTTTAATTGCTTTTTAACTGAATTACATTTTGTGTATGTTTTTCACATAACATTGAATTATATCTACAAACTGTTTCTTAATTAAATCTATTACGCCTTAATGATTCCTCGACACTGTCTCCTTGTTCCTGTTAATAAACGCGGCTAGTGGGAAAACTAGATCATTTAATTTAACAGTTTTGTTGAAAAGTCGTTTGTTTTGTTAATATGAAAATAAAGAGAAAATAAAGCAAGTGTCAAATATTTAAATTCTTTGATAATTCTCTTTTAAGCCTTGATTAGTTCTTTTAAGGTCGAAATTTTAATTTCAAGGTTTTCAATTAAGTTGATAATTTTCTCTGTTATCAGTAAACAGTCAGACCGACAAGTTTTACCTTTATTTTGTATCGTCAAAGGGTACGTATTTCTCTGTTCTTGTACACAATTCCTTAATTTTATTTAATAATATGAGATCGGTTTTTTAGTTAATGTAGAACCTTTTTATTGTTTTGAACAAACGATATGTACGCAAAAATAAAAATCTGTAATCATTTCATAACACAAAATTATTAACGAAAGGTACGTTTCGAAACTTGTATTTTTTTTTTTTAAATATTTTTTTTTTGCTTTGTTCGATTATCATTAGAGATCAGCGGTTTTTCTTAATATAAAATTATTTTCAGTATCTCTGTGTGGTAACATAATATAATTTCATGACAGCGATTGATTGAATAGTTTTAAAGCTGAAACATGTTTTTAATTATGTTTTTCCTTTTCCGTTTGTACGGTTTTTTATTAACCGAATTATCAGTATACAAAGGAATAACAAAGAATTTTTATTTAGCTTATTTATCTATATTTAATCATTACAAAAATCTTAAATGTTGTTATTCGTTATTTAAGATTTCGTAACTGAAAAGGAAAAATGAACCCTCGTAGGGTAACTTTGTTGTGCGTCTAAGACCCCTTTTTCTCATTAATGCGTGGAGGTGTTGAAGTGAAATTAATATCAAATATTCAGGTATACCGTATACCTGCTTGGAGCTATAAAAATCAAACTTCTAAGTCAACCGGATCAAGAAGAATCTTAAAAATACGACCATTTATGCCGTAAGTTTTGATACTCGCAAATAAATCAAAACTTATAGGCTACTTCCCGTTGGCCTAGTATCATAAAATTTGGCAACATGTAATGTCTCACAGCATAAGTATAGGAAAAAATCCGAAAATCGCTAATTATAGAAGTTATATCATGTAAACTTTTTTTTTAATATGCGTCTGTGGAAAAATATAATAGGCAATATATTTTTGTGCTAAAAAATTAAAATTATGTATAATAGGAAATAGTTTAATAGGAATATTATGTACCATTAATTAGGAAATAGTTTAATAGGAATATTATGTACCATTAATTAGGAAATAGTTTAATAGGAATATTATGTACCATTAATTAGGAAATAGTTTAATAGGAATATTATGTACCATTATTTTTTAAGCTAAAACATGTTTTTAATGATGTTTTTATTTTTTTCGTTTGTACGATTATTTTAAACGAAGTTGACAAAGGCATAACAAAGACTTTTTTACGTGGCTTATATTTAATCATTACAACAATCAGAAGTGTCGTTTCTTGTTTTTTTATTTAATTTATACACCTTCGTGTTGCCCAGCAGTGAGAAAATAATCTAATCGAGACGACACGTGACATTCGCCTGACGATCTATTCACTCGTTTCTGTCGTGTGTATCTTTTTATATTCCGCAAAGAAAGAAAATGAAAAAAAAAAAGAATTTTGGTTTAATTAGTGAAACAAATGATCAATGTATTGCTGTCGGGATTATGTTGGTATGTGAAATTTTAATTCTGTACATTATTCGGTGAAAAATCGATTATTAAATTCCTTGATGTGATAACAAACGAATTGCGGTTGTATTTGGACTTCATGGACGGGGTTATATAAATCTTTCAGCTAATCGTGCAAATAATAATTACACCAAGATGGTTTTTATTAAAACTTGTAAATTAAAACTATTAAAACTTATGGTTATTACATTTTGTATCAAAAAACACCTAACAAAAAAAATATTTGTGATTTAGAAACGCCTGCCAATACTTTATTTTCGTTACATAATTCATAACAACGAAGGAAAAATTATGAAAAAAGAATGGAACGAAATACATTTATTTATAACTTTTGTAACTAAAATGAAATTGAAATTAAATTAAACAATTGTTTTCCATAAACCTGATTTTTTTGTACATATGCGAATATTTTTTCTTTTTATCGGATAATTAAAATTTGACGTAAGGAATATTATAGTAAAGATATAAAAATAATGTGGGCATTTTATATTTTAGGAACTACCTTTAATCAAACTTAGAAAACCTGAATAAACTACCTAAACCTAAACTTGAATATTGGCCAGTATTTCTTACTGGCCAGTATTGGTTCTGAATAAATTTAAATTTATGACTCATTTTTTTTGTGCCATAATTTATTCTAGATATAATAATATTTGGAGAAATAATTTTATGCAAGATTTTTTCTGTGACATTAATTTATACCTCGAAAAAATATGTGGCAAACATGACTATAAAATAAATAGTGTTGTTTTTTAAATGTTACGTCTATGCAGAAATGTATTTAATTCTAGATATATTTGTTTATTAATTTATCTACTTTAATGTATCTAATTGATACATATGGTAAACTTATTGCTACGAGAGCAATCTCTTACAGCCAACCATAATACCAGTCCAGCCCCGCTCGGCGAGCGGCCGGGAATCGAACCCAGGTTTACGCGGTGCGCTGCTTCGTCCAAGGCGGATGCCTTGTGATCAACCTAACACACCACGGTAACGACATTACCATTACTACAGAAATAATTTTACATAAAATTATTTCTATGACTTTAACGTAAACTTACAGAAAAAATATCTCACTAATGTGTCTAAATAGGTAGGTAGATATGCAGCGTCATCTCTGCAAAAAATAACAACTACCAAACATGTCACGCAAACGCTTCTAACCACTATGCAGACCCGCATCCCTAACAACACGGTCGGACAGCTAGCGCTCGTCGTTTTGGTGAGTAATTACCCCGGGGAGGCATTGCTTTTGAGACAATAATTATTGCGAGTCGCGACCGAGACACGCCGCCGCGCTGCTGGCAAATTGCAGCGCTGCACTTTTCTCACGATCATGCCCCGCCGCCTCGCATCGCCTGCACTTGCATTTACACGCTACGCATTGTGGGCTATGGGTGCGCGTACCTACACGCTCCACATACGGAGAGGAGGCTGTGTATTGCGGGACCGAAATGGTTTGATAATTGAAAATTTGATCACGTGTTTATTTATTTATAAGGCTTGACTAGTGGCTTCGCATGGAGAATAGAAAAAGTAGAGGTATATTTAAAAAAAATGTTCTTGCGAAGAACATTTTTTCCTTTCCTCTCTTTCTGGCCTGGATATAATCTGAAGTAGGTAGCGGTAATGTTTTCGGTATTTTTATATGGATTTAAAACTTCGATATTGCTTACAATACGTTACATGTATCGTATATACACTGGTCTAATATTGCTATGGAGATACCCCTTATTATTGACTGGAAAATATTTTGGTTCAAATTAATAACTAAACCTGTGGCAAAGTTGACTGTGGACAACGATAAAAAAAGATAAATATAATTCTAAGAGGGAACAGAATGTTTAATAAGCACCATATTACATATACATATATTGATATATATATATATATATATATATATATATATATATATATATATATATATATATATATATAAAACTATTATATTATTTTTTCGCATTTTTAAAATAATATTTTGCTACAAGCAAACGAAAAAGAAAAAAAAAATTTATTCGTTTCAAAAATGGTTAATGTTACACAAATCAAAGAATAATTAGGAAAAAAATTAATGCTCGGCGCTAACAATGTAGTTTCCTTTGTATTAAGGTACTTTTGCTTAAAATGTTTCATGACTTAAAGAAGGAATTGCTTCTATTCTCGTTTGTAGTAATTAATTTATTATATTTGTCTATTAATGTTACGTCTCGTACCGTAATGTCAGTCACTACTCTCATTGAACGTACAATGTTTTAAGAAGCTTTGTAATCTTAAGCTTTTTTACAATCTTTAAGTCGTTTTTTGGTACTAAACTTACCGCTGAAATCAGCATCTAACGTAAACTATAACAAAAAAAACACAAATTTCAGTAATATTATTTATTAAACCGGTCTTTAAACAGTTTAAATTGACAAAACGGGAAAGAGCTTTTTATTATTGCTTCAAGCTTTTGAAAAGCTCAAAGCAATAAATTGCCTTTGTTATCCATCGTGCATAATGAAGACCTGCTAGAGATTTGAATGATATCCCTCTGTTAGGTACCTTCCAGAAATATTATATATTTAAGTTTAAACAACTCATTGTAATCTTCTCGAGGTTAATCAACATTTAGATGTTTCCAGCGAATAACATTGTGTTACTTGCAGAATTTCTTTCATATCTTAAAGCTTCAGGGTCTGAAAAAACTATATTAAACTTGTTCCGATTAATTTTAGGCCAAGCAGTCCTAAAAAGTTTAAAAATCAATATTTCTGGCCATTTGACGGACCTAGTGCTTGAAGGACTAGTTCTAACATTATTTATTAAAGGAAAAAGGTCTGCCCTATATTATTGAGTAAACTTTCATTCTTCGTACCTGACAATTTTCTGCATTCGCGCAATCATCACCTGTTTGCTATACCATCCTCTAGGACCGAAATTTATTGGAACTCTCCAGTTTCCCGCGGTGTTCAACTACTCAACCACCCAATCACGGTCGCACAGGAGTGTGATTTATTTATGATTAATGATAGTAAATTTGTCGAAATCCGTCGTCGTTATCTTTTGTAGTTATCATGTATTTTGTATTCATGTTTAACTTAAAAGTTTAAACTTTGTTAAACCATTAGTTTCTTATTGTCATGAGCAGGTTACCTGTAATGTAACGATAAATGTATGCGTGTAAGTAAATAAACAAATAATTTCCCTGATATGGTGACTTCAGAGCACATTTTTTTCCATTTTCTGCTCTAATAGGATGCAAGCACCACCTTTTAAACCAGCGTTGACCGCAGTGATATGAAATCACAAGAATTTTATTTTGTCGCTCAAATTTCAGGAAAGAATAGGGTCATACACTGAAGCACGTTCCGTGGGTTACGTTTGGAATTGTCAAAAATTGTTCCGCACTCTGTCCGGACACTAAAGTAGGCGATCCACTGTTTCGTGTTTTGTTATGTCTTCGATTAATTTTCCATCCCAATGAATCGTAAGAGGCATATCTGGTTTAAATTTATTCTCTAAAGTCTCGGCTACCCTTTACCTTTGCTTCATACGCTGGCGATTAATTGAGGATGAAGTAATATTGAAATCTATTGGTTTCTGCGTATTTGAGCGTTGATGTTAAAACAACAGTTGCTTTCCTGTCACTCATTTTAGCAAAGTTGAGGCTTACAGATAAGCGTAAATCAACGAGGTTCTACGTGCTGCGTTCAGGTTTAAGCAGGGGTGGATCTTCTGATGAAGATCATGTCCTCACTGAAATTTCCGACGTTGAACTTTTGGTTCCATCACCACCGTTGCTTATCGAAGAATTTTTCTCTTAGGAATTCAGTATAGCTTTTTTTATCTAAAAACTGATGGAGATGAACTTGTTTTTTCCCTTTCTTAGATATTTTTTTTAATTAATTTTGTCCACACCACCTGTTATACTAAGCCGTCTTTTTTAACTTTTGGACAGCGCAATTAAAATTTTTTTACTTTCCTCAATAGTGTTCTTGTTTAAAGCATCAGAAAAAGCTATATCAAAGAGAAAATTTTTCTTTCGTAGGCCTTCAGAGCGTTCGGCTTTGTTTTCTTCTTATTTTCAATTCTTGTCATTCAGTAAACTTGTTTTTTATCTTTTTTGACATCCTTCTTTAATATAGTCAGAATATCCGCTCGTTTCCACAGTACCATAACGTCGCAAGCAGTAGAATTTGCCAAACTGCGATTGGTTTCCTTCATTTCAATTTTAAAGTGAAAAAATGAACTTCTTTTGTTATGGGTAACTTACTTTAAGTCAAGTGTCCTGATGTTTGTCGAAGTAACCAAATATTTTTTTTATTCCTAATCATTAAAAGCAAGCTAGACAAGGACGCCATGATGTCACAAAACGTGAGGCGCGGCTAGACAAAAATGCATGTACACTCTTTATCATTTAAAACATACACTTTCTATTATTATAAAAAAAGTGATGCACCTATGTAGCTGTGTTTAAAACCCGCCTTACATAAACCATCAATGTTAATTTTACAGCCCGCTAAAGTGTCAAAATCTGTTACTCACACTATACGTTCCCTCTGAAGGTAGAAGGTAGTGCACATCTCGCGTGCAACAGTCGCCCGGTACATTGTTTAATGTACGATATCGGCTCCGTCGTTCGACTATACACTTGCTACGCTTCCCCGCGACCATGCCCACGCAACCAGTCTGCGATCGTAGCGTCTGTATTAATATCAGGGTTGGTTGTAGAATATACATATAAATAAGCTATTCGTGCTACTGGCCATTTGGAACAGCGGACTGTGATGTTTTGGCTTTGAAATATTTACAATATTACTCATAGCTCTTTTTGAGTTACTACAAATTGTGAAATAGAAAATTTTTGAAGTAAAAATGTATGTATGATTGTCTATTTCTTACTAATAAGCAATATGCTTATAATGGAGTTAAACATAAAATAAGTATTTTTTGATGAAAATGTATTCAATTTTCAGTCCATATTAATGTATGAAATTCGTTATATGTGCGTTTTGATATACATCATGTAAGGAAGCATTGAATTATTAGATATAATTTATACATAAAATAGTCCACAGTCCCGTACATAAATTAGGCCAAAAAATATTATAAATGAAACATATTTTATCGATGATTTACTATTTTTCAGTTTATCCTTCTATTGTGGAGTAAATTGCTATTCGCAGAGGTTTTATTTGGCAATATAAATTATCAACTACGCTAATTACTAAATTAATATTTAAGTTAATTATTTAACGTAAATAAAAAAATATTCATGTTACAGTCCACAGTAGTACATATTATAATTCTCATATACCTCGTGCTCGATTAAGGATTATTAACGTAGTTGGCGATCACTCTTGTGATTGTATTTGCTCTATATTTATCCTGTACAATAAACGTAAAATGTTGAATGTCGATGTCAACATGTTCATGTTGCAGTCCATGTAATAGATACGTCAAAAGTTTGGTCTACTTTCTCTTACGTCAATGTTTAATCATCGAGTTGGGATGTAGCAGGAGTCGGTTGGTAGATTTTACGATCTGAATAATTTTTTGTCACAGTAAAAACTAAAATATATTAACTCAATACTACAATATTGTAAGATTCTAACTCAATACTATACAGTATTGAGTTGGAATCTTCAAATTATATATTATGAGGATGTATGTATTTATCTCCAATATGCAATGCGTATTACTTTATTCTATTTCCTTATTTTAAATTCTGAAGCTACTATCCACATATGTTACCGTCGTATTTTAATTTGGATAAAACCGAATATGACTTTTTGGAAGTGAAAAAGAGGGTTATATCTGACAGGGTATATATCAATATATTTCCGTCGGATTTTGTTTTCGACACAAGCGAATATATCTTTCTGCAAGTGAAAAGAGGGTTATATCTGACAGAGTATATATCAATATGTTTCCGTAGGATTTTGTTTTGGACACAAGCGAATATAACTTTCTGCAAGTGTTATTTTCGTAAAAGAGGGTTATATCTGACTGTTTATTTACCAATATGTTTCCGTCGGATTTTGTTTTGTACACAAGCAAATATAACTTTCTGCAAGTGAAAAGAGGGTTATATCTGTCAGGGTATATACCAATATGTTTCCGTCTGATTTGTAAATAGTCCCTTAAATTAATGTTTTGAGCGAAAGTTTGCGGACAAGGAGACTCGTTCAAGGCGTAACTGCTCGGAAATTAGCTGTATCATTTCACAAAAACTATGAAGCCGTATTCTTTTTAATTTTATTTACTTATTGAAGACTCATAAATATTGGCTTTGTTTGTATTTTTTTTTTTAAAAACGAGAGTGTTTTTCAAGGAAAGTCAAAATATTGACCGCAAATAAAACAAAGATTTGCCAACGATAAGAAAATATCATATTTTAGAACTATTTTCTGTTTTTGTTAGTTACAATCGCGATTAAAATAAAGTGTAATTTAAATAAAAAAACCTGCGGTAGAATGGCTACTGCCATATTGTTATTTAATAACTTCCAATAAAAAAATTGATACCAAATTAAAAACATGCATTACATAAAATAAAAAAGTTTTAAATAATGTTTAAAAGTTTTTATTAAAAATAAACGCGAAAACAGGCCTTTTTCAACAAATATATAAAAATAATTTGAAACAAATATATAAATAAAAATAATTTTTTATTTTAAATAAAGATAGTGGCTCGTTAGAATCTCGCTCGCTTTAAATAATCGTCTCTGGTATGTTGTAACGATTACGTGCTGACTAGTTACGTTAATTTTGATAAACATAACGAGAAAAATGCATAAGAGATAGAATGCTACATATACATATAGTTATTGTATTCTACTTTTTATTGGACAAAACTCGCGTTTTCGGGTCTGGGGCCTACAGACAATCGAAAAAGTTGGCTATAAATACGGTATTAGTCCTCCACTCAAGCTATCGAAACAATTCAGATTACCAACTTCAGTGTTACCTGGTTATTATTCATTGTATGCGTAGTATCAAAGTGTGATGACCACCTGACATTTTTTTGTTATATTTATTGGGTTTCGCCAGTATGTTAGATAGGGATGTGTATATAATAAAATATTACTTTAATAATCCTTCACTTCCCGCGTCTGTCTGCCTCTCTGTAAGCTTAGATCTTTTAAACTACGCAACGGATTTTTATGCAGTTTTTATTATCATTCAGATAATTTCTTCCAGAAGGTTTATAGGAATAATAAATGCATGCTATAATTACAGAAAATATTAAAAAAGTCAATATTTCGTAAAAAAAGTAAAAAATTTTGAGTGCTTTCAATTCTAACGCTGACTAAACTTTACGAAATATATCAAAATGTTGTACTATGGAATTGTGTATTTTAAAAATATCTACATAAAAGTCCGGGATGGCATATATCTATATCCTACGATTAACCCACAGTGACCATTTTTATTAATTTTTTTTGTGGGTTATACTTTCGAAGTTATTTTAATCAATATTATATTAATCATTATTTAATTAAATAAACTAATTTCATTGGGCTTTTAATGTAGATAAAATTGGTTCTTTATTGCAAATCATTAACATTATCATTTTAGAAGATATCACACATTTAAAATTACCAAAAGTCAGTATTCGCGTTGCCGATGTCGTGTACGGACGGCGGTGGTAGCGATTCACAATTACACCACATTAGTACTTACATTGCACCCGTGCAAAGGCGGGGCGGGTCGCTAGTGTTGTATTTACACGCACACATGTATATATATATGTATATATATATAAATATATATATATACATATATATATATATATATATATATATATATATATATATATAATATTCTTAAAATAACGATGCGTATGAACTATTCTGCAAATTTTGAATAACTTACAATAATTAGTTCATTTGTAAAAGGGTACCAACCTGACAGAAATTAAATAATGTTAAAAGGCATTGAAAATTGAGTACCGCGTTGTCATAAAATTACTAACTACGAAGTTTGGCCACCAACGTAGGTAAGAATATGAAAGAGCATATTAAAGCAGTTTATGGGTACTTCTTTCCATTATTTATCACAATAAAAGCCTGGAAAAGGTATTTTACTGTGGAGAGGGGGTTATTTGATGTGAGTCGTTAGAACACTTCTTTCGCGTGGGACGTCTTACTGTGACAGTTGTTACTAGAGAAAACATTGAATTTATCGGAAATATTGCTCGGAGTGATCAAAAAATCATAAAAAAAGGAATTAGCCTTACATTCTGGCATTTAAAAACTGACTGTTTTTGGGGTCATATGATTACTTACGTATGAAAAATTTATGATCATTTATACATGAAAAAATTAGTGCAAGCGCACTTTGTATCCTCAGTGCAGTCAAAAAGGAGTAATGTGTTGAGAAAAAATTCGGCTATCTACTATGACACTAATATTTTAACTTTATTAAACAGTATATTGAAACAAAAGAGGATATTCCTCTTTATCGAATAATAATAGAGTAATTTTTTTCCGACTTTTCCTTCTGCGTCAGGCTAATGGTACTTAGGCCACTCCACGTGTACACACACACACACATATACACATGCGGACGCACACATACAAATATATATATATTTATACATACATATAAATATATATATATATATATATATATATATATATATATATATATTTATATCTGTGTGTGTGTGTGTGTGTGCGCGCGCGCGCGTGTGTGTGTGTGTGTGTATATATATAAAAACACACGCACATGCATATGTATATATAAATTAGTAATAATATTATAAACCTTAAGGTTTTTTTTGTAATTGCCATAATATTCTGCATACATATAGCTGGCGGCTTTATTCGCGTGGAATAACAAAAACAGCAAAAGTGAATTAAGTCGTTGGTTCTGTTATCAGTCCATGAGTTGGTGAGTATCTTTCTCCAGCAGGATATTTTAAAGGCTCAGCAGGACATGTTAAAGCAGGAAATTTTATAGACTCAGCATCATACAGGAAGATCAGAGGTATTAATAAATGCAACTTGGTATGTCTGGATATATTCTTGTGCTTCCATACTTTAGCCACTGGCAAAAGTTATTCAAAGTATAAAAAGCTTTAAATTAAAATCCCGATTTTCAAAATATCTTAATTTCAAAGGGTTTGCTCTGGGTGCGCATTTTTTAAAATGATGATGAATTTTTATGATGAATCTGGTCATACCACGTTCCGCCGCTCACAAATTGCCCGGCGGCTGTTTACAAAGAGTTTGCTCGCGAACCGCGGATAATAACCAACTAAATGCAGACGCGGATGGCAAAGAAAGTGCAGGTGCTTTGGTCTGGTCGCTTGTTACGAGCGTTCATTATGCGCGGCCATTAAAGTTTAATGCGAGTCCTTGCAACACGCTTTTCCCTTTCAACAAGTTGGTTTCAGATAGTTGTGAATTACAAATATGTAATTGATTTCAAAATCGATATAATATCTATATTTTATCGATATACAGTGCCCGATTATGGACACAATTTTAAAAAAAAGGCAAAATGTTTGACAAAGCTCGTGTAAATAAGGGTAATTCGTTTAAATGTCTTGAAATTGTCGATTTAAGTTAACAACTTTATTTGAAAGTTCCAATGCACTTGCTGTAATCTTCATTAGAAATTGACTTCATCATTGGCTGTCCACAGGAACCAAGTACAGCTTGATGATTGAACGTGCACAAAAAACCGCGATCTAGAGCTGTTCTATTTCCTACCGATTTTCTCTTGGGTATGCTAGATTTTCACTCTTTACAAAGAAGAAACTTTGTATCACGAAATTTATCTTTTAACAGTTAAAAGGAAAAATCCTTTCCTCTATATTATTGAGTAAATTTTCATTCTTCTTACCCAACAGTTTCCTGAGCTCACGTGATTACCACTTTTTTGCTATAGCACCTTAAAATTGAATTATACCGGAATTATCCAGCTTTCCTTAGTATTTAACTGCTCAACCATCTGATTGCGGTCATACCAGAGTCTGATTTCTTTATGATGAGTGAAAATAAATTCTTTAAAATCTGTTATACTTCTTTTTTGGAGTTCTTGTGTACCTTTGCGTTCAGGTTCAATTTATAATTTTAAATTTTGTTTAGCCTTTGATTCTTTATCATTATGAATAAGTTACTTATAATGTATAAGTAAATATATGTGTAAAAAAATAGGTTACCTATAATGTATCGATAAATATATGTATAAACAAATAGATTACCCATAACGTATCGATAAATATATGTATACACAAATAGGTTACCTATAATGTATCGATACATATATGTATAAACAAATAGGTTACCCATAACGTATCGATAAATATATGTATAAACAAATAGGTTACCTATAATATATCGATAAATATATGTATAAACAAATAGGTTACCCATAACGTATCGATAAATATATGTATAAACAAATAGGTTACCTATAATGTATCGATAAATACATGTGTAAATGAATAAATAAATAAATAAATTCACCATTAGAAAACTAGAGACGAGATGGCACTTAGCGAGACGAGATGGCACTAGCATTGCACGATATTTCGAAGTTTACTATTTCGCGAACGGATTAAAAAATACTAAGAAAATCATTCTACCCCGCATTAAGTTTTTTTATTCGATATCTTGCTGTATATAATGTTAATTGAAAATTAATATAAATAAGTATGAAAATATACAATCGGTGAGGCCATGTTGACGGACGGACGAGTGGACATGACGGAATTTTCAATGTCACAATGAAACTAACTCTCAAACCGCATATGAGTCACTTATAACATTCATATCACAACCCGTGTCATGTGACGTCAAAATACGTTTCTGTTTAGTCATAGCGAATTATTTAAGGAAAAAGAACGACGAAAATTTAATAAAAATAAATCGAAATACTTATTATTATTTATTTATATAGGTACTTTAATGTTAATTTAATTGATACATATGGTGGATTTACTGCTATGAGAGTAATATTTTACAGAAAAATCTAGACAAATATTCAATTTTAACATTTGAAACAATTAAAAAATGGTATCATTTTGTAGAGAAAGACCTCTTTTAAAAAGTACATTAAAAATTTCTAACTTATATATTTCTTCCAGGTATATATTAATAAAATACATAACCAGGGGTGCACTATTAATCGTTGCAGTTAAATTCGTTTCAAATAATCAAACTGGAGTTTCAGCACTTACATTCACCAGTAATTTAATTTTTTTTAACAAAATTATTGTGCTACACTACTTATGCAGTGAGCTCGGAATATCAATGCCCTACACGTTCAGCTATATAAAACTAATAAAAAAAATCATTTGAAGTTTTTAGAAAATTTCTATGAATATTCAAAAATTGTTTGAGAAAACTTGAATAACGTATAACCTTTTAATTTAAAAACATATTTTTGAAAAAGTATTACAATAACCGGTTTTGTATTTGGGATCCATAAAGAAGTAAATTAATTACTAAAGTTTTGCCTACGACTTCGTTTGTGTGCAATTAGGAAAAAAAATAGTTTTTTTTCCCTTATTGGTTGCTTCTGGGCATATCCTATTATCATGTCTAATTTTACCAAAATCCGTCCAGTAGATATTGCGTGATACTCGCCCACGTTAACATACGGATAGAAAAAATTCTAAAACAAGTTTTTCTAACTTCTTCTATCATTCTATGCGCTAAATCAATCGCTTTTTTAATATTTTCAATATACAGAATTCACACTGTTACAATTATGTTAATACAACTAACGTAAATATAAAATAAATATATTCTTTCGTCGTAAACCTTTCACACTATCATAAAAATATCACGGTTTAATGAACTCATGAAGTTATTGGGTGTGAGAAATATGAACTTTCGATATTACAGTATATAACACTTACGCTTTTAACAGTCGGGCTATTCAATTTATAAGAGCGACATCTTCCGTATTTTAAAATATGAATATGATAATTGATTTACTTTCTGTTATCAGTATTGTTTGTTGCTTTCTGTTTCCCGATGATTTGAAATTCTTCTAAGTGTTAAAAACCAATATGGCGATGATCAGTTCCAACATGGCGTCGACTCAGTATTTTAATGGAGTCTGAAAAATAAAATACATTTTAATGTTAGAAAATAAGCTTTTTTCTATTTGGATAAATCTGTAATTTAGACGTGGAATTTTTAATAAATAAATAGTTTTCGGTACAAATTCCATATGTATTGAATGAATAATTACAACGGATATTTATTAATTTTTGTGAGAGAATACGGGTACGAAATGCCAACAGTTTGATTATGAAATTCATTCCACATGTTAATAGTTCCACGATACCTTCAAAAATGAAATATAGTTAACAGGCTGTTACTTAGATCACTTTTGTGGAATATTACATAAGTTGGCAGATGTAGACGATTTAAATATTACATTAGACGGCGGCGTTGGGCAAACAACGCACTTCGCGAGATATTAGTGCCGTTTACTCGTGGATATATTAAAAAAACCACGTGAAACTATTAAAAAAATAACATAAATCAGTCCTTTCTTTCTGATTTTAAAAATATAAGTAAGAAATGAGATTTAAATTAGAGATAATCAATCAAAAACTTAAACTAAACGTAATTAGATATTTTACAATTCAAAATTTAGTTAACACGTGGTCAAATCAGAAAATATTGGATTCAGAAAATTCCGGTGTCATAAATTCTCGACCTTTAGGGTTTCAGCATTCATGTAAACCGGGCTGTTTAACCTAGCTGTAATAATGAAAATAAAAAAGTTAGATATAATATATTTAATGTATTTTGACAGGAAGAAATGATTTCAATCATTATTAATTATAAAACTGTAGAATTAGTCTGTTTGTACAGTGAAGATATTTACAAAGAAATTATTTAGAGGGACTAAGGAAAAGTAAGTAAACATATACAATATTGTTTTTGGAATGTTTATCCGTGAATCAGTTTATTTATTCGCCCCTCACACAAGAACAATTAAAGGGATTCTGATGGAGTATTAACTAGAGGATTCTATAGAACATGAGGTAACATATAGGCTCCATTTTGTCCGACTTACCAGAAAAAAACCTGTCGATTACGTATAGAAGTCGCACTAAGGAGGTACTTCCGTACACATTATTACGACACTTATATTCAGTTAAGGGTACGTAGTATATTTATTAAACTATGTACATGTATTAATTTTTCCTAATGTAAATATTATTGCTTTTACAGGAGAAAAATCATGGTGCATATTTAAATATTATTATTTCCCACCGCGTAAATATGTAACCACCATATAAATTTATAAATATGTTGTGTGTTTTATCTTTGACAGACATAATAAATACATGTTTGCAGTTGATTTAAGTCACTCGCATGGAGTTTCCATGAACTTTTTACAGACCCAAGTACTATTTATGAGTTGGTCGATTATTACTTGAAAACTAGTAGAGCCTACTTTGCTGTGATAATTTTCTTTTTAATTTTACTTTATATCCTACTATGGTGAATAATTTTCAAATGTTCAAAAACAGCTGTGTATATTATATAACAAATTTTCGATACAGAATGTATCGAAAAAGTATTCTAGATATACCCTGAATATTTTTGAAAGACATATTCAAAAAAAGGGTATGCAAAAAAAATTCACCCCCATTTTACATGTAGGGGAAGTCGGTACTCTTAAAAAAAATTGTTTTATGATTTTATAAATAATTTGTAGGCGTTATAAAATTGTGTTGCTATAAGTAACTAATAGTCTGTATTCAAAATGGCTCTAATTTACAGAGGAACGGACAAAAAAACAGATGGCCATGGCGAAACTGTAAGAGCTCCTAGTTTGACTACCGAACCATGAAAAGCTACAGTAATTCGAAATTTCAATACAAAGCGCACTTAAAATAATTTTATTTTGCTGACCTCATCTGTATTTTAATCTCCTAACAATATTTTTCAGTTATCTTAATGATATTTTCCAAAAGTCCACATGAAAGAAGTTACTGGTCCAGCTAATTGATAATGGTTTTATTGATTATTGTAACTTGGTTTTAAATAATTAAAAAGTTGATAAATTATTTCAAGTAATCCGATGCTGATAATATTGGATCAATACAGATCTTGTCATCAATATTTCAAATACTGTTTTTTAACTGATAATTTTTAATATGCTCGAGGGACAGTTTTTTGAATTGAATTTTTTTTAAAATTATATTGTAAAATTGTTTTTAACATTTTTTACTCCTATTTCTTCAAATAGCTTTAATTTCATACTTAACATGACGAATTTAGAAAAAAAAATATTTTTACATCCTCTCTAACCCCTAAATCCATTAAACTTGAAGTTGAACTCTTTGTGCGTGAAATATGTGATTGAACCTTTATTTAAATGAATGGAAAATTAATATATTCTATGTCAATCACCAAAAAAAATTTCGGTTATGAACAATGTACGGCGACTATCGTGGAGTTATCTGTTAGCAAACCATGAGAATGTTCGCTAAAAAAATATTTAGAGCATTCTTCATATTTCGGAATAAACTTTCAATGTAATCATTTATTAAATGACCATTGTAAACCGATTGTTCGTAACCAAAGATATTGACCTTTTGCCTTTTATCAATAATGTATGTAGCTGCAAGGTATTCAGGGTTTAACTCATTCATAATAGGGATTGGTCGAGCCGCTATACAATTACGGTACTATTTATCCCTTATTATCAATACTAGTCCACGTCACTTTTGAACCATAAGATGGGATCATGCAAGAACAAAAGAACACAAGAAATAGTTTAGTAGCAAATAGTTTTAGTAACGATTGTAATGCATTGCCTGCCACGAGATACTAAACAGAATCTTGCATAACCTTGATGACGAGAACCATGCAAAATAAGTATTTTGAACAGAGCCATGCAAATAAGTAGATACAGAGATTATGCAATTAATATTCCGTTTTTTGATTTTTGGTATGGAATACAACAAAAAAAAGAAGTCATTAAAGGAAGCCGGAGCTTAAGCCAATTAAACGCTTAGTAACAAAAAATACTTCGTTACGAAACCGTCTTCCTAACCGAATATATTTGAACAGGGGTATAACTGAATAGGTTGTATTGACAATCGGTCAAACACTATTAAACATAAGCTAAAGTGTACAGTAACTCACAAAAACTTAGGTTTCTTTAAGCAGTTAATTAAAAATCTATTAAGTACAGCTCATTGAAAAAAAATCTATAGGCCTGTCTAGTGGCTTAATGAAGTCGTCGGACGAGGGCAATGAACCTGAATTTGTATATATATATATATATATATATATATATATATATATATATATATATATATATATACTAGGTAAATTCCAAAGTTTCCGGCCTACTCACTTTACATTAATCGGTAATACTTATTTTACATCTAACCACAAAAAAACATTGCGTCAAATCCTTTCGTTGTTAGGGAACTGGTTAATGAACTGAAACTGTCGACTTGAAAATTTAAAATGCTTAAAATTGGGCTATAATTAAGTATTTACCAAAGGAAGGGAAGACGCCGACAAAAATTAAGCAACGTTTGTATGGTGTGTATGGGCACTTTTAGCCTTTAAAAAAAACATAGTTTAAACAATTTGATTTAAGAAAAGAATCAATCGAAGTTGAACCACATTCATGATCATGAAAGAAAACATTGAATTAGTGGAGGAAACAATATTGAAAGATAGACGTTTAAAGACAAAAGAATTAACAATAATTACTGGTCTTTCAAAAACAACAGTAATCAGAATGCTACATGAACTTTTGGATATGAACAAGATCAATGCAAAGTGGGCCCACAAATTATTTTCTGCTGTTCAGATACAAGAAGGTGTGAGCTACCGTACTCAATTTATATCCCTCTGTAACAGAAAGAAGTTTTAGATTCAAATATTACGGGCGATAAAACCATGGTCCTTTATCGTGAACCTCAATCTAAAACGAAGTTAACAGTGTAGCATCGTCCAGGCTCACCATAGCCAAAAAAAGCAAAGGTGACACAATCTCAGAAAAAAGTTTATGGCCTCAATCTTTTAGGATTCTTCAAAAATGTTATTGATAAATTTCAAAGAACGGATACAACGATAACGGGCGATTACTGCTTTTCCTTGATACATCAATTATGAGATGCTATCAAAGAAAAGCTTAGAGGAAAACTATCGAGAGGGGTGTTGCTGCAACGCGCCGGTCCACACATTGGGCGTTTCCAAGGCTGCCATTAAGTAATGTGATTTCACAGAACTGGATTATCCATTTTATGGTCCCGACTGGCTCAAAGATTATTTATTCTCAAAATTAAAATCGAACTTGAGAGGGATGAAATTTAACACTGAGGTTCGGTTTTGGCACATTTTGAGAACAAATATTGAAACTATTTTAAAGAAAGGTATGTAAAAGGTCGTGAAAAGTGTATTGAAATTAATGGAGACTATTGAAAAATAAAAATATTTATTTGACATTTACTCTTGTTTTTATAGTCCAGGTCAGAAATGTTTGGACCTTATCTCGTAATGTATATCCATCGTATGGAGACTACAACTAGTATGGAGCAAAATATTAAAAACTATATTTTAAATCGACCTCCATACATGCAAAATTGAGCTAAATTTCCTTTGATGCATCTCATTGAGCGAGTTAGTATTGAATACCAGAACCCTCAATTTTGGTTGTTCAAACACGGAGTTGGTTGATTTTATTATTTTCTCGAAAGCAATGACTATTTACGACTAGGCATTTGTATATGTATGTATATATATATATATATATATATATATATATATATATATATATATATACGTGTGTGCGTATATATTATACATGTTACATGTACACATACATATATACGTTACAAGTACACACAATCTTGTGGATTGGTATATTACATTAAATTCTTTGAAACCAATCAATTTTGTAGTCATTTTTTTCGTAGAATGACTAATTCAGTAATTATATGGTTGTAAATAACTCACCAAGACATGCGGTATTTGTTTTGAGTGGTCTAATCTGGTGTCTCACGTAGCGCTTTGTTTTCTCAGATTCATAATGTATTAAACAATGGACCGGGTCTTCTCAGTGAGTCCCTAGATTTACAGAATTATCTTCCCTTTATTGAGGACACCTACGTACTTTTCTGTTTCATGAAGTAAATTATATTCTGGAATGAAAATTTCGCCGCCTAGATACGATTTCAAATGTCATATAAAAGTTATATAATTCATTATATAACTTTTATATAAAAGTTATATAATTCATTATAGTTATGATTTCATTTACTTTTATACGCCTTCGTTCCTATTCCATTTTTTTCATGCCTCCTCTTTTTTCTTTTTCCTCTTAATATTCAAAAATTGAATTCTTTTCCGAAATTTTTAGGCTGCAAGGAATTTATTTCAGTATTTATACCGAATTTTTTGCCAGTATGTTAAGAGTTATCCTTTAACAAGTAATTTTAACCAATTAATTACAAAAATTCCATTGTTGTAATTAATTAGAAAGAGTTTTTGTGCATTATCAATGACATACTATAATTTTTTTATTTGACAAATTATTATGATTATTTTACGGTTACGTCGGTTTTTTTCTGACTATGTAATTTGTAATGTCTTTTATAGAAAAACATATAGTTAATCATAATGGCCGACTCACCGATGCCTCCCGGATTGAATCTGGGGCGAAGCAAGGGTACGTGCTGTCACTCAACGTAGTCCTTGTCATACTGAATGGAGTCATACAACGGGCCGTCGACACCGAGAGATAGAGTCTCAATTAGAACCTGTATTAGTATGTGGAGGATACAGAGTTCATCCATGATCTATGCGCACAAATTCAGAAGATCGAAAGCCGTGGCTAAGTAGGATGCAAAGTTGTAAACCTGCCCTCTATCAAAGATATGCTTTTTAACATCAGACAGCAAGAGGAATTTTGCAGAGAGGCACAAATATTGAAGTATTAGTAGTACTATGTTAGTAGCATGATGGCGAGAAACAGCGGAACTGAGCGGGACGTCACTGCGAGAATCAATAAAGCCAAGGGGATAAAATAACATAGGGTGTAAATTAACAAACTGGTTTCTGAACAAAGAAAAGTTTTAATTTTGTATGAAATATTCTGTAAACTAGAATAGAAAATTTAAAACATATTTTTAATTTAAAAATAGCGCATATAATATTACTCATATTTTGAAAAGAAACTTTCAGGAAAATTGATTTGGTGAGCTATAATAAGTCTTACAATGTTATTTTAAAAAAATAAAGCTGGTAACATTATTAGGACACAAAAACTAAGCAAATCTTTGCAGTGAATTAGAACACACCCTAAAGGTTAATAAATTACACTATATTATGTATTTCGATCATTATAGCATTCAGAGATCTGATTTAAATCCACGAAGGCTTATTGATGGAGACGAATAACATTAATTTAAAATATATTTTTGTCTATTTAGTAAATAAACTTAACTTTATTTTCATAAAAGGAAAGAATGCAATCAACAAACCAGAAATTTAAGTTTCTAATGAAACAAAAGGCAACGAAACTTATAATAATAAGGCCAACTAAAAAGGCAAACAAAACGATGTCCAGGCCATTGAAATTCGCTGCTACGTTAAGCTACTCGCATCTACGTTAGCTAACATACTCCTAGCCTGCTCTATTGTAACGTAAATTACATTTTTTTCCTCTGCCGAATTCGAGATCAATTATGTGCGAGATAGATAGCGATCTACATAGGTACTGGGTTGTTACGGCGGAGGAAGCTAATACCTGCCCGCTGATAGTGTGCAGAGATAAAAACAAAAGATAATCACACTTTTTAACCTTTGATTGCCAAATCAAACTGGCAACTTGTGAAACTGTAGTGTTCTGGGCCAGCGGACCAAATCGTCGATTCGAACAATCGTGCCGTTAATGCATTTGGCTGGGTGTTTCGGCTTACGAAATGGTCGGCCTCCTTGCCTATTGGACTGCGGGCTGGAGTCGTTGAAAAAGACGACGAAATACGTGTCATTAAAGTCGTTGTTCGGTCTTGGTTGTCTTGGAGTTATAGTGTTACTATTCGGCTGTCGTAGATGGTTTCGTGTATCAATCGCATCTACCAGATGATCTGTGTATATTTTCGAGATCTTTCCAGAAACAAAGGTTCTAACTTGGAAACTATTCAAAGGGATGTTAATCTTAGAAAATTTTAATTTTGGAATCGATTTTGTCAGATAATTATGAAAATGGATAAATACTGGTGATGGGCTATCACAACCGCATAATTTTTAAAATTTTAGATGAATGCATCTAAATTTTTGCAGTCAGATGCCTTGGATAAAAATCTCAGTTATAATTTAGACTACACATTGGAAATGAATTTTTTTAGCATCTCACTAAGCATGTGTCACTAAAATCATTATATTTGTAACTTCAAAATATAGTTTGTTAAATATTAATGGTGTCACTAAAATCATTATATTTGTAACTTCAAAATATAGTTTCTTAAATATTACGTTTCAAAATGTAGGTAGTATAACGCATCCCCTCCTCCGGTAATTTTGGAGTGATGTAAAAAAATAATAAAAATTGGAACTAGTGCTCAATGATGTTAGTTTATGTATGATAGTAGTTTATGTATGTTTATTTTGAGAATATTGCATAAAAAAATATTTTGTAGAATTACTACAGAAGCCTACTTTTGTGCATGCACTTTTTTATATCACTATGGTTTTACTAAGATATATTCTGACTGAATATATCTTAGTAAAACCATAGTAACAACAATAGAAAAATTACGAATTGAACACTAGAAGTTGTATCCAAATCATGACATATGTATGCCACTATTTATTGTTGATCAGACAAATGAATTTAAGTGATAATTACAAAATATATGCAAAAATAAGTTTTCTTAAGTTTTCTTAGGCTAATATTCCATGAACATATGTGGAATACTTAGAAATTAATTTGCATATATGAAAAGAAAACAGACCATGTGCCTATTTCATGAATCTAGAATTTTCACAAACAATTTTATTATGCTATCTGTCATTCTAAATCTAGCTCAATAGATGGCGTTATTCATTATTTTTATTAACTTCAAAGCCTATTTTCTACTGTCAAAGCAATATATATATATATATATATATATATATATATATATATATATATATATATATGTATGTGTGTATGTATATCTTTCGAATAAGTGTGAATTATTGAGGAAGGAATAGTCATACGCCCGCAAGAAATATTGGAACATTTTCAGCGGAATGAATGTAAGGAAAGGTTTGTTTGTCATTTCTAGATCAGAAATTGCTAAGTTGACTTTTAAGTTGATTTCAAAACAAACGAACGGTTGTCCATAAAGTTTTGAAAGCTGTTATAATTTTGAAACTAATGTTCTGATACTATATTAATTTTGTATGTTTATTATAAATAAATTTTATATATGATTTTAAGGGTGTATGAATTAATTTTACATCTCTAACAACATTATATATATCCATTCGTTAACATTCATAATGTCCTTTTTATATGTGTATTTAAATTGTTTATAAATAACTTATCCGCAACAAAGCAGTTTCACGTTAATTTACGAGTGATTAAATTAGCTATAAATAAGTTATTCACAATAAAGCAGTTTTACGTTAAATAAACCTCTAATTAAATTAGTTATACATAAGTTAGCTACAATAAAGCAGTTTCACATTAAATGTATGTTTCCACGTATGCATTCAATTTTCATATTTCTTTCCTTATTAAAAAGGAAGCAAAGCCGTGGATAAAAGCATAAAATAAGTAAAATAAATAAAATCGTCCCGCTTTTTTTAAGTATTATGGACGAATTTAGAATATCTTTTTTATTTTTTAAAAGTTTCAAAGACCACTAAAAGTGCCCCCTTCATTTAAATTATACAATGCTCTAGCATAATTTGGGACGTATATTCAAAAGCAATCATCAAGACATGTTCTCGTCACAAACCAGTAAACACAACACGTATTCCAAAATTAAAACCAGCTCACGCGCCTGCCATCCTAAGGCAAGACTAAGGATCGCGTCAGCAATGATAGATAGCGTCGCTGCAATAAGAATGCACCGATACATTCGGCGATAAGCGGGCGCTTTGTTTCGCCGTTTCGTTTGAAATTAACATCGTTTACCAGCGCGATGTTCGCCCGCGATACCGAGAAGCTCGACTCGCGGAGGCCAGGGTACAGTCGCTGTGACGAAATGCTAAGTGCAATTTCCGTTCAGTAATTTCTAACGGGACTTGTCAGCTATTTATATTGTGTGTTACTGATGGTCGTAACTTTTAAAATTGTGGTTTAATTAAAACATTTTTATACTTACAAAAGATATCACATATGACAGAAAAGCTGTCAAAACTTAACATTGATTTTTACTGTGTACATACATATAGGTAACTGTGTACTTTCAAGACTTTTATTGCTACTGAGACATCACAAGGAATTGACCAGTTAAATGTAAATCAGATTCGTGCAAATCATCAACAATTTTCGCATGTTTATAGTTTTACTCCAATTGAATCAATTTTAAATTAAAGAAAAATTTAATGAAAAAGTGAAAAGGGTGGCTTTTTACGAGTTTTGGAAAAAAGAGAACTTAAATATCCTATTCATATCATCACAAACGTCCTCAAAGTTTATTTACTTACGAGTATGTGTGGTACTTCACTGTTAGCTTAGAAAACTAAGTATACAGTCACGGAATTATTGCTACAGAAGCAGTCTTTTATAGCTAACTATAATGAAACAAGATAGGAAAACAAATAGTTTTGTAGACTGTAAATGTTTTGTAAACACTAATTAATGACATCTTAAATACAATAATAAACTTAAATAGGTATAAATGTAAAAAATAACTAATAATAATAATACCTCGATAACGATATTGTTTCTAAATATTCTTCTTTGAATATTTTTGAAAGGAGATCAATCACATTTAAAAAGGAAATATAACATATTATTTATAATTTAAAATTAAAATAAAATTTTTGTACATGAACTATGTATATGTAAAATAAAATTATTTCAAGTTGAGAACTAATATAGTTAATTAATACACCTTCAATATAGTTAATTAACAATCCTTACAGATTGGTATGTAAATGTTCTAACCATTCTGTGCATATATAATCAGAGTTATAGTCCATGTTCATACTCTAATTTTGTTATACATGGCTTTTGAATAAATAAATAAGGAAACATGACTCAGCATAATTTCAGGACAGAGAATTAAATTGGAGCGGGTGTTAGGAATATAATATGGAATTAAGGACTATATTAATTTTTAAATATAAGATAGTTAAACAATCTTATATTTAAAAATTAATGTTTTTGTGTTCGTTTTTCATATGTTCGCGTATCGTTAATCACATTGCAATGAAACTTTGGTGAGTAATTTTTGGCGCACGCTGGGGAAAGTTTTTGAAAAAAATGTTCACTCAAATAAAGTCGCCGGGCGGGTCGATCGCAGTCGTTTGCCCATCGTTTAGTTTAGTGATTCAAGTAAGTAATGTCAGTAAGTGACATTCTGAAAAAAACTCGCGCAAGCAAAGTCGCCGGCACATCGCTCGCTATCGTTCGAATATAGATCATCCGATTAAGATGAAACTTTATACTAAACTTTTATAGTTAACAAATAAATAATATCACTTAGTGATATTCTGAGAAAAAGCTCATGCAAACAAAGCCGCCGGCGCGTCGCTTGCTATCGTTCAAGTATTGTTCATTCGATTAAGTTGAAGCTTCATACCAATCTTCTTAGTGATACAAATAAGTAATGTCAGGTAGTGATATTCTGAAAAAAAACTAATAACTTCAAGTAAAACTTCAAATTCACAAAATATGAACTTTAAAATGAATTTACAGTTTTATTCACTTTAAACGTAGAATATTTAACATATTGAACAAAATAATAATTTAGAAAATTGTTCAAGAACGAAATGAAATTACAAAATAATCAAAAAATCACCGTTTGCGTAACACTAGCAAACTCGCATATATATATATATATATATATATATATATATATATATATTTCATGCACTGGCTATGAGAAGAAGAGAGAAAGAAAATGTGCGCGCGCACTGCTCTCTCTTGCTCCTACAGTGTGATACAGACAATAGGCTTGCACTGTGTCTTAGATATACGAAACATAATTTTCTATGAGACAAAGATAGAAAGAAAATGTGTGCTCGCACCTCTCTCTCTCTCTTGTCCCTACAGTAATATACGAAACGTAACTCTTTCTCTTTCTGTCTTCACTAACTATTATCTCCCTCTCAACTTCCGTTTGCCTCGCCCGATCACACTTTTCGTAACGCTCTCGTCACGCATTCACCAGCTTACTCCCCTAGTCAAGCGTGCGTAAAGAAGTTTTACTTCAAACAAAGTTCGCGCGAACGAAACCTCGGTCGGGCCCGCAAATACTGTTAGTAAATATGTTTGCTTTTGTATATGTGTACCTACTTCAAAAAATTACAAATGATTTGCATTGATTAAACAAACAATGATGTATGCTATGATGTACTGTATTGGATGTGCGTCGCGGATTTTGCATATGACCATAATAATTTGAATGCGGTGGATTCAGTAACTTTAAAGAGCTTTATAGAAAAACTAAGCTTTAAGATAAGTAAAAAGCGGCGATATAAGGAAAGATTTAAAATGAAAACATTATTTTAAAAATTAAGAACTTGACACTTGAACGTAAGAGTAAATGAGTGACTCATAAAAATACTTGTAATGTTGGTACATGTAAGAGAAATAAACTAAAATGGCAGATCAAAGGAGAATTTAAAAAAAAATCGAAACATAAGAAGTTTTAAGAATAGAAAAATACGTGAAAATAACAGGACTGTGAAAAAAGTTTATGAAAACCGTTCATATCGACGTCTTTATACCACTCCGTTAGAATATATCTATGGTGTAGGTCAAATTGTGAATATCAATATTATCGTCATTAATATAATTATCGATATCCATATCTACTCTGGTCACTTTATGAGGATACATACATGTTCGTATCTGATAAAATCTGAAAAAAATCATAATTTTTTTCTGTGGGCGTATGTTATTCCCTCTCTTCGGCGATTTTGTCGTACGAGTTTGGTCCAAATTTTGACTTTTTTTCTTCTCGCTTGCAATCGTGGTGGTTCAATTTTGATTGGCATATATTTCTATAATTTCAAAGTTGCTGTGTTAATGCTGCCATGGACTTCTTCTTAATACTGTTCTATATTTGTAAGGCGCAACGAAATTTTCTAACACGTTAATTTACTCTTTAAGTTTTAATTTAGTTTAAATTATCGTTATTTCACTATTGCTCAAACGGTGAATTTATTGTTATATAAATAACATTAACCCATAAAGTTATCAGGTGCAATTGCATTTCACTTAAGACCGTAACATTTACGAGTATTATATTATTTTAGATAAATATAACTTTTGCCGGTAGGATAATTAGTTTTGTACTTCTTTTACTTTAACGGTTACCGTCAATGCTAATTATTTTTAAAATGCATGTCGTTAGCAATGTATTCGTTTATGTCCGCTAATTTCCAATTGAATGGAAGAGAGCTTTAAATGTTATATCTAGATTAGAAAATGCTATGTAGACTATTAGGTTTCATCCTAAATACGATGGGAATTTCTAAATTATTGAAGGCTACTATATTTATGTTGTGTTAACTTACACTACAAGTAAATTAACTGCATGTTCAGAAGAATAAATTATGCACAAACCTTTGGTCACCACGAATATTGGTACAGTACTGGCATAAATTATTATCCTTTTTCCTTAAAACAAAACCAAAGTGAAAGGGTCATGTATAATTCTAGCCGAATTATTGAAATTTGGAATTACTTTGACAGAAACTGTCGTTCATTTAGGCATACTTTACCCACCTCGGAATAGATTTTAAAGTATTTTCACATCAAAAGAATTAAAGAAATAGGAAAGAGAAGTGGCCATATTGCGAGCATCTCGAAAATGTTTGTAGAACCCTTTAAATATTCTGGACGACTTCAGATAATATAACATAATTTTATCTCACTGCCAATTATAGAGTTAAACATTAAACGAATAGATGTCGACATCATAACATCGTACCATAGAATACAGTCGAGAATATGGAACGGTGGGCAAAATGTATCTATAACGTGATTATGAAAGGTAGGCGTGTATTGAATTTTACACCGGAATCTATGAATATTAAGCCGGCGTTGTGCAATAAGTTTAACTTGCAAAATAAACAATATTAATGTCACAATTGGTTGGTTATTAACTAATTATCACATTTAATTAGCACTTTCAGAAAGTTTAATAGTTTATCATTCATTAGTTAAATATAATAAAGTAATATTGAACGTTATATAAATTAAAAGACAATTTCTGTAAACCCACTAAAAACGCAAATACATTTTAATTACTTTCAAGTTATTTATAAATTTTATATAAATATATGAGTGTAATGGAAGATGTAAATGTAACTTTTAACCAGCACTTTTAACTTTTAACAGTTAACCAGGTAATTACGATTAAGATTCATCTGACACTGGTCTAAACGTAAATATATTTGTGAATTGTATATAAATTGAAAACGATCGAGTTAAATGCAAAATTTAACTCATAAATTAATTTACGTATAAAATTTATAACAAAATTATTAACTAAACTGCTCGACTGTACCACATGGAGACTTGCGTGATGACGCCGGCTATCATACAATCCCCCCGATAGCGGCGGTTCGCCGCGTTCATACTCTGCGTGCCGCGCCCTGGCCTCGCACCACTCTACGCTGGCGGGATCGTGCGCGCGCGATGCCTCGCCGATTATGTCATTGCGGCTGCAATTGAATAATGATAGGCGTTTTGTTTAATGCTATCGCTCGCGGTAGGGGCAGTGTTACATACTTGCTGATTTATTTGATTGGTAGAAGCATTTGAAATGAAACCTTTTTAACTGTGATTATATAACTAAGGAGAATTTGACAGCGAAGAGTGTAATGGTGAGCTTTTACAGGATTGTTTGCCATTAATCTTTTTCTGCGTCTTTTTTCAGTAGCGGGACCACGCGGGGTGGGTCCTGGCATCCTTAAGGTGCCAGTTCATAGGTAATATATTTACTATTGGCCGTTGCAGTTCAATTTTAATTGTTCTATCCAAAATTGAAGTATTCTTTTGATCTGCATAACTTCATTCATTCAAATAAGTATAAGTATATGTATAAAACTTGATGTGTTTTTCACAACAGCAAGTATTTCATACATTTTGATATAGATCTTTGCTGCCAGATTCTACTAGCCAAGGTGCAGATTCTTAGAATTTTGTTAAAAAAATACAATAGTTTCATTGAATGTTTCTGATGATTGTTTCAAATGTCTGATCTTCTTTTTCATCTGTTGATGTCTGATGTTGTTATTGAATTTTTGTATAACAGGACTTTAGTTTTAGTCTTCAGAACATTTTATAAACGATTCAGTCGTGTTGACGGGCTTTAAATTTATCCCTTGTTAGTAGGTTGTTTTCCCTCCAGTGTATCTTAATTTTCATCAGTTGGTCATCTTCCACACCTATATATCAAAACCAGCTTAAAAACTTTTTTTAAATTATCCTGATCGATTACACGGCAACAGACAAATAGCATTAATAATGAAGGCTAATAATATTTTCAGAGAAACTTTACGTGATAAAGCAATAAATTTTAATTACATATCCGTGGATTTTATGGTACCGATATTTATATCGAACTCCTAATATCGATTACGCATTTTCTCTTTCTATTATATCACAGTACGGAAATCCTAGTATCGATTACGCATTTTTTTTTCTCTGTTGTATCACGGTACGGAACTCCTAGTATCGATTACGCATTTTCTCTTTCTGTTGTATCACGGTACGGAAATCCTAGTATCGATTACGCATTTTCTCTTTCTGTTGTTTCACGGTACGGAACTCCTAGTATCGATTACGCATTTTCTCTTTCTGTTGTATCACGATACGGAACTCCTAGTATCGATTACGCGTTTTCTCTTTCTGTTGTATCACGGTACGGAAATCCTAGTATCGATTACGCATTTTCTCTTTCTGTTGTATCATGGTACGGAAATCCTAGTATCGATTACGCATTTTCTCTTTATATTGTATTATAGTACGAAACTACTAGTATCGATTGCTCATTTTCTCTTTCTATTGTTTATCAGTATGTTATTACCATTAATTGATTATGGATATGTGTGCTATCCTGATCTTAATGAAGAATATTTGTGCAAGTTGGAACGTCTCCAAAATTTATGCATCCGATATTTCTTTTGCCTCTGAAAATATGATCATATTTCTGAATACAGGTCACTTCTCAAATGGTTGAAGATCCGTGATCGACGCCAACTTCACATACTTACACTTATTTTTAATATATAAAAAAATCGTTATATCCCGAATTATCTTAGTGGCAAATTTAAAGATTTGTCTATTCACAGCCTTGGGCTACGATCTGAAAGTTCACTCACCCTACTTATCCCTAAACACACCACTACCACTTACAAAAAATCCTTCACTGTCCAAGCAGCAAAAATTTGGAATCACCTGGATCCTGACATCAGGAAAATCACGTCTCTAAATATTTTCAAAGATCGAGTGAAAAAGTCCTGCCTCTCCTGAAAACTTTACCTTTGTGTCCTTGTCCTTTCCTGTCTTTCCATCCCAAATCATGTCAATCGTTTTTTTGTTACTTTACTTTTGCATTTTTTAAAATTTTTTTTTCGTCTAATGTGCTATAAAGAATTTTCATTGTACACTTACAGTCTACCAACTAAATTTCAATACAAATTGTTATGGCTGACTGGAAGAGATTCTTCATGTAGTAACAAGTCGTTGATCTCATGTAGTATAAAACGTTGAAGAGTTGAGATATCATGTATATTTGTTTGTGCACACATAACATGAGCACAAACACTAAATGCCCGGTTTCGGTGCGATTTTTGTACTGTTGTATTTATTTACTTTAATAAAATTTATGTTAATGTATTACTTAGAGTCAGGCTCCTTATTTACCCGTTTATTTATTACGTATTAAAGTGATATCGAAAAGTGAAAAACACGAATCTGTTGAATAGAACGACATATATGTGCGCGCTTGTGCGCTGCGGTTGTTGATAGAAGAACATTCATGCACAAATGAATGTTCTGTATTATGTTAATGAATGTTCATGAACATTCATGCACGCGTACACACAAACGCATACACTAAATAGCTGCGTATTTACTATGTGCTCCAAAAAATCATAAAATTGCGTATTTTGAAATGAAACTTCTATTACTTTGGTAGACGAAACTCTGAGGGGTAATCCATAGCATTTTTATGTGACGTAATACTATAAGTATGCTATTTATCTACTTGTTTGTTGTTGTTGTTTACATTAGTGTTGACAAGAATGTTTTAAGGAAAAAAATTATAAGACACGAGATATTTAGACGTTTCGGTTTGTCGCATAAATATTTTAAATTACGAAGATGATTCATGCCTTTTTCTTTTAATATCAAGCGTGAATAAAATATGTGCCATTAACAAACAGTAATTTTTAAGTGAATATTCCCAATTAATTTTAGTCACTTTTTGTAGCAATTTAATTATTATTTAAATTAATAATTGATAACTGGTTTTACAATGAATATTACACAGGTTTAACTCCTAACAAACAATTACTATAAAAAAATAGTGTTATTTGAAAAAAAAGTTTTTCTTAATGACAAATATTTCTGACAAAAATAAGATCGTATTCAAATTTCCCAATGGTCTCTAATACATTATTATATAATTTTGAGTGACTATTCCCAATTAAAATTTTAGTCTCTTTTTGTAACAGTATAATTATTATTTAAACTAATAATTAATAACTGGTTAAACAATGAATATTATTACACAGGTAACTCCTAACAGACAATTACTATAAAGCAAAATAGTGTTATTTAAAAAGAAAGTTTTTCTTAATGAAGTATATTTTTGACAAAAATAGGATCGAATTCAAATTTCTCAATGGTCTCTAATACATTATTAAATAATTTTAAGTGACTATTCCCAATTAATACAATTTTAGTCTCTTTTTGTGACAGTATAATTATTATTTAAACTAATAATTAATAACTGGTTAAACAATGAATATTATTACACAGGTAACTCCTAACAGACAATTACTATAAAGCAAAATAGTGTTATTTAAAAAGAAAGTTTTTCTTAATGAAGTATATTTTTGACAAAAATAGAATCGTATTAAAATTTCCCAATGGACTCTAATACATTATTATGTAACTAAACTTACATTACATAACAAAGCTTATATTATATAGTTACCGCGTTTCACCACGTTTTCACATCCTATCAATGTTCATGTCTGTAGGTATCAATTTGATTTTTCTATTACGTCTTCTTATTTCACTATCATCCATTTTATTATAGTTAGGCAAGACAGGTTTATATTGAGTTTTACTTATATCGTCACTCCATACTAAGTTTCTTTAACCATTAATAAAGGCCAATTTAACTCAGATCTGCATTATATCAAATTTAACTAGTTTTTATTTGCTCCCTTTTTAACTTCGTCTAATAAACTAGCTAGAGTTTAATTAATTAAGATGCGTGGTTTGGAATTAAAATATAAGACGACCGGCTTATGAGTGATGAGACGGTTGAATACAGCATATCAATCACTCAAATTGAGGCGATGGAGGCAGGATTGTAAGTAGATAAAGTAAGTGGAACATAGGAAGGTATATGCCCTATTCTTTCACAATTTTTATTAGTATTTGCGATACGAAATACAATCATATAAATGTGGAAGATTTATTACTTCTATAGAAAAACGTTTTAGCAAAATCAATTAATTTGAATATCAGTGTTATAAGGGAATTTAATTATTTTGTGAAAGCAAAAGTTTTTAAAGCTTTGTCAAGTTAAAAGCACCGTGATATTCACGATTATGACAATAATATAGTAATAATAGTTAACTCTATTATTATAATATATTAGTGTGACATAATAACTGACAGAACCACATTTATCAATAGCTTCACAGATTTTACACTTAGCATTCACAGCAAAATCCTCAAAAACTGCATATCCAATAGATACATTGATGACGTATAGAAAAAATATACCGTAAAAAAACTCGAATACCTCATCAGAAGAGATGTGGCACACAAAAATAAATCATCAGAAAAATCCTTACTTCTTCCCATTCCGCAATCAAGTTACTCGGGTTACACAAAAAGATATTTGTATATTTACAAAAATTCATGATTTTAGGCACAGTAATGCACAAACAACTTCAAAATCCATAAACAACCGATAAATACGCAATGATGATTGGGAAAACTTGTCCTCTGGATATATGGAATAATGCCAGCGTGAATTGAGACAATCAAAAAGATAATATTAATAATAGATTGTGTTATAAAAATACATCAATTTCCCGAAATATTTTAAAAGAAAAATTAAATCGTATTTAATAAAACTTAATTAATTGAAAAAAATATATTTAATAAAGCTTAATTAATGTCAAATACTTACATCCGTCTTCTTAAATCGGACATAGACTTCACATTCAGTAATGTCTGAAATGTACGTCTCCGGGAAAAGGTATTTAGAAAAAACATAAACATTGTCTGACGAAAACCGTCAATAAGTGTGAGAATCGACACAGTAAGTGACCGAATCGAATCGACAGTTTTTAATCACGTAGGGCGCTTGAAGGTTTTGAGGAAAGGAAAACCTGGTCGGAAGATAAAAATTTTGATTGGAGAAATTTTTTAATAAATTTTTTGGTTTATCTATATGTATTTATTTAGAATGAATGCATTTTTGAAAGCATACAAAAATAAATAAAAAAAAAACCAGTCACAAGCGTGAAAATCGTACATAAGTCAGGTTATTCACTTTCATAAAATATCAAATTATATATAGTTTATAAATTCTCATATTATTTTATAGGTACCCGTAAAGGCCTACAGTAGCTGAGTAAGGGTTCTAGTGCCCTGATATTACGATTCGTCTTCTGTTTTTTTTTAATTAAATATTTCAAAACAAATTTTAATACTTGATATTATTTTAAGTACATCACAAAACTACGCTGTCCACTAATTAATCAATTTCCTTATACTTTATTTCCACGTACTCAAGATAAACTGAATCTAAACATAAAAAAATGGTAAAAATTTTAAGCATCACCGACGATCTGCGACCTTTTTAGGGTTACCGTCTCAAGAGACAATTTTGGCATAGTAGTAAAACTAAATATTTAAATTATAATAATTTATGTAGATGTAATAAACTGAGTAGTTTATTACATCTACATAAATTATTAATTCACGGTTGTGAAACAAGATGCAATTGGGATGAGATAAAAGTAGAAGTAGAAGCGTAGAAGTTTACTCCTACCATATTGTCTATACACTGTTCATTTTTGGGTTTCACTAGTGAAACTTGGAACCCTCATAATTTCGTAACGTAAATATGAGCTTCCTTGTCCGTCTTTCATACATATAGTATCTACAGTTTCAGATCTACGTATATCAAATTTTGAAACTATGTATTTCAGATAAAGATCTCAATGAACGTATAGCAAAAATAGTGTTCACCTATTTTTTAACGTGCATACCCTTATAGCTCTGAGGAAGAAAAAAAAATTTTTGGGGTACCTCGTCTATCTGATGAATTAAAATTTTACATCAAAATTCATAAAAATTCTGATGTTTTTCAATGAAGATTAAAGAAAGATTCCAGCAGCTTCATGGTTTGAGGAAGAAATTAATTTTTATTACACAGGCTCAACTATTGAATATTGACCGATAATATAACCTAGACTGATAACACTAGCACAGAAAAGTTCAAGTGCAAGCTGGACACCAAAATAAGCCATCTAACGCAAGTCCACTTAAATTATCAAACTTTATTTTGGAGTTCAAACTCAATGCCTCGATTAATGTAATCTTAGAATATTTCTTATAGCTGTTATAATTATTGCTAGTTGTGAAAAGAGCAGTTTGGAATCGAAATCAATTATATATTACTTGAAGACTGCACTGATCATACTGAGGTCATACCAAAACAAATTGCCCATTAAGCAGAACTTGACTAATTCTATTGTCATTGTAGCATAATTAAAGATTATTCTGAAGAAAGCAAAGAAGGTACAATTTTAATTATACAAGATTCGTTTTATAAAAATGAATGATTCATTCCAAGTATAAGTCCTCTGTCATGATAATTTTCGGGAATTATTCAAGGAAAAAAAACTATTCGAACACTACCTCGCAGTACGCGTGTTAGGTTTTATTGGTAACACTTTCACTTTGGACGTGGTAACACTTTCACTTTGGAAGTATTACCACTTTCAAAGTTTAACACTTTCAATATTTAAGTGCCGTTTGTACGATATTAAGCTTCTCTTTAACTTTTCAACCATGAGTTTGAAAACTGAAAAAAACTGCAAATGCTACCATTCTTGTGCAGCTTTCTTTAGCTAGGGGACTCTATTTTGCACGTCTACTTATCCGAACTTGGCTTGTTTTTTTTAGGATTCTGTAGCCACACCAGGAACCCTTATAGTTTTGCTGTGTCTCTGTCCGTATGTCGCAGTAGTTTAACTTACAGAATATTAGTTCCAAAAAGCGCAATTTTTCATAGTTGAAATAAAATCTTTTAATAATTTTTGGAGTACTTCCCCTGAACGTAAAGTTGGGGTAATTTTTTCGCATAACCTAGTTTGTAGGTATCGTTAAATAGGTCTTTTAAAAATATTGCATATTTACATCATGAACACTTTTTCGATACATGGATCTGTTTCCGGAATATTATGCTTTAAATTGGTCGTTTTTGTCAGAGTTACGTACCTATACTCTCTACCAGATAAATCGCTGTTTTTGAAGATCTAAAAATTATTCACAGTAGCAGTATATATGACAAAATTAAAAGAAGAATTAGCAGAGCTAAGTAGTCTCTACTAGTTTACGAGTAATAGTCGACTAACTTATGACAAGTAGTTGGCACTGTAAAAAGTTTATAGAAACTCCATACTTAAATCTACTGCAAAAATAACTGTGTTTTTAAACGTAGATTTATTATGTCTTTAAAATATGACCTAGGTAATATATTTACATATTCACATTGTGAGAAATATAATTATTTAAATTTGTCCATGTTCTGACGCCTGTGGAAATTACATAGTAGGCAATATATTTATGTATATAGTTCAATAGAAATACCCTGTAATTTGTATTAGTGCCGAAATACGTACGGAGCACATGTAGTTCGATTAATACTTGAGAGGTTTTTTCGTATAAATTGAAGAATTTAATAAGCGATCAATTTTAAGTTTCCTAATTTTATACGTATAACGACACTTTCTACATAAATATTGCATTGCCTCATCATTATATAAAAATCAATATCAGGCAAATGCAACGTGCGTTTTAAATGCAGGCGGTGTTTAAAATGGCATCGCTCTAGCGCGCTGCACGCGACGCGCTCTGTACTGCTGTGCGTCGACTGCACCTAATGACGCGTGATTTGCGGTGCGGAATTTGAT
The DNA here is from genome assembly GCA_039881145.1 of Druceiella hillmani. Classification (NCBI taxonomy): domain Eukaryota; kingdom Metazoa; phylum Arthropoda; class Insecta; order Lepidoptera; family Hepialidae; genus Druceiella; species Druceiella hillmani. The sequence continues at coordinate 14,078,689 of JAYKKI010000032.1, forward strand.
GAATATTGATGCTGTTATGGATGCGATGGGGCAACTAGGATTCAGTTTCGATGCATATTGATGCACGTGCGCGCATGAAATGCGGGGTGCTGGTGTGATTGATTTGGAATTGGGTGTAAATGCGCCCTTAGCTGGAAAATCCGATTTATTACTCGTAGAGTACATTTGTATGTCAATATTTACACGTTATATCCCACAAAATTGAGATGGACAACATTACTGCAGTGTTAAATCAGACTTACTGAGATAGCCAACAATACTGCAGGGCTAAATCGGACTTACTGAGATAGACAGCAATACCGCAATGCTAATTCGGACTTACTGAGATAGACAACAATACTGCAGTGCTAAATTGGACTTACTGAGATAGACAACAATACTGCAGTGCTAAATCTGCCTTACTGAGATAGACAACAATACTGCAGAGCTAAATTGGACTTACTGAGATAGACAACAATACTGCAGTGTTAAATCGGACTTACTGAGATTGACAACAATACTGCTGTGCTAAATCTGACTTATTGAGATAGACTACAATACTGCAGGGCTAAATCGGAGTTACTGAGATAGACAATACCGCAATACTAAATCGGACTTACATGTGTGTTTAGTACTAAATTAGTCTACTAATATTAACTGATATAAAATTTGGCTTAAACATATATCACATTGTGTTAATATCTAAAATCCATATTAAAACCAATGCAATACATAAATATTATTTTGGCTTTAAAAATCATCCAAATGAGTTACAATGAAGGTTTAAACCTTAAAGGTTTAAATAAAAGGCTTTATTTGAATCAAAATTATTCTGCTGCTGTTTAGAATTTACAAGAATCTAAGTAGCTCAAATGTTAAGATAAACAAGGGAGAGACTCTTTGCAATGAGGCCAAACTTGGATAAATCTTATTTAATAAACCAGTTATGACAATTCCAGTTAAATAAATTACTGTAGATATAAAATAGAATTCTTTTATTATTCTTTCTGTCTTTTTCTAAATAAATTACTGTAGATATAAAATAGAATTTTTTTATCTTTTTTTCTATGTTCTTTCATTATGGTCCAAAGGACACGAATCTGAATATTGATTGATTGAAATCTTAGTTGGCAGGAGTATTATATAACAGAATATACGTAATTGGTATCAAACAATTCTTTCAATTAAGTTGAGATTCAGGACCACCATACTTTATATATTAAAACTTTACTTTATAATATTTTAAATAGTCCACACAAACTTATATATTTTTAACAGTTCATGGACTTATTTTCCCAGAACTGACCATAGTCCGTGTTTAGAAAATTTCTGCACGCATGGACAAAGGTTCCGTAAATAGGAAAATAATATGTACAGATATGTTCAAGTCTTGAAGACTTCAGATGGAAGTAAATGAGACTTGTCACATGTAATTCATTATTTAACTTGTCACATTGTAAATCACATAAACACCATTCACATCGCTCCACCCAATACTTTATATTTTATTGCCTTTTCTTTAAATCAATATTAATTGTACACTTCCGTTATCAGTAGAAAGAACTGTTAAAATAATGGATGAATAGTTCATGACTCATATATTTTTTATATAAAATATTTCTCTTTTCTCTTTAAGTTACTCCTTTAGACACACTTAGCGCACATAAATATACTACAACCCTTCAACAGCCGTCGACAGGTCTTTTCACGGTCCAGTTAGCATCTAGTTTCAGCCTAGTACCCTAAGTACCGATACGTGACGTAAAGCAAAAGGACAGGAAGCGACCAGGCGACCGCGGCCGCCCAACATCACAATCCGCCCACACGGCCGCTCCTTACGGAGCGGTGAATTTTCACTTTGTTTTATGTAAATCCCTCTAGTTTCATAACTCATATCAGGAATAGTAAGTCGGTGAGTGGAAAGGATGTATTAAGAGAGCTCTTTGAGTGCTACGCGACTGTTTATAGGTAGGAAGAGCGTGTGGGAAAGTAAGGGTAGTTTGGGAGATAAAAAGGGTGGGAGGTGATTAGGCGATCTTTGTTTCGCAATTCGTCGTTTGGTATATTTAGTAACATGGCTTATGACTAAATATGTCAGTTATTTATATAAAGGTACTATCTTAGGGGTGGATATCGACTGTTTATATTATGGAGTAGATCTCGGCGGTATTTAACGTGAATTCGATAATGTTTCTGCACTAATAGTATCTGCAATTAAATTTGGGACTAAATGATACAAAATATTTATGAAATAATAAAATATTTTGTTACTCAGATGGCTCTTTCATCCTTTCTTGAATAACAAGATTGCTATAGCTATGCCCCAGTCCTTCTATATCTCACCTAACAGTAAACCTTTATTGAACAAACGACCAGATTCTCTAGCAAGGCATTTCTATCCTCTTTCAGCCTTTCTAACAAATGGCTTCATTGATAAAGCAAAGTTTCTGATATTGTTAAGAGGGTGGCGAAATTTCAGTGGCTGGTTACTTCGCTCGAAAGTCAGAATCTTGGTATAAAATTCTCTTTCAGTGGTACCCTGGAAGTATAAGAGATAAGTTGGATAACCGCAAACGCAGTGGAAAGATGATATAAAGAAAGTAACATACACAAATTGGATTCAGATAGCCAAAAATAGAAAGGAGAGACGCAGATTGAAAGAAACCTATACCAAAATGGTTGAGGATGGATTGAGATGAATATGTTTTTGGAATAAGTTGACGATTTGTTGGCAAGTTATTAGCACAAGAACACAAAACAAGGGACATATGTCAAAAACATATGACTATTTGGTGATTCAGTGAGTTAAAACTTATCTCAGATTCAAAGATTTGGAAAGCAAATGTACTATAAAATGCATGTGTAAATAAGGACAGACAGATAAAAACAATTCCAATTAATAACATAAAGGTTTTTTTTGTTTGCTCCATAATAACTCTACTACTAAGCAACAAATATATATTAGATTTAGAATGTATGTAGTTCACAAAGGAGAATTTTATATAAATTGCAATATTACTTGCAATTTTACTTGCGCGAAATTTATTTATTTACTCATTTCAGATGGATAAAAACAATGACAAAGTAAATTATTTTATATCTTATATTAGGCAGGCTGTTAGGATACAACCTAACATTCTTACGTTACGATAGTAATCTACATTAAGTGATAAGTTCTACACATTATATATTGAAGAAAAATAACCTGAAACTCTAAATTGTTTTGTCAGCATAAATGGAAATCCATTAAAACAATAATAATACACAAAATAATTGAATGGCATAAAATATTAAATTTAAATTGAATAAAAAACAATTAATCACAATAAAATGAAACTACGTGATGTAGTATTATTTCTACTCTATTATATTCAATGATAAAATCAAAATTATATATACACGCATATATAAACATCGAAAGAGTAAAGCAATAATTAACAAACAAAATATGGTAATTAAATATCAACATCAGTTATTTTATTATTATTATCAGATTGAACCTCAAGTAATATTTATAAATGGACAGCTAATATTGGAAAATTACAATAACGTCACAAACATTTATTCGGATGTTTGCCAGATTTTCATCAAACTTGATGTATCCGATGACCATAAAGTTTTATAAAAATCTATTGAACTGTTTAGGCTTCACTGACTAACAAACGCCCAAAGATCGAAAGTTTTCACAGTATACTTTTAAATCTTGCATGATTAATTTCGATAACCACACTTAAACCACAACCACAACCCCACAACTAAAATTAAAAAATAGAAAAAATATTATAACTGTATCCATAATTGAATAGCATAAAATGGTAAATTTAAATTGAATAAAAAACAATTAATCACAATTAAATGAAACTACGTGATGTAGTTTTATTTCTACTTTCCTTAAGTTCTTTACCACAACCTAGGTTTCGTTGTAAAACAACATCTTCAGGTGGGCTGTTGGCAAAGATCTCGCCACCTTTATCAATAACCTGTTAAGTACGAGTAAAACTCGTACTATAAGGATTTTATAAGTATTTATGTATCGTAGTATTTTTAATAAACTATTTACTATTGTTCATTTTCTCCGTATAAACATATAGTCTAGTATTTATTTCAAAGGTGAAACACTATCAATCATTTGTCAAAAGCTATAAGATAAAGTAATGGCGCTATAGTTTTCCATTAAACTCTTGTCGTCAAACGATCTGAATTTCAAGATGATCTATCTAAATTAGAATATATTCAGTCAATTCAAGATGCCCGATCTAAATTTCAAGATATACATACAGTCAATTCAAGATACTCGATTTAAATTTCAAGATATTCAGTCAATTCAATATGCTCGATCTAAATTTCAAGATATACATACAGTCAATTCAAGATACTCGATCTAAATTTCAAGACATTCAGTCAATTCAAGATGCTTGATTTAAATTTCAAGATAGTTAGTCAATTCAATATGCACGATCTAAATTTCAAGATATACATACAGTCAATTCAAGATACTCGATTTAAATTTCAAGATATTCAGTCAATTCAATATGCTCGATCTAAATTTCAAGATATACATACAGTCAATTCAAGATACTCGATCTAAATTTCAAGATATTCAGTCAATTCAATTTGCTCGATCTAAATTTCAGGATATACAGTCAATTCAAGATACTCGATCCTAATTTCAAGATATGCAATCAATTCAAGATACTCGATCTAAATTTCAACATACTCTATCAACGGAAGTATGCTTTAGGTTTCCTGATTCACTCGGCAGCAAAATACATAACACTTTAAAGGTAATTTAAATTTTTACCGAGTGCCTCGCATTCGGTAAAAATTTAAATTTAACATGTAGACTTTAGTATTTGAAATTAATTTTAATTTGATGCCTTTAGCTATCCCTAAAAAAACGGACGGCAAAATGATCCCATAAACCTTAAGATTTCTGCATTCCGAAGAGCATAACCTTAAAAATTCATACGGACGAAGCCTTATTCAAAACTTAATCAAAGTGTACATCGTTGCACATAGGTGAGTCAGTGGCTGATCACAATTTTGGTGCACTTCTATTTTGAAAAGAAAATTACATTATCATTAAAAACAAGACACGCATTCGACGACAGAATAGTTTACTATCACTGTTTATTTAATTTCCTTTTGGTAGAGGAACAGTGCTTTATAATTAACTAGAATGCCAGCATCGAGTTTTGACGATAGAAATAATTATAACTTGGGTTATTTCACATGTAATGAATACAGAAATAATTGTAACTTGGGTTATTTCACAAGTAATAAATACTTAATTTAACTTTTTGGGAAAATCTTGGAAAAGTTGGAAAAAATTCCTCTGAAAGTAAAACGATTTTTTAATTTATTAAAATATTTATTACGACCTAAATTTGCTTTTAAACGTGTGTGCGTGTGAGGGCACGCTAGAAGATACAATTCTTGACCAATGGTAGTGTTTCTTTTTTTTGTCGATTGGTTAATTATTAAAATAAAGGCCTATTGATTTTCATAGTGATTTTAAATAGCCTTATATAAAAAAATTCTATAAAAACTTCCACTTCATACTCGGCCACAATACTCCGCCTTCATTTTGCACTTCCTGTTCATCTTATCTTTTTTTTTATTTTTAACATTTTCTTACAATGGTTTAAATAATAAACATAAAAAACCGAGAGGTGCGCAATTTTGGTTTTCACCAAGATGTTGTTCTACGTGCCTTTTAATTGTTATCACGTTTCTTATTATTATCGAAATTCCAATCCCAACTTTCATTTTCACCATAAAGATGGCCTGTTTCGATTATTTCTTTCATAAGAACCGAAGCGAATAAATTATTCACTTAAAATATTTAAATATTATAAAATATAGCGCTTAATTATTTTAATTCTTTGTAAACAATATTTATTAAAATTCCACTGCATTCGATACTGTTTTGTTTTCTTTATTCCATGAAGATTTCTCCACTAAGGTATTTATCTTAAAATTTTATGTAGTGGAAAATAGTACTTATTTTATTTTTTATAATATTTTACATGAAAAACGATTATCCCATTGACGTGAAACTTATTAATATACATACCATTATATAGTGTATAGCCTCCATGTGTAAAAGGGTATATAAAATACTTTTAGAAATTGTCGGTAGCAATAATAACTTAGTGAAAATAGCCGAAGTGTACTTGTCGCATTTGTATATGAAGTCTTTTAACTAATTCGCGAGATTAAAATGAAGAATGAAAATATTATTTAACAAAGAATCAACGCCATTTGGCGGTAATAGCAATGCTATCTGGTGACACCCTAAGAAAGGAAATATCTAATTCCTTAAAGAAATGTGTTTTTTTATGAAAACTGTTCTTTATGTCAGACTTTAATAATTAGTTGTGCAGTTAAGGCGTGAATGCAAGACAAACAAGGAAATAAATAAACTCAAAACAAGTTTCACATTTATATGAGTCAGAATTGACGGTTAATATATTTTGATTTTAATTCTTTAGAGTCCTGTTACATCCACAACTTATTTATACCGATACAATGTACTATACACAGTGGCAGCGACGTACATGGGGGGCTGGGGGAGTTCAGGGGTTTCCACCCTCCACAATAGTGTCCGTAATTTACCACTTTGAATTGTAAAGAAAAATTATAAATATAATAATTAGATAAAAATGTAATTACATGATCAACAAAATGTGAACTTTTTTTCCCAGTGGAATGAGTGATACTAATTTATAATCGGTTATTTTGGTATAAGTTATTATTACTTATATTAAAGTTCTTTTTCACAAAATCTAGCGACTTTTAGAAATGTTTGGTGAGTTTCTGTGTTCCTAAGCGGCAACATTCTGCACATACCCTATCTATAGCTACCTTCAAGAGAAGTTTTTCTACCCTAAAAGATTTATCTTATAAATAAAATGGAAGACGATAGACTAACTGGTGTCGCTTTCACTACAGTTCATCAGGATGTGGCTATAAAGGTAGACGCGATAGTAGTGATATTTTGGATAAATCATCAATTAGAAGTTAGAGAATAAACTTGTTCTTGAAAAATTAAATTTGCAGTCAAACGATATTCGATTTTTATTTAAAACAAAAACAAAATGCCGAAAGGCTGAATTCTATCCCCCAACCCCTTTTGAAAGCCATAGCTATAATCCTGCACAGTGGCCTAGAATAAATATAAAAATTGTAAAACGCACGTGTATATATATATATATTTATATATATATATATATATATATATATATATATATATATATATATATATATACTAGCGTGACCCGTGCGAAGTCTTCGCATTATTTATTCCATTATGAAGCTCAGATGACAGATCAAACAAATATTTTACTAAAATTGACATATAGAGGCGCAAGTATCAAAAGCATTGAGCTAAAGCGCCACTTTATTTATACGTGAGTGGATTTGAAATTAAACAAAAATTTTACCGACCGTCAATCATATTGACGTTGAGCCGTTAGATGGCAGCATTGCTGTTTTGTGTATATAATTTTAATAATTAATTAATTTGCAAAAACAATAGCAATAATAAATTTTTTAGTTGTGGATACCGGTAGAGCAAGCAATTATCTATAAAATGATATATAATTTATGTGGATTAGTTGTGAAGTTTTTTCTAAAAAGGGAGAGTAACATCTTAACCTTAGCGTATTAATATATATGATGATGATGATATATATATATATATATATATATATATATATATATATATATACATACACATATTTAAAGTAATGATAATATCTGTATAAAATATATTTATTAAAAGTGATGAGAGTATATTTTAATATTCCGTATTTAAATTGAAAAGTAAATCAGAATATTGAAGAAATTATCTATCTGCTTATCCGATCATATGCCTCTTTGTTCTCAGTTATTTTACTCTCGGTAATACTTTGATGTAAGAAGCTAATAACATTCACGTATTTTCCAACCATTTCTGAAACGTTATATAAATTTCTCGAATATCTTTGGTATAATATATATAGAACGTGGCGTTTTTCTTACGATCAGTTAGTAACTAAGTTTCGGCGAGCAAAGAAGAAATAAAATATAGAAATATCGCGAAGATAACTTAGACCGATCTTGCTACATACATTTCTTTTCGAGCGACAGCAAAGTAACACGCAATATGTGTATAATGATGATGAGTGAAGGTGTATTATCCTATGATACAGCTAAATATGGATTTTAAAATTTCAAAGAAATAAATTTTGATATCAATAGAAATCCTCATCCAGAGCGACATCCTATATCTTATTAATTATACTAATACCTGGTTAAAATCATGTTATGTGGCGGAACTATTCTCTTAATCTCAAACTGCGACAGAAAAACAAATCCACACTTTGGGGTTAAAATGAAAATGATGATGAACTGAGATGGGTGATACATTAGTTGCTATCCTTAAATTTAGCCCAGTTACATTTAGTAATTAACTAAATGCGGAGGTAAGGTATAAATATTTTGATTTAATTTTTAGGAATAGGTAATTTTGACGAAACCTACGACTCAATTTTTTTTATTTCTTTAGACTTTTTTATTTACAAAATCTATTGTCCTTTATTTATTTCTCGCAAAGTAGTTTATTTAAAGAAAAAATTGCAGACCACGTTTAAATTAATACACTAAACTCATAAATTCAATTAGTAATACGGAAAACTTGATAATTGAGTTTGAATTTCATGCTAAATGAAACTTTTTGCGATAGTTTGTCATAATTGATTTCTTTATAACTTGGTATGTAATGAGTTTAAGTTCCGTTGTCACAAAGTTTAATTGCATTTGAGTGTCTGTCACGAATATAGATAAAAGTCAATTTGGTCCTTTGCCTGAATCGTGGCGGCCACAACGAAGTCATCGCTATGACTCATCATATATGACTCAACTTTTTTATTTCCAAAATCTGCGGCCCTTCGTTTATTTTTTGGCTAGTAGTTTGTTTAAAGAAAAAATTGAATATTACATTTAAATTAACAAACCAAATTCATAAATCCAATTAGTGATACGGAATTTCATGCTAAAAGAAACTTTTTGCGATAGTTTGTCATAATCGATTTCTTTATAAGTTGGTATGTATTGAGTTTAAGTTCCATTGTTACAGAGTTTACTTGCATTTTAGTGTCCGTCACGAACATCGGTAAAAGTCAATTTAGTCTTTTCTCTGACTCGTGGGGGCCACAACGAAGTCACCGCCTATGATATATGACTCAACTTTTTTATTTCCAAAATCTGCGGCCCTTCATTTATTTGTTATAAAGCAGTTTATTTAAAGAAAAATCACAAAGTAGTTTAATCAAAGCCAACCACGTTTAAATTAATACACTAAACTCATAAATTCAAACACTTGATGATTAAGTTCGAATTTGAAGTTCAAAGATATTTTTTGTGATGGCTTGTCATAATTGATCTCTTAATAATTTGGTATGCAATGAGTTTAAGTTCCGCCGTCACAGAGTTTACTTGCATTTGAGTGTCTGTCACGAACATCGATAAAAGTCAATTTCGTCTTTTGCCCAACTCGTGGCGGCCACAACGAAGTCACCGCCTAAGACCGGGCAAACCGGCTAACAAGACACAAAGGCGATACTCGATAGAGGTTATTAATGATAGCAGCCACTAATGATTGATTACACGAAACATTGATTCAAATGAATACAAATAGCTTATAATAATCCGTTGGCAATGAGCTCGTTAGTGCGTCGTGTCACTCACTCGCCGCTCGCGGTCCGCTTCAATTATTGTTTAATGTCTATGGGAATTTTTGTGCTGGTAGTAGGGTCACTAAAATAGTACTGAGTGCCAAAAACGGCATATCTGTTAATATCATAAAAGTCTAGAAATTAAAAAGAAAAGGAAACTGAATGCTTTATTTTATTTCACATATTGAGGACAATTGAGGAATGTAAAAACAATTATTCTTTTAAAATATTTGTAAATAGATGTTTAAGACTAGACATGCGTTGAAATTCCTTGATTATTCTAAACGTTTATTTTAAGAAAAAAATATTTTTATGAAAGAGTTTTAAGTTGTGAATGGTGAATATATGATTCGAGAGTGGTGAATATATGTTCCAGAGTGGTGAATATATGTTCGAGAGTGGTGAATATATGTTCGAGAGTGGTGAATATATGTTCGAGAGTGAGAGTGAATATATGATTTGAAATGAAAAGATAAATAGTGTATTTTCGATGGTTTCGCTCGTTTTACAATTTAATTGCAATGTTTTCTTTTTTCTTTTTCATATATAGATAGTAAAAAATGGTAAAGAATGAACGAGAAATTAGGAAATAATAAAAGAAAAGAGAAATCACAGGAGATCTAAAAAGAAGTAATTAAGCCTGCGTGAGAAAATTTTCAGAAATGACAGTATCAGACGCACGTAAAATAAAAGATTGAAAAACGAATATAAGGCTACGAATAAATTAGAAACAACATTTAAGAGCTATTATGCGTAATAAATTATATGTATATTTTAAAATTAAAAACAATAAAATGGAAAATATTTCTCACAATTATCTTGTTTTTACCGTAGTCGAAAGCCTGCTATGCATCTGAAATAAAAACAGGTCTCTTAAGGTTGCTTTGCATTTTTTTGTAGTAGGATTGTAGTTTTAAAATATTTTATATTATTACACATTTCTTAGTGAAAAACTTCTTGGTAATAATTGATATTAATTACAATAACTACACATTTCCTCCATAAAATCGAAAGTCATTCCGTAACCGAGTAAAAAGAATAAATTTTAGTCGGAATTTCTTTACGATTATTTACTTACGAAAGAAACGTGCGAGTCCATTTATGGTTTCTTGTTGTTGTTTGTCCTTTTATTTATTGGTTTCTAGTAATTTCCAGGAAAATATAACAGGTATAATTTTAATTTTCTTTAGTAGACCTTTAATTTTGGTTTGAGTACAATTTTTGTATCTTATATTATTAGGTGGAATCTAAGGGTATCTCATTATTAAAATTGAGCCACTAGTTTGGTCCCTAGGATGAAACATATATATATATATATATATATATATATATATTCAAATGCCCACATAAGCAGACTGCTAAAATCATAACCATTATTTTCGGCCTTACCGTAGAAACAAAAAGGGTTCATTTAAATATTAAACTTAAGCCAATTGTTCTTATTATATGAAGAAAAGGGCGGGATAGCAAAAAAATAATATAATTTAAAGGACAAATAGCACTAACCATTCTTCAATTAGGAATAACAGTTTTTTGTATTTCTATAACTAATATTAATAGCAATTATGATTAGACATAGGTATAAAATTATTTTTGTAGCAAGTTTAAAACCGTATAATAAAAGATCATGTCATAAATGTTGTAAGCCTCAAATAAATTTTAAAAAGATTTTCCTTTGCAGCAGTGCGCAATTTCTTGTTTCAATTTTTAGCTTGGTACCGAGCAAGTCAAAAAATCACGTAATGTTACTGTGAAATATTGCTTTGTTTCAATATACTGCTCAGTAGAATATATCGCTCAGTGGAATACAAATATTATGATGTGTATGACGGAAAATTAAAAAGAGGTAGTTTGATTTTCAAACAAGTATACGTCGTTGGATTGGTTTTGATACTCATTTAATTTCTTTCTGCAACTAGAGAAGACTCCTTTGAAAATGAAATTTTATTAAACTAATTTTATTTTTCTTCTGTGTTACTTTCAGAAGCAGAAATTGTGAAAATGCTTTTATTTTAAATTTTCCTTATATTTCCTTTAAGATTTTATATACCGGAGTCTTCCGTTCAATTATTTATTTCATTTTTGAGTCGAACTTTGAAAGCGCGTCATCTGGAACTATTACCGATCAATGCCACTATAACTTTATTGAAATGTGTAAATTATAATTTGGTTTATTATGTAGCGAGCTTTAAGACGTTTATTTTCCTTTCAGTTAATTGAATAGTGTTTTATTCTTCGTTTATTTCTCTTTTGTACGAAATAAAATATAATCTTTCACAACAGCGTTCAATTGCAGAGCTTTTATTTAATATGAGCATTGCAATTCAAAAATATTTTTGTGCTTATAAAAATTTTAACGAAAAAATGAAAATATTCGATGTTTATTTATTTACATAACAATTAAGATAACATACATTTTTATTTAATATAAAGATCTATGACCACGACTAACTTTTCCAGTTTCGAAATGAAAAGAAAAATTTTCAGAACAACCATTTTGATGACGATTCACTTGTAATTTCATTGAAGATCTTCATCCCATGACCCGTTCCTGGATAGTCTTTGACTGACAGAGGGCATTGGAAAGATCGTCTCAGATCATGAATTTCTTCAAAACCGTGTTTTCAAAATTCATTGTTTCTCGAAAGGAAACCTGCGATTGTGGGTTGGATGAGGGCAATCTAAATCATCTCATTTTTGCATGTCCATTAAATAATAAATTTCTTTCACTTATTTATAAATTATTGAAATAAAAAAATCATTTACCTATTAACATTAAGACACCGTTCTAGCCATTGCCAATAAAACCATTCTAGACGTAATCATTCAATACATAGGAAAGAATGATATCAAAATCTAGGACCTTATATATTAATGTATATTTTATATGCTTTCATTCTTTAATACACACACACACACACATATATATATATATATATATATATATACACACATATACATATATATATATATATATATATATATATATATATATATATATATATATATATATAAATATATACTTATTTACTTATTTATTATTCGTCCATATATTGTTTTCACCTTTGTATTACTCATGAATTTATCTATATTTTCACTTTATCTACTCTATCATAGTAAACTTCTATTCGTTTTCGTTTTGCTCTTTAGTCTATTTTTCTTATCAAACAAAAAGACAGACATTTGGCATGTGATCTAGTCAGTGTTACTTAACCAACAATTTTAAACTGATACTGGCAAATATTCTCTCTGGATAGAATAATCGCCACGGAAAAAAAGAAAGAAAGAAGTCATTTGACAGCAAATTATACCATGTTCATCATTATGAATAAATTTTGACCATATTTTTTGACTTTTAGAAACTTATCTTCAGCAGCAAAACGTTTTCTTGACTACAATTCTGGTGCCGGTCAATTGCTAGAATAATTTTTACGAGAAGTTTAAAAGTATAATGTTGTCTACAGCTATTTTAACTAATATTTGAAATAGAGACATAGATATGACGAGCGTGGAGCAGTGACCGACTACTTATCGCAGATGCCAACTTTAGAATACTGGAATACAATGTCAAAATAAATATTTACACATTACAGCAATAATGTAATTTATTTTTTTCCAATAGAACCCTCAATAACTTTTGAAGGCATATATAGCTTAACTTTATTTAATTGATGGAAAACTCTGAAGTACTGAGGTACTGAGGTAACTTTTTAGTCTTTTAGATCCAAAATAAAAGTAGAGACGGGGCTAACCAGGATTATTCACAAGTCGTCCTTCAGAGTTCGATGATCGGAATAATCATTGAATATCAAAATGTTTACAATGTTATTTTTCCCATGAAAGAGGACGCTACCTCTCGAGTGAGTTAGCTTTAGTATTGCGATCATAACATAATAAACTAACCTATAATGTTATCTTAATTGCTTTTTTTACCAGCAAGTGTTTTAGTATGTGAATTTGCTTGTTTTTATTAGTTGTTATGACAAATTTTTGTAACCTTCAGTATTATTAGATTTATTAAGGAAAATTGCCCAAATCGAATTATTTTTAAGCTGTGTTCGGAAAAGTATATGTTTCCTTATCGTAGATTATACTATTTAGGCATATATACTATAAAGACTACATGTAGTCTAGTAGACAAATAGTTCATCGAAACTTATTGAGTAATGTTAAATTTTTAAAATAAATTGAAACTTTTCTAAAATATTTTTCATATAATAAAAATACTGTGTAGCCTAAGTTTCACGACGGACGTAAATAGTTTCTTTTAGAAATTTCTCTTTTAGCCATTTTACAACAGAAACCTGTTGAAGTTAGAATTAGATCAGTTGAAGTTAGAATGATGTGTCCCGTTTAATAACTGCTTTTAATAAAAAAAACTACGAAGAAATATAGCTTCGTATTTCGTTTTTATTAAAAGCAGTTATTAAATAGGACTCATCATGCAATTTAATTAAAACTTTTATTCTTAATTTAATTTCCAAAAGTTTTTTTTCGGTGCTTCTTTTCATGTAGAGAATCTGTTTTCGGGTTGCTTTTTCTCATTTTAATTTCAACTCTCTGCGGATATATGCTGTAACCATTATTTTATATTTAAATATTCGAGAAAATAAAGGGAAAAATGACAAAAGATGCCTCTTCGCCATTTAAATATATGATGAAATTACCTTCCAAAAATCGATGTCCAACCCTGGCCCGATCGCTTCGAGAGCTCATTTATCCACATTTAACAATCGTACATTAGTCAGCAAGGCGTTACCTCGTGTACACCTCCAGTATTGGCCAACTGTCACGAGGTGGGAACAAACACCATTGCCGGTAATTGCGCGTCAGACCTTGAATTGTCATCGGGCGTCCTAAGCGCGCCATAATGTATGTGAATGTATGGAAAGATAAATTATGTATCGGTGTTATTGTGTGAGAAAACGGTTGCGAGTCTGATTGTACGAGTATATGAGATAAGGGTCTTGATCGGTTTCGGCTATTTATTTTTAAAGTGCTTGGTTTAAACACATATTCGTGTTTCTAGGGCATGTGAGAATAATTTAGGGTTACCTTTATACTATTATGACTATGATAATAAAAAAAGGTTTTTTATTTCTAAAGTGACACTTTTTAGCAAGAGTTACAGTGTAAATTAACTTAATATTAAAATATGATTTTTGTGTCATTGTGTGAGAAAACGTTGCGAGTCTGATTATATATGAGAAAGGGTCTTGAATACTTTTAAAGTGCTTGGCTTAGGTAAGCACATATTCGTGTTACTAAGGCACGTGACAATAATTTAGGGTTAACTTTATGATTTTATTATTGCGATAATAACAAAAAAACGTTTTTTTTTCTGAATTGACATTTCTTAGAAATAGTTAGAGTGTAAATTAACTTAGGTCACATGAAAATGTTTAATAGGAGTTAAGTGACGGAATAGACAGTGTTATGTAGTTTTAATTTGCATTATATATGTGAAGAACATTTACTAAAAAAACATTGACAAAACAAAAAGCGCAAACATCGTTTTTTATTTATGAATGTAGTTAACAATTAAAAGAGAGGTAAGAAAATTTATAAAAAACGGAAGCTGGGAATAGTAGCCGAGAACGGAAAAAGGAAGTTTTTGTAGAAAATTATTTACAAAATTAAACTATTCGACCAATCATTGTGAAAGTTAATAGACCTGGAGTTAACTAATAGTTACTTTTATAGTTAACCTATTTATAGATATAGATGAAAATCTGTTAAGAATTACAACTTATAACGTGTCCTTATAGGCACATACATATCTCAGTCCTTTGGTTCGGAGGTATGTTCGTAATATATGTACAGAACAAAGGATTTCCAAAGGAAAATTAAAATCGTAATAAATATTTTAGAAAATGTTAAAAATGACATCTTTTAGATGAAGATATACTCTTTCCAAAAAGCTACATTAAAAGATAATTTTTTGTAAAATTATTCGAGTTATAATTACTTCTATCGTGAAAATTCAAACCGGGCTTGTAAGTTGATAATACAAATACATAGTGGCTAGGATTTGCTCTACTAATTTTTTTCCGTTTACGTAAATTACTTTAGATTATTTATGTTTTAAATTTACGGAGTAAAACTTTTACCGCGTCCGAATGGTTTGAGTAGCGTCACGAATATGTGTGTCGTAAGTATGGTAATAGTTGGATATATAGTAGATGGTGGGAAAAATAGCATTCTGCAGTGTAATTTCGATTTGCATAATACATAAAAAAGCCATTTAACATAAATCATATATTAAATTTAAAAATTAGTATTTCTAATTTTAGTTTATGGGTCTACGTTAAACTGTGTAAAAGTTATGACTCGGAGTGCGAAAGGCAAATTAATAAAGTATATTTGTAAATACTAACATTTAATGTTTTCTTTTCTAACACTTTTTTTACCGATGCAGCTGAAAAAAAAACAAACGATATTAACAGCGTTGAACACATGACAAAAACATACTGAAGACAATTAAATAAAATATTATTCATTCAAAGCTATACAGAAGTAAAGTATCAGGTCCGGCGAGTTAATATTAATGAAAAATAATTTGATTTATAAATATTCTACAATCTTCATTTAGGAAACGCATTTTTGCTTGTAAAAATCGTATATTTTACAGAGAGCAAAGAACAAGTTCAGTTTAGCAAAAATGTGAATTTTCTATTTTTTGAAAGAAAATATGTAAAAAAACAAAGTATCATGCAAAAGTAGGGCTCAGTCGCGATTATTAAAAAAAGTGATTTCAAAACGAAATAAATGAAACGTTTTGAAATCACTTTTAATACACAAAACAGCACTTTGTGAAGAAAGTATTAGTTATAAGTTTTTCGACTTAATTGCAATTCTTTGAAACAATAAACAAAGAATCTGCAAATACAGAAAGGAATTGATATAAAAAAAAACAAATGCAAAAAAGAAAAATATGAAAATGCGCAAAGTAGATCGTATAAGCGAGGTTTTAAAATTTGTGTTTGACAGCCAATTAACAACCGTTTCTTCACAGAAAAAGCATTTTTGAAATACTTTTTTTATAATGAAATAATCGTATCAGGGCCTTAATTTTTTTAAATGCTTCATTTTTTATATTTTCATTTAAAACAAAAAAAACCGGGAAATTTATATTTTTGCTAAACTGAACTTATACCAAAAGTTCTGTATTTACGGAAAATAGGTACGACTGTCTCGTTATATGTGCAGATTTCACACTCCTGAGGTTTTATTTGATATAAATATTATAAAAATAAAAGTAACGTATTCACATCAAATAAACGTGTGAAACACGAGTAGAACTTGCATTATGAAGGATTCGGAATTTTTAAATATTTAACGGTAAACAGTTACTGTTAAACTTTTTACAAATATTAATTTTTCGTAACATAAATATATAACCTATTACATATTTCACAGGCGCAAACGTATATTTCAAAATGTTTAAAACAGCTAGCTTCTTCGCTATAATTTTTCCACCACCATGGGCTCCTAAATGCATTGATATTTATTTATGATTTGAAGTTGAATAATTTTCGAAACACGGGGGCGAACCAATTTTTTTTACATATTTTTTAGCATATCTCTATAAATTAACCATCGAAAACTATGTAACGAAATATTGCTAATTGGCCTTTTCAAACGATATAGTGAAAGTGAAAAAATAAGCCCCTGGAAATACATATTTATGTATCGCCGATCAGAAAAATGAGGAGTCTTGTATTTTTGTCTGACAAGTTAGATTATTTTTCGTAACAAATTGTAAATGCTTTTCCTATGAAATTCTTTGTATCAGCAACATGAAACAAATCTAAATATTATGTCTCTGTCTATCCTCTATGCCTAGACGTAACATACAAATACATGACACTCGCATGCCTCACAGTTGAATATAAAAAACAAATTGTGTAAAACGAAAATAAAGGAATTCATTGTGACCACTACACAGAACAAATGTCAATGTCTATAAATAGTTTATTTTTAATTCCTTTAAGCTACGGTTGCATATTTAAAAAGCCATCGATGTTAATTATTTTTTGTAATAATTTCTTAAAAGTTATTATGTACTTTGTTAGATCTTTATTTCCTATAAGTAATTCTTTATGTATTCAAAAAAATATATCGCGTTTAATAGTTTATTTTTAATTTCTTTAAGTTATGGTTGCATATTTAAAAAGCGATCGATGTTAATTATTTTTTGGAATAGTTTCTTAAAAGTTATTATGTACTTTGTTAAATTTTTATTTCCTATCTGTAATTCTTTATATATTAAAAAAAATATATCGCGTTTAATAGTTTATTTTTAATTTCTTTAAGTTATGGTTGCATATTTAAAAAGCGATCGATGTTAATTATTTTTTGGAATAGTTTCTTAAAAGTTATTATGTACTTTTTGAAATTTTTATTTCCTATCCGTAATTCTTTATATATTCAAAAAAATATATCGCGTTTAATAGTTTATTTTTAATTTCTTTAAGCTATGGTTGCATATTTAAAAAGCGATCGATGTTAATTATTTTTTGTAATAGTTTCTTAAAAGTTATTATGTACTTTGTTAGATTTTTATTTCCTATAAGTAATTCTTTATGTATTAAAGAAAATACATCGCGTTTATAAAGATAGCTTTTTTATTTTGTATTATGATTACAAATTGTATTTTATTTATTGGCCTTTCTTGAATATCAATAGCTGAATTGTTTGGTTTTTCGCATTAAAAAAAACAGTTTTTCAAAATGATGTTCTATTCTTGTAATACCGGGCATACTTTCGCTGGTTTCCTTTGTATTGTTTAGCAGCATAAATTTCCAATAAAAAACTGTTGAGTCTAAATTGTTTTTTTTTCATTTAGTTTTTTCTCCAATACCGATTAAAAAAAATATTCTCGATTCACAATTTCATCGATTTTAATGTACGTTTTGAAGCTACCGTTTTAATGTCAAAGTTTAATAAAAATTTAAAAAAAATACTGGTTTCTGTATTTGAAGATATGTACATCGAATTACCCTTATTTCGCATCGATTTTAAAATTTGGAAGTCTTTTTTTGTTAATTTACATATTGGCAGTTTTGATACGCAGATTTTATTTTTCCCTTGAAAGAACATCAAAACTTGAAAATTACCCTAGTCAAACCGGGCGTCGTATTCTCATAGAGAATAATAACAGTTGCCGATCAATCATGGTGCGGCTGTTATGATTGCGCGTGAGGTGATGGTCGCGGGTTCGAGGGCCGACTCAGCTTAATCACATCGTTTTTGTCGCTGGTGGCCATAATGAGAAGTCGCATTTCGTTAATTAATCTTTTTTACGAATCTCGGTTACCCAACTGTATGATCATTGATTGACCAAGATTGCCAGCTGACTAAGAATACCTACTCGTGTATGTAAAGCTAAAGATTTTTAAACGTTTTGTTTTTTACAACATAATGGACAAAGCTAAATTACGCGTAGTTAGTGTACCAATTAAGAAATAAAGTATAAAGGGGAGTATATCATTCCCTTATTGCGGCCGATATACCATATTTTGGTAAATATATGAGTCATGATCAAGATGGCATGAGTTCAAAATGAACATAATTCAAAATTGCTCATAACTTTTGAAAGTTTGTTTTCTAATTTTTAAAGTGTAACTTACGTATGGAAATTAGACGTCACGCCGAGAATAAAACAATCATATGACGCTCGATGTTATTACCCATTTAACGCGATTTTAACACCATCTGTTGGCTCCGCTAACAAATAACACAGAAAAAGTCGGTAGAACAGAGTTCTGGTATAGCATAGTAACTAAACGTATGATACGTCTGCTTCTAATCTATGTGGTTGTATGTACTATATATTTATAAGGAAAATTCGAAGTGAAACTTTAGTTTTTCAAATATGGAGAGCCTTTTTTATTGATTTCAAGGAAAAACAATTTCAACCACTATAACGAAGAATTAATTATTATCGTAGCTGGATTTTTTTATCGACATAACTTTCAGAATTTAGTCGAAATAAGTTTCAGAATAAAATCTGAAACTGCTAGTAATTTTATAACCTTTCATAATTCGATATTTTTTTACATGTTGTACATGTGTATTTTTGAATTTATCTCTTAAAACCTTTTTTATTCGATTAAATTCACGGTGAGTTTATATAAAGTTATAATTATATACGTCATAATCTTTTAAATGTGTGTAAGTTAATGAATAAATATTTAAAACCATTATTTTAAGGCAAAAATGACACCCTCATGTCCGTAAATCGGTCAGCTTTTCCGTATGTCAGAATATGGATTAATTCAGTTTTAAATTTCGATCATATTTTATAGGAAAATTTAGATTAATTACGTTGAAACATATTTTTTTTAGACAAATAAAGATTTTTTAAAGTTTTTTTTCGTAGACAAGTGAAAACTTTTGGTTAAGACTTGGTTAGAACTGAAAGTTATATACGTAAGTATTCACAGAACCATCGTAAAGCGAGGTACGCACTTAAAGGGTTATTTTGAAATCTATTCAAGGACGTTCACTTTAAAAGTGTTACTAAAAATATTTCTTTTGATTTTTTTTTATTCGAACAAATATCATATAATATCTGCTATATGGCTTTTTTAATAACATTTCTAATAACAGTCTCTGCATCTAAACATATAAAGTGATACTAACGTCATTGTTTGTTTTAAGTTATTTCCTTCTTTACTTGTCGTCCATGTTTTCTTCTTCCACTTATTCCATAAATATATTTTTGTCACACTTCCAGTTACAATCGTATAGGTTTATATTATAAATACGGAAATGATATAAAAAAAATCTATATGCTTGTATTTGGGTAAATTTGTTTTTCTATGCAAATATAAATATAGTAAGTCCACATTCTTAGTCTTAGATGCGCATAGCGTTGGATTTCGTTCTGAATCACTGAGGAGGGACAGACTCTAACTCTGTTGGGTAGGACGGGACACTATTAGGGGATTTTCGTAGGTCCCCTTTTTTGTATGAGGTGGGTCGTTACGGACCCCAGGAGAGGCCCTGAGACAAACCTGGGTGGAATGGCGGGAATAGTCTCCTAACTTTACTTATTCGTACTTTATTTCTCCTAACATAATACCTCTTTCCACGAATAATCCTTCATTGTTCATGCTGATAAACTGTAGAATAAATTGGATCGTGATATCTGGAATAAGCCACCACGCACTAAAAGGTTGTCTCAAAAATATTTCTTGCCCTTCCTGGGTTTTCCTGTCGCTTTCATTTATTATTGGCAACCCATTTTTATTAATTACTTTGGTAGTTCGTAATTTTTGTCAGCATGCCATTTTATATATTATTGTATTACCTGTTTTTTTGCAATCGTGTTTTATCATCTGGTGCAGTCTACCACAAAACCTTGAATAGTATTTTTTATTCGGTGCTATGATTGACTGAAATATATTTTTAATGTAGCAACCATTTATTTGCGCATTAAGATAAGTAAAAAAAATATTAATCCGCATAAGACGTTTGAGTAATTTTATATATACTACAGAATCAAAACTGTGACAAGTCAAAAGAACCTGAAACCACTCCCAATTTCAGTATCCTCATATTCGGTGTTGCCATATCTCAATGAAAAAATTGAGTCTACCGCACATTTAGCATCCAGCACTTTTAATCTGCATAAGACATTCGAGTAATTTTACATATCCAATTTTTACCTTATATAATATTACAGAATCAAAACTGTGGCTAAGTCAAAAAAACTTAAAACAACTCCCAATGACAGCATCTTCATATTCGGTGTTGCCATAGCTCAATGAAAAAATTGAGTCTACCGCACATTTAGCATTCAGCACTTTATTAGTTTGAAAACCAATTGTTTCGTTTCCATCATCCGTATCGTTCCTCGGGGACGCGAGACCAGCTCGTGACTTCCAGAAATGAAAATAAATCGTCCCGTCACTCCCCTCTCGGCTTCTCTCCGCTCTTGCCAGCGACATTAACGTTGCGCGCAGTTAAAATAATACATTTCTTGATTTGTATTCGGGATTGCTTTCGGTCGATACAACTTATACTTAACCAATTTGCCTTTGTATATGGTTATGTAATCACCTAATTGCCTTTGAATTGGGGTAAGTTATTGTTCATTTTACTGTTTTGAATGGTATAAAGGATTTAATTTGTATAAATTCTTTATGTTCTTATGTAATAATCTAAAAATGAACTCTTGGCCATTATTTTCAGGTGTTGTTAGTTCAGATCATACGAATATCTTGTAGATGAAAAATGTAATTTTTTAATAGGAATTATGATTTCAGATAGAATTTTGATGCAAAGAGAGCCCTGTTGGTCATGAAATATGATTTTGAACTTCATTAAGAATTTTATTATCCGAATTGACAATTGATACAGAGCAAAAGGATTTTAAAGTGTACAATTGGTTCAAGCTAATTTCTAGATTCACATTCGAATCGATTGTTATTTTCTGTATTTGCATGTATTTGGTTTTCTGTTTTATTTTATCGGACAGTGAGTTTATGCACTATATAGTTCTATAAAATTAAATTTCCAGTTTACAATTACAATAAATTAAAAATATATGAAATTTGACTTATTTATGTGATACAAAATATACACATATGTCTTTTCTCTCTTAAATTTGTACTCAGCAGGTACCAACAGTTGGCCTTGGACACAGTACAGTAAGGGACATAACAGAGTAATGAAGTGTAACATAAAGTGTATGATGTAACACAGAAAATGTTTTAGATTATATTAGAATTATGTTAACAGGCCGCTTCTCACATGAAATGTTACATATGTACATTACGTACGTGTTTTACAGTAACAGTACGTTAAGACAAAGAACGTTGGCACTGTTACTCAAAAGTCCATGTTTCATATTTCACTCAAATTAAAAGAATATTTTATTACATTAGTTTCAAATGAATACATGGGATTTTATTTTAGGCACCACTTAATTACAATTTCTGTTCTCTCTCGTGTTGGTATGACACTGCAGGTAAATTATTGTTTCGACGATATAAAATTTATGCTAACAAACTGTAGCTCATATAAAATATTACTAGCGTGACCCGTGCGAAGTCTTCGCATTATTTATTCCATTATGAAGCTCAGATGACAGATCAAACAAATATTTTACTAAAATTGACATATAGAGGCGCAAGTATCAAAAGCATTGAGCTAAAGCGCCACTTTATTTATACGTGAGTGGATTTGAAATTAAACAAAAATTTTACCGACCGTCAATCATATTGACGTTGAGCCGTTAGATGGCAGCATTGCTGTTTTGTGTATATAATTTTAATAATTAATTAATTTGCAAAAACAATAGCAATAATAAATTTTTTAGTTGTGGATGCCGGTAGAGCAAGCAATTATCTATAAAATGATATATATGTGGATATTTATGTGGATTAGTTGTGAGGTTTTTTCTAAAAAGGGAGAGTAACATCTTAACCTTAGCGTATTAATATATATGATGATGATGATGATAATGATATATGTAAGTATATCATTTACGTATTTTATATTAATAGAACGCTAACAGAATAAACCTCGATGCCGTTAACATAAGCTCGAGCTTTTGTATCTAGCTCAAATTAAAAGGATATTTTTATTGTAACACTTTAAAATTTTTATGTAGGATTTTAAGGCAACCACTAGTAAATTAAAATTTCTATCACCCTCTCATGTTACTATAATACTAGGGTTGAATATGTCTTAAACCCGTATTTACACAGTGATCAACATTTTCAGACAGACGTTGACTCATTGGCATTTTAAATAGGCATATTATGATTGGAAATAAATTAACAATTTGTATCAGAAAATAAACACATTTGACACCAAAAAGGACGTCTGAAATAAATGAATTGGATTTTTTGAAGTAAAACTTCTTTAACGACGTCTGATTAATTTTGTCTGATTAATTAAAATTTTGTCGTTTGATTAATTAAAATTGTGTAACGCGTAAGGATCGCCATCGATATCCGTGCCTTTAATCGTGTACTACTGAACTAAGTAGTGGTTTTATGTACGGTGTGATGCAAAAACTGTAAGTGAGTGGCGAGTTGAATTGTTGACTAAACTTGCAGTTCAAAATTTACCACTACGTTTTCTTCAACGATATAAAAGTATAACAAATTTCTAATTATCCCTACTTGCTTTTTGCGTATGAATGTTTGTTAAACGTTTTTTTTTAACTATTAAAAATAAACAAATGTGAATCGTTTTTTTTTTATTATTAACCAAAATTAACAATTAAAGAAGTTTCACTTCATCCTTAAGATTATGTGGATGAGGTTTTGTATATTTATTGAAGTTTGAAAGTGTAAAGTGAGTAATGATACACTCCTAATAAAATATGAGGGAGCGTAACCATATCATACAATAAATAAAACAGGATAATAAAAGCAAAATAAACATTTTTTCACTTATGTTTTTAGTTTGTAGTTTTTTTTGTATAATGTAGGTAACATTAGACCACTAAGATTCATATCAGATTTAACACAAGTTAAATTAGTTGGTAGTTAAGGTAGGTACTGACTTCGGTTGTTAACGATCCATGTATCGTCGAGAATTCACTAGAAGGGGTGGCCGTCGGATCTTCAGTGACATTAATTGAAAAAAGGGAACTGGTTAGAGCACATGCCGTGACGTAGAAGCTCGGCACGCTAAGCCGGGCGCGCGTCTGTTTCACAATTAATCTCGAGCGGGTCGCGCGGCGCTCGCGGCGGCGCCTTGTCGCGCGCAGATGACGTCATTAGTCAAGCCAGGGGGCGGAGGCGGATGAGGAGTAGGTGGGGGGGAGGGGGAGGACGTGGCGGGAACTCGGGTATAGATGTAGCGCATGATTTTTTTACTATCGGTGATAAGTTTGAGACGGTACGGAGTAAAGGAATTCATGTATCAAGCATGACGTTGTCACAATCTTTTTTGCAATAAAGAATCAGAGATAGATATTACTAAAATGCTAAGATTTTGTTTCAGTTAGTTTGGTTTAAATTGGTTTTCGGGTATGTGACCTTTCACACAGTTGGAGATAGGTAAAAAAGGTTCAGGTTAGATTTTTAAGATGGAATTATTCAGGTATTTCCTCTGTGTCTTCCGAAATTTCAGCATCGAAGAATTGTTATAGTCCCACCTCAAATATCAACCTGATCGCATCAAAGTGTTATCTGTTTGTGATGAGTGGGAATAGATTTGTTGAAACATGTCATCTTAATATGTTGCAAAGCAACAAAGAACGTATAAAGGTGACAAAGATGTGCCATATGACAAAGATGTGTTTCACAAAAAAGAATATTTAAGGGACTTTTTAAAGCAGAAAGAGTTGTTAAAATTTATGTTTTTAAAGCAGAACTTTTAAATTTAAAAATCCTTTATCAACGTTTTCACTCAATATCGGTTATGAACGGGTGACGAGGTAATGTTACATGTTTCGTTTTCTACTTAAAACCTTCACTTAATCACCATCTAACACAAATACATTCTTATTTCATTTCATAATTCTCCATATTTCTAATAATTTTGAAATCCAGGTTATAGGATTGAATTATAGAATTATGAACCTTCTCTCTAATAGAAAGGCAACCTCCATTGGGCAACGAAAGTGATAATTTTTATTAGTTCTTTATATGAAATTCAAATAATTGGAAATGCAAGTAATTCTTATGTCAGTTTATTTTTAATTACGCTTGCGCAATATGTGAATGATGAGAATGAGACAGACGATTATCTTTTCTTTTCTTCGCTAACTTCCCTTTCCCTCTTAGCTGCCGACGAGTACAAATATCAATTATTATCAATAATGTCTTTAGTAAGCGTGCGCCAGCGAGACAGTCATATTCCTATAGGGGCCAAATGTAAAAAAACACGAAACGGACTCAGCAGCAGCTATTCATATGTAGAACAATGTCGCAATTTTATAAGTAGAATAATATCAGTCTTAGGAATCTCTTCAATTTATTTCCAATGTAATATTTTTTTGAATAAAATCGAAATAAATATAATAGTTTATCGAATTAATAATTTCTTACAATATTCTTTATTTTGTAAAATAATATATCGGATCCATGACGTTAGCGTCTTCAGACTTTTTTGGAAGGTTGTTTCCTCTATTAACTGCATAATCGTGTAAAATTGAACTAAATTTCGTAATGAGAGTTAAAAAGTAGTTTAACAGTTACAATTTTAACTTCAATAAATTATAAAATGTAATGATATATTTTTTATTACTGTAATATTTATTCCTTTTACAGATGTGAAAAAAAATATGTCACTTGAATTGCGATATGTTTTGGTAGCATCTGGAAGTAACATGCGCCTAATGTCAAACAAAACGAAGTTCTACGTCAAAACACCTTGTGCGGGAAATTATATGGTGTAACAAAATTAATGAGGTAACGATATTTGTCTCAATTATATATTTGTCTTATTATTCCTTGTTTTAACTTTTTTGTCTTATTATCCTTTGCTTTTTTTGGGAAATTTGTCTTATTATTTCTTGCTTTAACAAATTTTCGTCAAAAGACAGCCTATAGATTATGTCGTATGACAAATAGTCGGCGGCAAATAAAAAGTGCAGAGTCACATCGCGATACGGACGCGGATTCATAATCGACGTCTCACTTCCCTCCCGCCGGACGCAGTGATCCGGCTGTATTTTTGCTTTTGCCGTTCGGAGTATTAACATAAAGTCACTGATGCCTGCCTAGGGAGTGGAATTGATTCCGAGAGGATGTAGGAATTGTATTAATAGTTGGCTGAGTTTGTTGTTTGGGGGATGTGGTAGTCTAGGAATGAAGGTTTCTATGAGCAATTTATCAAACTGAGTTGGTGTTAAGGAAAGCTGCTCCGATCTGTACTTGGAACTGGGTTAAGTAAGAAAAATAGGGGTTTATTAGTAGCAATGATATTACTAATATTGCGTGTTTTATATGTGACGTAGCTATTTCTAATATTAGGAGAACTAAAATAAAACTTAAAGCGTTATTATTAAGGGGTATCTTTTAACAAATTCACTTTAACGAACATTGACAACCCTATGTTTTAGGCAATATGTTTAGTATAATATTTGTTTGTATAATTAAAAAGTTTGCACCAGCTTTGAATTAGGTTATGAGCCCAAATTTGTTCTAAGCCAGATTATGTGAAATAATATTTCGTTTGTGTTTTGTGTACTTTATACATTGTATAATTCATTTATGCATGAAACGCGGGTATATATAAAATAAATTATTCAATATATGTTTTAAATGTAATAACACAAGACAATGTATACCTATATATATATATATATATATATATATATATATATATATATATAAAGGCTATGTGAGGAATATTTTTTCGGAATGGAAAAAAATCTCGTTATAATAATTTATCATAAAATATACTTAGAATCAATTTTGTTTCCTTGTGTGACTTTTAATGAAATTAGCCAGCATATGTTATCAAATATTTTAGTTTTACTTATATTACTAATTTAACTATTCGTCCTTGATTTTATCGTTTATATATGTATAGAGTACAAATATAGCCAGATTTTATCGTTTATATATCTATAGAATACAAATATAGCCAGATTTTATCGTTTATATTTGTATAGAGTACAAATATAGCCAGATTTTATTGTTCAAATATATATAGATGTGCAGAGTACAAATATAGCCAACAGTGGAATTGCTGGCATATTTTGTATCTTGATTATTGTTCGGCGGCGAGCTGCAAGACTGACTGGAGATTTAAATTCATTCAACCGTCTTTAGGTCCTAAGTCTTGATGTAAGTTTGTCATTCTAAATCTTTTCCATTGATATAATTATGGCTACCAAAAAGAATCACAGATTTACCCCTTGCGTAATTTTAAGTATAAGATTAATTTTAGTCCTTCGAAAGTGTCAGGTTTATGACCAAAAATGTCAATACATTAGATAATTACTGTCATAGTTCTGAATCCATACTTTATGGTATATTAGGAGGAGAATAATATATTTTTTGTATTTATCAAAAGTTTTTTTATATATTTGGCAGCTGCAAAACTTTCACTGTATTTGAGATAGATGTTGAGTTTCTTGAAGAGGTGTTATCTTGTGTTTACCCTTAATTCTTTTCCACTTAATTGTTTTCCTTAAGATATTAATTTTCCTTAAATCTAAATTGTTCTCTAAAATACCAGTGGACCGAATCACCTGTATGTTTCTGTTATTGAAACGACATATTAAGTCAATCCACTGTTGATAACTTAAAGCAGAACATTTTTTTTCGTTGAAACGAGAATTGATTTTAATTTTAGCCAATAATTTTCTAACGTACTTTTTTAAAGGACAGGTTTTCAAAATACTGTCCTTATGAAATAAATTCTATATATACATTATTGGTTGTTTTATCTATTTATATCTTTAAATCATCTCTTTCTCTGTTGCTTTATTTATTCTCATAGGCGTTTTCCCATTTTCAAGGCATGTAACTATTTCTCATACATTGCTCGCTTAGGGAGAACAATATTTTCTTACTTTAAACATTTAAATTTACCATTTACTTTTTATATAAATGAATTGGTGCCTACCATCTAATCTGTATACTTTTGTATACAACAAGCCAACATCGCTTTTCTTCATGTTTACGCTCACATTTTCCTCGATATCGCGGTAACAAATTTTCCTAATTTTAGTTTGATATTTTATTCAACTGTGATTTAACTAAATTGTTCAGGTAAGGCTCACACCGAATTTTCTATTTCTATGTACCTAGATGTAATCCCATGATATAGGAACTAGTTGTAAACATTGTACGTAGTTGTAAGCATTATACATTGTAAAATTATGTACAAGTACATAATTGTAACTTTATAGGCATAAAATTAAAATTTGGTCAAAATTGAAAGGCGTTAAAATATGATTACATGGATGTAATTTTAATTATTTGGTTTAATAATTTGAGGAATGATCAGTGTGAAAAGCTTTATATACAACTTAAAAACATAAAATAAAATGCTAACTGTGCTGTGTATTAACGGCAGTTTCGGTTTTTGTCAGTTTTTTCTTTTTCCATTCTTGAAAACTTTTATTAGTTATACTAACTTTTTCCTCCGCTCACGTAGAAGTTATCATGTTCATAGCTTCCTGACGATTAAATTTGAACATTTCTCCGACAAAGTGCTAACGCATTGCGCCCATCCTCCGAACAACATAATATGTTATATAATAATATAAGCGAACAAACAGATAGACATTGGGTTTTTAATATATTGAGATTTTGTTCCATACACAGAGTTTTCTATACATGAATTTTCTGTATTATATGTTCAAAGTATTAAAAATTTGCATACTTTCATACTCAAACGATTATTATTACATTGAAGTTAATATTTTCATTGACACCACATTTATTTTTTTTATATCACTTTGGCAAAGTTTATCAAAACACAACTCATAATATGAAATTACAAGAAAATACAGAAAAATTACGGAAATAAAGCAGCAAAAATCAATTAATTTTGTCTAATATTAACAGTTTTCCGTTATTCGCTTCGCATAAGCTGCGATATATATATATATATATATATATATATATATATATATATATATATATATATATATATATATATATACTATCTTATTAAATGGAAATGCGTGTATGGTTTATTAAAAGGGGAAATAAAAAATATATATGGAAAAAAACAAAGAAAAACAATAAGAATAAAAAAATCCTCCCCTTACTCAAAAAAGTGTTTTAAAATATGATTTCATTAACGATATTTTCGGCGGCCGAAGGGAAATATTCTAAATACCCCAAAATTGTTACAAAATTTCATTTTAATTTAATGAATATATCGAAACATATTTCGAATTTTGCATGGATTTTAATAATATGCAATAATAAAGAAACTACGTCTATATTTCTCTGGTCTTATTATTTCTCATATTATAGATTATTTATATCTAAATCTCTTTAGTGATATTATTTCTCATGTTATCGATTTTATTGGTGCAGTAGCTTTTGCTTAAAGCATGTACAAACTTCTTATTTGTCAGCACTACAGCCTGGTGCAGGCCATGACTTTCCTAATCTGCTCCCTCCAGGCAGTACGAGTTGATGCAAGGTTTCTCCACCTGTTGATTTCCGAAATATTGAAGTCCTTGTCTACACTGTTCAACCACCTTGTAGGTGGTCTTCCTATCCTCATTGTATCTTCAATCTTTGCAAAAGCATGTAAAAACAGAGAAATATAACAATACATTGCAAAAACGGATACAAATTTCCAAAACACTGCACTTGGTTAATTTCCGCCAAACCGTTTTTTTTTCAAAGTATCCTTGCCACATAGACTTATGTAGTTCACTTTTATCGTTTCTTGAATAGATTCTGCAAGTACTAGTTTAAAAAAAATCCTATCTGGACTCAGCACCTTCAAATCGGAGTCGGTCTCGTACTATAATTAGTCACCAGGAGACATTGACGCGCGTGACTCAACTCCACTCGGCGTTGAGTGATGAATTGTAAGAGGAAATCTTTTTCGTTTGCCGCCGTCGCAGTTCGAGCCCTCAGTGACTCGCTTTACGTTATGGAGTTTAAGCTGTATTGTACAACTATTTCGTCTTGAACCGAAAAATTGATGCGAATTTCCTTTTATTCAAAATTTTGTTGTTCATAAATATTGCTCAAAATGATCATCGTAGTTCATAATCATTTTTAAATAGAGAGCATATTATTTTCAATTCAAAGAAATGAGAAAATCTGAAAGAAAATTTAATTTGAGAGCTGATTCAGGTTTAAAATATAAAAAAGATAATGATTATAATATAATATCGACAAATGTCATGTGAAGGAAAATTTTAAAGTAACTCCGATCCTGGATAAGGTAGCGGGAAGTCCGATATCACGTGAAGTGAAAACTTGACGAATATGTATCTTAAAAAAATGACCTTCCATGGCTTTCAATTTGAGAGAGACAAGAAGACCTGCAACAAAATGGCTGAAATCATCATCATCAGGAAGGCCTATTCTCTTCTTGTCTAAAGGGATAAGAAGAGAATAGGCCTTCCTGATGATGATCTTACCAATAGGCAAAATAGTGCGTCGAGTTCACAAAAACCAATCCCTTGTGACAGGAAAAGGTAGGAATGAAGAAGAATATAATATAGATAAAAGCCTTAAATATTATCAATTTGTTTTCACTTTCTCTAAATATAGTATCTCATCAGACTTGGGACAGGAAACGCTGATTCAATTTTCACATAGTTATCACCTGGAGGCAGGCAGATTTTTGGACTACGTTTTGTCTTCGTTTCAGAAAAATTGTTTAATCATTACAAACTTGTATTAATTAATTATATTTTTTATTTCCATCATATTTTCAATGAACATTTTGTATCATTTTCTTGACAAACGTTTTTATATTTTTATAATTTATGAAAGTTTTTGTAAACTTTTTGTAAAAATGAATGTTATAAACTTGTGGATAATAAAAAAATATATTTTTATTATTAACTGCCTGTAATAAGAGGAAAAATAAAATAAAAAAATAATGAGTTTGTCATTCTTGTGAAATTCTAAAAAGATACTACTCGTTTTACTTTTTTTATATTAGGTAATGAAACGATTAAGAGAACGATTGAGGTAAAGTACCTACCTGGAAAACAAAGAAGTAGGAAATAAAAATTTGGAACAAAAAATAAGGCGTAAATAAAAACAATAAAAAAACTACATTAAAACCAAAACGTATGAAAAAGAATGCGAATATTGATAACAGAATGTTTCGATTTTCATTTTTTTTTCATTGAATGGTTTTGTGGATTTTAATAAAAAATACTTAGTTTTCTTTCTTGCTGTTTAATTAACCATTATCAGTTTTTGTATATGTAAGTATAGATTTTTAGACTTATATATAGATTTGAAAGGGCGGCTATATATTTTAATTTCAGTTTTCTAAATAAACTAGTTTAAAATTTGTCCAAACATTTTGGATGTCCATTTACGTATTATGACCAATATCTTACTAAGGTCGATATCATTCTATGACAAATACGTTGTACCTACTCCACTAATTAATGAAGTGTAACTCGTCATTTGCCGACGTGACTCGACGAATACCTTTGTAATAATGTACTGCCAACGTGATTGATAATTGCGAGTTAAGACTAGATAATTACTTCATTGATACTGGACACAAATTCTTGCTAAATCAATTAATTTTTTTCTGTCAATAATTAAACTAAATCGTAATAGGAGTAAAAAATACAATCCTTCGATGTTATAATTCATAGCAATATTGTTGGTAATTAGTCTTTCCTAGTGGCTTCGTATACACCTTTTCTCTAGCTCAATTTCCCAAGGACAATATGCAAGGCAGATTCTAAGTTTAAGCTAACTGAAAATTTTCAACCCAATAGCTGTTTTTAAAAGAAGAAATCATGTCTGCGGAAATACCCGAAATTAGTTTCATTTTTATTTGGATTTAAAAGTAGGTACTTTTGTGAGTACCCACTTGTAATAAACGAACTTTGTGCACATTCGGTATTTCCACTTTCTGTAATATTTCTTTTCGTTGTTTTAGTACGTAATGATCAAATAAATTAGAATATTACTAAAATTTTTAAATATTTTTATCTTAAGACATATTCAATATTAAAGTATTTATTATTAATTTAATTTAGTTTATCATCATTGAGAATAGTTTTATTTTTGTAGTCATAAATAAATAAAAAAATATATATGAATTCACAAGTTTTATTTCTACTTTTTAAGTTCTTTACCACGACCTAGGTTTCGTTGTATTACAACATCTTTAGGTGATTTCGTTGTATTACAACATCTTTAAGACTGATCTTTGCTAATAGCCCACCTGAAGATGTTATAATACAACGAAACCTGGTTCGTGGTAAAGAACTTAAAGAAAGTAGAAATAATACTACATCACGTAGTTTCATTTAATTGTGAATAATGAATTTCTACAAAATTAAAGCCAAATATATTCAATGTATATGAATTTAAAGAGCTTGCAGGGAGCAATTATTTTATTTTTTATCAAATGCAATACGTAACTTTAGCTTTTAAGTTATTTGCCAATAAAACAAAATTAATGAATTCCTACGACTAGTTTTCAATATTACAAATATTTAAGGAAGCGGAGAATATTTTTATTCCCAAATTATAGACTGCTATTCTTTCGATAACGAAATGTTTTTGTTCTGTAAAATACAGTACAATACAGTCTAAAAAAATTATATTTCTCACAAGTCACAAAAGGCACAAAAGTCGAGATACCACTCCAAGAAGAAATCGCAAAATACGATAAGTATGCAGGATTTTCTTTAGTGTAAATTAGGTGGAAAGTTTGAAAATTTTCCTATAGCTTATATTTTTAATCAATATTTTTCTAAGAGATGAGAAAGTCCCAAAGCTTTCTCTTGTAGATTTGTAATAATTTCTATGTTAAACAAATTTATGCATATGTATATATACATATGTATATATATATATATATATATATGTATATGTATATATATATATATATATATATATATATATATATATACATGTGGTGGTACTTAAAAATACAAAGAATTGTCAAGATTTTCTACAATACGCGTATTTCAAATCGCTCTTTCTTTCATTTTACATTCTTGTGTGCATGTCATATGTATTCCTTTATTTTCACTTTTTCCTTAGGATCTTGTCAAACTGTAATTTTTCCTACATTACTCACCACACTTTCATCATTCCTATTTATTTATTTATTACCACACTCGTTTCTATTTATTTACACTCTTTCATCATTCCTTGTAATTTTTCCTACATTACTCACCACATTTTCATCATTCCTATTTATTTATTTATTACCACACTCATTTCTATTTATTTACACTCTTTCATCATTCCTATTTATTTATTTATTACCACACTAATTGTCAAGATTTTCTACAATACGCGTATCAGTTGCTCTTTCTTTCATTTTATATTATTGTGTGCATGTCTTATGTATTCCTTTATTTTCACTTTTTCCTTAGGATCTTGTCAAACTGTAATTTTTCCTACATTACTCACCACACTTTCATCATTCCTATTTATTTATTTATTACCACACTTATTACCTATTTTTTGCACACATACAGTAATCTCACACTTTCAACATTTTAATTACACACGACAAAACATTATTTTAATTCTTACCATTTATATAAAATACTTTCAAAATAAATATATTTTTTAATAAATAAACTATTAATAACGGTATTAACCAATAAAATAGACAGTTAAATAATATAACTTAAAATTGGAACAAAACAATTGATGTTAGTACGTTAAATTTGGTTAAATGGTTATAAATATAAGCATAAAAATAAACTAATTCTTAAAAGGTGAAGATTTATTAAAATCACTCGTTAATAAGATTGTTATCTTTTAAAGGATGCGATTGAAGATTAGTATTGCGCGATCCAATTCGCAGAAGATAAGGATCGGTGATTAAAACTATCGATACAACGAAGAAAAATTGAGACAAGAAAAAAAACATAATTTTCTTTATTTACAGTTGCCCTTGCGTTAAGAAAATTGCTTAGGGAGATTTTGTGCCCTTGACTCGATACACGTTGTTGAGTTAAATATATGCGAAATTTTGAATTGGTAGTATTGAAAGTGAAATGAAGTGAAAATTGAAAAATTTGGCATTAAATCGCGTAAAAGTTAATTAAGAGTAATGACTCTATCTATTGACTACTGAGTACTGAGTACGACTAATCTATTGAGTCGAGCAAAAAAAACTTTATTTATTTATTTATTATTAACTTTTATGTATAGTGCATATGGCGGACTTATTGCTACATGAGCAATCTCTTCCAGTCAACCATAACAATTTGTATTGAAATTTAGTTGGTAGACTGTAAGAGATTTTACAATGAAAATTCTTAATAGCACATTAGACAAAAAAAATACAAAAGTAAATTAAAAAAGAAAACAAAATATTGACATGATTTGGGATGGGAAAGACAGGAAAGGGCGAGGACACAAAGAAAAAGGTTTTTATAGACGTGATTTTCCTGATGTCAGGATCCAGGTGATTCCAAATTTTTGCTGCTTGGACAGTGAAGGATTTTTCGTAAGTGGTAGAGGTATGTTTAGGAATAAGTAGGGTGTGTGAACTTTCAGATCGCAGCCCAAGGCCGTGAGCAGACAAATCTTTAAATTTGCCACTAAGATAATTTGGGCTATGAGTAGGTTTACTTTAGAAGTCAGTCTTTGACTACCGATGATGATAGCTTGTGACTTACTTGGGTTAACCAAAAGACCCATTTCATCAGCCCACTGACCAATTGAAGCGAGATCTCGATTAAGGATGTCGATGGTTTTTGATAAGGAATGGAGGTTCGAGTGCGCATAGATTTGTAGGTCATCATCATAGAGACGATAATTGCTAGAAATGTTCTGAACATCATCATCAATAAACACTGAGAAGATGAAAGGAGATGGAAATCCACCTTGAGGTTCACCAGCTGTAAGGTCAGTCCACTCAGAATACGTATCTGACAACTTAACACATTGCCTGCGTCCATGAAGATATGAACTAAACCACTCAAGTGAATGTTGGGATATATTAATATATTTCAAGCGGGCAAGAAGTATATCGAAATCAACAGAATTGAACGCAATGCTGAAATCAAGAAGCACAAGGACAGTGACTTGTGTATTATCCATAGCCAAGCGTATATCATCAGTAACCTTAACAAGGGCAGTTGAGGTACTGTGGCCAGCTTTAAATCCAGATTTAAGTGGATTTAGAGATTTATGGGCATTGAAGAAAGTAACAAGTTGACCATACGTTCAAAGACTTTAGATAGAAGCGGTAGGATAGATATGGGCCGAAAATCCTTGGGTTGCGTAGGTAATAAAATTTTAGGTACGGGCACAATATAGGCTTTTTTCCATTCCAAAGGGTAGACAGCAGTTTTCAAAGAGGTATTATAAATATCAGCGATGACCGGAGCCACGATATCTATTATTGGTTTAAGATCACTAATAATTAAGCCATCAAATCCCATGGATTTCGATTTTATCGCAAGAATATTATCTTTAACTTCGGACTCACAGGTATCCCTCAGCGTAAATTGATGTTCATTAGAAACGGATGAAGACGAGATACCGTTAATAGTTGCAGATTTAACAGATGGTTCAAGTAAGTAGTAGTTTATTGGCGTGAAATTTAAAATAAAAAAGACACAATAAATATGCGGCCGACTTTTGTTGCGGGATATGTTAATATAAAGTGTTTAAGTAGTACATTGCCATTAATTGCTTAATAAACGAGCTTATTAATTCGGTGCATTTTCTTTATTGAGCTTTTATGCATTCGGTGCATTTTCTTTATTGAGCCAGAGCTTTCCCTTTAAATATAGAAGACATTCTTAGTTAGTAAGTAATTCCTTGTTTAATCCTACTTTGTAACACAAGTGATTTAAAAATAACTTCAGAGTCTTCGTTGCAGTAGGAGTATTATGTAAATATTGTTCTATTCCTAAATCAGTGTTACCACGTTATGACTTTATTACTTATTCTTTGTAAAGAAATATTTTACTGTGTATGTTTGATATCTATTAACCGTCTTACCAATTTTCAATAATATTGAATCCATATGTAATATTGTCCTACTAAGTAAGTGAATATTTCATTATATATGAAACTCATACAAGTATATTAAAAGAATTTAGAAACCAAAACAGAAAAATTATATAAAACGTAGATGAACTTCTATCATTATTAATAATTTTTACTAAATAACTAAATAAATTAATTGAAAATATTTGGCGTTAATTTTGTAGAAATTCATTATTCACAATTAAATGAAACTACGTGATGTAGTATTATTTCTAATACCTTTAGTTTCTTTACCACGACCTAGGTTTCATTGCATTACAACATCTTCAGGTGGGATATAAGCAAAGATTATCTTATCTTTGCTTATATCCCACCTAAAGATGTTGTAATACAACGAAATCTAGGTCGTGGTAAAGAAATTAAAGATAGTAGAAATAATACTACATCACGTAGTTTCATTTAATTGTAAATAAATTAATTTGATTTGATACCACACATGTGTTTAAAGTGACTAATCTAAACTAAATCACTGATCACGAAATTGTCACAAGCAGGACGAATACAATTTAGATGTCCTGAGGAACCTCAGCTTCAAATTAATTAGGGACGAGGAACAGAATGAAATGAAATATAAAGGTGTCTGAAAATGGGTGAAAAACTGCATATACGAATGTATTATATTTATTTACGTATATATCTATATACATATTTGTTTATGTGTATATTTACATGTCAGTATAATTTTTAAGAAGCAAATATAAAATAACTTAAATTTATTTTGATTTGATTTATGGTGGCAATTAAGGCACATGCATGGATTGTAGTATTCAAGGACACGTCTATGGGTTGGTTCTGTGGTTTGTATTTTAGAAGTATAGGAATAATTACATAAAATTCGATTATAACACAAATTTGGTACGAATATTGTTCATATGTGTTTTTTTAAGGACAAAAAATAAATAAAATGTGGCTTCTGCATCAGCGAAGGTTGTTTTCGATAAAAAAATTGTTTTTCTTTGGGAAACAGAAAATTTTCTCCTTACGATATTATATACAAAATGGTATACAACTTCTAAACGATTTGGACAAACAGATATTTCAATCAAAATATATAAAATATTTTGATTTCTCTTTTCGCATACAAAATTCGAAAAGTGCCAAAAGACTACGCAACCTTTTTCAATGTGGTTAATAATATTGAATGGGTAAAAAATAAAAATTTTGGGTTTATCCTAAATAAGCTCAGATTATAGAAATTGTCATGTTTTTCATAATTTACAATTGGTAGGAAATTATCAAAGCTTACACTTGATTTAAGTTTTTTTTAATTAATAAAAAGTCAAGTCAGAAATAAAAAACACATCTCCAGGTCAGTAGTAAAAAAAATTCCCGGATTTCTTGTTAAAATATTTGTTATTATTAATATCGTAATACGTATATTTTATTTATAATATATCTATCAGTGAATTTAAACATCAAGTAGAATAAGAAACACCTAGAAGTTGTAATATTAATTTACACTTTGTATTAATATTTGTATCTATTTGGTTTTTTTGCGGTATCCACTGTTTTCTATTCCGCCTTGGATCCAGTTCAGAAATATAATAATTTATTACAATAATTAATTCAGAAATGGTGGCTGTCGTATAAAATCGTTATGAAACTGTTTACTGCTGGTTCGTAATTGAAATTGTTTCTGTCACTTATTTTTGTTCTATGATTAAAGTACAAATAAGTAATGAAAGAATTGCGTTAGCATCCATAATTATATTTGAAAGAAAAGAGAAAGAAATGATTGTGTTAGCATCTAGAATAGCTTTCTTTGATCTCCATCAAAGAAAGAAAGGGAAGAAGAGTGTTTTAAGGAAAATGTTAGGGAATGAAGCTAGAATCACATCGGAGTCAATGTGTATGTAAGTCTGTACTTACATATGCAAGTGCATACATAGGCTTTTAAAAGACCTATAAAATTTGAAGGTAACATTCAATTGATCAGGGACTTTTTTAATTTGATAGTGATTATCGAAAAATTTATATTTATATCATATAGAAATTAAAGTGAAAGTAATTTAATTGAAAGAAAATAAATTGCAAGCTATAGATCAATACGATCCATAGGTAAAAACTATTGTTTTCAGTTATGATCGGAAAAGTTTTTCCGGAGGTAAAGGAAACAAAATAAATTTTCCCATACACTAAAAAGTTACTGGCAGGGCGGGCGGGAGTTATCTTTTTCAAGTACATGTGTACTTGAAAAAGATAACTGTTTCGTTAATGCTGTTGCCTTGGTTATTCTGTCCAGAAGCTCAGATTATAGAGATTATTATATTCTATTATAACTCAAATGAGTTTAACTCAAATGACAATTTTGATGAAAAATTGTTTTCTCTCCTAGAAAAAAACAAAGAAAAATAAGCTTTATTAAAATCAATATAATAAAACTAAATGTTGAAAAGATTAAATAAGACAGATAACAAAAGATGAAATAAGACAATTAAATATAAAAATAATATTGGAGATTTAATAGATCCAAAAACGCAAAATTAATAAGAAAATTAAATGAGCTTTTGTTTTACATGCAGACTTATATTCAATGCGTATATTTTATATTTTTTGGTTTCCCTCATCTATCGGCGCCGAGACAACAACATGCTACACATTATTATCACAATTACCGTACTGCACTCACGTAATGCATTCACTTAGCCTCATCTCTTGCCGCATGCAGCTTCCCAGCTAGATAATTAGCTGACTGACGGGCCACCCATGGCGACGTCGCTCCGTGTCGCGGTGTTTGTCCCGGCGATTATAGCGTCCAGGTCGCAACCCACGCTGTAGTACAAGGCTGGAGGCTCATAGGGGACATAGGTACGAGGATCAATAAAAACATTTTTTTCAGTTATTTGAGTTTACAGAGCTTTTGAGATTAAGAAGTTTATCTAAAAATTTTTCCAAAAAAAGTAACAGAAGAAATGCCCGTGTTCTCCAAAAAAGGGAAAATACTGAAGGATGTGAATTACGTTGGAATAGGGAGTTGTTTTAGTCTGCTGTTGGCAAAGGTCTATGTAAAATTAAGTTTATCATAAATGTTTTAAATTATAGCATGTTTATAGCTATAAACATGCCATGTTTATAGCAAGCCCACGGAGAATATTTGGCTCTTTCTGAATCTTTGATATAAATCTAATTCAAATGGCCCATAACTGCTGGAGTTATGGAAGGGATGTACCAATTTTTTAAGATGTCGTCTAAATTAGTATCTGGAAATTTTCGGACTGATTCCAGAAGTCAGAAAAATCATCCATTGACTTTTCAGCAAACAATTCAGAACTTCGTATAAAGTTTTGACTTCTTTCCTACGTTTTGTATGTACCAAACCTTAAAAATGACATTTCGACTCCATAATTTTTATGGAAGAATTTCGAAGATATATTCTCTCATTTTAAATACATTATCGGTTATTTAATGAGGAGCCCTTTCTAGGAAAAAGCTATTGTTATCAATATTAATATTTTTTAAATTTCCTCGTTATAAACGCAGCCTAACCTAACAGTCATAGCACACTCGCTTCACTTATTGCCTGTGTTTGATCACAAACATAAGCTCCAAGTACATACATAATGGTAACAATGAGACCTGTGAACACTTTCTAAAAGGCTTTGCTTTAAGTCATCGCCTTACCGTACTTAGGTAGAGATATTATGGTCTTAACTTTAAAAGTTTAGAAATACTTACAGGATTGACTAAGTGAAGATATGGTTTAACTTAATAATCTATAAACATATATTGATAAAACGTAATGTATATTATGTGCTGTCCACTTATTTATTAATGGTTTATCGATATACAGATGGTCACAAAGTACAATACAAAATAGCAACTGCAGATTAAAAAAGCTTAATAAATTCAAGTATAATTTACACTATAAAGGTATATACTATATATATATATATATGTAAAATTAAGTACATACATAATTTTAACATTTACTGTTACTTAGTACCTCTGTTAAACTATTTATAAATTTTGATGTTCTTTTTAGTAAATCATTCACAAACATATGACAAATAATTTGGTTGTCTATATCTATTTAATTTATTAACATTATTTTGTCGATTTAATTTATTAACGTCGATTTTAGATTTAATTTATTGATGTCGGTTCTAGTAAACCATTCATAGACGTATGACAAATAAATTGGTTGTCTATATCTCTTTAATTTATCAAAGTCGATTTGTCGACTCAGTTCATTAGTGTTGATTCCAGTATATCATTCACAGACTTATGACAAGTACCTTTGTTGTCTATATCTCTTTAATTTATCAAAGTCGATTTGTCGACTCAATTCATTAATGTCGATTCTAGTATATTTTTCACAGACCTATGGCGAGTAGCTTGGTTGCCGAGATCTCTTTAATTTAACAAAGTCGGTTTGTCGACTCAATTCATTAATGTCGATTCTAGTATATCTTTGACAGAGCTATGGCGACTAGCTTGGTTGCCGAGATCTCTTCAATTTAACAAAGTCGGTTTGTCGACTCAATTCATTAATGTCGATTCTAGTATATCTTTTACAGACCTATGACGAGTAACTTGGTTGCCGAGATCTCTTTAATTTATCAAAGTCGATTTGTCGACTCAATTCATTAATGTCGATTCTAGTATATCTTTTACAGACCTATGACGAGTAGCTTGGTTGCCGAGATCACTTTAATTTAACAAAGTCGGTTTGTCAACTTCATTCATTAACGCCGATTTGATTTATTATTGACGTACTGAATTTCGTTGTATGACATTCGATCTTTACAAATTGCCCACCTGAAGATTTTGTTATGCAATGAAACCTAGGTCGTGGTAAAGAATTTAAATAAAGTAGAAATAATATTACATCACGTAGTTTCATTTAGTCGCGAAAAATTAAATTAAAATGAATTTCTACAAAATTAACGCCAAATATATTCAACAAGTTTTTATTCACCGTACACGAAACTATTGAAAAAAAAGTAACTTTCCACTTTATATCCCTCAATCAACTCCCATAATCAGATTTAAAATATTGAGATATAGAACTTCATACCTTTATTTAGCCACAACTCACTGTAGCTATACCAAATGTCAAGGACCTACATTACATAATTTTGTAGAAAAATTCCCGTGACGGACAGACAGACCCAGAAGTAGTTTCACTAGTGTTACATTTTGCTAACTTTCTTACAGTACGTTAAAATCCCGAAACTTTTTCTTTCTCATCTTAATCGGAATGAACTATGATGCTGTGACATACGAACGCATAGACGGAAATGACGAAATTTTGAGGGTTTCACTTTTAGGCGTCCATGTCTGAAACAGGAAACAACGGAACCATTGGAATATCACTCACGTGTTCATTCGTCTGTCTGTTTTTCACAATCGTTTTCTCAGAAACTGTTTGATGTAGAAATTTGAAACTTTGCGTACACAAACACAAATTCCAACATACGAGTATAATCAACATTCGAAAATGTTTGATTTGTAAATTTTAGTTAAGGCAAACAAAATACATATTTTTTATTTCTCGTGTTGTATTATTCGTAATATCCGCCGAATGAGCAATTTACGATGATTCCAAAACTGTTTTTTTTAAAGTTCTATGTAAAATAGTTATTGAAGATAAGAAAAGTGTCGGAAAAGATATTGAAGAAAGTGTCCGTTACATTTTTACCAGAAACCGTTTAATGTAAAACTTGAAGTTTTGTATAATGATCGAGTATATTTTATTAAATTTTGGACATTTATTATATATTTTTTGTTATAGATACTTATGCAATTATTATTATTAAGGTATGTGTTCGTATTATATATCTTTGACAGGTTCAAACAAATTGGAAATTTTTCTATTACTCGGAAACATAATAATTATCGATATGATTTTGGGGTAAACTATATTTATTCGTGTACGTGTTGTATATCTGGTCTGTGTGGTATGAGTTCATATTTTGACAGGCGTAAAAAATTGCAAACACATAAAAATAAAAAAACTCGGAAATATAATAATTATCGGTATGATTTTGCGGTAAACGTGAGATAAATTTTTAATAACTCTGTTTTTCCGTAATTTTAGTTTTGGTACCTAATTTCAAAGAAAGCACGAAGAGGGGCAATAGATTTTCCATACAAATTTTCAGTAATCTCTATAGGACTACGTTATATAAAATTGTGAAAAAAAAATTAATGTCAAATCCTTATTATGGCTTAATATTTTTTTTAATATACAACTTTCTCCTTCTAAATTGTTCAAAACTATATTTCTTAGCTTCTTACTGTTGTGAAATATGCGGATTATTACTTTTTATACAT
Organism: Druceiella hillmani; assembly: GCA_039881145.1. Taxonomy (NCBI): domain Eukaryota; kingdom Metazoa; phylum Arthropoda; class Insecta; order Lepidoptera; family Hepialidae; genus Druceiella; species Druceiella hillmani. The sequence goes on from JAYKKI010000032.1 coordinate 14,121,296, forward strand.
CAAAGATTTTATGAGAAATATATTAAAAAACAGACGGACAGACGCGAGAATGATTCCATAAGGCGCTATAATATTTTTCCTTTTTGATACCAAAACCTAAAAACGATAGTAATAAATCTTATATATGACTTCCCTCTTGAGAGTTTAAAAACTTTCAGTTTTCTTCAACGTCGCATTTTTCATTTCTGAAGGACGTGTCCATCCTAAAAAGTCCTGGTAGCTTCGTTTATTAGTTTTTTTCCATTCAGCCCCGTCCTCGGCTTTCCTAATAATAGATGTAATAGGGAAGCCTGTGAGCGTAGTGACCTGGTCAGGATAAGAAATCTACTGTGGGGTCGTTTCCCATTGACTACCGATAACCATTAGCTTTTCTAAGCCATCTGGTTTCCTTTGTGCCGTGTGACCAAAGTAGCTGAGTATTCTTTGGTAGCAGATGGTAGACAGTGTGGTTTTGACTCCGAGTTGTATTTGAATCGATATGTACGCTCTTCTGGCCGTCCAAGGTATGCGCAGCATTCTTCTCCGACACCACATCTCGAATGCGTGTATTTTCTTGCTCCACAGGTCGAATAGTCAACGACTCAGAATTGTACAGGGAAATCGAGAAGACTAATGTTCTTACTATTTTCATTTTGGTATTATTAGAGACTTTTCTGTTTCGCCATACATACTTATGTAAAGTATTATATAAAGTATTTGTTTGCCATAGGTACTCATGCAAAGTATTATATAAAATATTATTTTGCCATTGTTACTTGTGCAAAGTATTATATAAAATATTATTTTGCCATAGATACTTATGCAAAGTATTACACAAAATATTATTTTGCAATAGGTACTCATGCAAAATATATAAAATATTATTTTACCATAGATACTTATGCAAAGCACCTATTTGACAGAACGCCTACATCACATTTTGTTTCCAATACCTTCATGTATCCTAATATGTTAATAAGTACTTATCTACTTATGAGATTATATTACGAACCTTCCACAATACACAATCCTATGTACGAGCACAGTAACTCATGTACGATTTAGCACAACCAGGTGTCCGGTGGCAGCTTTAACGCTTCATTAACGGACAATGCGTCGCTGCACGGACCAACCCTTGCCTGAACCGATTGCAGCTTGCATCGGCGCATCTGCCCTGTCTAATGAACGTGCGGTACTGAGTCACGTGGGGTAGATAACTGTGTAGTGGGTGGATGAAGGTAAAAGAGACGGAGAAATTAATTTAAAGTTTCGATTTTTGTTAAATGCTAAGCTTAGTATTATTTGGTTGTGGAAAGTGACTATTATACGTACCTTGGTGTGTTATAAAGTATAATTAAGTATCTAAATACTCATTTGGTAGATAAACAGTGGCATGATTGAATGACCAGTTTCTTTGTTGTACATCTATCAAAATCTCATTTTTTCAAAAGGCCTGTAAAGCTCAATTTGAGGGACAGAGGGACGAGTTTGAGGACAGAATTGAAGGCAGACTGGGGAATAATGAGAAGGTATAGGGGAAACTATAAATTAGTGATGGGTAGGTTAAATATATAATTTAAATGTTATAATGAAACCAGTTTTTCTCTAATTTTTCATAAGCGTGTATTTTCGTTGACATACCTCGAGACACATGAAAATAGTTGTAATACGCGCTAGGGTGGGGTGAAATAAAATTTTTTTTCGGTTATCATAATGGAATACTTACGAGTAGTCATGTTATTGGCTCATTTATTAAGCAGGAAAATATATTTTATGTAGTGCCCCCCCCCCCGTATACCACTAATATTGTAACTGCAAAAGTTTAGATGTTTGTTACTTAGTAACTATACAATCAGGCAACGTGTAATTGCCAAATTTATAGCCCGTATATTTCGTGTAGCGGAGTAATATACCTATAGACTAAGTAACATGGATTCAGACACGTGGAATATTAATATCACGAAAAGTAAGTTTGGATGTTTGTTACTCAATTACACCTAGACGTTACGATAGACAAAGAAATTAATATTTTATTAATTTGAACCCGATAAATAACATTAATCCTTTGGAATTAAATACGGCGTTTTTGTTAATTATAAAAGTTTTAATACTGTCACATGTCAATAGATGGGGCTAGATGTATTTGTTGAGAATTTAACATTATTTATATATATATATTTTGCACTGGTAACGGTGGTATTCGCATTAGAAACAAATACCACCATCTTAATCGTAAAATTCACATGAACGATGTTGTAAGAAAAAGCTGGTAATACATATTTTTAAGACATATAACATCGAGAACACCCCTAAATATAATGTCACATATTTTTACCTATCGAAAAAGCGTCCAACGCGCACATCATACATTCAGGTATATACAATGTGTTAGTGTACGCATGTGTATACGTGTACACAGGGCGCTGTCCTTGCGCTAGTCTGGTGCCAGAGCAGTAGATGTTATATAACTACAGATGTACTATTAACATTAGCATATCGGTGACGTGAAACCATAAGGTTTTACCTTGCCAAAATCGCTTAATGGCCCAAAAGAAGTTTTCACTTAAAAAATATGTATTTCATATCATTAAATTTTTATTATTGAGGAAGAAACATCGAGTTTGTCGGGCTAAAAATTATAAGGTAATTTGAATTATGAACTATGTCTACGCCAAGTGTCATTAGACGTAGGTAACGTCTCATGAAAAGTGATATTAGTATTCTAGTAAAGTCGTAGTTCGTAGACCTTTATATATATATATATATATATATATATTTTTTTTTTTTTTTATTTACAAAATATTTTAATATTTGGTTTACTATTTTATAATACGAAATTCTCATTTTTGATTAAATGTTCCTATTTGATTAAAATGAATCAGTAAGGGCTTAAAATAATACAGAACTAATAAAAATTGTTGTCTTGATCGAAACTAATTTACTTTATTGACCATGAATAAAAAAATTATTGTATGTGATTTTATATCAAACGATTGCATGAACAATAAAAAACAATGCATTTCAAATCTACATCTTCAATTTAAACTCTTTAAACATAAATCCAAGAGACAGGTAAGATCATTAGTTTTTAGTAACTTTAAAAATGATGTCCACAGTAAAAAATATTTTGGAAGTATTCGTAACATATTGTTATGTAAAATTATATTTAGTCTTAATAGTTTAACATATGTGGAAACAAATCGCTTAATTATGCTTGAAGTTAATTGTGATTTGTTTTGTGATAAGAAAAATAAATTTCCCAAAATATATTTTTGTTGCGTATTATAGTACCAGTAAATTTATTACTCACAACACAAGTCCACTATCAGCTTATTGGCGTCAACCAAAAATAAAAAAAACGTGCTAATACTTTCGCTGCCTGTTGGTAAATGAAATTCAAAAATGACTGAGTAACGATAATTGGGAAATTTTATTAGTAACCAAATTAAAAAATTTATAAATTATCTTTCCTATATTTGGCCGTAATTGATACTATAAGCTAAACTCGCGGTGTTCACATTTGATTTGAACTTGATATCATGAGTTAGACTCGTGATTTTCAAGTATGGCCTATAATCGCTTTCACGAGTCAAACTTATGCTAATTATAGAAGGGGTAATTGTTATTTCTATCATATAACAGGTCTAACACCTTTTATTGTATCTGAAATGTATTCATGTACAATTGGAATATTTGATAGAAAAATAAATAAATTTTGTTTGTATGTAGTTACGAGATAAAGGTCGGTTTTTCTTTTGAGTTAAAAGAATATTTTATGGTATTTTAATAACGAGAAAAACGCATGGATATCATAATCACATTCAACTGCTCTATTACTTCATAAAGTTACAAACAAACTCCGATTAAGATTTAAAAGGATAATTTTAATTATTTTTATTAACTGTATATCGGTTAGACTATGAATATTGGAAGGAAGTGTAATAGTTTCGTTTAGTTATACTGAAAATAAGTTATGGGAGTCCAGGACTGCGTCGGACTCATGAATGGTTTGTTTTTGGCTTGAAAGTGCAAATTAAACATACGAATTTCAATTTTATTTACCATGTAATATATTTAAAACAAACTTTTAAAATATAATAGTAATATCATTTATTTGTGGATATAAAGTACGACAGGTAAAGTAATAGACATGTACAGAAATTTTCTTAGAGGTAATGACAAAGTAAAAATTAAAAGTTAAGTTACTTTAAATTTTTCAATATTTTATCCACGAAAAGGTAACTAGCTCGGTTTGTGCAGTTATGCTATAAGCGTCACGGACACGGCCGATTTACAGCTAGCATATGTTGATATACACATACACATACATACACATATACGCATATATATATATATATATATATATATATATATATATATATATATATATATATACGCATTTTATCAGTCGGATTCGTAAAATAATTTTCAATTTTATGTACGGATTCCCAATTTAATTGTTACGCTTAGAAAAAAAACGAAAAGTCTTTTCGTCCATTTACTTTTCATCCTGTGTATTATTTTGTTCTCCGATATGAAGGAGGTTATTATGAGTTAGTTGTTTATATTCGAATTTTGCTTTGAACATATGTAAAGGGATAAGTATATTATGTCTAAATTTCGGTTAAACATCGCTTATTAACGTAAAGCTATTTATAGTCATACGCATGCTCGTAATAGTACGACCGATTTATAAAGTTAATGTAGGTAATGGATTTAGACCTAACGTTGACAACCCGTAAAAATAAACATTTTTGCACTTTTACTCACTTCATGTTGAAAAAAAAAATTTCACCTTTCGCGGTTAAAAAATGAAGCAAACTGTAATTAGGTTCATGGAATTTATCTAAAGCTTGTTTACATAGAGTTACGGCACCGTAGCAACTTCCGATTCATGCCGTGAGCCCGCTTTATTAATGCGTCCCACCTGCGCATCCAATATTGCGTCGCCTCCCGGCCAGCATCTTGAAACAAAACACCGACGAGCGCCCGCTAACGGTTATTAATTAAAATTACAAAAATTTATGTGAGAACGCGGCTGCTGGTTGAAAAAATGCTGAAACTTTTCCATTTAGGGCCGTGCTGAGGTGCGTGGCGTAGCGCGCCGCAGCGCCCGGGCGAGGGCGGCGCGGCATCTACGGGTATTCGTAGGCGGATTTGTGATTAAGAATTCGCTTTTAAAGATTAGAAACGAAATTTGGGCAAAGTTTAATAGAAACTTAAATTCTATGAAAGGATTATAAGATACGAAATTATTAATTTCTATTAAGTGTGGTGTTTAGTTTTCAAAATATTTTCGCTTTTACTTTATATATCTATATTTCTTGTTAAAAATGAAACTTAATTTGCTGCTTCAAATATTTAATTACACTATTTAAAATAACATAGCTATTACCCATGGTTTTCTTGTGCGAAATAAAATATTAAGAACAGTGTTAATATTTCTTGTATCTATTATATTTTGTCTTCTCTGAATATTTTTAAGAACATACGTATGATATTGATTCTTAATTCAGGATTTTAGGGAATATTGGCTATAAGAAAGCAGTTGTAAATATTATTGACATAGAGATTTGTAGCAGTAGACATGTAGTACCGCCAAGTAAGGAATTGATCGATTTTCTGGGATAAAAATATTTTTCGTTAGTCCCATCTATTATTCCGTAATAGTGCGACATGTTAGTAATGTGGTCCATGCCTGTTTATTTATTAGTTCGTAATAGTCCTCTGTATTAATAATATGGTCTATACCTGTATATTTATTAGTTCGTAATCGAGTGTATTAATAATATTGTATATTAATAATATCTTGTGTATTAATAATATCGTACATGCTTTTATATTTATTAGTCCGTTATATTCCTATGTATTAATAATATGGTCTATACTAAAATTGTACTGTATATGGTACAATTTGATAACGATTGGTTAAATAGTCGTGGACATATTAGGTAACGAACTGGTAAACACACCTCTGCTGAACTGCGTTGTTTTAAAAATATTTTATAAAATGCAAACAATTTAAAAAATTAAAATATCTTGTGAAAATTATTTTGAATTTATTATTATTATAAATCTTGAATTTATTATTATAAATTTTGTAACGTGTTCGTGAAATATTTAGATAAATTTCAAAACTGGTTTTCGTTTATGATTGCTGTAGTTGGTAATTTTTACACTAGAGTGGGTAAATTATTTTTTTTTTCACTGTAATCAGGATCACTTTATTAATGTTAATCAAATATGTGAAATATTAATGACTTTAAAGATGTTTTACACGACGTTTCTGCAATTCAATGTTTACAGCATTTTCATGAGTATTTGAGTATTCATTTAATTGTGCTGTGTGACATACATACATAACATTGTACTCATTACAGCTTTTAATATTAGATTGGCAACTTATAAGCGAGTAATTACATTTCGAAGGTATTAGCTTATTTGATAGTCAAACTTTTTCCCCATAGCTTGAATTTGTTTTTCTATTGCAGTATCAGATCATGAGAACAATTGAGCCAGATAATACAAAATATGTTTTATAAGGAATTTGTAATGTTTCTAAATTATTTGCAGAAAGTTATCCAGGACGAAGATTATTGGACAGATGAAAATATCTAATTTTGAATTTTTGCTACCAATGCCTAGCTTATAGGACTTCCTAATTTTATCCTTATTTTCTATTTTCGGTCTACATTTTATTTTTGATACTAAATTAGTTTCAAGTCTAGGTTCCGTTGTATATTATTCTGTTTATGATATTTATAAATTCAATATTATTTTGAAACTATCCAACAAAAATTGTATATATGGTTAAAATAATTTTAAATTAAATCTAGGCATAACTTCATCTCGTCGAGTTATATTTTTAGAAATCTATGAAATAAAGTTTTATGATTTTTTTCTCAATTCTCCTAAAATATCTATAGCTTCAAAATAATGTCTGAATTATCTACAAAAAATGTTGATGTCGATTTAACTAAAAGGCAATGGAAACTGTTAATATTATAGAAGTGTTGATATGTGTATGATTACGCATCGCCATTTTCTGAATTTCTTTTACTCATTTGATAATTTATATAGTAATTTCGTTATGATGAACTTAATGCTTTTAAGTACCGAATGAGTTAATTGTACAATTAGTTTATACATCGTTACAGTCTTTATACTGTTGGCGTAAATAGTAACAAAGTACAAAAAATGTTCTAAGAAGTATTAAGTATAAGTCTCAATAGGCTAACAATACGGCCCCGCCTTGGGCCTCATGCAAACGCACGCCGAGGTAGCCGCCTAAAGCCGTCAAAGTTTTTAAAAAGGTTGCGCGCGGATGAGTGGAATAATAATAATAATAATATGACTCCCCCTTCCCACTCGTCGCTAGTCAGCCTCACCACCACTCGAAGGCCAGTCGACCGTGAGGGCCGATCGACGAAAAAATTGTTGGCAACTTGGGAAAATGGTCATTGAGATTATAATGGTGGGAAATTGGAAGTAGGGTTTGAGTTCGGAATGGGAAAGGTAGGTGAGTGTGTTGAATTGAAGGGTTACTTGCACTCGAACTATTTTGAAAGCAAATAATAATCAACAAGAGAAGTACTGTATTGGAAATAGTGAAATTGGCCAAATAAAGGAATATGCTTGTATAACTATTGCAGAGAAAAACAAATTTGATCCTTGCTATTTACTTTGATGCAAACTATTTCTTATTTACTAACGGTACATTTCGGTAGTATATTAACAAAAATAACCAAAAAGTAACGACTAATAGCATTTTTAAACTTTTATTAAAAATAAAATTTTATAGTTTATATGATGAACTGAATTGTTGTCCTTGAGGTAAAAACAAATTTGATCCTTGCTATTTACTTTGATGCAAACTATTTCTTATTTACTAACGGTACATTTCGGTAGTATATTAACAAAAATAACCAAAAAGTAACGACTAATAGCATTTTTAAACTTTTATTAAAAAGACAATTTTATAGTTTATATGATGAACTGAATTGTTGTCCTTAAGGTAAAAACAAATTTGATCCTTGCTATTTACTTTGATGCAAACTATTTCTTATTTACTAATGGTACATTTCGGTAGTATTTTAACAAAAATAACCAAAAGGTAACGACTAATAGCATTTTTAAACTTTTATTAAAAATACAATTTTATAGTTTATATGATGAACTGAATTGTTGTCCTTGAGGTAAAAACAAATTTGATCCTTGCTATTTACTTTGATGCAAACTATTTCTTATTTACTAACGGTACATTTTGGTAGTATTTTAACAAAAATAACCAAAAAGTAACGACTAATAGCATTTTTAAACTTTTATTAAAAAGAAAATTTTAATGTTTATATGCTGAACAGAATTGTTGTCCTTAGTTATCTATGTAATTGTTTATCAATCAATTAAGAAATATTGTTCATGAAATCAATGTTAATTTTTTTTTAGACTTTTTGTTTTTTTTCGGTTACAATATTATGCATGTATCTTTCATATTTAACAATTTCCGTGAATGATTGTATCTATCTGCTGACTGGATGGTATTATTGTTTTTCTTTATCTGTCATAATTACTCTCACGGAATTAAATACTTATGGAATTTTAGTTATTAGAGAAAATAAAAAAAGGGAAAGTATGCGATGGTAATTGACCCAGTTTAAATTTCAGTCGCCATACTCTTATTATTCTGTACCGAAATCTAGGGAAATGCGTTATCCACCGCCAGATTGAAATTCCAATTCCTCTTCTCTTATTATTCTGCATCGAAATGTAGCAGATTGGGTTATCCATCGCCATGTTCAAATGCCAGTTCCTTTAGTCTTATTATTCTGTATCGAAACCTAGCGAATTCGGTTATCCACCGCCAGACTCAAATTCCAGTCCCTCTTCTCTTATTATTCTATATCGAAACGTAGCGAATTGGGTTATCCATCGCCATATTCAAATGCCAGTTCCGCTGATCTTATTATACCGTATCGAAACCTAGCAAATTGGGTTATCCACCATCAGATTGAAATTTAACTCCCTCGCCTTTTATTATTCGTTTAACGGGAACTCTTACAGGTAATTCCATAGTTTCGTCAAAATATAACGCTATTGGAACGCCATCTATCGATCGAAAAAGTGGGTTCGTGTATAAACTTTCCAAGTTACAAGGATTATTTTTGATATTTTTAAATATCGTGTAGAAATAAAATAAATGTCTACGGTTAATAAAATAGAAATATTTAAATGATTATCCAAATTTAATATAATCATAGTTTATTGTTATTACGGTATAAACATTTGTGAATGACTGCAGTAAGGGTCACGTAAAGATGTGACAGCCATAATTGTATCTGTAACTTATTTTATTGCATTTAAAGTTTTTAATTAAAATAAGAAACGATTCTAGAGACTTTACGTCTGCTCCATGTTATAATTTCTCATATTCAATATATAATTTTATTATGTGATTACATTATATAATTCCCATATTTTCTCCTAAAACGCTTTTTCGTTATCTTAAATAAATAAAGCTTGAGTTAATTTATATATAATATGAAAAAATTCAAGTTTTGATTATGATGATTCAAAATAAACTTACAGAAAATTCTCAGCCTTTTTAGTAGGTGTAGTGTTTTTTAGTAGTTTCTCAGCCTCTGTAGTCGTAGGAAAATACGTTTTTTTAGTTAGGTTCTAAATCTCTAAGTAAGTAAGTGAGTAAGTGAGTGAGTTTACATCAATTTACCACTAAAAAATATAAATTTTAATAAACATTCCATAACTTAAAGATTTATCTATAATTTTCTCACATTTCTCACGGTGTAAAGAAAATGCCGAAAAAGTTTATGGTGTTTTCTCGTATGATATTTTACACTCCTTTATTTTGAAATATACTCGTACATTTTGCTTTGTAAATCTTCACGTTATCATTTCCTCAAGTTATTCTTAGCCCTTTCCCATTTAACAAAGTTTCTGGTTTAATTTCAACATTTTCTTTTCCTATTCGTTTCTTTTAATTAGAAATTTAAATATTAATATCAATAAGGGTTTAAATTAGAAATATTTACAAATATTTTAAATATATTTTTTATTGTCAATATCTTATTTTCCACATGTTCGCATGGCCAAAACCTGGCATTGTACATATTTACACTCGTAATTTTTTCTACATTGGATCTCATCGAGAAAAGCTTTCCCGTAAATATTCCCTAACGACCTCTTTACAAAGGCATTCAATTTGTTTCCATTTTCTTTTTTCGCCATACAAATTTTCGCCAAAGCTCATTTTTGAATAAATTTTTTATCTCAATTACACAATTATATATATACAGCTTTTAAAAGAAGCTTTCAAAAATTTGGGTGAACATTAAGATCGCTTTTACTTCCGTTCACTTTGAATTGACACGCAAACTGATTTGTTACTTATGTAACTTCCATTTAATTGGGAACTTAAAGTTCACGCAGCATTCTTTTGTTCGACTGCTCGGGCGGGCTGGCAGGTGGCGGGCCGCATGTCGCGGGGCGTGGATGCGCGGAAGTATTGATCGCCCCCGTGTCACTCGCGCCGACAGCATCTTGCGACAGCGGACCGGAGTCGGCCCGCTAACTGGGTCGACGCGCGCTCGCCGCCTAGCTTGTGTGTAGATAGCTACAGATGGAGGCTGAGCGGATGGCGGGCGAGCTCTTGTTGGAGCATACCTATGTACGTGGGTACGTGCGCCTCAGCACGTTTGCTATGTTTGAGCTTGACTTAAGTGATGTTATGCGAGATTTTAGTGACAAAATAGTACATAAGTTAGCTGATATAAAAAGTTAATGTGTCTTAAAAAGGTTGCAGCGAGGATTATACGTATGTTATAAATCCAACGAGTAATAATAATTATAGATTTAAGGCACTCATTGTATTTGCGATTCAATAAAATATATTCTTTGGATTCATTGAAAAGTACCTGTAGATACTTATTGGAAAGATTTTTTAAAAATATGCGAAAACATATTTTCAACGCCAATGGAAAGAGTAAACTATTGATATGAGATCGGAAATTTAAAGAAATCATTTATCAACTTTCCGACTTAAAAGTACCAACTAGTAACAAAATAAGTTAACAAGTTGTGATGTACCGCAGTAAGTGGCACCTGTAGTAAGACATTAGGTTAAATCTTATATCCGTAACTCTCCAGAAGTTTCGAGGAAAAGAAAACGGAAAATTATTTTTCATAATACACGTATCTATAACTAAAGTGGTAGATTCATTTTCTTTGACTGTGCTGTTTAGCGCAGATCTTATTTGGCTCTATAGTACCTACACGCATTGTTCTAGCAAGAGCGCTACGTATTATATTTCCTGTTTGCGTTTTTGGTTTTGGCGGTAGGTATTTTCACTAGCTTACTGTTACCCTAACAATTTAACGAGATGTATTGAATTTTAAAATAATACTATCAACAGAATCCATTGCACTATGGCTTCTAATCCTTCTGTTAACTGAGGTATCAATTACTTTCGTCATATATTATGTTTATATATTTTTATAAGACATAAAGATAAGATGAAGAGAATTAAATGTCAGGATTCGTCTTAAGACTGTTTTTAAATAACGTTTGTAACGAATGAGAAGTATTAACAGTAGCTTAGATGAAAAGCTTGGAACGTAATCAGATGAGATTGGACGATTTACTGATTAGTTCAATATGAGAACGAGACTAACTGTTCTTCCAGAAAGGGAATTAATTCCAGACAAAAGAGGTATTTTAGCGATACGTGGTATCTACTAATAGGTGTGTAATGGTTAAATATAATAAATATACTAATCAGCATATAATGGTTAAATATAATAAATATACTAAATAGATATGTAATGGTTAAATTTATTATTATATGATTTGTTTACGTAAACAATTTAAATAAATCGGAAATCCGTAATGTAATTACGTCAGGATTCCGTAAAGTAAATAAGTCTTACGGCTTTTACATCTGCAAATTAAAAGTAACAAAGTTACGTATCGACGTTTAAGTAAATAAATGTTACGGCTTTTACATCTGCAAAATAAACGTACAAAGTTACGTATCGATGCTTAAGTAAATAAGTCTTACCGCTTCTACATCTGCAAATTAAACGTAACATAATTACGTATCGATGTTTAAGTAAATAAGTCTTACGGCTATTATACCTGCAAATTAAACGTAACAATGTTACCTATCGAAGTTTTATGATTCATATCGTGATTAATCATCGATAATTTACGATCAGTATGTCGATAATCTTTTATAAAGAAAACTTTCTTCAACTCTTGAATAGTTTTCAAAATTTGTATTGTTTCGTGAATGCTTTTAATTTGTCTGTAGGTAGGTATTACGTAAACATTTAGAAGTTGTTACATAAAGTCTGGTGAGAATTAATTTAAGAATGATCATTAAACGAGTGATAGGCATGTACATGTTTTAGATATTTTTAAGATTAAATGTCGCTTAATTATTTGTACTTCATGATATTTACGGCGAGTAAGTGTGGTGTTAAGGTTATAAATACCAGTGTTTTTTTCATATTTGTATTGCATATAAATGACTTATATTGTACTGTTGACAGCTGCTCTATGTATATCTTGATAAGTGACAAAATCATGATATAGTTACGTACGTAGGTACTATGGGTTTTCATTAGTAGGTATTAATAATTCGATAAAAATTTCGTAAGTAAAATATTAACCTCGTAAGCAAATGGTGTCTGAAATATTTTAGGTGTATCGAGAATTCTCTTAAATCAATTGTAAACAGGACTAATGTTATACCAATATAAATTGCCAGAGAGACATATTTATATTAGGTAGAATATGGGTAATAATTGGCAATTTATCTATTCACAAGGTTTTTTTAATATGCCTATTTCAGTTTTATTATCAGTTATATGACAGTATATTTTATGATGGAAATATTATGTTAGATAGATGTGTAGTTACTTCATTTATTACTTTCACCATTTTAGAAAAATATTTTTGATAATACCTACATCATTTTAGATAATTTTCGAAATTGCCCTGGGAATTTATGGGTTTGCGAACCGGGCTAACGCGCGTTGAATGTCGTTAAATAGCTGTTTACTTCGGTTGAATACGGCTGAATACACTCAAGCTGATGCATTGAATCAATTCAATGCAAGAGCTTCGTTGTTCAGGTTGAATCATACCTATATCTTGTGGAAATGAAGAACAGTTAGCCGGGATGATCTTAGGTTTCCCTACTTCAGAATGAGGAAAATGGAACTCTTCTATTTTCACTTTGTTTTCGGTCTGTCTGTCTGATAAAGACCCTTTTTCTAGGAAAGGACAGTGGTATCAAGTCGATATCAAAATATTAGTTCTAGGGCCCCAAAACCTTGAATCCCCATATCCAATAGTAAAGATCCTAATTTTATGTAATAAAAAATATCATAGGTTGTACTTTAAATAGGTAACCTTTTGAATATCATCTGGATACATTGACACTTATTTATTTATAAAAACTACTAAGGGTATTTCTTATTGGTCTAGAATCTTGAAATTTGATAGGTACTAAGGGAGGTCTCATAATATAAGTAAAAGTATCACCTGTGTGACTCACCACAAACTTATTTTTTAAATTTTTTTATATAATTGTAAAATACCTACTTACTAAATTTTACAATAATATAATATAACGGTATGGACGTCTCAGGGCGCGAGTTCTACTCGTATCTAAACATCTTTTCAAATATGTAAATAATAAGTGGTTCGAGCGTCTTATTTGTCTGTGTTTATGTCAATCGAGTCGTTTATGTGAGAAAAAACAAATTGTGAAAATTGAAATACCTAAAGATAGTAATACCTAGATGTTGAAAAGAATATGAAGAGAATGGCGCTGAAGAAAAATATTTTTTTTACTTTTCTTTATATGGTAGGCATCTATATATTCTGTACCTAATGTGCATTTTGAAGTGAGGAGATTATAAAGTAATTTAAAATTTTCATATTCATTGAAAATGGTTAATTATGGAAAAAATAATGTTTTCTAATAAAGTAAACCATTGTATGTATCAATATGTCTACCAATTTTTAAAATCAGAATTTCTATTCTCAATTTAAATTTCTACAATTCTATTGGTCAGAAGTAACATTTAATATTTAGGAACGATGCCAACGCAGGCAGTGCATGACGCGCCCTCCAATGACAAAGCGGGAACACGTGACTCGGCCAATCAAAAATGTCGCCGCGCATGTTTGGTGACAGTTTCGACCAATAGTGAGAGCGCATTCTGTGGCAGTGTACAATTTAATTCTAAATTTCTCTATTGTAGCCTTTTTATGAAGTAGATATTATATAAATAAAATATTTTGAAATTCAGTATCGATTCAATATTGTGGATGTTTATAATGAAAAGTGTGGTAAATAGTTCAGTAAAAATTTCTTCGATTACTTATATTAAAGCAGGAATGAATATACATAATAGGCATTTAGTAAGGCAGCCTGGTCGTTAATGTTAACTTAAAAAAACGCGATCTACCTCCATTTGTAAAGCTCTATTGACGAAAACTTAATATTTCGGATGCACATAAAACTTAGAAATTTTGTCATTTTCTAATGAAAAACTACAAAATTTCTAAGTAATTTATGTGCGATATAAATATAAAAAACAGCTTTGGTGTCTATAACCGCTAGAGCATCCGAAATCTTCACAAATAGTAAGGTTTCGCCAATAGAAATTTCCCAAGTCGGTAAATCGCGTTTATTTTTAGTATTTTTGGCTTATTGAAATAGAAAGAGTTTTTTGTTCTCATAAGATTTATTTAGTCAATTATTTTTACTGCTGTGAATACCTACATGAAGATTATAGAAAATACTTTACTCATTTTCCTTGAGTTTTCCAGAGTTTTAATTATTGTAATCTCAATTTTCGACTGTTTTTAAGTTTTTTTAGAAACTAAAATTTCATAGCGATTTTCATATCAGGAGGTTTGTATCGTCGAGGTTGTTTCCAACCATTTCATATTGATTCAGGAAGTTTGTATCGAGGTTTTTCACCAATAGTAAGGAAATAGAATAGTAGAAATTCAGATATATTAAAAATAAGTCATGTGTGTCATAACGGTAGGCACAATGGTACCTGAGTCACGTGTGCAGTAGTGGTAGACTCTTTTTACATCTATCCTAAAGAAGGAACATGTTATGGTAGTTAGATGTTTGGGTATTACATCGGAAGGTAACGAGGCTATATGTGACTCATATGATTGCTATTGGCGATCACATGAGTATCTTAGGTATCTTGGTTACTTTGGTAGCTAACAAAGGGAAGAAGTAGTTTCGTGCTATATTTATTCATATTATTATAATAATTTGGAAAACCTAACTTTTTATTCATATTATGAATTTGTAAACAAAATATTAAACTCTCAAAAAAAGATATCTTAAATATTTCAAGTACCTATATTGAGAATACACACTCTTAAATCAATTTTAAACCGGACTAAGGTTATCAGTAGGTATAAAGTGTCACCGAGAAAAAATTATGTTACGTACAATATTAGAAAAAATAAGCCTTTTTTTCTAAATATCATATTATCGAATTTTCTTTTAATATATTTTTCATAGTTTTATTGTCGGTACCAGATGATATTTTCAATAGAAACTCAAACAGATGTTTTCAAGATGTTGTTTTGCACAGATAAAATTTAAAATTCTGTTTAATCCCAAGAAATTAGTACATACGATGTACATTGTAAATGTTTATGGAAAGAAACAATATTAACATAAATATAGTAAAATAAATAATTAACATAAATATTTAATAATTAACATAAATATAGTAAAATTATCCATGATCTCAATCAAATTATTTATTTTTATTGATCATTTATCCATTCAAAGAACACTAAAATTCTCGGTATTCAAGATATTATAATAAGGTACAACACTAATATTAAAATAATAAGCTTGTACTTTAAAAAATAACCCCACCCACAAATGCGCTATGTGACAATTTCAACCAATCGACAGACGGCTCCGCTCTCGTTGGACAAATCTTGGTCGCGCAATGCTGTCCTATGTATCTCTATCTCTATGTATAATGGGCAGAAATGTCATTCGCTTTGTCGCATGTCACCACGCGGAGACCGCGAGAGTGGGACGGCGCGATGTCGCACCGGTTTCTTTCTTTATTCAGTGTGTTCGTGACTTGCGTGGGTGGGACTACGATTATATTAGACGTCTCTTTCTTTTGAGTCTTTAACGTATTTCAATGTTTTTAAATATATGGCACATAATTCTTTTCTTTTCATTTATATTTTTGTATGCATTTTTGCTCCATTCTTCCCTTGTTCAACCATGTGTTGGTGAAAAAGGACAGTAAGTATATTTATCTAATTAGTTATTGCCTATTCATTTTAAATTAATTTTCAAACAACATTTCTTAATATAGGGTAAAGATGGCTAATAAGAGATAGACGAAAATATGAGATAGTAAGGAATTGTCTAAACTAGTTATGGCAGCCATTTGGTGCTAGCATCGCGTGAAACATCATAGTAACTGCTCCAAACGTCTGTCTGGCTGGCGGCCAGAGGCGTTTTTAAAACGTGGAGGAGCGGATTTTTACGGAAGCACAAAATAATATTTTTTTCATTAAATGTCACGATGTATGTAAGAACTTTAGTATTATGTTAAATGATATAATTTATATTAATTTTTTCAATAATACGATAAATTTTACAATTACAATTTAATATTATCGTTTTTCCTTCTTAAAAAAATAGGTCCTAATTTTATAAAAAGATGATGTGTGCGTAATATGAGATACCTTATAGTTCCTAGAATGAGGTATCTCATATTAGGCCAAAGGGCTCATATTTATCCATGAGGCCAAAGTCTAGATGTTGGACTAATTTATATTTTTTATTTTAAATGTCGCCAAACAAAAGAAAAACTTGGGACCATGGTGCTATGGTACGGGCCGTGGATACAGTAAGAAGTAAGCAGACGGGGTACCTGAGAGTATTAAAACAATGGTTTTGTAATTTGTATGAGAAGACGACCAGTCTTGTCTGATCATAAAGAAATGGATCGACCATTTTATGGCTTACGTCTTGAAGACATCAAATACATGGCATTTTAATTACCCATCAGGAATAATCTTACACACCTCTTCAGCGTGACTAAAGAGGCCGCTGGAAAAAATGGCTACGTGGGTTTATGTCCAGGCATCCTACTTTGCCAGTTAGGACTCCTGAGCCTGAGCTCAAGGGTTCAGTCCTGATGCTGTCAAGAACTTTTTTTATTTATATGAACTGGAAATTGAAAAGATTCAGTCTTCTCCACACAGAATGTACAATGCTGATGAAACTGGAATAAAAGTGGTGCAACATAAACGGTCCAAGATTATCAGTATGAAAGGCAAGAAGCAAGTTGGTGCATTGACGTCATTAGAAAGAGGAAAATGAATAACTGTGGTTATGTGCATGAATGCATGTGATCTTTATGTGCCACCGTCAATAATTTTTCCAAGGAAAATATGGCTCAACAACTGATGGATGGTACACTTGCTGGTTCAATAGGCAATTGTCATCCTTCTAGTTGGATCCAATCACATTTATTCACAAAGTGGTTTCAACCTTTTATTAATTTCACTAAACCAATAAAATGTGATCCAGTCATTTTAATATTAGATGGGTACTATACTTGTTCACGGAATATTGATCTCGTTGATTTAACTCGAGATAATAATGTTGTAATACTTTAATTACCATCGCAGTGCACAAAAAAAATTCAGTCAATGGATGTAACTTTTATATAACCGCTGAAAGCTTATTATGCCCAAGAAATTGAAACATGGCTGCGGAATAACCAAGGTCGTACATTGACCAACAAATATATGTCCAGATTATTTGGCATTGCATATGAAAAAGCAGTTGCCATAAATAATTCTGTCAATGGTTTCTAGAATACTGGATTGAAGCCTTGCAATATCTACATCTTGCATAACTCCTTCGAATAAAAATCCGACTAACACATTTGAAGCTTTATCTAATTGTAGAATGCCAAATGAAAATCAAGGAGTTGAATGCTGTGTAAACCCTATCAATGAAAAATCTCTTGATAAAACTCAAGAATTAACCTCAAATGCTGATGAATGTAATAATTCAGTGTCTAGTACATAGTCACACATTTTACCAGTTGCACTTAAGCTAGTATCCAGTATACCTAGGAACAGTTCGGCTAAAAAAACCCGGCGTGGATCAGCAACTGTAATTACTAATCCTCCATATAAAATACACTTATGGACTCCATAAATAAAAATAAAGAAAAGAAAAATAAAAAGGAACAGAAGAAAGGCTCTACGAAGGCAGAAAAAACCAACAGATAAAGAAGAAAAATAGGGAAGTATTGAAGAAAAAGATAGATAAAGAACCAATCAGTTCCAATTCTGAGGGTGATGACGTGCTTCAGTATGCAGATAGCAAAAGTGATGGTGAATCTTGTGACGCTGAATATCCATACTGTAGTGGTAGATTTTCCAAAGATAAAAGAGGCAAAAAATGGGCTAAATGCCAAGGCTGCTTCAAATGGTTTCATGAAGAATATGGAGAAGTAAGTACTGACAGTTTTTTATGTTCTTTATCAATTATCAATATAATATGTTGATTTTGATAATTTTATATAAACGTGCAATTAAGAAAATCATTGTGATAACAGGTAGTTAAAAATCTAACATAATTTTAATCTAAGTTTAACACCATAGCCAATTACTTAACAATTATCAATAATTGTGATCTCATTTGTTTCGAAGACTGAAGTTAGTCACCACGTGCCAAATAAAAAGTGCATATTAAAAGCAATAGTGCAAATTAAAAGATAATGTTTCTTTCTCATTTAATAAGTAAACCTTAATCACGGAGGAACCTAATATAAGAGACTATCTCATATTGGCGAACGTTTGTATCTCGTATTAGCAGACTATTTGACTCATACTCAATTTGTGACTTGTTTCATTTCGTCTAATATAATTAAAAATGTATCAAACTTAAGGATAATGTACAACTATATCTTAAACTATATTAAATTTCCCATTCAAAATTGTTAGTTGTGAAGTTCTAAGTGTCATAGTTTTTTTTATAGTCAAAAATAAAAATAGTAAGTACCTATCTTATATCTAGTATCTTCAATCTACCCAAGAAACTAACAAAGAACGTATCTTTTGAAAAGGTGATTCTGGGTATCAAACAAAATAGAAAACGTTAGAAAACTAAATGAAAATCTTTTATCTACTATTGCTAAAAATCTCTGTCAAAATTGCGTTTTCACCGACAAAAAAAAGAGTTCTACCCATGTTGTTCTCTTGAATAGGTCCAAAAATCCTTCTCAAAGTGTTTCTTTCGAAAATGAGTAGTTTTTTTCCTCTGCTTCATTGAGAGTCCAGTATTCATTCCCATAAAGAAGTATAGGTCTGATTAATATTTTATATATGCCCAACTTAGTCCTAATAGAAATAAACTTGAACTAAATTGGTTTCTAAGGCCGTAAAAAATTCTGTTAGCCATGAATAGAAGTATTTACAACATAAAAAACATAACAGAAGTATCTAACACATAAAAACATCACAGTTCTAAAACATAAAAAAAGATAAAATTAAAAAAAAAACACGACGCTCGATATTTTTATGGAAAAATTTGAATACATTAAAAATTTGATATTAAAACATAAGTTGAGAACGCAACTCATTAAAGAAATAATAGAAATGAAGCATACTGTAATTAATATTGCTACTGAACATATTTTGAGCCCTCAAATGTCCTCATATCTCATTTGACAAATGTTTTGACAACATTAGGATTATTACGCGTAATTCATTTTTCAATCCGTGATATAGTAAATTCCTAATTTTTTTTATAATCAAGTAGGTAGGAGTATTAAAGTTTGTTTGACATGTCACCATTTAATTTTTAATCATAATGATTAAACATCATTATGGTCTATGTTCACAAGTAAACCAATTATTCCCTCTTAATCGGAATTTGTATTGTACACTACCTATATTTTAGACACTATATTGATCTCCACACATCTATGTCATCCATATAATCCTTGATGCTATAATAAGCACGTGCTTAATTTGCGTTTTAAATTTCGCTATGGACGGTTTATTATATCCTCAGGTATCTATATATTAATACGGGAAGAGAAAACTTTGTACCCCCTTTTAAGCATATTGCATATACGAAGGTGTGTGAGATTTCGCATAGTTAAAGTTTATATGGCGAGGGAGTGCAGAAAGCTAAAATTTATGTATAATATGTCTATATATTAACACATGAAGAGAAAACTTAGTACCCCTTTTTAAGTATATTGCGCACACAGAGGAGTGTCAGATTTGACATAGTTAAAGTTTATATAGCGAAGGAGTGCAGAAAGCTAAAATTTGTGTATAATATGTCTATATATTAACACGTGAAGAAATAAACTTTGTACCCCTTTTTAAGCATATTGTGCGTCCAGAGGAGTGTGAGATTTGACATAGTTAAAGTTTATATGGAGTGCAGAAAGCAAACATTTATATATGATACAAATACTTAGAACGAAATTAAAAAAAATATGTATGCTACAATTTTTGAGGTAAGTGTGCTTTTTAACAAAAGAACCTCAATAACATTGAAACTTAAAAATTTAATAAATTACTGTCGAATGTCACCGGGCGACTACTAATTTTGTTAAAAAGCCGACACAATTACCGAGAAAAAAATTATTTTCTACTTACAGATTAGCCTAAATGTATATTTTTTTATGCTGTCGATTGTTTTTTTTATTGCAATACGTAGAATAAAAATAGCTACTACACGATATTTATTCGTCATAACCGCATACTGATTAAGAAGTCAAATGACTGCAAACGCAGACACGAGTTTTTATAGACACTACTTACACACCAGAATTTCAGTGTCATTCATAAAGTAAACAATTAAATTAAGTAGATACACAAATTCGGCCCAGTGTGTATTGAAATATACACAAAGTAGGGCTGCGCAGTTGCTAGTATCGATCATCATCGATATAAATTAACAGAAATATTTTGTTCAAAAGTTCTAATTAAAAGTTAAATATATATATATATATATATATATATATATATATATATATATATATCTATATATATATATTAACTGAATTTTACAGATTTTTAAACACATGGCTCAACAATGTATAGTGTGTGGAGCAACATTGCGCGATATTTTGAAGCTTAATGTTTCGGAACCGAGATTTAGAAATGAGAGATGGCAATTGAAATTTGACCTTAAAACAACTTAACAAGTAACAGGTAACTATATAAAATGATTTTCTAAAATGACTTTGCTATAAATTGATTGAAGTATACATCTGCTTGTAAATTTCATGGTTAGATAAACGTCTTAGAAATTGTGAGCTTGTGAATGACAAACAGACGGACGGACATGACGAAATCACTGGAACTATTTTTCTTTACTACGGAACTCGAAAAAGTAACAACTTTAGTAAATAAAACATTTGCGCCAATATTTGTATCGTAGTCTGTACATACCTTAATCGATATCCAGCTTTGTCTGAACAAAATTTCCACAAATTCACACTATTTCAAAAATATGAGATCAGCTATATGTAGAGCATAATCATTCATCACGTTGCACTGTAAATTAAATTTTTTTTTTGTTAGTATATTTGACAAATATAAGTAATTTAAAAGTAATTTAATAGCGAAACGACTATATCCACCTGGGTACTGTTGTTCTTAATTGGTTTGTCTGTCCATAGCAATTAAGCACATTTGTTCACTGCGTTACAATTAAGTGTTTTTTTTACATCGAAGTATAATTGAACAAAAAACTATTGACCTTAATAAACAAAACGAAAGTCAAGGTCTTCAATACTTTTCCGTATATTTTAGAATATCAAAG
Organism: Druceiella hillmani; assembly: GCA_039881145.1. NCBI lineage: Eukaryota > Metazoa > Arthropoda > Insecta > Lepidoptera > Hepialidae > Druceiella > Druceiella hillmani. Next base: position 14,143,180 of record JAYKKI010000032.1, read on the forward strand.
TGATCACTATACCTTTGACGTTGCGTGCTAGGCTGATACGTTGATTGGTCATTAAGTGTTTCTGAAGTTATTTATATTTTCATGAAAATACGTACGTCGGATGTGCGGAAATGAACTTGCATAATGTACCTATAAAAGACGGATGTTGAAATAGAAAATCGAAAATTCTCTGACTGTGCACTAATCTTGAGACACAAAACTTTTTTGTAATGCTAACATTGTAAAATATTTCGTGTTACTTGACGCATTATTAAAATGATTGTGCATATACAAGTTCTCATATACCACGTTTCTAAATGAAAATAGGATAATTCTATATGGCGGTCAATTCTATTTTATTTTGAATGAATAAGAACCGTAACTTGCAACTTAGAATAAAAACTATTTAACTAACTTACAAGAACTGTTTCCAAAAATGAATTCATCCTACGTTTATGTGATCATGTAAGATGAATAGGGATACAACTTAAGAACTTTGCCCGTACGTAGGTACTCATAATACCTCTATTTTTTCAAACTGAGAAAATTATTATGCATGGATAAAATTTACATCCAATACTGATTCTATAAGGATAAAACAAAAATACCAGTTACTCATAAGTCTATCATTAAAAAATGTAGAACAATTTCGGAGTTGCTTTATAAAATTTATATAATTGGACAAAACCTCTGCTTTACTTGAAAAGAAAATTACGATGGGATCCCTAAATAAAAAAAAATAAGTTGGTATAGGTGATACCTACGGTACGATCATTCCGCCAGCGCAAGGTGTATTTGCTGGAAATCCCATCGGAAGCTTCAGTTAGTTCAGAGCGGAAAAGATAATCATCTGTTCTGCTCTCGATTGTTCTATTTATATATGCGTGCATAATAGAAAAACTGACAAAAGAATTATATGTGTTTTGAATTATTTTTGTTTCCAATTATTTGTATTCCATATAGCGAAAGTAAAAAAGTATCACTTTCGCAGCCTACCATGAAAGTTGCTTTAGCACCTGCTCTAGAGAGGGAGGGGGTTTATATGAGAAGCAATCAACCATTGGGAATTGCCCCGTTGAAAATTTTTACCCAGAAAATAGGTTAAGATCAAGCATGACGCTCGATAATTAATTAGGGTATCTAAGTAAAGCAAAAGAACGAATATACAGCTAAAATGTTGGTTGCGGTGCATGAAACAATAAAACTCATCAATACGCAAAACTAGTAGTAAATCAAATGATGTTTTCGAAATGTATTGGAGCCCATTATGATTATGCTCAGACAAGGAGGGAGTTCCAACTTATCATACTCACAATCTGCAGGCACAGTCATTTATTTAGTCCTATATTATTATTTTTTTTTTCGTTTACAATAAAAAAACACAAAGACGTTTATATAATGACTACATTAATTACGAGTTTATTTTTGACAGGTATATTAAATAATATTTATTTAATGAACACATCACAGAATGTGTGATGGTAATACGAGATCTTCGAGAGAATTAAGAAATTCCTTTGGAGAATTCACTATTTTACTTTGGTTCATCACGGAGTCAATGGGTTTGCATGTCATTGTTTCACCTACAATTCTGTTTAGAATGATGTTCAAATCGCTTACGTAGACATGTTTAGCCACTGGAATGACTCTTCCGCTCAACCATGCGCGATTTCGATAATTTGTTTCGATGCTTTGGAAGAAGTATTAGCAGCCCTTGTCTACTAATACTTTTTTTGAATTGACGATGCTGCAGAAATTATGTGGGAAAGTGATTTAAAAAATAAAATAAAATAAAAAAAAATAATAACCAAAATTTTTTTATTTAATAAAACACGCGCGTATTTGAATGTAACGTTGCGTCAAAATTATAAGTCAATCGACCGATTCCTTTTTAAATTTTGCGATCACAAATATACGCAGGCTGAATTTTTATATATATATATATCCACAATTAAATGAAACTACGTGATGTAGTATTATTTCTACTTTCTTTAATTTCTTTACCGCGACCTAGGTTTCGTTGTATTACAACATCTTGGTGGGATATTATATCCCACCTGAAGATATAATATAATATCCTGAAGATATAATTATAATATCCCACCTGAAGATATAATTATAATATCCCACCTGAAGATGTAATACATCGAAACCTAGGTCGTGGTAAAGAAATTAAAGAAAGTAGAAATAATACTACATCACGTAGTTTCATTTAATTGTGAATAATGAATTTCTACAAAATTAACGCCAAATATATTCAATATATATATATATATATATATATATATATATATATATATATATATATATATATATACCTAAAGATATAACAGGTTGTCATTAAAGTATGTTAAATATCTTGATTAACGTATTAATTATATCAATTATAAAATAAACAATAAAATATCAATAAAAAATTATATATATATATATATATATATATATATATATATATATATATACAGACTGCACATAGGAAACATAATGAAAAAAAAAATTAAAATTAATTGGTTCGCATTGATTAAATTTATATTTAGTATGTTTGTACATGGACGTTACAAACGAGAAAATACATCTCGTATATAACTCTTAATTTTATCTTCTATGCCAGCACATAGGTAATGTATCCAACTTTTACATTTTACCTATACACTGAATTGTATTTTTACCGATCTTCCGTATAGGTATAGATGGAATAGCCAATTTTCTTTGTTTTTTTTATTCTTCCTACTTATTCTATGCATTGCATTTGCTATTTTAGTTTTTTTTAAATTCGGTACAGGTTTCTTTCTTCGATTTGCCCTTTTCTTTAACTTCTATTTCATTTTTAAAAAGACTTGAGGTTAATTCTATTGTTGGCTTAATACCTTTACTGATTTTCATGATATACAGGTTATAGGAGAAAAAGCATCTAAGTAAAACTTACTTTGTTGACCATTAGTTTCATCAAAATGTTGCTAAATTTTCTTTGGAAGTATTCTAATGGCTTTAAATTGTACTAGTTAATTGTACGAGTAAACAAAATGGAGAGGGCGGTCGCCGGCTTTCGCGGACAAAAAATAATAAAGAAGTAAGTTTTCCTTATGGTTTTCATTAAAATTTCTTGCTTTTCTTAGCCATTTTAAAAAGGAATATGTTAATATAGTATTTTTTTGTTCAGGTATATTTTGGTGGTATTCTGGAATTCATTTAAACATAGTAAAATGGCAGAATTTTTAGGTTATGTTACTAGTTTTCGTTTGAAACTTGAAAGGTCAGGTTGTTTAAGTCGCACCTCATTAATCGTACCGGTGCAATTTAAGCGTCGTTGGAAATGATTTACCAATTAATTTTTTTTCTGTATCTCAAAATGGACAAGAGAATTTACAATACTTGAAAGCAAGGAGAAATGGATGAAGCTTTACTGAAACATCATAGTGCTTAAATGGGATTTAATGAAGCAATTTGAAAATTTAATATACCAAAACCTACTCTACGACATCATTAGAAAGGTTTGAACAAGAAAACAAAATTTGAAAGGCCTAATGATGTGAGAACGGATATGAAAAATAAATAAGCACATCATATAATTAATTTAGAACCTAGTTTCTTTGATTTAACTTTAACTTAATTAATGAAGCTTACCTACGAATTTGCCTAAAGGTATTAATTAACTCATCGCTTCAAAAACGAAAAGATAATAGTCTGCAAAAATGGTTTTAGGAGTTTAGGAAAGACCATCCTATGTTATCCTTGCGTGTTCCTGAGGCAACATCAAAGGAAAAAGTAAAGAGTTTAATAAAGAACGTGTTAATGAGTCACGTCGGTGTCATCAGTAAAGTGTGTGTTATCTCGTTTACTGTAAATCACACACACACCACTCTGACCCCTAACTAATATTATTTTTTAGAAATTAAGTTATTTAGATATACGCAAGTTTAATTATTCTGACAGATGGACTTTTAGAACAGGAAGCATTCCAAAATAAAAATAAAATGTCACCAAGTTGTTCTTTTTAAAACATTAATTAGTGTTGCCAGTTTTGTCACACTACAAATAGTTATGAAAAAGTACTGGATGAACATAAGTTTACTTCCGTCCAAATATACAACGTCGATGAAACCTCATTATCCGCTGTTCACAAACCTTCCAAAATCATTGCTTAAAAAGGCAAACACCAAGTGGGAGCGATCATAAGTGAAGAAAGGAACTGAAATATGACGTTACAATGAATGACGTCTTAAAAAAAGAAACTCCAGCAACTGCGTGTTCGAAAAATATATAGGTAACATCAGAACTAGAGAATATTTCATTAAATGCTCTAGATTAGAAAAAAGGGACCAGAAATAAATTTGACTTTTACTCAACTTTTGCTGGCTCGTGATTATGATTTAATCATACTACAACACATCGCCGTCAACCTGGATGATCGTTCGTTGGACAGATCGTTCTTTAAATCACTAAAAACAGCTACAATGGAGCAGCATTTTCTTGGTATATATATATATATATATATATATATATATATATATACATACAGACTGTACATAGGAAACATAATGAAAAAAAATTAGAAATTAATTGGTTGGCATTGATTAATTTTATATTTAGTATGTTTGTACATAGACGTTACTCCAGCACATAGGTAATGTATCCAACTTTTACATTTTACCCATATACTGAATTGTGTTTTTGCCGATTTTCCGTATAGGTATAGATGGAATAGTCAATTTTCTTTGTTTTTTTCAGTTTCATTGTCAGCATTTATTAAATTATGTGAAACTTTCTTTAAATTTGGTGCCACTGAAATAAAAAGTTTTAAACTCTTTTAAAAGTAAATAAAAAAGCGGAAGTCTAAAAGTTTCCTCAGCATCTATTTTCTTATTAAGCCATTTTCTGCGTAAGCTGTCCTATATTTAATCTAATTTCAAGCTTAGTTTTTAATAACAGGTAAAGTGCAACACACGTACATTATTTCAATCCAAGATTTTTCAAACCATAAAACGGTTTTATCGCAACGCAGTACTTAATTACATAATTTCACGAGGCTTCATCGTCTATTACTTTGTTGTTAGTATTGACTAGAACGATGATATTTGAAGAGATTAGGCATAAAGCAGATAATATATTTTTTATAATTTGCATGGACTTTAAAATTGCACCTCTAAATTGTAAAACAATTGCAGGAGCAAATATTCTTCATATGCTTTCTTAAAGATACTTCACAATATCGACCGTAACACTTCTTCAGAGTTATTCGTTAGATTAAGTGAGACGATCACTAAGCCATTTGAAATAGGCAGAGAAGGCAAGCGGGGCTATCGCACTCGCCCCATCTCTTCATTGTTTGACAGCTCGGCCGCCATCTTGCATTTAATATTTCATCATGGCGTCGCTGACAGATGACATCTGATCTGTCAGACGGGCGGTAGAGCGCGCATTGTTCGCCGGTGTCATTGTAAAGAGGAACGGCAGCGAGGTCGGCTTTGTAGTCAGTCGGCTGGCGCGTGTCCGACGAAACATTTATCAATATTGTTGAATTGTTGGACGTTAATAGGCTGGGGGAGCCTGGGGCGTAGCGGTATATGGCTATTTCGTATTTCTATTTAATAATTATGGTATTTTAAATTGGTTACTTAGTATCTGAAAAAAAAACTGCATTCATTTTGGACTATCTACATTTTGAAATCATCCTCTCGGGTATTAGGCAATGATTACATAACAATACTTGCAATACGGTAGTTGACTCATTCTAAATTTTGATATTTTTTGTACAATGTTGTGAAATATAAGTTAATTAAAAACCAGTCTTGAAAAAAAATTAAGAATTGATTAAAAAATAAGCAAGTTGTAAGCTTCTAAATTTGAAGATACGGATAGTGTTGGGTATATTCCTGTCTTTTTTCCTCACGTAGAATATCATGTGGAACATTAAAAATGACCTCACAACTCGGTAAATTTTTAAGATTATTAAACAAATTTTTCACTCTTCATCAGCTTTTACCTTGAAATTATAATTAATGAAATAAAAAAAATTAGTCAAAAACCCAATTAAGCGATATTTATCTGTCAAGGTCTTAATTTTTACGGAATGTGGTACACAGGTATATGTTGTTATCGAATCTTTTATTGTTTACTTCGATTATGCCCCAAGTTCCACTATGGTTTGTAGTTCGATGGTTTACAGATTTAAAATAAAATATACAATAATTATAAACGGATTACACGTAAATATCTTGCTGAAACACCTTCCTTTCTTCTACTCTGAAAGTTTTTATGTCATAAGAAATTGTATATGTAATATTTTTTAAAAAGTAAATATAGAACCCCCAAGGAGCAAGACGACGTGGCCGACCAAGAAAGACCTGGCAGAGAACGCTCCAGGAAGAAGCAGCAAAGACAGCTGGAAAGACCTGGAGAGAGGTTAAGCAACTGGCCGCTGACCGCACCAAATGGAGAAATTTCACGTACGCTCCGACCGGAGCGACAGGAACTGATGATGATGATGAGATATGGAATTAAATGAAAACTAAAAGGCGATTTTGATTTTAGCGAGTCTCAAATCAGTTTAGTGTACAGATACAATTAAGAATTTGCATTAAAAGCTTAAATCAAGGCACATAACAAAATATACTGAACGTAGCCTATTATCGACCTATTTAATCAATCTAGATATAAAGAATATACAATAAAATATATTTCAGCTGACCAGAACATTTGTAGCGATATCTAAGAAAGTTTGGCCTTTTTTATTTATAATTCGTGTATTAAATAGGTCACCAACAGCTTATATTTTTGCCCACAGGTGATGGTAGGTGTTTCTGACTTTAATAAAACTAAAGGGAAAATAATATTTAATGCATTTAGATAAATGTTTTAACGTAACTAATATTTAATGAAACATGTCTCAATTTAAAATATACGTGAACTTTAATGTAATGAACTTTATCAGAACTGAATAATGGTTTATTTTTCGTAAAATGAATAATGACGTACATTGACGTACATTAAAATAATAATGACGTACATTGTAAAGGTTTACGTCACGCTTATTTAAGTTCTAATTTTGAAGTAAAAAAAATTTTGATATTCTCTATTCGATACCAAGTTTAGTGCCAAAAGTGAGTTAAGAATAATGACTATTGAATATATTTGGCGTTAATTTTGTAGAAATTCATTATTCACAATGAAATGAAACTACGTGATGTAGTATTATTTCTACTATCTTTAATTTCTTTACCACGACCTAGGTTTCGTTGTATTACAACATCTTAAGGTGGGATATAAGCAAAGATATCTTTAAGAATAATGACGTTAACATTATGTTAACATGTGTTCTAAGATTGAGAATAACACAGAGAGTTTATCGAATCATTAATAAAAATGCCTCATGCACCCCTTCTCCCTTATCGCAACATCTACCGCAATAGGTATGACAAAAGTATATTTCACAGACCGCCCGTAAATAGTAATTATACTTTTATTACACCTTCTTCAATATTGCAAGTTGGCGTTTGCTGGTGAGGTCAGTGAGGAGTCTTTTGTCCAGAAACGGTATGGCAGTTCCATTGACGGTTTTCTAACGACGTAATTAATGACAGCGCGTGCTGTGGCTTTTGACATTAAGTATCTTCATGTAAAATATATAAAATAATTGGTATATGCTATAGCATAAATTTAAAGAAGTGACTTAGTGCTGCATTCATTTACTCTGTTCTTCAATTAGACATAAAACAATTCTTAATTCGGCGAGTTTAAAATTGAGTATATAAGATTTTTTTGGATAACTGGAGTTTTCTTTTTATATCGGTCTTTTGGTGGCAAGTGTCATTAAAATACGTTTTATGTCCTTTTAATACAGGAATTTATTATTAATACCTGTTTTAGAACCAATGTAACTATTATTGTTAATATTTTTTATTATTGTTGTGTTAATAACCAATATAATAAATAAAATTTAACCAAAATGAGGTATTTACCAAAAGTAATTTCCGTTCACTTCTTTCAGTACAAAATAATTTATAGGAAAAATATTTTCCAGACAAACTGTCTTTTTGCAATGAACTGCTTGCCACAGTTTTTCCACTCAGTTGCCGTTCTTTATGATCCCAAAGATTGAATATGCAAATATGGACAGGAATTTAGAATTAAAAGAAAGAAAGCTCTAAAAATGCAAAAATTGAATAATAAGGATTGCAGAAAAAGACGTTTCAAGTTTGAGGTTTTACTGACGTTTACCAGTAGTAAAAGTATTTTTAAATCTTTTTTTTAACAATTACGAGCGAATTTTGTTTTTAAACACTTAGTTTTTTATGTACTTTCTTTATTTCAAAAGAGCATAAAATAAAAAAGGAGAAAATAAAACTTTAATTGGTGCTAAGCTGCATTTATACCTAAGTTAACCTAAGTTAAATTTAATTCGTTACTCAATTATTTTGTCATTGCTCAAATTATTAATACTAAAATTTCCTATTTCCAAAAAACAAATAAATATTTTACACCCATTGAAACATGTTACAAACTTTAGGAAGTTGTTTAAAAGTACCTGATAAATATGTATTAAATAATGCAAAATATTCTATTCCAAATTTGCAATTGCTGTATAGATTTATTTCTTTGTCGTGTAATGAAAAACTAATACCTTACTAATTCTGAAATATTTCCAAATTATTGTAAATTTTTGTTATGTTTGTATTTGTTAAGTATCCAAACAATAACAATTGTATTTTTGTCAGATGACGTCGGGGCATTACCTGCTCGCTATAAAAATGGACGTCTCTTTTAAATTATTATTTCCTGCCGACGACACCTGGGTCTTCCCGAATATCAAATGTTTTTGCTACCCTTATGTTCCGCACCAACCCCACGCATGTCTCACTCCTATTATCTTTAATTTCCCTTTCTAATATCTTAGGCATATCCTTTAAATTCTATTTAGCCAATCACATATAATATTTGAGCCTTTCTAAAAGTCTAACAAACATTTTAAGTTAGAAAGAGAATAGATTATATCGAAAACTTGAGACTGGCGGGTATCTTGACATATAACTTCCATTGTTACTTCACTTGTACCTTATTTATAACTTTTGTTTAAGTGACTCATACTTTTGTTAATTTAAATTGTACTTTTTGAAATTCAAAATACAGTGAAAATTATTAATTCAACACTAATTCCTTTGGACTGTTACCTTTAAGCTAAAATCAGCCACATTCATAGAAATATAATATAATATAGTGTGGCATCACATCATCAGTATCTAGATACATCAGTAGTTTCTTAATTATCAATCAATAAGAAGTCGTTTTTTTTCACACAAACAAAAAAAAATAAGAGGCGCCCCAATCAAAATTATCAAATGTCGTTGAATAAAATGCATTATAATTTTGTGTTTCTTTTAATGAAAACAATTGTGAGCTTACAATTGTGAGCTTTCAGTAGTTACACTAGCTTTCAGTAGTTACACTAGCTTTCAGTAGTTAACTTAGTTTACTTACAGCCTTTCTCTAATAAATATAAGTTTACTGTGAACTCCACGGATTTGACTCTGTATCTCGCGGGGCGAAACAGTTCAAAACTATTCACGGTTGCTGTTCACACATAGCCAATGATTCTGTTTTTTCTGCTCATCATTATTAATGGCAACAAATGAACTCTTATCGTGTACTTTATCACATATCCTCGATATGAAGATTTTCCTTTTTTGGCGGTCTGCAAGTGTTCGTACAGATACTTTTACAACTCGTTGTAAGATTTCCGCGATTATAACTGGTATTGTTTAACTGACATGGGTTTTTAAACATATAATAAAATTGTAACAGAGTGAATTTTGTATATGGAAAATATTTTCAAGAGTAATTTATTTAGTGTATAGAATGAAAATAAAAGCCAAAAAACCTGTTTTTATTTAATTTTTTATTTAAAAACAGATTTTCTGGTTTTTACTATCATTTTATACACTAAATCAATCACTCTTGAGAATATTTTCCATATACAAAATTCAGTCTGTTACAATTTTATTATATGTGTAGATAATACACAATAAACTCGTTTTAAATTTGCTTTCAAAACTTCACCTTGTCACAGACGGATTTTTCCTGTTAAAGTGCATAACTTGTTCATGTCAACATGTAACATTTTTCTTTAGATTGTAGATACGATTTTATTGGTAAGGTTTTTAATTAACTTGCTTTCACTTAATTGTCCACACGCCTGTATGTTAACTACTTTCTAGCTTCTAAATTATAAGGGATATCTGCTATAAAGATTAAGTAAAACGACAACGCAAATATAGGGTAGCAGAAAAGCTTGAAAAAAATTTAGAAAGGCTGTTCATACCTAAAAATGGGATAAAACAATTTTTAACGTATATTATAGCCTACGATATATATTTCACAAATAATAAAAGAGGAAGTAAATTAGACGAATCCATCAGAAATCCTGGTGTATAAGCTATTGAATTTATAAATAATATATAGACATTCTCTGTGGGTGCATAGAAATTAAGAAACTTATTTTTAAAATCGTCTTAAATACTGTCCGTCTTGCGGGTGAATATTTGTTTTTAACGAAACCCATGGTGTGGGGTATCAATCTTTTAAAATTCAGTGGAAAATGGCTAGAAACAGTTTTCGATATGGAGTCTCCTTCACGAGATACAGGCCATCAAAAGCTTTACAGTTTCTGTTACTAGCAAGCCAGATCGTTTTATGTAGCTAGCAGCAAGTATGTGCTGCATAAATGCGGTCAGGTTTTTCTTGTATTATTTCTCTTGAGCTGTAATTTGTGGAAATCATTACTTATCTTCTTATTCCATAACTGATAACGTATTTAAAATAATGATAATACAATTTTAACATATCTCCTTTAATAGCCCTCACTGAAGTTGTAGTTGTATTGAGTATATCGTTGAGTTGCAGTATAACAAGTTTGTATATATCAGTAGGCAATATCAATATGCACAGCAAAGAAGTCTGTATTGGTATTGGGACACATTTAATTAAATAATCCAATAACGTTGAACTAAATGAATATTTATTTAGATGCCGTGGTTCTAACAATAACTTAAGTACCGAAATAAGGCCTTGTGTTGGCCATTGGTTCATGTAACTTAAATCCAATATTACATATTTAAGTTACATAAACCGATACCCAACATGAGGCTTTATTATTTATTATTGTAATTTAAATACTTATCACGAAGTACTTGCTGAGACATGTTTACATATTCTAATAATGTCGGTGATTTATGTAAGAGTATTTAGTTTAAGGTCATAATAAAATATTAATACAGCCTGAAAAAACTGATGTTATTTGAGAAATCATTTCGAATATCTAAATGCTACTGAATTTTTTTTTCAAAAGCGGCTGCTGTCGAGTATATTTAAGTTAATCGAGTCGGTTAGGGTTATAATATTTCTACGCTTAGCTTTAAGGAGAGATTGTATCCTCCAGGGCATTATTATCTTGTCTCGTGTCTTATCAGATTTATATTTAAAAATCAACTACCGATTGGCGTTCTAAGAATTTGCTCTTTATGCATTTCTGCATACTTAAAAAAATAATTCTATTCCTTCGTATAATCTGCATTCACTTGCATGTGCAGGGCGCGAGTCATTACATATTTAATATCTTGAAAACTAATGGTTTGATCATTGAAAGTGCTTATTTTGAAGGCAGTTTAAATGTAAATAATATTTATATAAACATTTTTGGGTCTAAAATGTATTTATTTATATTGTTTCGACGCACTATATGGTAACGCCATATCTGATTTCGTTTGTGGGAAAGATTCATATTGAAAATGATCTAAATAAAAATAATTTTGCGATTGATTGCCGTATCTTTGATTAACATATTTTTGGAGTGCTCTGTTTTTGTTTCGTTTAGTGATTTATTGAGTTTTGAATACTTTCTATATCTCAAAAATGTTGCCATAATGGAAAACTTTGTATGGTCCTCCATCTTCATTACCCATTTTAAAATTTCCAGGACCAAAATATTTAGCTGCAAGGAATACTTATACACTTCATTTTAGGAGTAAGAAGTAAGAGTGATTAGTTACATCTAACTGTGTTGACTTTCTTCAATATGTTATTTTTGTTTAAAAGCCAACCAAGTGAGAGTTTGGTTCGCGCATTAAGAGTTTCGTACATTGTTTGAAGTGAAATTATATATATTACATGTAAATAATAATTAATAATAATGATAACTTAACAACTATTTAATAACACCTAATGTATAAAAACAGGAGGGCGCCATTTATATTATCATAAATATCTCAGAAATTATCAATTATCGGTATAATTTTTCTATAACATTTCCTTAAGCTTAACTTCAAGTTAAATTTAAATTTAAAGTTTTTACCTCAAGTGGTTTTTGAAAAAAACTGGCGGATAGCCAGGTGATCTTACCTTTTAGGATACGTGTTACCTCATGCGAAGACCAAATAACTGAATTCGTTTTCAATTTGCTACAAACGTAACGTAGTATCTTATAAAGCCTCAATACGTTCGGTGTCATCGTACGAACGTAGTACCTTATGAAGCTTTAATACATTTGGTGTCATCGCACGAACGTAGTACCTTATAAAGCCTTAATACATTTGGTGTCATCGTACGAACGTAGTATCTTATAAAGCCTTAATACATTTGGTGTCATCGTACGAACGTAGTATCTTATAAAGCCTTAATACATTTGGTTTCATCGTACGAACGTAGTACCTTATAAAGCCTTAATACATTTGGTGTCATCGTACGAACGTAGTATCTTATAAAGCCTTAATACATTTGGTTTCATCGTACGAACGTAGTACCTTATAAAGCCTTAATACATTTGGTGTCATGAAATGAGAAATATTTTTGTCGACCTAAAGTTAATTGATTCATTAATTAATATTGGTTATATACATATAAACTAATCAACAATCATCATTAGTTATGGCTGAGTCCTGTATTGCATTGAAATGTAAAAATGTGATACTATGTAATATGCGAAATGCTATCTATAAACCAAAAAAAAATTAATAAATAATATTGACACGTTACTATGGTTGTTTATAAGAATTTTAACCTTGGCCACATGCATTGGCGTGATATGGGCAGACAAAATGTTGGCAACGACGGGCGGCCTGCACGCGATTGCGCATGCGGTAAGCACAATTCGATATGCATTTGTCGATCTGCGCCGGGTGGCTCAAAAAAATCAATTTTTATTTTTTATATTTGTTTGATCGCAGAGACATTTTTCATTACATTCTTTATACCATAATATTAAAGAATTGCACTGAAGTGAGTTATTTATATACATTCTATTTCTCATTGATTTTTTTTAGATTTCATGCTGTGTTTCTTCTATTAACTCTAGTTAAAAAGAAAAGTTGCGTTGATAAAATTATTTAATGATTAAAGTTCTGTCCTCTATAATCCTTCTTACCTGATATTTCACTGCGTTTATATAGTAATCGTCTTCTTGCAATGCCACTTTCTGGAAAAAAAAACTGTACGTGGGTCCCCACTTTCTTTCGGTATTCAACTGTTCAGTCACTTTATCATACGAGAGCGTGATTTTTTCGTAACGTTGAGTATTTTAAGTGTTTATAAATGTTGTCTTATGTCTTACAATCACCAATCCTTTTATAAATACTGAAATGTGTAAGAGTATTTTGTAAACTTTTCCTGAAACTTTTCTAACGAGTATTTATACAAAAATAGATACTATGGTAGGCAAACATAAGATTCAAAAAAGGCTGTAAAATGTGATTGAATTATATTCAGATTAGTTGGTTAAGTTAGTTGATGGATACAATACATATTCAACTGATAAATTAATTTAAATAAAATAAGTGAGAGGATTCGCGAAGAGGGCCCTGTGGAAATTTAGATTAACTGCGCAACTCACATTGCTTAAAGATGGCGTTAGGAACGAATTAGGTTATATTCTAGTAAAAATATTAAGTTTTATAATAATATATACATATATATATATATATATATATATATATATATATATATATATATATATATATATATATATATGTGTGTGTGTGTGTGTGTGTGTGTGTGTGTGTGTGTGTGTATGTGTGTGTGTGTGTGTGTGTGTGTGTGTGTATGCTTTTTAACCCACACGTTAAACGAATTTAGAAAAATAAAGGAAATAAATTGCTATAATTTGTATTACGGAAGCAATTATAAAAGAAAAACATTGCAAACTCGATTCATTGAATCCGTCGTATGAAACTATGCAATTGCAGACCAAAAATTAGAAAAAGAGTAAAAGTGGGAAAACAAATTTTGGGAAAAATTATTTCATTAGAACCATTTACTTTACATCCCTTAGTTATTGAATTTGGTATTATTAAATATGCAAGTGACGCATGAATATGATGACGAGAAAAACAATTACATGATAGCAAGAAGACGGAAAAATATTTATTTAAAGTTAAATATAACTCTTTGTGACACTTTTTAAAAAATTGCTAAAGTTAAATATAAATCTTTGTGACACTTTTTAAAAAAATGTTAAAGTTAAATATAAACCTTTGTGACACTTTTTAAAAATTGTTAAAGTTAAATATAAATCTTTGTGACACTTTTTAAAAAATTGTTAAGGTTAAATATAAATCTTTGTGACACTTTTTAAAAAATTGCTAAAGTTAAGTATAAATCTTTGTGACACTTTTTAAAAAATTGTTAAAGTTAAATATAACTCTTTGTAACACTTTTTAAAAAAATTGTTAAGGTTATATATAAATCTTTGTGACACTTTGTGTAAGTGTTGGCATTTTCACTCTGGCTAAATTTCAAATTTCTAAATCGTGGCCCGCCCATGAGTGGATCAAAAAGGCAAATGTATCAACATTATCAAGAAGACGGGAAAATACTGGTTTGAAGTTAAATATAACTCTTTTGACACTTTCTCAATAGAAATGTTGCTCGAATAAAGTTTTAAAATACTTTTAAAAATACACATTAAAATGTGTAAGTGTTGGCATTTTTGCTCGGACCAAAATTTAAATTTCTAAATCGTGGCCCACCCATGATCAAAAAGAGGAAAGGTATTAAATATTATCCTATTTTAATTTTTAGATCAAAATTAAATTCTTTTAAAGATCAAATTATTCTTTATACTTACAAGTTTCTTTAAACTTGTAAGTATAAAGAATTTACTCATTTTTTACTATTGGTGCGTTCTCAACCATATTCGGAGGTACGCACAATGCTACTTCAACGTTTTAAATTTTGTGAATAATTGTTTCAGAAATCGACTCAGTTTTTTTTATTTCCTTGATTCGGTAATTTTATTTCTTGACTTGTGATAATACTTTTCAAAGTATATTTATTTTATGTAACTTGCATAAAATAGTTAAAATATGTAGACTGTGTATTTTAAGCTCATCCAGTTAAGACCCCTACCGTAAATTGATCAAATTTCCGATATCGATACGGATCAAAACCGAACAACGTAATCAACTTAATTATAATAAATTCGAACGATTCGTCTCGAGCGATAAATAGCACGCGCTGCGCTCCGATGCACGCGACGCAGAAAGCTTTCGATCGAGCTTTTCGAACTCTTACGAAATATCGAAAGCATCTCATTAAGCTTTGGGGAAACTCGATGCGTCGACTAATCGAAGCGTCGCTCGCGGCTTCCGTGCGTCGCAAAGACGGTAGATCACGGCGCGTGTTCAACACTGTGGGAAAAGTTGGGAGGAATTTATGGAATGTTTTCAAAAGAATTTTGACATTAAACGTCGGAGTGAATTTCGGCCAGATTCCTTTTTTGTTTCTGCAATGTATTTCTTTGGTAAATTTGTCGACATTTAATATTTGTATGGAAATGGATTTAAGACTATATAAAAATAAGAGGAGTAATAAAAAAGAGAGAAAATATAAAATAATTTAGAAATATTTGTTTGATAATTTATAAACCAGTAAAAGGTACCGTTACGTTACACATGTTTTTTCTCAAGTCTATATATATTTTTAGGTATTAAGTCTATATATAGACATATTTTTTGTAACGTTGGAAAACATTTTATAATTTTGTTTAATATTAGACTTGTCATACCTTTGCATTGCAGGGTTCCGAAAGCAGAAACCATTGCATTGCTGCGGGTCATCCACACCCCATTTTCGCTGTATGAAATTTAGCAGAAACCATTGCATTGCTGCGGGTCATCCACACCCCATTTTTGCTGTATGAAATTTATTTAAATTATATAACAGGTATTCTAACAGATTTTTTTCAGAAAAACGAATTATTATATACTACAGGTCTCATAAAATGCTAATGCTGTGGAAAGTTTAAAGAAAACCGTTGGAGCTGTACCATACATTAGTTAGTCCTAGTACACTTCACTTCCTTCTTGTACAAACCTATAGCTAACTCTAAAAAATACATAAAATAAAAAATCTGTTTTATGTATTTTTTAGAGTTAGTTATAGGTTTGTTCAAGAAGGAAGTGAAGTGTACTAGGACTAACTAATGTATGGTTGCTGTGCCCAGTAAAAGGTAAAGTACTAGGATGAAATTGTAGGATAGATATACAAATAGATATGTATAAAATATTTGTTACGTTTACATTTGTTTGATGTACAATATCTTAATTGGAAATATTAACTAGCATGTTAGTAGATGTTTTAGTATTATCATATTATAATTATATTGTCTATTTAATAAATATATCTTTAAAATTTATGAATATACCTACTATTTTTTACCTCAACATTTTTTAACACTTTCATGACGACTTCTCATTGTGTACATTTTTTAAGTAGTTTGCATCAAAGATTTCCACCAACGGCCTGTGTTTACATTGCAGAATGTACTTGCACTTCTAAATAACTTTTTTTAAGTTTGCTAAACTTAATCGACTTTTCCCGGCATAAATCATGTTATGAAGTGTATCTCAGCGTCAGCATCTGACAGTACGGGTTAGCACACAGTAATAATTGCTTAACGAAATAAGATAATGGTAATTTTTATATATTTTTTAAATATTAATTCATCATTTATTACAATAAATATATATAAATGTTTATAAATGATGGGCAAGTAAGATAAATTGGTCAATTTAAGACTAAAAATAAATGTATATTAAAGAAATAATGAAATAAATATGAAGATAAGAAAAGTTTAAATCATATCTAACGAAGTATAAAAATCGCGTAAGATGTAGTAAACGTTGTAATTGTAAAAATCATATATCAGCGCTCCTACTTTAATGGAATCACCTTAAATTTATAGTCATTTTCGAACAAAATTCTCCAAAAAAACAAATTCAAAAACCGCATTACGATCTGCGTGCAGTAAGCCACGGCAGCTGACGCGCGCACGGGCCCCCTTAATTCCTTCGATCGCCAGGGGCTCTCCCGCCTATTATGCGGCTTATAACTCCAACCGCCGTTCACCACCAGCAGTCCGTCAAACCGTCTGCTACTCCTCGTCGATTACCACCAGATAGAAGCTGCCGGCGGCTGGTCACGAACCATTGCGTGCTCGTGGTCTCGTTTTTCGTACGAGCTTTTATTAAGTTTAGGTAATCGGTTTCATATAAGCGCAATTTGAAGGAGCTTTTAGGCTGCGGTCGGTCTTTTTGGTGGCAATTAATCGATTATTGCGTCGGTAGCCGGCGATCAATCGTCATAGCATGAGATTTAGTTTTCTTTATTTATTTTTCAGTTTGTAAGTGACCTTTTTTAGTTTCTAGGAAGCGGCAGGCGGGATTAAGATTTGGCTATGTTTAAGAATTATTATATAAAGATATGTTAGTCAAAACGCCTAATATTGTAAATTCTGTTACATGTTTAAATTAGGACCTTTTTCAATTTTACATGATACATCTGTTAAAATATTGGCCAAAATAAAAAAAATGACTTAAATTCAATTCTTTATATCGCACATATAATTTTTTCAAAAATATATTCGTTTTAATAATTAACATTCTAACGTATAGAGGATATTCTCCGTAGATTTTTTTGTGCTATAGTTGTATTTAAACAATTTCCTAATACACTAGTAGATGTATTTTCACTGACTTCATACATTTCTACAATGAATTTGGAAAATTTTCAGTATGAGATTAAGAACTGTAAAAACCACATAGGTATCTCTATTTTATACAGAAGCAATACGTAAGAAGCCAGATGTTTTGTTTTCCACTGGGCATCTCGTCCACATTTATGAAATATTAGATCAATATTTGATATGGCTACAGTTTCCAGTGTTCCATACCTCAGAGGAAAAGAACGCAAACCTTGTTAGATGACTCACGTGTCGTGCGTCTGTCCATCTGTGACAACCTTCCTTTTTAGGAACTGTTTGGCGTAGAAATTTGGCATAATGATAAGACATATAAACTCCCGCATGTCTCAGTGGTTAACGCTCAAAAATATTAATATGGAAATTTTAATTTGGGATATTAATTGATAGTTTTGTCTTTAATTTATATATTAATAGGTGAAGAGAAAATTGTATACCCCTTCGTAAGCAAATTGCGTGCACGGATGAGTATAAGATTTTGCGTGATTAAAGTTTATATGGAGAAATGTATGAAGCTAAAATTTACAATAAATAATATTTGTTACAAATATATTAAATTATATATTACAAATACATTAAAATGTCCATTGTTTACGTTCAACAGTAAGAGATTAATTACAATCTGCAATAACACATAATAGTCTGTAGTCAAACAATCGCACAGAGTAGAGATTGTCGCCAAAAAATTTTAAAATGTCAGATTGACTGAATAAGTTTCGGGCTGTGAATTTTACGAAAACGTAGTATATAATCTTAAATGTTTATATAGGTACGCGTAATTATGAGATTTATTGAATATTACTTTGAATCTATTATCGACCTAATTCATTTATCAAAATGTAATAAATTGTGTTGTTACAGTTATAGATTTGTAGCATCACAATTTAATATATACATATATATATATATATATATATATATATATATATATATATATATATATATATGTATATATATATATATATACATATATATATATATATATACACATATATAAATTTTTTTTTTTGTGAAATTCACGATAAATATTAGGTATACAATATATACAAGTTGATGGATATACAAGTTGATATCTCAAAATAAAACTTTTTATTCGAAATTGCAGTTTTTAATTATTCTAAACGTTAAGGTTGTCCTGTTGTCCTGTATCTCATCCTTGACATGAATCAATTACGGTTTTTTTAATCAATTATGTTTTTTGTTTTTTTTTTTAAATTCATTATGGTTTTTTTAATCAATTACGTCTCTTCTTTATAATCAGTTTGTTGAATGTAATTTATATACTAGTATATCTATATTATTGCATATTGTACTAAATATGGTGGTGCTGTTTTTATAATATTTTGATACATGTAACAGGAGAACGATAATTAAGAGGGCGATAAAATATTGAGGTCAAATACATTTACAATTCTGTAATTTTGTAATGATACCTATTATAAAACATAAAAAATATTTGTATTTAATATGACATTTTAATCCGTTTTTTATTGGAATAAATCTTACTGGATTCTCCGTTTGATGATGGCGCTGAGATAACTTCATTTTCACATTTTTCTAGATCTTATTCAAAAATAGACATTACAATATCCTTAAAGTTCAAGTGACGTAATACGTAATTAATTGGGAATAAAAACTCAGAATTAAAATAAGTGCTCGTGCATGAGTGCGCGAATGAGTGCGTGCACGCTTACACGGTCGCGCGTGCGTGCGTGTCTGTGTGTGTGTGTATGTGGGTGTGTGTGTGTTTTTATGTGTGTGTTTATTAATATTATAATATTTTATATTTGGGATCTCTTCATGAACATCTTTCAAATATATACTTTTGCATTTTTTTAAACTTAACGAGAAATTTAACTATTTTCTTTAAATAGAGATCAGCAAAATTCTATGTAGTGTTGACCCAAGTCTTAAAAGAATAAAAATGAAAATAAGTACTTTAAAAGGTTTATTTAATACGTGAATCAGGTAACGAAAAATCTGTATTTTTTTTTATAAAAATTTAGGTTATTTTTCGTTACAGTTTGCAAATTATATTTTTACGGAAGTCTTTTAATTGGTGAGATAAAACAAAGTGCAGGGTGTGTTTGCTTATCTCTTCTATACACATATTTAACATGATTATTAAGGAGATTTAACACACTAATCTATGAAACTGGCAGGTCCGACAGAGTCGTCGAAAAAAGCGGCGTAAAACTCGAAAAGAGCGAGGAGAAATTCATTTTGACAACAACAGAATGAATGTCAATGTCAGTTGTTTATTTTTAATTAATATGGGCAATGATTACAAATTAAAACCAGGCAATATTGACTATTTTTTGTAATCGTTTCTGGAAACTCATTATTTGCTTTACTACATTTTTATTCTTCTTTTTTTTCATTAATAATTCCCGTTAAGTTGAAAATATAATATATGCGCGTTTTTGTTTGTTATTACGGTTACAAATTGAAACTTATTTTTTGCTGTGTCTTGGTTATCGATTGCTGAATCATCTGTTTTTTTATATTTTATAAAATAAGAGTTTTTTTAAATTATATTCTATTTGTTTAACGCTACGCCCATTTAAGCAGGTCTCTTGTCTACATTATTTGTGTCTTATAATTTCAACAGAGAAATAAAATAATGACTTATTATTTCGCCATTAATAACGTGCCAAAAATTAATGTTGAGTTGCATTTAACGATATAGTACTTACTTGTAGCGTGGCTTTGCCATTGAGTAATGTTCGATATCCAAATTGCCAAAAAATGCAAAGCACATATGTCAGTAGCAAAGAGATATACATATTTCTATTACAGTCTCGTAAGCTGTTTGTTTATGGAAGCTACAACTTGATTTAATGGTGGTATACACTGTCTCGAATTTTTTCTCGTTTCTATGAAATATAACGATTTAAGAAACACGAAACAATTTTTTTATATTTGTGATTGATTTTTTGAAGCGTAAATTATATTTTGAAAAAAAAAACTTTTAGAAACATGATTGACTAGTGAAGGTACTATATTCCGAAAACATTGGAACAGAATTACTTCTACTAATCATAAAATTAATTCTGAAATATTATCTTTCTATAGCTTTCAGATAATTTCTCTATACATTTTTTGCACGATTGCAGTTAAATCTCTCGACAAAAATATTTTTGACAACAATAACTCTTTTATAATTTACATATTTTTTTCTGGTATTAACTTTGCTTTTTTCGCCGTCCGTTGTTGTAGGTATTTTCTCTCTCTTCTATGCTTTGGTTTATTAAAGATTTGATCTTCTAATTCAATACTTGTATTAGCACCAGAAGAATGTACTGGTATAAAATCTTTGTCAACTCTAACTGATGAAATACTTTTTGTATGGTTAGGACCAGAAGTAAATGTAGGAAAAGAATAACTATTTACAGACTGCAGCATACTGACTTCGTCCTTAGTTTTAAAAATTTCGTCTGTGCTCCGTCTCGATAATAGTTTCTAAATCGAGATAGAGTTAATCCAAAAATATATGACTACACTGATTCTGATCAGACTGCAATATAATGTATAATGTTCTGTATACTACATTGTCAAATGAGTATTATTTTCTGAAATAGTCACATTCAATAGGATTGAAAAGACGTGACTATATTGATATTGATTACATGGCAAAATAGATTCCTGTTGCATGCAACATCATCAAATTAGATGTATTTTCTGATTTAGGAACTTCATATTTCATAAGGTTGCAAAGGTATGATTATTCCGAGTTTGATCAGACTGCAAAGTTTATACATAATATCGTAAAATTGGATATGTATTCTGATTTAGAAACTTCATATTCCATAGGATTAAAAAGTATGATTATTACGAGATTGATCAGACTGCAACGTTTATACATGATATCATAAAATTAGATATGTATTCTGATTTGGAAACTTCACATTTTTTAAGATTGCTAAGATATGATTATTCGGAGATAGATCAGAGTGCAAAGTTTATACGCGATATCATCAAATTAGATAAGTATTCTCATTTAGAAACTTCACATTTTGTAAGATTGCTAAGATATGATTATTCCGAGATTGATCAGACTGCAAAGTTTGTGCGCGGTATCATCAAATTAGATATGTATTCTGATTTAGAAATTTCACATTTTGTAAGATTGAAATGATGTGATTGCTCCGAGATTTATCAGACTGCAAATTGTATACGCGATATCATCAAATTAGACATGTATTCTGATTTAGAAACTTCACAAGTTGTAAGAATGCTAAGATATGTTTATTCCGAGATTGATGAAACTGCAAAGTTCATACACGATATCATCAAATTAGATAAGTATTCTGATTTAGAAATTTCACATTTCGTAAGATTGCTAAGATATGATTATTCCGAAATTGTTCAGACTACTAAATTTATATGCGATATCGTTAAATTAATATAATTTTCTGGTTTGAGAATTTCACATTTGATAGGATCGGGGTTAATTTTTAATATTAACAAAGTACCTTAATCCAGAAGAAAAATTATAGAACTTCTACAACAGTTTCAATCATCAACAACTAACTGTTCGTTCTCTTCAAGGTCCAACCTACATATTATTAAAACTGCCTTGAGCTTTCAAGCCAGCCGTGAATTTACTTCTTGGGGTAGAATAATAAAAAAAATATTAACTGTGTTACTGTGTCGTTGTAAAAAGGCATTAAAGGCTTCTTGAAATAGTTTAGTAATTTAAGTAGTTTTATAAAAACTTCAAAATAACTTGCATAGTACCTAGGTGTCAAAATATATAAAACCTTATTTTAACAATTGATTTGACACTTTTTGCAAATTTATGTGCCGTAATATTTTTTCAGTAAATTCTAAATATAGTTCTTTAAGTATCTTTCAGAATATATACAAAGTATATTTCTTTAAGTAACTTTTAGAATATTATTTTTTTGCGCAAATAGTCCTTTCGTTATTCAACATAACATCCATTTAACATCAGTACTTAAATAATAAAAAAACTCGATTTTTTGTAGGTTGACACTTTCTACCTTAACAGGGTCCGTTTATTCTTGGCGGTGATGTTTTTGTTCTAATTATAATGGAACATTCACGCTGCGTATATGACTTGAACTTGACCGATTTTTTTTCTGTAAAACATCTTAGCTTCGGCTTTGGCCTCATTAAATTAAAGCCGAACATAAGAAACTTAATCGGCAGCGACGTGTGCTAACCATTAATCACTTTTCATGCGAAAGCTTTCACTTAAAGCACCTCAAAGCTTCTCGTGTCGAAAGCTGAAATCGTATTCTTGCTTTGTCACCGTGTTAATTAAATTTGGCCGAGTAGTAAGGACTATAGTATCACTCTTTCATAAACGTAATTTACTTATTAAGGATACATAGGTACAAATATAATGTACGAGTATAATGAAATTTCGTGTAATTGCTGTTATTCTCATCTACTCGAGGTTAATGATTTTAAGGGTTGTAAGTGACCAATGCACGACACAAAAAGCCGTTTCCAGTTCATTTGTTACTAGAATAATTTCCATCCTATTCATTATATTCATTACTCATTAAACAAAGAAGACTAGCAAAGTCAACGCCATGTTGAACCCAAGTTTTCCAATTATAAAAATGACGCTCTTAAATAAAAAAACACGAAAAAAGCACTTTAAAAGTTTTATTTAATTCGTTAATTGGATAAATGAGAAATCATGTATTCTTTTATGAAATATTACGATATGTTTCATAACAGTTTTAAATGCTATTTCTACGGAACTGTTTGAACTGGAAAGATAAAACAAAATACAGGTTTTTCTCGTTGAACCCTCCGTACATAACTAACATACTAAACCATAACATTTGCAGGTTCAACTTGGTTGGTTTTTTCGACAATCCCGTCGGGTTGTTGAAAAAAACCTAGTAAAACTACTACTTTGTTGCCAAAATGAATGTTTTTTTACTGTGTTTCTACACAGCAAAAAACAACATTCATTTTGACAACAAAAGAATGACAAAACATTAAAAAACATTTGTTATTGATTATTTTGTGTAATCCTTTCCAAAAAATTATTAGGTACTTCGTTACGTTTTTATGGTTATTTTTATTTCTTATCAACAATTATTGGTACATTACAAAAATAATATACCTATGGGCGTTTAAGAAGATAGACTTTTTTATTTTGTGTTTCTTTACAAGTTACAATTTTCTTTTTGTTCGATCACCGATTTTTGAATTGTTTGGTTTCTTTATTCTGAAAAATATCAGCTCTTTAGGATTAATTTAGATGATTTCTTTTTACAAATTGAATGGTCCATATCTTAAATAGAGACTATTAAGTAGATGTGGTCTGTTTTGATTTTCAAAAGGACTTTGAAGACGCCAAAGACATTTGAAAAGTCAGAATTATATTTCGACATAGATATCATCTTAAAAAAATTATGGTTTTTGTTATTATGTAATTTTTAGTATTTTAAATTAGAAAAATGGAACACATATGAAATATTTTCCCGATGGCAGGCATTTTTCCCGGAGATCATTTGATGAAGTTTTCATTACAGCATTACAAAGAGCTGAATTCCCATGTTTGGGAACAAACTTGATAGGTAAAGGAGGAAGGTTTATAGGCAAAAATGTTTTCTTCTTTTTCTTCTTCTTCTTTTTTTTACACATTTTGTAAATGAGATCTTTAATATTTTCAAAATTTTATTTCGCTTCACTTTTCAGCTTCCGCGTCTATTGTTTTCCTGTGTTCAGCTACCTTCCATCCTTTTACGTTGTGGCTTCTCAGTTGTTACTCTAATCACGATCTCTCGGTAAATACGGCCCGCGGCTATGCTCGCGTGTGCGACCTTTGTGTAAATACAAAGGGTGTAGCAGTATAAACGTAGCAAATATGCCACGGAACCAAATATAATTATGGCACTTTGTATATTTTCGTACCGCTTTTGAGTGACCTTCAAAAAATTGCTGAACATTTTTCAAACTTTTCATAAACTGACGTATTTTTCAAACTTTTTTTCTCTAAAACTTATAAAGCTAAATAATTTATTCAAAAACCTAACTGGAGACAATATTATCAAAAATGTTGTGTAATTTTTTTTAAGAAATTAAGTAAAGTTTTGTGAAAAAATATTCAATTATCATTTTTTTGCAGTCAAATTTGTATAAGATTTTCATTAGTGATAAAAACCAAAAAAAATATTTTAAATGAAAAATATTTTCCTTCACCAAAAAGCCTCGCTTGTGTAATAAAATTTCCGTTTTATTTTTTTCACTTATATAATTTATTAAAAAAATGCATAATATTGCTAAGGTTCTGGAATCATTTCCCTACCTTTATTGTTTTCACATGAAAAAGTTTCAAAAATTGGTAATTTTTAAGATAGAAAAGTCACTAAATAGGAGATCAAAAAATAGTGATGTAATTGGATAAACTACCTTAATACATAACAGTAGTTACATTTGGCTTCGTTGGCACATACGGTGTGCTTATCAATTATTTGTAAGTATAAATGCAATTGTTTCCAATATACCCACACAACCTGATTAAAATGTCCAAAAGTATTTTCCCATCTTACCGATCTTTACTTAAGGGTGTACAACGTTTTTTTCTAGTTTTTCGTCTTTTTCAAGTATAAAAGGCCACTGATTATAAAATTATTTACATATTTGAATTGTGCAAGTTTTTATTTAACATCAAACTCAATGGGGAACCAATTTTTTTTGTGCCAGGGCCAATTCTGTGGTATTGATTTTGGAACTGAATAAATTTTTTTCAAAATATATTCAAATTACCTTGCAGTAAAATTTCTAATTTTAATTGCTCAGATTTCATAAAACTAACTAAATATCAGACAGATAGGCAGAAACCAAAGTGAGACTACAGTGTTCCTTTTTTACCAGAGTTGTTATTAAAATACTAAAAAGGGAATTCTTAACATTTGAATTGCGATTTTGTAGTTGAAATTCGACTTTTATTCCAAAAACATCCAATTTAGTCCTATGAATACCCAAGTCGATCACATGAATATTCAATTTAATTCTAGGGCTATTCATAACTGAAATCAGTAACAATGGCTATGGAGCCCGAGTCAAATCATCCTAGATGTGTTTTAGGGTTTCGTAGTCCTGTGGGTAAAACGAAACCCCTTTTGCTCATTTTCGTTTATCCGTCCTTTCATCCATATATCAAAGTATAACAACTCTTTTAGTTTAAGACAGTTTTTGATGAAATTTTACAAGGAGTTTTATTTGGATTGCATAAAAATACACTTTTTTTAAAGTACCTAGTATAATTTTTTGAAGTGTCCAACCATGAAGTGTGACAAAAGAGTCTTCCAAAATGCAATAAGAAATATCTAGTAATATTTTTTGATACGGCAATGCCATTCTATATGTGTCTATGTATTTATTTATTTATCTAATTTAACGTATCCTATGTGTTTATATATTTATTTAATTACCTAATTTAATGTATCCAGTTGATACATATGGCGGGCTTATTATTCCGAGAGAAACGTTAACAACAGTCCAGCCTCGTTCGACGAACAGCCGGATGTCAAACCCGGGTCTCCGCAGTGCACCGCGCCGTTAAAGGCGGTATGCCTTGTGATCCAACACCGCGGCGACGACTATATAATATGGCGCATTTCAGATTAGGTTTCCTAATTTTTAGCCAGTAATTAAAAATTAGAAAAAATACGTTTTGGTATATACGTACTTAAATGCAAAATTATTTTGGTTAACTTGCATTATTAAATTAATGAGATATAGGCAGCAAAGTCTCGTACCTACCTATGAAAAACATACCAGGCAATCTATACTAGCATAAATTAATGTCTGTATTTAGGAAATATTTGTAAGAAAAGAATTGCTATTAATGCGAACTGAACCCAACATGCGTTTTTTTAAATTGTAGTCTGTCTGCCTATTTATTTGACTATTTGTTTCATTAGAATAAAAATATAAATTCTTCCTTTTGAATGTTTTTCAAGTAACATTTCGACTGTCGGTGTGTTTTTCGTCTCACTGTTTATTTGAGTCTCATTTCATTAATTAAACTTTCCCTGAACTACAATTTAAAAGTGTACCTAAAAGATTAAGGCTTTTTTTTTAATGAAGCTTGAAATTCAAAAGGCAAATTATCAGTAAGATCGAGCTGGCTTCAAATTGATGAATAGAATTTTTCAAGTTTATTAAAGCAATTTTGCTAAAACTTCGAATTAAAATAATCTTAATATTTATAAATCTCTATATATTATAAAGAATGTGTGTCTATATTCCACTCTGTAACCAAAACTACATGTCGTAGACGAATGGCATTTGTGTGTAGTAGTAGCCTCAAACCTCCCATCGTGCACTGTGGTGGTTGCGCGTCGATAACTATAAGTGTATCTAAGATATGGGGGTTAAAAAGATCTAGAAAGTTCTAGAAATTTAAAGAAATTTCTTCAATGTTCTGGAACATTGTCGAATTTTCAATAACATACTTACTGCCATCAATTCTCATTTATTTTAACATTAATAATACATAACTTTAATAATACATAACTTCTTTTAACATTAATAATAATAAAAATACTATGTACCCTTAAACTTTCATTTAACTTACTATACTTAAACTTGGGCATGTTTGTAAGCGGATACGGAGAACTTTTGCAGTGAGTTTTACTTGCATAAATATTTTTATTACTTATGAAAAAAATAAGTATATTCAGAATACCGTCCTTACGAAGATAGATATATAGTTTGTTCATTAGCCTGAGAGTAAGTAACAATGAACATTTCAATAATAAACAATAATTGATCTGTATCTTTTAAACAGAGATTCTTTATGGCCAGTAAATAAAGGTACACTGAATTGCCATTACTCCCTTCCCGATACAAAAACGCAGCCAACTTTCAAATTTTATTAATAATCGCTAATTATGCAAACACAATGAAACGCGAACTGCCGACTTGGCGCCCGCAATCGCCAAAAAAACTAATTGGCCGAAATTTAAGACAAAAAAAGGCATTAACATAATTCGATGGCCAATCAGACAAGACAAAGTATCTCTATAATTTGCATCGAAAATCGGCCGCCTATGAATGGACGAAATATATATTTATTTAATAAGCCCGTGTCACGCACGCGTATGGAAATCGGGTGTTAGAATGAGAGATAAAAGGTTCACAATAGACGGTTAGACGTCCGCGTTATGTAGGAGTGTTGTTTGGTTTCAACTTGCGTTTTTGTTAAAATGTAGTTTTTATTGATTTTAATGTTAAGTGCTTGATATAAT
Source organism: Druceiella hillmani (assembly GCA_039881145.1). Lineage (NCBI taxonomy): Eukaryota > Metazoa > Arthropoda > Insecta > Lepidoptera > Hepialidae > Druceiella > Druceiella hillmani. The sequence goes on from JAYKKI010000032.1 coordinate 14,171,428, forward strand.
TTTGCTGTTCTAGATGTTTTAGTATAGGATGTTTAGTTACAAGTAATTTCAATTAAAATTTTGTGACATGTATGTTGAAAATTACGTAACATATATTTACATTCTAAAAAGAAAATAATCTAAACCATAAGCAAAACGCATTATGGATGTAACTGATTTTAATGGTACTTTCATTAGAATAATTATTGGGGTAAAAATTTATATTAATTTGTATATATCGATGCTTTTTATTCCATTTGAATATTCTTAAAATGTATGTATTATTGCTACAAATGTGTACTGGAAGTGTTAATCTCTGTAAAAAAATTAATCAATTTACTTTTCATACTTTTCATCCAAAATTCATCATCCCGTACCATCAAATTTTATTACTAAAAGAGCAATGAATTATTGTAAAATTTCAAATTGTACTTACTAACATGAAATTGAAAAAAACACTTGATTATTCAACATAGTATGAAAAAAACACTTGATTCTTCAACACAGTTCATAGACCTTTATAAAACTAAATATCTCTGTGTGATCCATCTATCTATCACAATATAACTATCTTACAGCTAAAATGATTCAGATAGTAAGAATGGATATAGATAGTAAGTATGATAGTATGTTTTTGTATATATAATGCATATCTACAAAAAAAATACCATAAGACTATTGGCATTAAAAGTATGTTTTCTCGTAAAATGTACGTTAAAAAAGAAAATTTTTCTAGTTTTTATATTATAATCATGTTAATTTTTAAAGTTTGCTAACTAAAGGGCTCATATCTTGTTTTGGTATACCGGTAAGCTTTGGTTTATTAAATTTAGTTTATTCTTAATGTATCTATGGTCCATCTCTCTATCACAATATAACTATCTCACTAGTAAGAAAGAATATAGATAGTAAGTATGATAGTAAGTTTTTATATATAAGGACTATTGGAATTAAAAGTATGTTTTCCCGCAAAATGTATGTTAAAAAAGAAAGTGTTTCTAGTTTTTTATATTAAAATCATGTTAATTTTTAAAGTGTGATAACTACAGAGCTTCTATGTTGTTTTGATATACCCTTTGACTTTGGTTTATTAAATTTAGTTTATTCTTAATTTCTAATCACACACGAGCAAAGCTCTTAAGAGCAAGTTTAAAAAATTTCAAACGGGCGTTGAACACAGTGCTTAATCGTAATTCTCTTGTTTGCTAGCCGCTATGCAAGTTATGATGAAACGCACTGATCATAAATTATTAGGGGTCCAAATTACATTAGATTTCAATGACGCCTTGGCATTGCAAAATCTTACTCGATATTGGCTCTTATTGATTTGTGAGGAGTTTAAGTGATATACGGTTTCCAGTGCAGGATTTCATTCTACTGGAATTTCAATCGCATACTTAACGTCTTTTCATTTTATTGATTGTATTATAAATTGTTGTATATAAGTCGGTTACTACGTTCACGTCGTATTTTTAGAGGAAGTCATAAGATGTTTTTGAAACACTGTGATCAACATCATACGTAAATAATAAAGCAAAACAATTGTAAATAAAAAAAACATAATAAATAAGGATGTAAATGGAATAACACATACATACATATCGATTTTTTTGACGATTTTTAAGCTATGTCCATCCGTTATTCCACAAACTAGATCAAATGAACAGAGAAGAGCAAACAAAACGTTGAAATCTGGAGTCCGGGAATCTGGGGAGTCATATGCTGACAAATGTTGAAGACCGGAATCCGGAAAATCCTATGCCAATAAAGGTCGATGTATGGAATCCAGAAAGTCATGTGATAATAAATGTTGAAATATGAATCTGTGAATCCCAAAAGTCATATGCTATATCAGCACATGAATGTTGAAATATAGAATACAGAAAATATTGAAGTGTGTAATTCGGGAATCCGGAAAATCGTATAACTACCATATGATTTCGGGTTGAAAGGTATTAAATCCAAAAAAATTGCGAAAAAAAAGAAATTCCAAGAAATTAGGAATCTAGAAATAATGTGCTAATTAACATTGAAATCTGGAATCCGGAAAGTCATGTGCTTAAAAAGCAAAGGTTAAAATATGAAATCCAAAGTTATGTACTGAAATCTGCAGTCCGGAAAGTCATTTGCTAATAAAGGTTGCAATATGGGATCCAAAAAGTCATGTGCTAACAAATATTGAAGTCTGGAACCCGGGACTCTGGGAAACAATTTTCTAGTAGAGATTGGAATTAGAATCTAGAACGTCATATGTAATAAACATTCAAATTTGGAATCCGGAAATCTGGAGTTATGTGCTAATAAAGGCTGAAATTTGAAATAAAGATATTGTCGGGTATGAGGGTTTATAAGTTTTTGGCATCTTTATTTAACTATTTGGAAAATTCTTTTTATTTGTCTTATTGTGACACACAATTCATCGTCTTAAATATCCGGGAAATTGGCTCACGTTGCGTATATTCAAATTTCCAAAAATGTAATAATTTTTTCAGTATTACTTAAGGTACTAATGTATGGTATTCAATTTTAGAATCAGCTGAATTCTAATTTTTAATTTCATGTGAAAAAGTTCTTTCTATCTCAGTATCCAACATCGTTTCAATTCCCTCTCTCAATGCTTTCAGTTTTTTTGTTAATAGGAACACTTAATTAATTTGTAAAATTCGTTGGTAAATTATAGTATAGTATTAATATTATTTTTTATTCGCAGAGCTTACTGTGTGCTTCCAGATCATATCATTTTTATTTTGAGACATCTTTGAGTGGAAAATATTTATTTTGTAAAGAATAAGTTCAACCTAATACTTAAAAAATTGATTTCTTAAGTTAATTATTAGACAAATTTGTTTAAATTGTCAGTAAATAATTTGCGTGCTGAATTTAATAAATTTATTATTATAATAGTTTCGAAGCAAATATGAAAAAAAAATGATGGTGAAACAATTATATTGATAAGTAAATTAAAAACGCTAACTTAAAAGAAAATAAAATACGGCTCCATAAATTATAAAGATCAACAAACAACACTTTTTTAGGTATTAGTTATCAAACAATAAATACAATTGTCCATTTTTCTAGATGACTTTAATTGAAAATTTATTATGAGTTTTGTACTATCATCATGTGGGCCAATGAAATGAGGTAAGCAGAGATAAATGTTAAACAATTAGTAGCAATGTGATAAGTAGGAAATAATAGATAAAAGAAAATATCTTCAAGAAAATAGTTGAAAGTAATAAAATATAATTTAATAATTCCCTACTTATCACATTGCTACTAATTGTTTAAAATTTATCTCTGCTTACCTCATTTCATTGGCCCACATGATGATGGTACAAAACTCATAATACATTTTCAATTGAAGTCATCTAGAAAAATTGACAATTGTATTTAATGGTACGTGATTAAATTAAAACAACATACTGTAAACCTGTACACATAGTTCGTCGAGGAAGTGAGAAGGTACCAAATTTCATGTCAGACGCAAAATTAAAATAAGATATTTGGAACTTGTGTTCTGATATTATTTTAATAAAATGACACTTTTCAGATAAGTATTTATTTTATTGATGAGTAAACCTTCTCTTGACAAAGGTTACTTAATTTGAGATATACTGTAATGGGATATACCTTTATGAATGTTACTTAACTTTAGATATGCTGATACTTTAGACTTAATGGTAAAATAAAGCATAAAAATAATGAAAAAATGGGAAAATACATAATGACGTAAGCATTAAAGTAATTATATTTGTCCAGTGTATTTATCAAATTTCTTAATTTTAAACAGTCATTTGAATTACTTTGTTGTCCACTTCAGATAGCTGAGTTGACATATTTCACCTAAAAATACAATTTTTTTTATCTTTTTGATATCCATAAACTTTTACCGTTATAAATCAATATTTTTATGAATATTTAAAAACATTTTCCTAGTCATGTCTCAAATAATAATTCCTCATTATTATTCTTCACAAAAATACAGCTTAATTAAAATAAGACTGAAGTTAATGATAAAAATAAAACAACATAAATATAATTTGACATAATTTTAATAATTTCTATATATCTTAAATTTTATCTAAATACATAATGTTATTATATATTACAAGAAATGTACAAATAATATTATGGAGAATTTTACAAAATCACTTTCAAATAAGTATTCGAGTGGGTATTAACACTTCTACCTATTTTTGCTTTCAGATTACTTAAGAATATATATTTTTTCCCTCCTAAATATTTCATAATTAATTTTCATTATATTTGTATCTGATTCGTCATTCCTTGCGTCACTATATTAATGAGACCTATAAATAAATGTATATATAGAAGCATACTAATTTTTAAAATCTACCATTTAAAAACTTATTTGCCTAATTTAAATTTAAATGATAATTTATTAATAATTATTGTAAAAATAAAACAAAAGTTAATAGAAAAAAATGAGACGTTTTGGTTTATTGCACAAAACTTAAATAACTATAATTTATTTTATAGAAAATAATAATATACAAAACAATTAGGAATGTTGCATATTAGCTTATTTAATTTTTTTATTGTACCAATAATAATAATTAAAAAGTTATAAATACTTTTATTTTATTTGCTTATTATATAAATTGAGTATTTAGTTAGAGGTACTGGCATAAATTTTATTATGTATATACGCCATCTTAATTAATATTTAATGACCGAGTATAGCATACATGTATATATGTACAATGTTTAATTAAATTAAACATAAATCGACGTTATAGTTTATAAATATTGAATTAAACTAGACAAAAGTGGTTTTGGTACAATCTACATTTATATTATTATTTATAATTCGATATCTAAATTTTAATTATATCACAATTTACAATAATTAATATTACGGCTTAGAGAGTTTTAATTACAGAATAACGTTGATGACTTTTTGTGAAAATTTAAAACAAACGCTGAGTATTTACAATAGGCTGAATATGTAACTTTTGTACATTCATTGTGTAGTTCGTAATTAATTTTGATGCAAAAATATTTAAATATAACTAAATATTATCATTCATACATCGGTAAAAACTAATATTAAATATCACGACAAATATACTAACAGTTTAAGGAAGAGTACAGAAAAAATAAATTTACAAAGTACACAATAGATACTTTCGTTGTAATTAAAGAAGTAAATTTCTATTTATTAGTGTAAGTGATAAATTTCCACCAGTTTGTGATGAAGAATATTTTTCTAACTTTTCACTTAACTAATAACCATCAAGAAACGTTGATACAGGTAGCAAAAAATTTAATCGAATAGTACCAAAAAAACTTATTCAAATCACTGAGCTACTTTGTTTAGGAACTGATTATTTTTGTTCATACAGTTTGAGCATTTATTTAATTATAAACGTATTTCTTTGTTCAAAAATTCGTTACTTCTTACAATTTGACCTATAAATTTAGCCCAGAGAAAAAATACCAGAGAATCATTAGGTTGCCAATAGAATATATGTATATTTTTTAATTTATACATTCATTATTTTTTATTTCATGATAAAGAGGAAAATTGACTTCAAGATCCAGATACATTAAACCATATACATTAATCTAATGGTTCCTGAGATCCAAATTTTATATAGTCGGAAAAAGCTGAGTTATTTTAATTGTATTTAAAATGATTATTAGAAATTAGTTACTGTCCAAAAATAATATTTCTTAAACATTTTCAAAAACAATTTAAAAACTGCATTGTGAACTGCATTGCTGCAATGTTTTGCATGTTTTTGACGTCATTAAAGGTCTAAACAAGATTTAGGGATTTTATTTATAACCATTACATAGTCATTATACCATTGCAAGAAGGTTTATCAAAAAACACTTAATTATACCATTAAACACGTTTATTATAATTTAAATCACGTCACGATAAAGTTAGTTCAAGAGGCTGCCTTTTAAGTATTAAAGAATGTAATGTCTTATTGTCACTGTGGGAATTTCGCCTAGATCTCGATATAAACGCTTTGCTGCAGCCGTCCACTGTGCATCGGTACAGCTCTGAACGATGCACCGTCTCACAATGCTCTTTCAAGGACGCTATATCTCGAAGCCTATCGTTACAACCCCGACATGGGAATTTTCCTTCGTGATCTGGATTCAGAGCTTCTTCCTCGACACAGTAGTTTAAAGGGCTCACCAAACTTTCACGTTTTAAGCTTTGTGGCGAAGGTATCGAATTTGGAGAGGTTGACCTAGATAATGGTGGGTTCGGAGGAAATCCGTTTAAGGACGGTGGCAAGAAGTTAAAAGGTAAGCCCGGAAAGTTAGGTAATATTCCCAGAGAAGGGAAAAGAAAAGGCGCGTGAGGTATCGGCATGTGATTAGGTTGTGGCATGTAGCTTTCGGGGAAAGGCAGACCTTGGAAAGGTTGGTTTTTGAAAATATCACTGGGAATCGGGTTCCTTACTTCCATCATTCGTGAACTAATTTCTTTCCTGACGTTTTCGAATTGTTTATAATTATGCGACTCGATATAAGGTATGCCGTGAGTTTCGTCGTTTAATCTTGCAAGCAATTCCGAGTGTAAGCGAGCCTGTTCGAACAGATATGATAAGGAATTTGGATCTGAATCAGAATTTTCAGAAGTTGATAAAAGTTTCCGGTGGAGATTCAAATTTGAACTGTGACGATCTCGACTTCTCTTGGATGGGAAAGCCGCCCTACATCCATCTACATTGCACTTATGCATTAATTTTAAGTGATAATTTTGATAATGCGTTTTGACGGCGAATAGATTTGGAAATAGTTTGCCGCAAACTGTACATTTTCTAGGATCTTCTTTATCGATGGGTATATCTGTTGTTGTAATGAATATTCCATTATCAAAGTGCCCATAAATGTGACCTTGACTATCTTCAGAGGCACAGTCGTTGGAACTTGCCACCGATGACGAGCGTGACCTTTCAGGGCTTAATGGGGAACTATTGATCAGATAATTGATAGCACTAACGTTCCCCGTATGACAATTTATATTTGTCTGTGGCAGCGAGGCAAAATCACCCTGCGATAGACTTTCGAGTTTTTTTAAAGAATTTTCAGTAGACACAGCGTCACTAGAATAATTCTGTGGAAATGTACTTTCTTCATGTGAGTTTTCTCTCTTTATCGTTGTTTTTGGATCTAATAATGGTTTGGTATTATTACCATCACACTTTTTGAATTCGTGGTAATCGTCAGAAGGCTCTTCTTTTATATTGATGTCAGGTTTGACACTTTTTCCACTCAGGTCATCCGCGGACGTCTTTTTAATTTCATTTTCGTCTATTTTTACTCGCTTCAAATCTAATGCCTCTTCAGCGGGCACTGGATCGTTTATCTTGTAATTATCAACAGATTCATTGTCAGAATTTGTATGCGGTGATATTGTATTTGAAACTGAACATCTAATGGGATTCTGACTTTTTCTTTTCCGTTTGTTGTTGGCATAATTAACATTCTCATCTCGAATCGAGCTATTATCTTGCATGCTTTGAGAATCATCGTTACTATCCATATTGCTGTGTGTTTCATAATCGCCCTCTGATCGATCGAGTTTATTATTTTTCTTGGAATTATTGTAATCCATTTCCGATTTAGACATTTCAAGATTCTCAAGTTCATCATCATCATCATCGCCTGCAACCACAACAATACCATCATCATCGTCGGATTCAGTTTGACCATCCTTCTGTTTATCGTCATAAGATGGACGATCGTCATTATAATAGCGAGATTGTTCGTATCTTTGAAGTTGATTGTAGTCAATCCTGCCCTTGAAATCAACAGGCAAATTGGAAGAACCCATCGTATGGGCTCTCAAATCCGTCGAATTCATCAAAGGGAATGGTGCGAATGGATTAAGATGGTTCAATACTGGTGGAATACCTAATCCGGCTGCATGCGGAGGTATCAGTACTGGATGAGCTTGTGCACTTCGACCATCATGGGGTGAAATTTTTCTTCTCAGATGTGGAGAATGTAATTTTGGATTAGGATTTGCGCTATGTCGGTTCCGCGATCTCCGTGAACTGAACATCATACTACATCCATCCACAGTACATTTGTGCATCTCTCTTAAATGCACGGCTGAAAAATGGATCTTTAAGGCTCCTTTATCGCAGAATGTTTTCAAACAAACGTTGCATTGTACTCGTTTCTTGCCGGTAGCCGGGTTTATAAAATGTGTTCCTAGATTCAGTGGTATTTGTGATGAACCCCACTGTCGCTTTGGGGGACTTATGGGTTTGGGGCTTATATTGTTTTTCGGTGGCTTCGATATGCGATTGATGGAATCTTTGCTAAGATTAAGCACGTTGTCTTCATCCGAGCGTCCATCATCTGAAGTGAGATCACCCATAGTAGTCATAACATCGGTTTTGTTTAACGCACCACCTCCAGCCATGTGTGGAAGTAGCCCAGGAAGCGATGACAACCCCCCTAAAGGATTTTGACTTAGCGCTGAAGCCATTGCCGCAGAATGATTTAGATTAGATGCCAATGATATTGCAGCTCCTGTCGGCAAGTTGCCAGGTAAAGGAAAGTGCATAAGTGGGTTATTCATATTCAAGTTCATAAGACCCATAACATTTCTATCATTGGACAAGTAAGTGTTTCTACTCTGAGATGGCGATTGGTCTTTTGTTTTAGACGATTGAAGCTGAGTTGGACTGCGATATTTTCGATAATCGAATGGTTGCATATTCTGTAAATGATTCAGTGGGGATACGTTGATGGGACTCGTGTTTGAGGAAAGGCTAGATGATGAGGTAGAATGCTTGAGATTTGTTGGTGGGGAATTATCGTCTAAAGATTGTCTTTGGCTGGTATAGGAAGGCGAGCAAGCCGGAACCGATCTCGGAGATGAGTCGGCTCGCACTTCTCGTGGTGATATCATGTGCTTGGGTGGTGTACGTTCTTTGTCTTTACTCGATTCTCGTCTATCACTAATTTTGGATACTTCATTATTTGATTTATCATTTCCTTTTCGAATATTTTCAACATTTTTTCGACTCTCTACCATGCTATCGTAATGATGTTTCGCATTCATCATGTGATGGAAGTATTTGATAGATTCGATGTTTTGATTGAATTTTTTACTATTTTGCATGTGATAGTTACTAGATTGCTCGGAAAGTTTACGAAGTTCCGCTTCTAGCCTTAGTTGATGCAGAATACGAGGATCAAGTTGCTGTTCTTGCATTTTTTTGAGGTGTTCCTCGCGTAGTTTGTGTTCGGTGTAACGAGGAGAGTGTTGAGGCGGTCTGGTGGTGGCGCCGTCTTGGTGATCATCCCGGTAGAGAGGCAAGAGTGAGGTCTGCTGGAACGCTCTTGCCTCCTGAAGTTTGAGTATCTGCTGCAGCGCGAGGCTGTGCTCGCTTGCGCCACCGCGGCTGCTCCATCTTTCCATACTTCCACTTTGTGATTCCTGGAAGAGGAATAGTGTTTTTTTAGTTAGTGACTCGAAATAAAATACTTAATGCTTACTTGATACAAATATTTCATTGTGAAGCTTGTTTAATAAATTACAGATAAAAATGTTGCTTTAATTTACTTTTCCAATCAGTGATACTAAATTTCATTACTTTTACAATTGTTTATATTTATTCCTTTTGAATTTTTTGCTTACATACTTTGATATTAATCTGCAATTAAATCATTGATTATATATCGAGTTAATTTTCATTAATTTTCTCGCAAATTATTTCTGTATTATTTTTATTTTTTGAAAAAGACTTAATAATATTCTTTGGTAAATAGAATGCTACTAATTAATTAACTGTGACAATAAGTTTATAAAGTAATTAAGTATGAACAATGCTTCGACCAACTAAGGTCACATACTGATGTTAATACATTTGTATATATATATATATATATATATATATATATACGCATATGAACATATATATATATATATATATATCTATATACAAAACTTTTAGTTTCTAGTCTATATTTTAACTGTAGTTTTCGATATAATTATTTATTTTGAAAAGTACCTATATGAAAATTATATACTAGTAATGTGGGTAAAATGTAAAGTATATGATAAAATATTTGAAATTCGAATATCTAAAGAAGCAATATGGCAATAAAAGCTAATACCGCATTGAAATATTGGTAATATTATATAGGTAAAATGTTAAGTATATGATAAAATATTTGAAATTCGAATATCTAAAGAAGCAATATGGCAATAAAAGCTAATACCACATTGAAATATTGGTAATATTATATAGGTAAAATGTTAAGTACGCGATAAAATATTTGAAAGGCGAATATCTAAAGAGGCAATATGGCAATAAAAGCTAATACCGCATTGAAATATTGGTAATATTATATAGGTAAAATGTTAAGTACGCGATAAAATATTTAAAAGGTGACATATCTAAAGAGGATATTGCTCTTTTATAAGTTATGTTCATTTTTCAATGCCTGTAGTGAAAATGTGATTATGTTAAATATTTCTGTTGAAAGTCATTTATAATCGATTCTCGTATTTGAATGTGGCGTTCAAGTAGATCAACATTCCCAAAAAAAATTATTTTCCTTGTTTCTTATTGAGTTTCTTTTGAACTCAAATGCCGCATTTGTGAATTATTAGTTGTGTTCATTTTTCAGTGTCAATAGTAAAAATGTGGTTATGTTAAATATTTTGATTGAAAGTCATTTGGAATCGATTCTCGTATTTGAATGTGGCATTCAAGTAAACCAACTCTCTCTAAAAATATTAATTTGTTTGTTTCTTATTGAGTTTTTTTTGAACTCAAACACTATATTCGTGAATTATTTTTTGCAAGAATGAACATTAAAATATCAAAAATTTCAGTACAGATTTTAATACATGTTCAAAATGAGAAATTAAATATGGGATCGGAATAGCCGTGAATGAAATCAAATTTTGTGAAATGTGTACCTTTACCATATACGGTTTGTACCATAAACAATGTTCTAAATTGAAGTCCGAGAACAGAAGCTGTAGTTCATCCGCGTATAAGCAACAGATAATTACTGTCCAACGGCGTGTAATAAAATGGATTACTTCGTCCCTTTCCCTCGTTAATAATGACATTACTGCAAATATAATGCCCGTATGTGCTTAGGTGTTATGTTAATATGTTAACATAAAGCCACAAGAAGCCTTTAGTCAAACCGTGGGCACTCACGTACATAAGTGCGTATAAACTATCTTAAATACCTTTTACGTGGTACAGTGTGATCAGATTCTGTCGACATTGGAACGATCTTAAAAAAAACTGACAAAATCGTCGAAAAACACATTTTGATTGCAAGGAACGCACATCTAATGAAAAAATAAATGTTATTTTGAAATCAGTTAAAAATTACTTGTTTTTTTGAGTATTTAACAATTTGTTTTATTTGTATAATTGATTATATATTTTAAAGAACAGTTTTTCTTAATTTCGTTTTACATGTGCGTGTTCGTTTGCCAGTGATTTTTTTATAAATGAAGTAGACGTATCGTATTTAATATTTTAACTTGTGATATTAATAATTAAGATCCTTCACTCAATTTCTAGTAATACTACTATGAAAATACCTTTTAAACTCGTTTTGTACACGCCTTTGTTCGTTTGCCAGACATTTTTAATGAATGAAGTAACTTTGTCGTATTGGTATTTATCATATTGTTACTTCTGATATTAATAATTAAGATCCTTTACTCAATTTATAATATTACTATGAAAAGACCTTTTAAACTTCTTTTTGTATATGCGTTTATTTGTTTGCCAGACAATTTTCATAAATGAATTAAACTTATCGTATTAAAATTTGTCTTATCTAATATTGTAACTTGTGATATAATTCGTACGAAAAACCTTTAAATTCGTTTTGTAAATATATTTGTTCGTTTGCCAGAGATTTTTCATAAATGAGGTAATCTTATCCTATTAATATTTATCGTATATAATGTTTCAATTCATTAATAATTAAGAGTCCTTACTCGATATGTAGTATTCGTATGTGTGCTTGTTGCTTTGCCAGATTTTTTGTCATAAATAAAGTTTATCTAGTTTTTCAGTTGTTAAAAAGTTTGTATTGTAATATTTTATTTAAATTTTTGTCATAAATAAAGTAAAGTTTATCTAGTTTTTCAGTTGTTAAAAAGTTTGTATTGTAATATTTTATTTAAATTTTTGTCATAAATAAAGTAAAGTTTATCTAGTTTTTCAGTTGTTAAAAAGTTTGTATTGTAATATTTTATTGAAATTTTTGTCATAAATAAAGTAAAGTTTATCTAGTTTTTCAGTAGTTAAAAAGTTTGTATTGTAATATTTTATTGAAATTTTTGTCATAAATAAAGTAAAGTTTATCTAGTTTTTCAGTTGTTAAAAAGTTTGTATTGTAATATTTTAATTTTGATTGAAACGAGTCAATAAAGGTAAGCTTTTAATTGTACATAAACGACAATAACGCAGCAATTAAACTCGGGAAACGAACAGCTGATTAATTGGTTAATTGAAAAGTTTTTTTTATAGATATGAAGTTATACAATTGCAAATTATTAACTTAATTATATTTGTAACTTGAAGCTCGAGAAACTTCAAAAAATTATTTATTTTTTATTTCATAATTCTTACTAAAAATTATGTTTTCAGTTAAGTCAGTGTAATTCTGATCGCGATGGTAATGATATGTATATTAAATTGACATTGTTTTTTTGATATCACAGATATATGAAAATAATAAACTTTTCGTATTATCATTACACAGATTTTATCGTCACACATATGTATATTGTTTCTACAAATGTTTTGTTAATTTTTTGCATTGTAAACTTAATTAACGTAGTTTAGTTTTATATTAGTTATAGATTAATAATTTACTACAGAGTTCACAGTATTAGGTACACAGTAAAAAAGTAATTCGAAGACCTCAAAATCTGGTTACATCCGTTGCAATGGACACATATAGTGAAAGCATGTTATGTGATACATTTCTTTATTTACTTTCAATGTGTTAATTATTATAATTTGGCTAATGCACGTATTTACTTTCGCTTATCGCATGAATATAATATATTTTTACGGTGGCGGTTTAATGAGAGAATGCGGCTCTGAATACTGATGAGCGGTGGCCTGTGGAGATCGGAGTTTATTCGGAGAATTTATACTTATACCTATCAAAACGAATTAAGATCTGTAAATATGTATGTATATATATATCTATATATATATATATATATATATATATATATATATATATATATATATATATATATATATATATATATATATCTATATATATATATATATAAATATAAAGATATTAGTACTTAAAATAAATGTTACAATTTTACATACATGTCAAAAACCTATTGTTTTGTGTATTTTGAAAACAATTATTTCATTATAGCTATAATATTTATAGATTTATTTAGAATACACTATATTTTATAATTTTTTTTCAAGTTAAATATTAAATTTTATACTAATTGATATAAGAGGACATTTTTTTTTGTTTATTTTATTCGAATAAATATATTTCATATATATCATAAATATATATGAAATATATTTATTCGAATAAAATAAACAAAAAAAATGTATATATATCATAAATATTTATTTTGTACCGTACATAGCGAAATAGTGTTGTAATACCAGTAGTAATAAATTTTCTCACAGGAAATAAGGAAAGAAGGTTTCAAAATGAAAATGCATTGATAATATGAAAAATCAAGTTAATTTGTCTCAAAAATACTAACTTAGAAAAATAAATAAATTATATATACCATAAATGCTACGTAAAAATATATATTGACGTTTGAGAACATGATATTCGACACATAAATCTAATTGCAGGATGATTTTTTTCCCTTTTTTCACTATTGTATATGTATAAATTAAAAATAATTATAATTTCTATCTACTATCTACTAATTCTCTATTCACCGATTGCTAATAATTGATTGCTATGTAAGAATCATCTTGTTCATCTAGTTAATATAGCAAAAATATGTAGTGCCGTCGGCAGAAATGAAAAAAGGATTTTGTGTATAGCATATCTTTTCTTGTTTTCTAAATAAATCTAGTAAAAATAATTATGAAACCCAAATAGTCGTCATTAGTGATTTTTCCTTTTATTATGAGAAGTTCCACGTCCCTACAAAATTCACTACCAATTTTCCCAAGTAATCGAGGAAGCTAGCGAAAAATGATCGATAAGATAATTCATAAATTTTGTGCATCACTATTTAATGTACGTATGCTAATATAATTGGTTACTAAAATTTTAGTAATGATAGCGCCATCAAAATGTTTAAAACCGATATTACGATAATTATATTGTTTACAAAATATACCCTTAAACTTAAACAAAAACATCGATTATTATTTTTAATGAATGCCCCGCAAAATAAACCTCATTTTTTTACACACCATTTTAAGTTTTCACCTACTTAATAAACCTTTTACAACCGACAAACAAATTCAAAACCTTCATCTTGTCCCTTCAAAACGCACACACCAAACGTGATACCCAAAAAATTAAAATAACATTTGAAACAATTCGTGTCACGCAAGGACAGCTTTCGTTTTAAAGTCCACAGATAATAGCGGCTGCCCGCCCAGCGCTTAAAACTCGGAAAGGCGCCCATTATCATATTCCACTATTAATATCTCGAATTACCAGCCCTAACATTACACCGTGCTTATGCTGCCTCCTAAATGACATATAATTGAGCACTTTTGAGCCAAGGGACAAATCCGGCATTAAACAATTTTGTCGTTTAAGATACGGATTGGATTTTAAATGACGAAAATGCTCCGAGAATGTATCCCGTGATTAGGGTAAATATACATGTTATTCTAGTGGCGTAAGCGTGTGGGGGTTGAGAATGATAGTGGAGCTAGATGAACATAATTAAAAAAAAACAGAAATGTCGGACGGACCTGACGTCAGGAACCTTTGGCAATATATGCATTAAAAAATTACTCTCATCATTAATCCTTCTACTTCACTTTGTTTCCTTTATCTTTTATCCTTTCAGGTTCCTGCTCACGCATGGAGTCAAGCGTCTTATTGTTTGCCATTGTATTTTTTATTAACAATTCTAGATTTATTTTTGTACTGCACCCACAACATCTTGCAGTCTAGCAAGCAACTATTCAAATTTAGCTTTGTTACTAGAACATATTGCTTTGTAGAAATAGATTTGTTTTATTCATCACTATTTGCACGTCAAAGTGAAATTTTCTATATATTGTTACAAACAATGTATCTATTATTCAAGCAGATAATTATATGTATCAAAGAGATTTAAAAAATGTACTCTACATTTTAAGTGCATTTTGTAATAACATTTTTTTGTTCGAATCGCAAATTGCACGGAATAACCTGTATAAATAAGAGACACGTTTTTGTTACAAATATGTATTTTATATGGGTAATAATGAATGTGTGTATCATTCATACAGATTATTCCGGGCATCAATCTGAATAAAATATTGTATATTTGAAGTGAAAGCTTCTTTAGGCACACCCGCGTTCATTTGCTTAGCAGTGAACGAAACTGAGTTATTAGGTTCGGGTCGGTGACGTTGAATCGAGTAAACTTAGCTTTCTTTGGCATCGGCCAAGCGAGTTTCAAATTCAAAAATTATCAAATGCGATCAATTGAATGTGCACTGCATTATTCGGGTAAACTCGACCCCTTTCGGCATCGGTTAAACGAGTTCCAAATTCAAAAATGATGAAATGTGATCAATTGAATATGCACTGCATTGGTCGGGTAAACTCGATTCCCTTCGACATCGGTCAAGCGAGTTCCAAATTCAAAAATGATGGAATGTGATTAATTGAATGTCTACTGCATCGTTCGGGTAAAATCGACTCTCTTCGGCATCGATCAAGCGAGTTCCAAATTCAAAAGTGATAAAATGCGATCAATTGAATGTGCACTCCATTGTTCGGGTAAACTCGGCTCCTTTCGGCATCAGCCGAGTGAGTTCACTGTCTAACACGAAGTGCATCCTTTAAAAAATTACGTTCTTTATTTAAATAATATTTAATTTGAGTATAATTTAATATAATACGCGTATGTTATTTTTATTTTCTTTTCATTTTCGTATTGAATTTTTTAACATATACAGTAACTTTTAAGCATCCAAAAATTATTTTATCAGTATTTTTAGATTAAAAAACGGTTACGATTTGTCATATAATCATTTCCTATTCCGTTTAATGCACGGAATCGTTTTAATAGACACGTCCTTTTACACGCTGTTTACATCGATAAATAAACGAATATATTTTTAATTATTGCGGGCAAAATAATAATTTGAATTGCTTTCTTTTACATTTCCACAAGAATTTTATAAAAAAAATGTCATTAAACTATTAGAAACATTTTTAAATTACGTAAATATGTTTCCTAACATGCTTAAAAACATATCATAAATTTGTCAAAAAAAATCTAGGATCATTGCTATTATTTTCCGGAAAACTTTAGGTAAATCATTAGGACCACATTGTTCATATTTTTCCCTTTATCCATTCATCAGGAGACAAGGAAATTTATTTTTAAGAACATTTCCAGCAATAAACCTGTTAAAATTAATATCCCACAAGAGCAAAAGAAATTCTTTATTTCAATAACAAGCGTGCCCCCATTAAAATACTCAGAAAATTTTGTAGGTCCTTACTTTTGTGAAATGTGTAAGTTATTAAGATTTCTGAAAAAAACGGCTGTGATAGACAAATACAAGGCTATATGTGATCTTAAGAGGTTTCTCTTTTTTGGATATATGTTATTTTTGTTTTTTTTATATGTTAGAAAAATCTTATATTTTGAAATATTTCATAGATGAACTGCCCCATGACATTAGACAAATTATAGGTATCTCTAGATTGCGTAAATTTATTTCATTAAGTAAAAAACAGATTCAAAAAGTCACATATTCTAAAATCATTTACATAACATAATCCTATGATATCAGTAAACAGAGGTAGAACATCAAACCGCGCCCCATCTCACAATCTACAAAACCGACCACATCAAGGCAGAGGACATTTACATAAATATACCAAATTACCTATGTAAATGTTTACTACAACCAGAGTATACATTTAAACAGTCCAGTACATGATACACTACTCGGCGACCGAAGGCAAAAGGTCCGACATTGACTTATGTACTGTGCGATTGAAATCTCTAAAATTGCCGTGAAAACGTCGGGCGGCGAAGCCAGCGATTAGTGCCGAGAATTCCCGGCACGCAAGTCCACAATCGAGTCAATGAAACAATAGATATAATAAACAAATTTTAGAAATGACGTCGCGAGCAAGATAACGGCTGGGTGGGAACGGGTTGAGGTTAAAGTAGCGTCAAAGGTCATTATGGTTAATGACAAAAATTAGGCATTTTACTTGTTTTTACACACTGTTGATTGCTGTGTAAATTAAATTTTCTTAACTTCCTGCAAACTGTTGCTCTTTGCTTCTATTTAGAAGTGAAAACAAATGATTTGATTTTCAATTTCCAATCGATATCAGATAATTATCTAAACCCAACGAATCGGAGAGAACGTTGAAAGAATCTTCACATATTTTTATGCGGGTATAATATTTTTAACATGTGATGTTGAGAAGTACATATTTCTAGGTATTTTAATTATGCTAAATACTGCTAAAATTATGCTACTACTCTTCTACTACTATTTTGTGAAGTCGTCTTCACATCACTAGAATGGATAAATTTTGTGGATGAGATGGGAAATTATGAAAATATGTATCTTTATAAACAAGACGTTACTAGGCTCAAGGTTAGGCTATTATCTCCCTTCGTCAACATGATGTACCATACTGAAATTAGATAGTTTATAATTTTTTTCTCAGTTCAAGACTTGTGAGTTTTATTGAATATGTATATATGTTACATAATACCACATAAAAGTTTATAGATGGTTAACGTACTATTTAATAAATTGTCAAAATTATATATAAAAGACAAATAAAAATCAATAATTATATTATCGATATCAGTAAACAAAGCTGATAAAAAATACAAAAGTAAATCAATGGAGTAATACTTTTTAAAAATGTAATAAATCAAGGAAGACTCAAAAGGGAAGACAATTTAATATAAATAATAATAAGAATATAATATCTGATGGATATCGGTAAAGAAAGCTCATAAAAAATACAAAAGCAAATCAATGGAATAACACCATTTAAAAATGTAGTAAATCAAGGAAGACTCGAAAGAATAAGCAATTTAATATAAATAATAATAAGAATATAATACCTTATCGATATCAGTAAACAAAGCTGATAAAAATACAAAAGTAAAATAATGGAATAATTCCTTTTAAAAATTTAATAAATCAAGGAAGATTCAAAAGGGAAAGCAATTTGATATAAATAATAATAAGAATAAAATATCTGATGGGTATCGGAAAAGAAAGCTCATAAAAATACAAAAGTAAATCGATGGAATAATATCATTTAAAAATGTAGTAAATCAAGGAAGACTCGAAAGGGAAAGCAATTTAATATAAATAATAATATGAATATAATACCTTATCGATATCAGTAAATAAAGCTGATAAAAAATACAAAAGTAAAATAATGGAATAATTCCTTTTAAAAATGTAATAAATCAAGGAAGATTCAAAAGGGAAAGCAATTTGATATATATAATAATAAGAATATAATATCTGATCGATATCGGTAAAGAAAGTTCATAAAAAATACAAAAGTAAATCGATGGAATAATACAATTTAAAAATGTAGTAAATCAAGGAAGACTCGAAAGGGAAAGCAATTTAATATAAATAATGATAAGAATATAATACCTGATCGATATCGATAAACAAAGCTGATAAGAAATGTAAAAGTAAATCAATGGAATCCTAATCCAAAATCAAAAAACAAAGTGAAATAAGTGACAGTTGAAATATATTTATCAACAAGAAGTATCGCACTGACGATGCTGCGGTATGTAATAAAATAAAAGTTAATATCGGTGAAACAAAAATTAGGCATTTGTGAAGTTAAATCTTGAACTCGAACTCCGGAAACCTTGCATTCATTTCGCAATTTTATTCTTAGTAGGACATGTTTTAAGCAAAACTTTAACTAAATTCTATAATATAATATACTTACAATAAATTTATGTACAGAAGTACTAGCTGTTTCCTGCTGCTTCGCTCGCACGAAACTTTATTATAATAGCTCGCACGAACTATTAAAATAAAAGGCATTTTATGTATATCTCCATGAAACATGTAAATTGAAAATAACAACAATATTGCAACAAAATTGGGAAAAGTATGGAATATTTATCACAATTAAAAACAGATATATGCGATAAGGCTGAACGGAGAGAAAAAATATAAAAGCTATACATAGAATTGATGAATATAAGTTGAAAAACAGCTAGCTAAAATATACCTATGTATAAGCGGAACTATGAGAGAAAATGAAATTAACATCACTGAACATTATCTGCTTACAGGGTAACAATATTTAAATACATAACCCATAAATTTAAGATATATCCAATACTAAATATTTCTTTTATCAAATCACAATGATTGTGTGTCCAAAAGCGCCCATGATTTTACATCCCAGTCAATTATATCGAATTACCTACCTAATGATTGATCATTATAATACGGTCACCTTTTCCGTCACGGTAAAGTAAGATACTGTGACTTTACCTCATGAAGAATAGTAATTATTTACTTAACGGAAAACTGGTGACTGATTTTGGTATTAAGCCCAAAAGCGACCACGATTTTACATCCCAGCCAATTATATCGAATTACCTATCTAATGATTGATCATTATAATACGGTCACATTTTCCGCCACGGTAAAGTCAGATACTGTGACTTTACCTCATAAAGAGTAGTATTTATTAATAATGAGAAACAGGTGAATGTTTTTAGTTGTCATTAAATATAACGTTTTTAGTCAGGTTTATTTATTTTTATTTATTTTTACTTTTTAGTGTTAACGTAAAATTTAGGACAAAAAATCCAGACCGGATTTCTTTTTCGGCACTTACGTGTAATACTTTTTTATTTTTGCCAATGTCTCATTACTCACGGCTTCTTTCCTGTCAAATTCTTATAGTTCAGCTCCTTATTCTGGAGTCGCTCAAGTGACTTGACCCAACGTAATGTCACATAATTTTGGTCTTAAATGTGTAATGGAAGTGTTCACAAGTTGTAGCCTGTGAATAATGCGTGACAACATGCATCTTTTAGCCCTTAAGTAGCTAAACTTTGCTGGAAATAATATTTTGTGTTGCAGTTTCTTTAGATTTTATTAAATTTTGAATATATATATATATATATATATATATACATATACGTATATATACATATATATATATATATACATATACATATATATATATATATATATATATATATATATATATATATACATATATATATATATATATATATATATATATATATATATATATGTATACATATATATTGGTTCGTAGGCCATTGAATAATTAAATGGTTATCCCTAAAAGGAAAGGCAGCAAAGTGTGCCTGCAGTCTAAGGGTATAACTCTTGCAAACCATATTTTTTGATATTCTAATGCAACACAGTTCTTGTGCTTTATAAACTTTCACTTGGGCTATGTGAAATAAATAGGGCTTATAAAAAAAATGAGCCCAAATTTCACAGGTCCTTCTAATTTCATCATTTGATCAGATCGATGGTATCATGCTCATTACATCAAATCAAATGAATCAAAATTCGCCCTTTCTTCCACAATCCGTTGAGGAGTTCCACTACCGACTCCATTATTTTATCAGCTTGATGATACTGTAACTTTACATTGTCATTTAAACAATACGCTTTGTCACCCCTTCAGAAATTTAAACTCAATCGTATTATAGAAAAACGGGATTTGATTGTTAATGAGTTATACAGAGGAATAAAACTTATAAAATCGTTTAAGAAAATATTTCGATCCCGGTGTTAAAAGATATTTCTTATTCTTGCATATTGTGAATACTATTAATGTACAGAAAAGGAATAATTGTAAAATAGAGTATTTATAAAATATTAAATGGCTTCCATCGACTTCCTGATGGTAAATCACAATTACATACCGAAAAACTATAATTTTATTCTTCCCATTTTTGTGGTCATAAGGGAATTATTTTAAAATATTCAAAACCATTCTTCGCTGGATATTTGAGAGTAACGATTGGTAGAATAATCATCAACTTCTAAATTTCTATTCTTTCACACCTTTCTGGCTAATGAATAGTTTAATGATCTCAAGGCACATCATCTGTTTTTAAGAAGACCACACGAACAAATGATATCATTTTTTCCTTGCCATATATTCCTTATTCCTAAAAGTTCTTTCTTTTAAAAACATCTTCAAAAATTTTAGTTAGCAGGATTTTTGAGGAATAATTGAAGTAATGCTTCGATGAAATAGTGCCCCTGTACAAAATGAAAACCAGGACGACTTTTCAAATCATTCGTAGTTATTTCATCACGAAATGATGAAAGGGTTACGAATGATCTTTCCTAACTAATTGCTGTACCTGAAATGCCTAAATGTACCTAGATGTATTCATTTAAGGTTTTTGGATAATAATGACAAAAGAAAAAGAATTGCAGGGTAAATTATAACTTTGAGAAGGAAAGTAAAGGAATGATAATCATTATCACAAGTGGAAAAGAATATACGAAAGGTATTGTAAGCGATCAATTATGCAGAAAATTGCGTAAAGTAAGACTGGATACGTCTGAATCGGTATAACAGAATGGTTGATATTAACATATCAAGAGCAATCGAGAATACATGATGTATTCTATCCGTGAAGTAGAGTGGGAAGGTTACCAGAATGATTCGACAGTCCGAGATGTAAATATCTGTGTTAAAGAAATATAGTTCAGTTATGATTAACAGCATTAATAATGCAATTTCAATAGAATATAATTCGATTATGATTACCAATGTATGGAATATAATTAGAATGCTCTTTCAGACTCTTAACTGATTTTGTATCTCTTGTTTTTCGTTTTGAAATGAGATTTCTTATTCTTTAATCCAAGCATTTAATCTTACCATGGAATGTACACAATATAATTCAGTATGATTAACAATGTATATAATATAATTTAGCTACGCTCAACAATGTATAGAATATAATAAGAATGCACTTGCAGATTATTTACCGTTTATTCCTCTCTCTCCGAGTTTTTCCTTTTGAAATGGGTCTTCTAATTCTTTAATCCAAGCATTTAATCTTACCGCGGAATTTACAGAATCTAATTCAAGTGTAATTAATAGTGCCTAGAATATAATTCAACTATGTCTAATAATACTGTACAGAATATAATTAAACGCGCTTGCTGATTCTTGATCGTTTCTCTCTCTCTCTCTTTCTCTCTTTCTCTCTCTCTCGTAGCTTTCCCTTTTGAAATGAGATTACTTATTCTTTATTCCAATCATTTAATTTTATTAAGGAACGTACAGAATAAAATTCAAGTATGATCAACAATGTATAGAATATAATTCAGCTATGATTAACAATGTATAGAATATAATTAGAATGCACTTGCAGATTCTTGACCGTTTTTCTCTCTTTCATGGTTTTCTTTTTGAAATGAGACTACCTGTTCTTTAATCCAAGCTTTTAATCATACTGCAAATGTCACAATTATAAAGCGTAACCAACAAATAAACGTTAACCAAAATGAAACTGACTGTACTAAATGAGGTTCTAGCCACGTCCACCGAATAGATTAGAAGCCCATTTCACCACGAGCGTTTTCCGAGAACGAAATTATTCGTAAACCGTCGTCGCGTCGCCCGAGTTGGCATTATAATAAGTGCTCTTTTAGAATAAATTACGGCGCCCGTCGACGACTATCATTACTTAAATTAAACGTTTTGACAAACCAAAAAAACGCGACAAATTATTTTACGATTTTATTTACGTAGGTACGTATCGTATATACACGCACGTACCTAATTAGGTACCTGTTTTGGTAGACACGTGCAAACTTCATACAATGGTTTAAATTTGTATAATTTTAAATAGCCCCCTGTGCGTTTGCAAATTTTATTGTTTGAAGTTCTCTGTACCTATATTACAATTGTCTATACTAATACGCTAAGATGTTTAGTTTACATTTTAGATTATATTTAGATGACAATCTTAGAAAGTAGCGAGCTGAAAATGTGATTTTTACAGGTATATACCTCGATTCCTTGAGAATATGATAAGTAACTTTCTTGAAAAATAATATTAACGTAATAAACAGTAAATATTACAAAGAGTGCTTAGCGTATTTTATATTGTTATATTATACTTAAACAATAAAAATATATGACAAAAAATGTCTTGTATCAATGAGACAATTTTTAGTTTTTTGATAAAAAATCCTACAATTTTCTCTATTTTAATATAACTTCAAAAACACAAAAAAGTTGCGTGTATATAATTAATTTTTTATTTAGTTAGTATATTTAAATTTATATTTTTACTAAAAAAAATGTAGTACTGTACGCAGCATTATTCGTCTGTGATGTGTGCATCAACTTTGTTTCAAATCATATGTAGGTACCTATTAACCATAATTTACTGTCTTAATATATTTTCTACATTCTAAAAATTTTAATTTGCACATAATATAACTAAATTTATATAAATTTTTCGTACTTGGAAACTTTAATGAATATATTATAAAAGCATTGTTTTATCACGTATTTGGTGTTATTTCATATGCAGCAATATTTTATTTCACGAAAGCCTTATTTAGTATGTATATATCTATACCAGTGGGACATAATTATCAAAGTACTGAATAGATTGTAAAAAAAATTTCACAGATATTTTCCATTTCACAATATCATCTACCATCCATGATATTTTGCACATTATCGTTTTTCGTCCTGCATTTAGTACATTTTAAACACTACCATATTTTATTTACTAAAATTGTGATAAAATAAGTGAACTTGTTAGTAACCAGCAATTATATAAAGTATTGAACGGTTGGATAAGAAACTTTAATAAATGTCTTACATTTCTCAGAATCTTCTGCGTTCTGTAATAGCATATGCATTAGATTTGTTTTACCCTCTATTTCGTTAATATTAAAATCTTTAAAAAACAGTAATTAAATTTGTAAATTTGTTTGTAAGATATAATATCGTAAATCCGATCATTATTGGCATCACTGAAAACTGCCTTTTTTCTTCTGATTGAAGGAAAGCATATCCTCCCTAATTATGACTATTAACAGGCTAAAAAAATACTTTTTAAAGACATTCGACCTATTTCCGTTTTACAAATTTTACTGAACATCTTTGAACATATATATTATTTGAATGGAAGAGAATGCTCATGTGGGAATAAATGCGCTAAACGTTTGAATAATTTTATGTATAAATTAAAATTTCAAGATAATGTAAAATAAATACCCAAAATATTATACAAATCGAAAGAAATTTTAGTAAATGTCTTCTTTTGTGCAACATCAATCTCCAGTCCGCGATTCTTTTGTGCAACATCAATCTCCAGTCCGCATTGTGTCACTCTGTGTTTTACGTAATGTTACATTTTGATATGTTTTATTTTGGAAAAACCGTAATTAAATATTTATATATGTTTGTAGAGAATATGTAACAAATACTGAAATTTATAAGAAAAATTCAGTCCATGATGCACGTGCATTGGCATCTTTTCGTCCTAAGTTTTGTATAATTTCACAATTTGATGTAATTAAATATGTAAATTTGTTTATACTTAGAAGACAGTATCAACTTAGAAGACAGTTTGTTTGTACTTAGAAGACAGTATCAAAATATTGAACAGTTCGTATAGAAACTTCCTTAGATGTCTATCTTTTGGACACCAAAGGTACCTCTGCCTTTCGAGATAGAAAGCTTATTAGAATTGTTCTGTTCTTTATTTAATGTAACTTCACATTTTGTGAGATTTGATACCTGTGTAACACTGTAATTAAATAAGTATTTTTTAACGCAGTGGAAAATATGTAAAGTATTGAATAGATTTTTAAACTGATCTAAATTTTTTAAACTGATCTGAAAAATAAATAGGCTATATTTTGACTCTGAATGAAACCGGGTTTACTTTTCTTGATAATATTATGGATAACTATGTAATAAAGCAAATCTATGTATACACATATATGTACATACCTACATATTTATTTATTACCTTTATTTACGTAAGTAGTTAAGTAGTTACGGTCATCCGCATGTTTCCGTTGCCTACAATTTTGTTTTGGTCTTTTTCTTTAACGCGATTTTAATTTGAATTTGATTGTCGTATTTTAGAACGAATCTTGGGTAGTCGGTTATGTGTTTAGCTGTAGGTTATAAAGTATGTACTTTTGGATAATTGAACTGACGTAGGTTCTTTAGATGATTCCTAATGTGAATAAGCGACAGGGCATGAAATGATAGCGGCACGTGGGTTAAAGTTAAATTATTACGTAAATGGATTGTTGATTACGCGTATTTCGTTATTTAATGTCGTTGTTTATTAAGATATAAGAGTATTTATGTATCATATACGTATATATGAGAAGAATTAGGCATCGCGACGTTTTGTTAAATTTTTTGCTATTCATATGTTTAAAAGAGTTCACAAGGTTTTCTTAGGGTGTTTCTTTGTCCCGTAACGGTGTGACTTATGTAATTTCCATTACGTTTTTATTATTAAGTCTATTTTATGTTTTAATTTTTTTAATTTAACAAAGACAGGGCAAGAGTGAAAATATTTTTATGGGATAATTTATCTTAATTTAATAAGATAAAAGTTAGCTTAGCAACTTGATTGGTTGTAGTTAATTTAAATTTCCTCAAGTCTAGGTTTTAATTTAAATCAATATTTATAATTATAAGATACATAATGATCATAAGAAGATTTCAAGGGAAAATAATGTGAATTATTTAACTACAGCAATCGCGGAAATATATATATTTTCCAGCAGTTAGTCATAGTTTTACATTATTACTTGTTTATAAATTTATTATTTAGTGGCTTTTTTATATTTTTAATATGTCAAACTACGCTAATAAAATATCAAACTACGGTAACGAAATATCAAACTATGCTAACAAAATGTCAAACTACGCTAACAAAATAACAAACTACGCTAAAAATATACCTAACGTTCGGGTTTCATGTTCTAGTTTACATATTTTAAATTTTTGTTCAATACTTGTTTGGTGTTGAGTTCGTGTTCGTGTTGAGTTCGGGAATGTAAGTTGAACAAGTAGTCCATAGTGGACAAAATTCTATTAGCCAATGCCATCAATTAATCAACTACCAATGCAACTTGCTCCGCTGTCGACTACACATGTAAATAACATTAAAGCGTGATTTGAAAATAATTTATGGTTGAGTTCCTTACTTGATATCTCAATACAAAAATACTTTTTAATATTTTTGTGTACGCGTGTGTTTTTTAAGGACAAATTAAACTGTTAACTGCGTAGCAAACTGGTTATTTTTGGATACAGAGAATACAACGTAGCATAATCTTGTTTTATCTTGATATCCAGGCTTCGTAGGATTAAAAATAAATCCTCCATATAGATGGCGGGCAGCGGCTGGCTATAGGAACACCTGGGAGTGGGGAAAAGAGCGCAAGTTGGCATGCATGGTATTTAAACTAAAGTGATTATATATATGTCAAATCCTTATATATTTTAAAGTGACTCCTCTACATGTCTGTTTGTCTGTCTGTTTGCCTGTCTCTTTGTTCGCTTATAATCTGAAGTTTACTAGATACATTTAATACAGATTTCACCATCGTATAGGGTGTTTACCTTGGAAGGTTTCAATATTTAAAAATTAGTATAAATTGTCAGTTTACGATTAATATTGGTGAGGCACGCCCTAGAAGGTGATCGTGGGCGAAGCGCTATGGAGGCGCAAGGAAGGTCACGGGAATAGCAGAAGCTAGTATGAGAATATAAATAAATGTATTAAAACAGCACTTGCTTTTCGGAATTCCTCGACGCAAGGTAGTGCTGGCAATGAAATAAAATATTTTTTTTATCAAAAACCTGTATTTAATTAAGCTTTATGTAGAAATATTATACATGATTAAATGGTAAAGATTTTTTATGAACTTAACCACACAAAAACATTTATATTTAAGCAAGAGTTATTTAGACTCATTAAAATTCCTAATAAGCAATTTTAATGAGTCTAAATAACTCTTGCTAATATATAAAGCTGGCTAATAGGCTCTGTTTCGCTTGCATTATAAGTACTACAAATTCAGATAGATTTATGGAACCAAATTGATCGGAGTTTATTGATTACATACATATATAAGGTTAACTTAACTTTGGTCCATATTTTTGTTTGGTGAAAAAAAAAAAAACGTTTAATTACTGTTAATTATATTTGATTAATATATTTGTGATATAATATATCTACGGAGTGATTTATTTATATACAAATATCTCTTTTGAGGATGGCAACTTATGGATTAGTCTCTATATAAAATTTCAATATTTCATCGAGAATAACTCGTATAATACAAAATTTATATATAAATATACCCGTATTCTTATCTATGTTTTTTATGAAAAAATAGTCTGTGACTATCCTTAAAGGAACTGTTCGATTTTTGAAGACAAATACTATTGGCATACAAATTTTTTCTTACACAATATGGTATAAAAATGCGAAAATTTTGGTAACTTTATGCTTTGTACCATTCTGAAACTTGTAAACTATAGAGCTGAGACTAAAAACTGGTAAAACCTACGACCATTTTTTTGTCATTCCTAATGAATAAAAGTGTAAAAAAAGGAAGTTACTTTTGGAGAGACCCGCTCGTTTCAACGCTTCGTAATAATCTAATCTTATTATTTTCTAAAATTATTTTTGCTAAACTTTCATAAAGACAATAAAATTGTCTGTGATTTGTGAAATAGGATTTAATAGATGTGTTTAAGATATTGGAAGGGGAAATTAAAGACAATACCATTGTGGAAGATAAGGGTAGCAATAATATTTTATGATCGGGAAGGTCCAGGCGTCGTCTGCGGGAAATAATAATTTAAAAGAGACGTTCATTTTAATGGCGGGCAATGCCCCGGCGTCCTTTGCTTAGATAAACAAAAATAGAATTCTTATTGATACGATACTGAGAAAAGATTTACGGTAATTTGGAAAAATTTCAGGACTTGTGAAGTATCGATTATTTATGTGAAAAAGTGAGAAATCTATTCACCAACAGTAAATTTTGAACAGAACATTTTACATTATTTAATGTGTATTTAACATTAAATATATAATTAAAAACGTATCTATAATCAATACGGGTTATTCCAAACAACAAACTGATTAGAAAATTTTAAGGAATTCTATGAAAATTTTTACAAATTCCTGAAAAAGATTAGTATCAAATTTGTGATTTTAAAGAAAAAAAATACATTTTTCCTAAAAGCAGGCTTCAAATAAACTTAGTGATTGATGCACAGAACCATCTGCATGAATAATATATAGGTTTTTTGTTACATAGGTACTGTACATAAAATAATATTTAAGCAAGTATAGGAGCATTCATGGATATAACCCAGAATAATCTTCAAAATTATATTTCGTGGCGTCCACCAAAAGAATACTCTTTTGAGATCTATGTAAGTCGATTTCAACATAGAAAAAAAGTGAGAAAAAACCAAAAAAATACATCAAACGAACAAAGCGAAAGCCCCTTACACATAATAATACTATTTATTCAAATTCATTAAGTTCCATAGCATAGCGACGGCGAGCGCTAACAAAGCAGCAAGAGACAAAAGGCAAGTCCAACCGCACGCCACGGCTCATTACCCGCCGCGAGTAAACGCCGTACCCCCGCCGGCGAGACAGTTTTCACGCTGCTTTGAGCCGAATCGGCGACAATTATGCCGCGGTCGATCGATGTCGCCCCGCGCGACATCAGCCGGCGGCGGTATTGCGAGAGCGGGTACATCGCCCAAGCCGGACCGCCGCAGGCCTGAATTGGCGGTCAGTTTTTATGGAGCGTCGGTACGTCAGTTCAGTGCGGTTTGGCGCTCGTAATTGTAATTGTTTAATTGTTTTTTTTGTCGATTATGAAGCATTGTGTTTTTGTTTGTCATATTTTGATGTGAGGACGGTTCGCTTATATGTTTTTGTCTGTTCTTAGATCTGGGCTGCGTTTAAGTTAGTTAGAATAATGAAAAGATGAATGTGTTAGAAGTAAGGTAAAATTGTATAAATGTAATGTGGAAAACCTAGTTCCTTTTAGTAGCTAAAAATTTTGGAGAGTTGGGGTGGTTAAAAATTAATGTATAATAAATGTTTTATTAAAATTTAAATATACGAAATAAGAGAAAAAAAGTTATGAGAGGAAAAAAATCTTGAGGTAAATATTTTAACTTGAATGTGAAAAACGACTTTAAATATTTGGGAAATAAAGATAAATGTTAACTCATCGGAAGTGGGCTAAAAGGGAGTATTTGTAATGTAAATTGTAATAACAACTTATTTATGAATATTTTCCCCGACTGACATATTTTTTTTTGTTTATCTTAAATTGAAATTTCCAAAATATTTTTACTTTCATACTAATGAGCAAATTAGTTGACTTCTCTTACAGCAGTAATTCTCTATTACTTATAAGTTTAC
Organism: Druceiella hillmani; assembly: GCA_039881145.1. Classification (NCBI taxonomy): domain Eukaryota; kingdom Metazoa; phylum Arthropoda; class Insecta; order Lepidoptera; family Hepialidae; genus Druceiella; species Druceiella hillmani. The sequence goes on from JAYKKI010000032.1 coordinate 14,201,090, forward strand.
TAGTCAAAGCTTCTAAAAAAAACTAAAAAGGAAAAATTAAGATAACCGTCTGATAGAAATTTAATGACGGAAAATATGTTGTTATCCTTAAGTGTCCATGTAAAAAACTGACGTTAACCAAACCTTTAATGTAATTATATTAATATAGTTAACATATAAAGTTATATCTTTATATGTTCCTCTATTATTAAGAGTATAATTAAAATTTAAATGAGCTAAAATTGTATTACTGACAGTGATATTCGCAGACGGGCTGACTGCTGCTTTTCTCAAAACTGATTTATTTCACTTTTTGTTATGGTTCTATGGTTATGGTTACTATCGTAATAAAATAATTTTGACCTTAGTAATGATTTAGTGTCCAGAGTTTTAAGATATTATAGATTGTTTTATGTCATTTACATATTTTTTTCTCATTATTTACTTTTTTTATAAACTATTATCAAACAAAAATTTCAACAAAATCTGTCCTGTAAATTTGCCATGATGGACGCACAAAATAACAAACAGACAGATAGACAAAAAATCTAAAAAAATACTTTCCGTCTTCTATTGTCATTCTATAAATTTTTAAAAATATTTTCCATGTACATAATTTAATCTATTACAATTTTATCATGACCTTTATATTACAATGTGACGGAACAGACTGAATAATTAATGTGCAACTTTTTATTTATTTCATAATATTTTAAATTTCAATTAATTTTTCACAAATTCAATACTTTACAGTTTATCTAAATTGGTATCTGAAATTTGGATAGCTATAGAATAGTGAGAATAATGAGATAACCGATTACTTTTATGATTAGTATTATTCGACCAAAACGAATATTTATATTCGTACAAAGTAAATTATTTATTTAGTCATATTTCCCAGCTTAATTTTCCGTTTTGTCCGTTCATGTAATGCAACACACTAAAACAGGGTCTCGAACGAGCGACACTGAATTAGCCAATCACGTTATTAACACGCCGAGCGCTTTGTAAAACATCTACCGACCAGCAAAACTCACGTGTGATGTGCTGATATCGATATTTTGAAATATCGACATTTCAATTAATGCCACAACTATTTTAAAGAATTTAGAATGGATAATAATAACATAAATACAATTTAATTAACAAAAAGTGATACTTTTAACATGGACAACAAAGCAGATATATTTAGTTTTTTATATAGTATATTCCCACGAACAAGCGTGAAAAGAACTTCGTTATTTCTATATAGAGGAATTAAAATTTTATAATGTCTTTTGGTTCGAGTAATTTCAATTGTTAAATAGTACAAAAGTTAGAGTATAGAAAAAATGCGATAAATGACGGTCATTTCACTTTTCTTATAATCGATGTGACTTGGTGTCACCGAGCTTTTTATCGAGTATTTTAGTGTGTGGCTTGGCAGGTGTAACTCGGCATTTGAAATTGATAGTTACAGTAAGGACTTAAATTGATGATAAATGATAAAGCATCAGAATAGAATGGACGTTAGCGTTGACATATAAAAAGATAACCGAAAGTTAAATTCCGAAGAAATGACAATTTTAGAAAATTTATGTATATTTTTCCATTATAAATTTAAGAATATTATTTTTTAAAGAAACCCATTTTTCCATGTGTTTTCAGAAAATTTTACCTAACTTGCAACACAGCTTCAAGGGAAAAGTGAACGGTAACCAAGCTCTGTCGTGTTCATTATGTTGTACTGATCTTAAGCCACAAGTATATAAAACTTTGAATGGTTTGAAATCTTTTTTTAATTCATAAGATTATTGCTAAAAGTTTTGTAACTTATTTAAATTTTTGCAAATAATTAAAAAAAATATTTTATGTTTTAAATTGCATAATGAAATTAATTTTTATTCTTCCGAAAATAAATTTTACTCAGAATAATTAAAAAAAATATATGCGGTAAGTGGATTCTTAACTTAAGACCTATCACCCGTCAAAAAGAACTATTCCAGACCAATTACATATATCTAACCTATTGGCACCTGTGAAAAAATCCACTTTCAATTCTTCTGATTTAATTCATATTTATTTAAGACTGCAGAAACTGTAAGAATATGACAGGCAGATAGATATTACCAAATTACAAAAGTTCTTTGGTTCACTGCGGTTTCCAAATAATTCACGGAGTTATCACGTAACTTTAACGTATTCAACACAACTTTAGATTAACTTCTGGTAGTTGCTGGAATTATAGAAGTGCTTGAAAAATGTAAATGAATTTAATGAAATATATCCTTGTGCGTTAAGACTGAATATTAAAAAAACAATTTGCTACCATTTTTACAAACGAGCAATAAAAATAAAGACTAAAGATATTAGAGTTACGCCATAAGAAGCAATGAGACTTTCATTTGAAAGTCACACTAATATTTCAATAATTTTAAACTTTCTACAAAAGTTTGTTTAAATTATCTAAACACACTTTTGTTCGAATTGAAGATTTAAGGTTGCTCCGAAGTATTGCAAGTATTTTAATAACACGGAGGTAATATAAAAATTCTACCAATTAAAAGTTAACTAATTCATGAAACTGATGTTTAATTTTCATTTTGGCGTGGTCTTTCCATTTTCCCATGTTATTTTTATTTTTTGTCATAAAACGAAAGTATTACAGTGAGAACACGTCCATGGATAAATAGTAAATATACATATACTTACTTTAACAAGGATATATTCTAAGCATTGCTCTGGTAAAGCTTTGTTAACTGATACAAATTTTGAAAAATATATTTATCGTATCGCGATTTTAGAATGACAACATCTCTAACATGAGAACTCTTTTGCAGTACAATGAATCGATGTAGGAACAAAAAATATATGTATATCGTTTCTAAAAGACATAAATAAAATACATATAATATCTATGATCTGAGCTAGTGTATTCTAAGAATTACTTAGATGTTATTATGTTACAGGTTAATCTCAGATAGCCTAACGAAGAATAAATTATAGCCAATCATAAATCGAAATTAATTTTCAATTATCGATAAGGCTCAATCACTCGAGGCCAATGTTATAAAAGTATATATGTGAACATTTATGATGTAATCTTCTCTCTCTGACACTTGACAATTTTTAACTTTAGCACGCTATATATATATAGCTATCTCTATCAGTCTTTGAACTGTCAATTCAATGTTTTTGTCTCTTTTATATGAGAATTATGCTCATATTTCTGCCTCTTTCTGTTCTCAATTGTCAACTTGATATACTCGTCTCTTTCACAGGCAAGGTGTCTGTATGGTATTTTCTTCGCCCGTCAACTGTCAACTTAATATTTTTGTCTCTTTCCTGCGCGGGTTTTCCGGTATGTTACCATTTCGTTACCGGCGAATTGTCAAAACGTCGGAGCGACACGGCGGTAAAGCTAACGTGTGTTTAACGTAATCGGCCGCTTAAAGGAGATTATCTTTGATGGAAATATGAAATGTTTTTCGTGTTATTATAGTAATTATGTGGACGCGTCGTTAACTGTCGGTTACGGTTAGGTTATTAAGTCACCGTGAGGGGGTTGATGCGGTCACGTTTTATATTTGCATGCGCTCTGTGGCAGGTTTCGTTTAAGACGTTTATGAGTGAGTTCTGTGTTTTTTTTGTCTTCTAAACAGGATATTGAAGAATTGTGCAAAAGTCTTCTTATTTCTAATTACGAAATTTAAATTTGAGTTGAAAGTGGTCCTTACTTCACTTTTTAATGAGGTTGGGTTTAATAGGTATATTGTTGCCATTATATTTTATTACTTTTTTCTTTTATTTTTTTTTAATCTTAGATTTTTATCGTGACTAAAATATAAAACATTTCGGAATTATAAAAAATAAAATATAGGTAGACATAGTTCGGTTATAGTAAGGATTCTAGGTAAATTTATACTGAAGGAAGCAGGAATTCTGAGATGACGGATTGTACCAGATGATTTACGCCCGTATGCATCACATATGGTCAGGACAATCAGTCAGATTTACTGACAGTTAAAAACATATTTTGTCCGAATATCATACGAATTGGACCGTCCAATAGCGCACGGTCGATAAAGTAGACTCTTGTTCCGACTCGACTGACGGTTAATGAGAAAGAGAAGTACGTTTTTAACTGTCAATAAGTCTGACTGACGGTCTTGACCACGTGTGGTACATGTGGGCGTTATTCTTGCAAATCTTTTTCAGTTTATAAGAATAAATTCTTAGTACCAGGATCTAGTTGGTTCTAAAGTTTGATAGCCTCTTTTTGGATATATTAGTTTAATAATTTGTACGTTTATTTTTAACTGTAAATAATCGTTGTCCAATTTAACTTTTTTTATTATAACTGCTTGTTAAATACTATAAACCAAATACATAGGTGTTTATTTGTTAGCCATCTTTAACCGAGTTGGGTAGCAGTGATGAATTTACATCATTAGTTCTTAAGCGTTGATATCTTCTTGTATGAAAATTTCATTTGCAAAATATTAGAAATGTTCAATGCAGGCTTTTAGCTAAAATTGCGGTTAATTACTGATAATTAACACTAATTATAAACAGTTCAAGCTATTTATAATTAAATGAGAAATTAATTTTTTTTTATATAATTCATCATGTTTAAATCATTTCTGTATTGTCACACTGACTGTATTTCTAAGTAATTATGAATTGCAGCATCTTTTTGGATAATATATAGGTAACCTATCTTGTTACAAAAGCTGTTGGGATAAATATGATGGTACCTAAGTAAAGGGCATTCGATTTTTCTAATGTTAGTCCCTATAAATCCTTCTACATAGCTTTAGCGGTTATAAACTAGTTGTAACTACATGAAGCAGTTTATAGTTACTGATATATTATGGGTTTTCCATATTCATGCAAGATCTGTAATGTTTGTTTTAATCTGTCCACCTATTCAATGATCCAACTTCTGTCTATTTGCTTCACTGTTAATACTGGTTAATTTTTAAAAAACTTTGCACGTAGCTAGTTACTTTAGATGGAGATTTGAATTAATACATAGCAAGGTTAATTTTTAAGAAACTTTGCAAGTACCTAGTTACTTTAGATGGAGATTTGAATGAATTCATAGCAAGGTTAATTTTTAAGAAACTTTGCAAGTGCCTAGTTAGTTTAGATGGAGATTTGAATTAATACATGGCAAGGTTAATTTTTAAGAAACTTTGCAAGTACCTAGTTACTTTAGATGGTGATTTGAATTAATATATAGCAAGGTTAATTTTTAAGAAACTTTGCAAGTACCTAGTTACTTTAGAAGGAGATTTGAATTAATACATAGCAAGATTAATTTTTAAGAAACTTTGCAAGTACCTAGTTACTTTAGATGGAGATTTGAATTAATACATAGTAAGGTTAATTTTTAAGAAAGTTTGGAAGTAGTTACCTTTTGAGCGATATGATTAAATCAAGATTATTTGAAAAATCATAATTGATGATATTATTCCCTTAGGTGACGAGAGTTTTCTGAATTTTTTTTTATTTCAAATCGTTCTTTAATTTCTAAGTTTTTCCTAGATGGCATACGTGAAATCAACTTAAAATCTCAAAACATTTGATCCTTTATACATTCTCGAACTTCTCTGAGCGATGTCATTAAAATGATATTATTTCAACAACCATAATTGATGATATTAGTCATTCAAGTTACAAGAGTTATCTTAATTTTTTTAGATTTTCAACTCGTCCTTTAATTTTGAAATTTTTAGAGTTATGGTCTACGTGCAATTAAATTAAAACCTTAAAATATTTGATCCTTTACACGTTCGCAAACTTCTCTGAGCGATGTCATTAAATTGAGATTATTACAACAACCATAATTAATGATATTAGGTACTCATTCAAGTTACGAGAGTTGTCTTAATTTTTTAGATTTACAACTCGTTCTTTAATTTCTAGATTTTCCCTAGATTTATGGTCTACGTGAAATCAATCTAAAATCTCAGACCATTCTATCCTTTACACATTAGAAAAACTTCTCTGAGCCATATCATTAAATTGAGATTACTTCAGAAAGAATAATTGACGATATTACAATATGGCCCATAACGAGAACTCGAGTTGCGATAGTGAACTTAAAATCTTATTAGTTTTACAACTCATAGTCTCATTTCTAATTATTTCGGAGACTTACAAATGACGTGAAATCAAGTGACTTCAAAACTTAACGCGTAAGGTCCTCTCCACATTCGCTATGTAATCACCGATATTTCAACTTTTCGTTGAGCGATATCATTAAATTGAGATTATTTCAACAACCATAATTTATGATATTACGATGTGGCCCATAACGAGATCTCATATTCAGAGAGTTGACTTAAACATCATCATTTCACATCTTGGCGCTGGGGCAATTAGCCACTCGTCGCTGGAGTGAAGGAGACTTGAGGGAGATGAAGATGGAAATTGATGAAATTCAAAGAGGCAAATGGGTATGATCCGTTTGTGAATGTTTCCAAAATGATGTAATTTAAATTTTACTACTAAGATCAATAAGCTTCGCATTCTGATAATATTCTTCAATCCTCAACGTGAAGAGAAACATGAATAGGTTCAAGTTAGACTAACATAAAATTAAGCTTTTGATAAATAACAGGTTTGAGGTCAAGAGCTAAAACAAAATGCCAAACGCCTCTGGTAAATCGTCTATATATAGTCAGGTATACACCAAATATATTTAATTAAGAGAAAAGATTAAGTTAGTCACGTTTGAGATAATTCGGATTCATTTTGAATTATGGCTGGTCTGCTGCAATTTGAAGATATAAATGGACTGCATTACTTATTGAATAATTTTATCTACATGAATTATGAATTACGTGACATTGTATTTTATGCCGCCATATAAAATTGATTAATAATATCATATCATTTAATATTTGTTTTTATGTGTCTTTTTTAGGTAATGTAATCTGTGTTCCAAATTTTTAATTTGTCTGCACTTGTGTGTCTTTAAATTAATTAATCTAGTATTTTTTAAAATTTATTTTATTCAAGAGTATAAAATGTAATTTTGAATTTTTTATTAAGACTTGTAGCTCTAAACTAATAATGTAGGAATTTGTTTTTGCGATATTTTTATTTCCAATTCGAATTTTTGTTTAGTTGATTTAATAGTGCTATGGCACAAACTAAATATGAAAGTGATCGTAAGTCAGCCTGTAAGTGTAATAGAAATAATTCTATTGCATTTTTGTAATCAATTTTATGTCTATTTTTTACTTCGTCAATCAATAAAGCACTTTTTTAAATAACAATTAAGTCAGATGGGGAAAATATTTAGCAAACATTTTAAGTTTTTATCCTTATATAAAGATGTAAAAATGTTAAATCATAAACCAAAGAATTAATATTTTATTAAAGTAAAGCCTTACAGAGAAAAGGCTAATTGAATTTTTTATTGAACTCATTCACATTTAATAATATTCCGCTTAAATTGAAGAAATTACTAGATATTATCTAAAAAAAATATATATTGAGGCATGGTACTAGCAATGACAAATACAGACAAACTCAGTAACGACGCTTAGAGTATTATGCGCAATAAAGAAGAACAAACTCCTTTGAGCAGCGAATCGACAGCCAAAAACTATAATCTTTTATAGGACAATGTTAATAGCTGATTTTCCACCGACTTACCGCATAAGTTAATGCGCACGTCGCCGACTAAATATCTGCTATCTCCGTTAGCACGTATTCAATCCTATGTGCTATCCTTTTCTCCGTTAGCTAGTTTTAACTGGTCACATTGGGATCGGCGAGAGTCAACCAGATTCACAGAAATTTGTTTGTAGGACAAATTTTTGATGGACGTGTATGTTAAAGGTATTAAATATTTTATGTTTCATCTTGTCTGATTATTGTCATATCGAAAAATATATATAATACGGGATATATCGCGACATACGAGTACTATCAGCTCGATATTAGTTCATACTTTTATTTGTTTTAATAAATATTTAATATATTTATAAAAACAAATTGTAAATTTTATAATATTATTTTATCTGTTTTATTCATAATAGTTATTTGTTCATTTGACACTATGGCAACAGCAAAACTTAACTTTCTCTAATTACACCCTTATCTTCTTTAACATTAGGCTTGTTTCGATTGCTTCCATATCTTCGCATGTGGTCATTAATTTTACTTTCCTAAAAATGTATCCTTAAAAGAATACTGACTCCGTTTCGCTTTGTTCTGAGCCTAACCGGGAAGTAAAAAAATCAATATTTTAATAATAAAGTAAATGAATGAATCGTTGAAATGAAAATAAAACTATAACTGAAACTCACTTTTTGAAATTATTTTTTAAAGTTATAAGTTATAATTTTTTATGGCCATTGAAAATTAGCTGTCTTAAAAAATTGTCTGTTGCTCAAAATGTTGCCTTTGGCTGTTATTGTTCTTATTTCAGTTACGTAATATAATTTCACTTAATTTTACGTCTAAAGAACATAGGTTAAGATTAAATTATTCTGTTTTATTAATAGGTATAGTTTAATTGTGTAATGATTAGTCTCGTGGACTATCATTAAGTTTTTCTTAAGTTTTTCGTAGTATCAGCAAAATTAATAAAAAAAATTAAATGTACCTTCGCTTGCGGTGTGGAAAAATTGAGAAATAAGATTCATGTAACTTTGTGCCACAACAATTATTTGAAATTTATTAATTATCCTTCTGTCATTGGTTACAGGAAATACCATTTACCATCATTGTCTATTGAGAATATTCAAAATAAAATTATGTACCATGAGTATTTCTACTCTTAGGGACGTATTTCCCATTTGTCTTTGCAAGATTTGTCACGGGTGATCTTTTAAATCTTTGTTTTGGATTAATTATACCTATCTTTGTTCTACTTCACCACATTAAATGTTTACTCAATTTCTTTATTTTAAGATACTAGACTACTATCCTCACATGAGGCTCCTATCCTCACAGATATTAGACTACTATCCTCACATGTCCCACGCATATCGTGGTTAGATATATACTGCTATTGAGGTAATAAGGGTTGTCAAGTCAAACCTTCAGTATTGTGATTGGTATCATTTTTTGTACCAGATTGCTATCCTCTGGCTTTACCTGTGCCGGAGTCGTATTTACTTCACTTGGTATTGGAGGCATTACTCCATGTCGATTGGTTCAACTGTTCGATTCGCGAATTCAGAGTTAAGATGGTAGAGTATATGGATGGGACACGCTTGACTTACTGTTTACTATCTATAATTTGCCTTAAATGTGTATATATACACACACACACACACACACATATATATATATATATATATATATATGTATATATAAATATATATATATATATATATATATATATATATATATATATATATATATACATATGTATGCGTGGATGTGCATGTATGTGTGTGTGGATCAACGTAACTCGATCAACGTACTGGGACTAATAAAAGAATAAAAAATAAAATATTTATCAGTATAATGTTATTGTCGTACAGTTCATATTTATGTATAACGACTACTTAATGTGTATATATCTAAAATAAAATTGTAATGGAGTCGATTCTGCGCATGGAAAATATTTCAAAAAGTGTGATTAATTTAGCGTAAATAATGATAACAAAAGCTAGAAATTATGTTTTAGAATTTTTGTTTGTCTGTGTCTGTATGTTAATTTGTTCGTCAATCACGCGAAATAACGGATTTTGATGAAACTTTGGTATGCCAATAGTTTATACCCATGAGCAACCTATGAGAGAAAACAAATTCTAATAACTTTTCTTTTTCCGATTTTCACGCCGAGTCTACAACACTATATAAAATTTAAAAATATTGAATTTCCAACATCGGTACACATATTAAGGTGTGACTCTCTCACGGCGCCCGCGACATGTATCGATTACCGAACATTCATAAACTGCACCCACGATCGACACAAGTCGATAATGCCAATTATATTTACGACAATCATGTTACGCCATATTTACGGAACTCTACAATCATATTTACGGAAATCTACTGGACGGAATTTGATGAAATTTGGTAAGGTAATAGTTTATACCCATGAGCTACATATGAAAGAAAACAAATTCAAATAACTTCTCTTTTTCTGATTTAGACGCAAACAAAATCTATAGCACTATATAAAATTAAAAATACTGAATTCATGATATCACACATTACGCACATTAACGAGTGACTCTCTCACGGCGCCCGCGACAGGTATCGATTACCGAAAATTCATAAACTGCACCCACGGTCGACACAAGTCGCTAACGCCAATTACTTACAATCATATTTACGGCACGTTTGTATCGAATTTACCTCGGCCATTACTCATAATGGCATCGAGACGACAAACACAAATAATTCACGAGCCAATAAAATACAATCACCGATCGGATCGAATCGACATTCAATTTGAATGTACCCGCGTTATGACGTGTGCATCGATATATAAATACACACTATTTGTTAACACGGTACTTTGGCAATATTGATGGGCTACAAGTGAACATAATGCGAACAGTGAAATCCATTGTGTCGATAGAATTGAATTCGATAACATTGATTTCGGAATTGAAAATACAGTCGATAGATCTGGAGAGCTTTTTGCTAAGCTTTTTAAGTCTTAAATAAAAAAAACTTAATCAAATGCCTCACGAGTTATGTCAGTCGATGTGGATCATGTATGTTGATTTTTTTTTATTTCCCAAGATGTATCGCATGACTACGTTGTAAAATAAATGAAATGATTGTCAAAATAATTCTCTCGTTACCCTTCTGTCATTCTAAATGCTTTATCTAATTTATGTTTTATCCTTTGCTTTTCGTTAATTTATGAAGCGTATTTATAGGTCTGGTGAGGCCTATAAACTTGGCCTATAAGCTTCTATAACCTAAGTTTGGGAAGCCTAACTTTCGCAAGGGTTAGAGTCTCGCAAAAATGATGGTCCTTGATATGTTTAAATCATATCTATCTATAGACATATATTTATCTTCCTTTTAGTTCCTCAAATCATACTTTAAACTGGCTTACTTTTTCAACAGTTTTTTCTTGAATATGACCGACATTCGTGTCCGATTTATCTATTTACAATTATTATTTAATCTGTTTGATAAATATTACGAACGTTTTCCTTGAAGTCTCTCAAACCATTCTTGAAATATTGGCCGAATGTGCCAACAATTTTTCTTTGAATACAACCAACTTAATTAAATGTACTTATCATTAAGCTTGTTAGACAAATCTTATGGACGTTGACAAACGTTTAATTGATATTTATCTAAATATACATATTTCCCTACAAGTCACTCAAACCATTCTTTAAATATTTGCTAGCCATGTCAACAATTGAATGTGCCAACAATTTTTCCTTGAATACAACCAACTTAATTACATGTACTTATTATTAAGATAGTTAGACAAATCTTATGGACGTTGACAAACGTTTAATTGATATTTATCTATATATACATATTTCCCTTCAAATCACTCAAACCATTCTTTAAATATTTGCTAGCCATGTCAACAGTTTTTTTCTTTAATGGATTAGACAGATGTATTTAATTTGATTACTTTTATTTATCATTTAGGCTGTTTGGTAAATCTTATGGGCATTGACAAACGCATAACTGATATTTATCTATAGATACATATTTCCCTTCAAGTCACTCAAACAATTTTTTAGACGCCGATTATCTGTGTCAACACTTTTTTTCTTGAATAAATCCGACATACATATCCGATTTAATTACATTTACTTATCATTTAGGCTGTTAGATAAATCTTATAGAAGTTGGTCAATATTTAACTAATATTAATCTACCTAGAGACACATATTTCCCTTCAATTCACTCAAACCATCATTTAAATATTGGCTAGCTGTGTCAAAGTTTTCTCCTGAATAAATTCGACATAAATATCCGACTTAATAACATTTACTTATTGTTTAGACTGCTTGGCAAGTCTTATGGACGTCGAGAAATATTTAACTGATATCTATCTATAGACATGTATTTTTATTTAAGTCTTTCAAATAATTCCTTAAATATTTATTAACTTTATGTATAGTACATATGGCGGACTTATTGCTACATGAGTATGTTTACATGTGCTGTATTAACAGTTAATACAGGTAATATTATGGTTAGGTAGTAAATATTAACTGTATTAACAGTTTTCCTTCAAAATAACTGTGTACCGACTAGGAAAACTTGCCTAAAAATCTTTATTTTAATCTTATTTGGCACACGGAGAAAATAGCTTACAAATAGAGTCACGGGCATACAAAATTGCTATTAGGAAGCATAAGTATCCAGGTCATTATGAAAATCTCAGTTCAAAGGACACAGGAAGTTCCTTTGAACTGAGATTCAGAAAATTATATTCTACTTGGAGATATTTGTATCCTTAATTGCTTTCATCTGTTAATGCTATACATTTTATCACGTTATCGTAAAGACATGAAGCAAACGATTATTTATTTAATGACTTAAATGAATTACATATGGTTTAAATTGGTGTGGACATATCCATCTTACTAAATAGTGGGACGCCTGAACTTTAGCTAAATTAATTACGTATAAAGTATACGTAATTAATTTAGCTAAAGTGTGAAGTGTATTCAGGCTGTTTGATAAACCTCGTTTTAACTGCATTCTTTATTAATAGACTTCACCCGACAGAAGAGTAAATTTTGTAATTACAGTATATTATTCGCACTTTTTCTACTAATGTCAGTAAATAAATAAAAAAAAATAATCAAAATCATTTCAAGTTACAGAGGGAGCTACTACATCGTATTTGAAAATTCCCAGAAGAAAATTACGTCGTGAAAGGAGAATTCTCAACCAAGTCATTAGGCATATAATGAATGCGATGGTTTATAAAGGTGATTTATCTTTAACATCAGTCAAGCGGAGCATTAAAATGTTAGTTCGTTATTCTTAAAGAATAAATTTTATAAGCCTTAGCATCACATTTATGGTAACTGGAGAATATTGCGAAATTTATTGTTAAAATAATTATTTTAATTTAGGAAATTAAATTTTAATTACGTAATATAATTCAAATTGGAAAAAAAAATTAAAAATGTATGACACAAAACTTATTTTAGAGCAATAGTTAAGGAAAAAAATATTAAAAAACGTACCCGAAAGTTACAAAGTGTAATATTTTTAGTCATATGTCAACCGTTAAATCATTTCATTGAAAATCAAAATATAACTTTGAAATAAGTGATCCTTTTCAAAGGTATAACAAATGTGCAAGTACCATACTATGTAAACTGTATATCAAATCAGAGAAAGGCATGGTCGTTTTGTTTAAATGAAAGCAAGGATATATTCATTCATTTTTGGTAAATAAGTAATTTATGCTATTTATACAAAATCCTTCGAACTAGAATTTAAAAAAAGCTGGTTTTCTTTAGAATATGAAAAAGCAACCAATTTAACGATTGAAATTCAGAAAAAAAAATTAGGAACTATAATACAAGACACAAAATTTAACTACTTTCTTAAACGCCCGTATATTATATTATTAATATATCAAATATTTTTAATTAGAAATACAAATTAAACGAAGTACACAATTATTTTTAGAATTGTTTACAAAAAAAAATAATAAATACGATTGCATTTTTTAATGCGTAGCCATTGCCTATATTAATTAAAAATAAACTGTTAACTGACACTGACAGTCGTTGTGTGTTGTCAAAATTATTGTCTTCTTTGCTCTTTTTTCAGTATTGGCTTTTTTGACGACTCTATCGGGTCACTGAGTTTATTAAGTAGTACATACTACTCCATCTTTGTATAGAGGGTGCATTGAGACACAATTTGCGCTTGGTCATATCTCCCTGGTTATAGAGTGTCGTAGAAATAGCATTTACATATTATTATGAAAAGTAACGAGATTTTTGAAAACTTTTATTGAGCATATTTTTTCAGTTTCTCTATTTATGTCGAAATTTTTTATTCATACAACATCTGGACTTAATATTATACGATCTTTGGTCAGTATTTTTTTTAATTATTGGCGCTCATGAAGTTAGAACTAAGTTGCAATCTTAAGAGCTGAGAGATAGAAATCGTCTAAACTACAACAGCGGTAGAACTTTTAAGCTCAAATTAAGACATGAATTACTTTTATGATGATCAAGATTATTTTTGTCATTTGCATAAATATAAATTACGAATAACACAAAAAACGTCTAGATAATAAACCTATAAACATTGTATCGAAAGAAGTTTGTTTTGTTTTTTGTTTGTTCCTTCGTTGATTCAAATAACTGAAAAATATCTTCATGTTTTTATTTTTAGGAAAAGACTTTACCATATTGATAACATAAATATATGCGAGCGGTGTTGTGGTTAATACCTAGATAATAACATATTTCTAGAAAAAGGCTCTGCCAATTAAACAAGCTATGCTTTCTAATATTTAAACTCAACGTCTGTAGATGTACATTGTTAATGAGGAAAACAATTATTAAGGAATTTTACTTACATTCGACAGTAATACCATAAAGATTTGAAGTCTTCGTATTTTGATTTTTAAGATTTAATGTACTTCACATGAGAAAAACAGATAACATACACGTCAATCACATTAAAAAAACTGAAAACACAATTCCAAAACCAAAATTAGAAAACAAAATATGACTTTCAAAAACCCGAACCCGTCCGGTTAGACGTTTCGCTGTCAACTAAATCATCCGGGAGTAGCGCAGGGCTTTATAAAAGTAAATATTATTCAGATCAAAGCCGGTAAACCACGGATTCTGTAAAATCTGCATACCCATTATCCGAACAATCGGCACGAACATTGTCATGACTCGCTCTGCGTATTGCGATTTACTCAAATTACGTACACGCACGGTATTCGCCATGGGCTCTTTGTTGCAAGTCGACGTATTGCATTGCGAAGTTATCGAGCGTTGATATCGGAGGTATGTATGAAAATAATTTATTTATAGAATGTCTTACTCTGCCAAAAGTTATTTTCCAGTGAAATTTCTCAACATGTTTGGCCATAGTTCTTGGGGCTCCGTATCCGAAGTGTTAGAATGGGACCTTATTGCTGTTGCTTTATTATAAGTCCATTTTTCTTTCACTACTTCTAGATCTTAAACTATGAATTTTATATCCATAAGACATTATTACGTAAAACTATAATCCAGAGCCTAATTAAAATTTGGCAAACAAGTCGGGTAAATTTTAATATATGCAAAATTAATTATGAATGGTGTGTTTGTGGAATAAATCTGTGGAACGAAAATTTTAAGAAAGTTTGGAAAATACTTTTCCTTTTAAATTTTTCAGCTGTAACTTGAGTTTATGATTTACGAAAATATACGATAATTAAATGCGAGGGGCATACATTTTATTTATCTAAATAATTGAAAATAAATTATTATATAAATCGATAAGTAAATTATATTCTGATGTTTTAAACTATTTGTATAAATACGTATATACAATATATATAAATATGCATTTGCCAATTTTGAATTATTTTCTATAGCTTGTTTCGTTCTGATTGTAGTTTATAGGTACAATCACTACTATTATTGAATAGTCTGGTTAATTGTAAGAAATTGCTCTTGGCGCTGTAAGTCATATAATAAAATTATTATTACTACATTACTTATTACTTTAAATTCGAAAAAGGCATCACAAAAAAGACTGTTGCAAGTTTCATATATTTTTTTGTGCTTTCCCAGAAAGAAACGAAACGAAAATTGGTGAATAGTCATTTGCGCACACATACTTGAAGGTTGTGTACTTAAAAAAATATGAGGTAATTTAAATCAAACTTCAAGCAAATATTTTAAGGTTTCGAACTGAAAAGATTTAATTTAATGAAAATTATTTAAAATTTATGAAACTATGGAATAGTTCAGTTTCTGATTAGATTTAAGTTTTTAAATAATTTCCTTTAATTCTAGTCTATAACAAACGAGAAAAACGTTATCTAAGTAATTACAAAAATGAAAGAAAATTCTTGATCAGTGATCGCCATCATAACTTATTAAAAGATCTTTTTTGAAAATAAGAGATATTTCTTAATTTCCTTTTTCTATAAAACATTTTACTATAAAACTTGGGTTTTTGCTGATTTGTGATGCTCTTTAAGATCTATTTAAAGTTGCTTTAATAATAGGGGTTTACTTTAATTATTGTGCACAATTTAGTTAAACGCATTTAGTTTATAATATATTTAACTCTGACATAAATCATACACATTCAGGAAATAAATGAACGTGGTACCTGAACTGTAATATTGTAAAAATTTAATGATTAAAATAAAAAAGTTATTCACGAAGTCCATGGGTTGGGTTCTCTTAAAAATATCTTTGTACATGCTCAAGCTCCTGTTCTAATGTTGTTTGTATTTTACTATTTGTATTTGAGTAAGCACATTAGATGATTTTTTTGTGCAATAACAATAAGTTTGTAGGCTAAATTAATTATAGATAACAAATTATGCGATGAACATTTATGTAACAATGAATCCTGCTTAAGATGCTCCGAGCTCCTGTTCTAATGTTGTTTCTATTTTATTATTTGTATTTGAGTAAGCATATTAGATGATTTTTTGTGCAATAACAATAAGTTTGTAGGCTGAATTAATTATAAATAACAAATTATGCGATGAACATTTATGTAACAATGCATTCAGCTTAGATGCTCCGAGAACCTGTTCTAATATTGTTTGTATTTTATGGCAAATACGTTTTGAAAAGCTACAATAAAAGGAAAATAATTGTGGTTTGTTTATACAAATAGAAGGGTTCATCGGTTTATTCTGGGGTCACGCCTTATAAAACGTCTTCAAGAAGTTTTTCTCTGAAGAAATATTTCCCTCGAATTAGCGTTTAAAGTCGCCTAAAATATTTTTTGAAGTCTGTCATATATCTGCGTATGCCATAATATCTACTTCAATGTCAGTTGGGCGTACTAGGCAAGTTGCCAAAATTTTACTGTGAAAAGTGGGTAAGTTGATAAAATTTCCAAGAGCGTGCCTAATATAAATATAAATTGTTTTATTTCGTTTCCTCCTGAATATGACATTGAAAATATAAAACAGTTTTTCTTCTTCCTTAACCGGATAATTTTATAAGGAATGATCTTAAATACAGCGGGTTTAAAGGTACCTATATAAATAATGAATTATGTTGTGATTTGATCTATTATAATCAATGATGTTGAGGACAAGAAAGGTTTCTGAGATATCCGTTGTTAATATGAACTCAAACGCCACAAAATACGCGAATTAAGTGTAGGTTTACACTAACTGATTTTTTAATATATTTGGCGTTAATTTTGTAGAAATTCATTATTCACAATTAAATGAAACTACGTGATGTAGCATTATTTCTACTTTCTTTAAGTTCTTTACCAGAACCTAGGTTTCGTTGTAATACAACATCTTCAGGTGGGCTATTAGCAAAGAACTTTCTTACTAATAGCCCACCTGAAGATGTTGTAATAAAACGAAATCTAGGTCTTGGTAAAGAACTTATAGAAAGTAGAAATTATACTACCACGTAGTTTCATTTAATTGCGTGTAATGAATTTCTACAAAATTAACGCCAAATATATTCAATAGTTAAAAAAATGTTTGTAAGTTTCCGAAATTATTAGAAATGTTTCTTGGGAAAAGTGAATTTTCTAGAATTTCACTACGATAATGTTTAAACTATTTAATTATTTGTTACTTTTTGCCTTTATTTCATTCACAGTTAGCTTTAACATTGCACGAACTTATTTTCATTAGAACGAATTCAATTACATACAAGGTATTATGTACAGTATTCAACACAAGTATACTAGTAGATAGTTCGTGTACCTTTCAATAATCATCAAATCGTTTCCTTAACATTACTATACGTCATACAGTGTTGAACTAAATGTCAGTTAATACAAAATTCAGCCAAGATGTTCATTCATTCGCGTTCAAAGTTCGACAAATAACTCTTCACAAACTTCCATTATCTATAGTCTCGCCTTTAAAACTTACTCTCTAAACGCCCAGTTCCTAGCCAGGCAGAAAGTGTCTTCAAGCACTTGCCTGCCTTTGAACGAAACAATTGTTGTCCAGTCGGGTCAATATAACTCAATCGAGTCGTTATCCTTGTGAGGTCACCGCGTCGGAGCCTTACGCCGGTAAGCACTTTATTGTCTGAGGCGGCCCCAGACAATCGACGACCTAAGTACTAAAGTTGCTTCGTAAAAGCTTAATTTGTATGTAACTTTAAGGGAAAGCAAATAGTTGGAGTTATTTTTATGCCTAGTTTTTACGAGTTGTTCGAAATGTAACCGCACGCGTATACAAATAAAAACTCGTACTAAATATGAGACACTGAAACTGTTTCAAAAGTTTTTGGGGTTGTTCTCTTCAGTTGAAAGATTTTTTAGGCGTTTTAAAAAGTAATTAACTAATTTTGGAATTACTGCCTTAATCATATTATGAAGGTTATCAGAGTAGCCCAGATCGTTCATCGTTCTGAATAAAGACGGTATAAAGATTATGCAAGAGAGAGATAGATAAATGTAATATTTCATAATTTTCAATAAAAATGTGGTTATAGAAAATACTTATTAAATTAAGTAAGGATTATAGTATAACTGTATAAAAATAGGAGCAATTAGAAATTAAAGAAACAGTCCTAAAACATCCAGCCCATCAGTTTATTTTTTTTGTTTATTTTATTGTGGAATAAGAATGTATCATTTCTTAAACACCAACCGAAGGAAGAACGTAGAATAAGAACGTGATTTTATGTAAAATTTTGTGAGATGATAGGTACACCATAAGAATGACTGCCAAAAATATGTACACAAATTTAAAATAGACATGGAAAAATATGAAAATCAAAACGAAAAAAAATCATGGAAATACAAAGCCTACACGCATAGTGGAAAAACTATTCCCAACTAGATAAGTTTGTACTAAGTTAAATACTTCTTAGAACTTTCTCATTCTTTAATATTTACGTCAATGACTTGAAAAATAGTTAATATCATAATAACACAAACAATTTGAACAAAATGAGTAATAAATAAAGAAAACGGGACTTAACAAAAAATTGGCTGCTCTACTGCCCACCCTAATTCAACACGAAACTTACTGGGTCCACAGGGCGTGCAGAAAAAAGAAATAAACCCTATTGTACTGTCAAAGCCGGCGGCGGAATAGTCGGCCATATTGGATAGATCGCGTAGTCGTGACAATAACATGCGCACGCGCACGCAATATCGACCAATCATGTGCATAGGTTATAGCGCCGCCGCGACGTTGACATTATCGTCGTCTCTCTCTAACGGCCGAAATGGGCCGAATTCAATTTAGTTCAGAGGGCGACTTTAATAGTATTTTTATTAAATTTTAGATAATTTTATTTTTCGTGTATTTCTTTATTGATGCAAAAAACTATTTGTTTTATTTACTCCACTTGTTTAAATGTGTGCTTTACGAGTAATTGTCAATTTAAATAGTTCAGAGTCAAAGATTGCAGAGCAATGTATTGGTGGATTTAATACTACAAATGTATAATGTTAAAAAAGTGTGATATTAAAAATCATTAGAATCCGCATAATTTTTTAATATACCTGTTGCTGAACGACGTATATAAATATAGTTCAGAGTTCTTTCTTTGCACGTGGGTTACGTGATTTTATTATTTTTTTGCTTGTACAGTAATAATTTTTCGTTTATTCTGACTAAATAAATCGTAAAAAAATTAAACTCTCCTTTTTATTACTCTTATTGAAACTCATTTTATTTCGAAAACGTCAAATTAATTTTTCTTTTTTTACCCGGTAATCAATTTTAAGTTGCCAGTTAGTTGAGTATTTTACAAAAATTCAAATTGTTCTATTTCGTTCCTACATACCTTTTGCCAGTAATTGTTTTACGCAAATTTATTTTAAAGCAATGCTAGTTAATACTTTAAGATAGTTACTCTAAGGTAAATTGTTTGATCTAGTTCGTATAAGCATACTGTTCCAAATTAAATACAGCTTTAATTTAATCTCGATGCAGTTGAAGTAAATAAACATTAAAATAAGTTTGCGTAAACCATCGTTAATTTACTTGTTGCTTTATTATTACTAAATATTTAATCCATATTTTAGAATATACAAGGCAAGGTTTGGTCGAAACCTGTAAAAAATTATTAATTGTCTTGAACATTTCTTTCATTTTATCATATAGTACTTAGGTATTGTACAGGAGTATAAGAAACTTCGGGCTGATAATAGAAATAAACATTTTTTAATAATTTATAATCAACCACGATGTAACAACTTCAAAGTTACATCGAACAATCAGGAAAAAGAAAATAAAAACAATAGCGCAACATAAGTTAAGTATGATTTAATTGATATGGAGGTATTTAACTAGAATAATTTAATTATTAGTAGTTAATTAAATACAATTGATTTTATAATCTGATAAATAAACGATGAAGAATTCTCCAAATAATATTCGCATATAATAAGAGCATTTCTTTTTCTAGGATGTAATTCAAAGGCCATGGAGCTATTTACATCGGCGCTAACATTTATATGTACCAATATAATTTAATTTTTGCTTATATTTTTGTATAAGTTATAAATTAAGTTGTATAAGTTATAAACTAAGTTATTATTCTAAATTGATAAGAAATTACTAATTTAATTAGGAGAGGTAAAATTTAATTTTTATTGGACATAAAATAATTTTTTGGGATATCTCAATATAAAAATACTTTGAAGAAAATGGCTACCAAGGAAGCTTATGATGGTTTGGAAGGTTCGGAGTCTTTAATAATAGGTGATAAAAATAACGTAGATTCATTAACTTTTAACTTTAATAAATCGATGGTGCGAAATTTGAATAGAATTTTTTTATTACCAATAATTATAGATTTTATTAGCATACTTTTAGAAGCTGTAATTGTTTAAATTAGATTGGAAATTAAGTTATTAGTATTAGAATTTATTTGCTTAGAATTGAAGATTAAGGTTGTTATAATGTGAGAGGAATAAAGATAAAACTAGATCAAAAAATTTCGAATATTATTTATTTCTAAATTGGTTACATATCAAGTGAAATTGTTAGCAATTTAACTACGTTATTAAAGGTCTTAGTTAAAAATTATGGATACTCGGGTTTGACAGTTTGATTGGTCGATACATGGATTTCCGAGTTAAAATTTCATTTATAATTTAGATGTTTCATTTTGAGAAGTTTCTATTCCACTTATGTTTCGGACTTTCTGTTCCATCTCCTTTTTATAAACTTGTGAATCAGATGAGACGAAATTGTAAACAATGTAACATTAATATTCGTTAAGCACAAATAGAATTCGCAATTTTCGTACACTCTTGGGCAAATAGGACTATAATTACCTAAGGTTACGCAATATACGTACTTAGGAAGTTTAAACATTTTAGGGCTTGTATTCTCTTAAAATATTAATATTATCTTTCGCTATGTGGATATATTGCCAAGTATATTTTCACGTATAACATAGTAACTTCAAAACACAGGATTATCGCTTGAAATTTTCCAATAAAATTTACGTTAACTTCATTTGAACTATATATCTATAACAATCTACAATCACCTGTTCTTTCAATTGATACCTTACACAATTGAAAACAAATACATTCTTTTTAAATTAGCACAAATATTTTTTAGGTTTTCACAGCTGCGAAATATACGGGTGAATAAGTTCGGTTAAATTTCCATGATTTCTAAGTACAACTCGCTCATTCAATTGATATCTTACACAAACAAATACATTCTTTTTAAATTAACACAAATAATTTTAGGTTGTCACAACTGCGAAACATGTGAGCGAATAAGTTCGGTTATTATTCTAAATTTCCAGGATTTCTAAGTACAATCCGCTCATTCAATTCATATCTTACACAAACAAATACATTCTTTTTAAATTAACATAAATAATTTTAGGTTGTCACAACTGCGAAACATGTGAGCGAATAAGTTCGGTATTATTCTAAATTTCCAGGATTTCTAAGTACAATCCGCTCATTCAATTCATATCTTACACAATCGAAAACAAATACATTCTTTTCAAATTAACATCACTTTTTTAGGTTCTCACGACTGCGAAGTATGCAAGTGAATAAGTTCGGTTATTATCCAAAATTTCCATGATTTCTAAGAAAAACTTTTTACGTTGAATCGTTTCGCAGAAAAAAGGAGTTTTTATTACATAATCAGCTGACAAGTCAGCTATTATAGAAGTATTTTTTTTATTTCCTTTAGATGTACTTGGTTTTAAAAATAAAAGAAACATCATTTATTTTTTATTATTGTTTTTGAAAGGACATATTGACATGAGTAAAAAACCGAACTGATATGTTAGATAGACATCTATGTTTATGTAACGATAATATAGTTTTACACCACTAATACACGATACACTGACACAATATCCGTATCAGCGGAGGTAAGCGAGAGATATATGTTATGTAACGGTTTGAGGTGGTGTATTAAGTTCAGATTAGCATACAATAGACAGGCAGCAATGATCGAGTGAAATGCGTACGCGCTTTGACACGCCTCATTAGCTACCGACACTTTATACGAATATGAATATGAGACACTTGACAAATGTGTGTATATATGATAAAATGCGTTTCATATGCATATGTCATTGCGTGTACCTCTATGCAAAATGAGCAATATCTATGCTATATAATTTATACTTATGTATATAGTAATAGTCTAATTGCATTTGGTCTGAAGTAATCATGTGACAATATTTAGTTATATTTTTATTGAACTTTGCTGAAACTTAAAAGCTAAGTAGAGGCAGTGTGCACTGATCGCAATCTCTTACATCCGACCTAGAAACAATCTTTTACATCCGACCACTATATGGGCAGTAGAAATATTAGAGCAGTGGTGACTATGGTAATAAAAATAAACGAAAAGTTATAAATGATGAACAAAAAATATGTGATTGTTATTCTAAGTATTGAATATACAAATATAAATAATATGAAGTTAAATATAACAACAGAAGTAACAGGTACCTATTCAGGTGTATGAAAGGGATTGGAAAATGACGAGGAATGAGGAAAAGCAATTTTTCAGGGAGATAATGAGGTAAAGGAGTAAGAAATATTTTTCCTATTATTCGCTTCATTTAATATCACAAACATGTTTGATTATGTATATATGTATATATAGCAGGGAGGGAGAAAATTTTGAAGACGCGAGCTTTTATTTCTTTAAAAGATTACGAAATTGTTCTGACTACATTTTTTGTAGAGTTTTATACTGTCGGAGTTGGGTTTTATACTGTATTGGTTCCAGCGTCTAAATAGTAACGTAGAAATGTAGACAGTATGCGACTACATAGTAACATAGAATCACGCGGAGACTTAGAACGTGGTATCTTTAGTCACTGAGACTTGGTTGAGAATGGATCGATCTTTGAGTCACTTAGAGCGTTCGCTAAATGTGTTCTTGAAAAAATGGAGATCTTGAATGATTAATTGAGAAGGGACAGACTCTAACCCTGTTGGGTTGAGACTGTAGATACGGGACTCTATTAGGGGATCTTCGACGGTCCGTTCTTTTGTATGAGGTGGGTCGTTACGGATCCCAGGAGGGGCCCTGAGACAACTCGGGTGGAAGGTGGTAATATTATCTCTTTGGTTCCTTCAATATGGGTTTAAAAAATAAATGTCGATTTAAATAAAATTGCAACATGGTCTAATTTCCGGAGTAATATATTGATAAAAGAAAATACGAATTAAGTTAAAAAAAAAGAAAATTTAAAAAAATATGAGGGCCCTTTCTAATTATCCTACTTAATGTTTAGTACAAGTTTTCTTTCAATCAAATAAAGAAAAACAGTAAAATATATCATTTTTAACAAATACACTTGTTTATAGGTATAAATAAAGAAAGTACATACGCCTAACATTGTTCTGCTCCACATTCTGTCAGTCATCAACTTATAATTAATATTATGGATATAGATTGGAAGCAGTTATTTGAGTTTACGTATTCCAAAAAAAATTTGTTCAACTCTATAAATATATATATATATATATATATATATATATATATATATATATATATATATTTAGAGATATGATTCTGATTACTGTTGATACAGGGACCATAACCGTTCTGGTTGACTGTAAGAGATTACCCTCGTAGCAATAAGTCCGCCGTATGTATTAACTGGCAACATTAAAGTACATAAATCCCGCAAGATTACCAGGAGAGGACGGCACGAAAGTAGTAGATAGATACATTTTCATCTTCAAGAAATAAGCGAAGGAAAATTTTTAAGCGTAAAGATTTTCTTTCTGCCTTTAGGTAAGATATTGAACATGATTTGTTTTAGCTTTTTATATCAGTAAAATAAAGAATGGTGAGTCGTTATTTATGTTCTCTTTTCGTCCATTACGTACTTGTCTTCTAAAATATTGACTGCGGAAGCCTTCGGTTCATTTTCACGTAGTCAATAACTGAAAAGTTTTGAATTATTGATAACGTTTCATTAGTTGTTTTAGCTGTATGAAAAGATTACGTTTTCTACATTAATAAAGATAATTCTAATTAACAGAGTTATTAAGAAGTCTGTTTAATGTCAAGATAATATTAACGAAACGTTAAAAAGGTTACTATCCTTAAATGAAAGAAATAAAGTCTATTTTTTTAAATAAAGAATATTTAAGGAAACATTTTTATAAAATTAACTTTTAATACCTTAATCGTCGTTAAGTATCTTCTTTCATATTTTATGTGTATATGTTACATGTGTATATATCATATATTTTTTCGCAATTTTTATTAAAAGACGAAATATATTTTTTCCTTTTCGTTTCAGAAATTTTTAATACGTGGCAAAATCAAGTCAAACCAGACAGTTTTCCATTTTTTTATGTATATAAATCATTAAATAGATAACAGATACTACCGTTTATGTTAGCCATAATAGTACATCTACATGGTTTAACCAACAAAGAATAATACTCCCATACCAGGTCGACTGGTACCAGAAAACAAAATACAGAAAAATTTAGATTATCTAGGCAGTACCACTATTTCTATCGCGCTAAACCACGAAATATATTTAGTGCAAATTATATGCGTACCAGCTGCAACTGAAAGACTGGCCATTTTTCAGAATATACATCTTAAAAGCGTAACCCTGTTGAAATAATGGTAAGGTTGGATCCTTGTGTTATTGCGTTTTATCTTAACTTCTCTGGAAAATGTCACTATGAAATATATAGAAAGTTATATAAAATATAAAATTCTTTGGTTTAAATCAATGCAAGAACATATTCCTCAATAACTGTGTACTCAATTCATTTATAAAGAGTTGAGATTATGAGAAAATTTTATTACAATCCCGTAAAATCAATTAGAAATTGACACAAGGTGATTACAGTACAAATATCTGTAATGTAAAGCAAACCGATAAGTTACCGTCAAAGTATTTATCACAATAAACATAATTTGAAAAGGTTAAATAATATTAAAGAGGTTACTAATAGGTATACTATCTTTTCTTATCTAATTTGCTGAAACCATATGTTTAGCACCTTATAAATTAGTAAAAACTAATTGTTTGAACATTCCGTACCACAAAAGGATAAGCAAAACCCTTATAATATCAGGCACGTGTCTGTCTATCTGTCGTAGTCTTTTTTCTCAGAAATCTCGCTTGGCGTAGAAATTTCAAATTTTTATAAAACATGTTAATAAAACAGTATCTCAATGGCATGTATCTCAATAGCTAATATATTTGAAAAAAATTTTAAGGTGAGCAAATTAAGTACGGAATTATTTGATTATTAATTTTATTTAATTCCATATATGGTGTGGGGTGTCATTTGAAAGGGTTAATTAAAAGGGTGTTGAATTTTAAGTAGTACGTCTTCAGAGAAATATCAAAGAATATACAAAAAAAATATGTCGGCCCACCCCATATTTCCCGATCTGTTTACCCTAAACTTATACATATATCATTTATTCTATATTTAATTTTTTTTTAATTTTCACCATGCTTAATTCCTATGAAAGATATAGTAGGTAATATTTATTAGCGTTGTGAAAAATTAATATTTGTGAATAGTTTGACAGAAAGACTGTGTCCCTTCAAATGTTTATAAGTGCCTAAATGAGTACCGAGTCCTCGTGGTGCGAGCTTCATTCGTGCTAAATAAGTTTTATTCAGGTTTAAGCTATGTAGTAGTAAGTTGTTTCTATGGATATTTATTTGTTTTATATTGCGTTATTAAAAATCAAACATAACATAAAGCAAATAAATTCTCAAAGAGACAGACAAAACACTAATTAAATTTGCATGCATAGAAATGCATTTCGTAAACGAATAATAAAATATGATGGCTCTGCTGCAAACAGTAATCAAATGAAAGGCTCTCATGTGACCTTTGATAATTTATTACGAAAGTCGCTTTTTTAAAATGTTGTATAAAATTTGTGACGACACTCAAAATCATTAAGTTTATAATCGAAGTGCGCTTCGTCTATTTAAGACTAAATAGTTTTTTTCCCGCAGCTCCGCTCACGTAAACTTTTAAGTGCTCATACTTTCCACGAGTGATTATTAATTTTGTATATCGCTAATAAAATACCAATTGATAAAATAACTATACCTACCAACTGATAAAATAACTATGGCTTCCCACTTTCTCTGTCGTCTCTGCCCCATCCGTAGTATTTCGTGCCTATTCACGATCAAGGACAGGTATCTTAATAGATACTCGTACATAGAACATCTATAGTAACTTTCATACATAGAAATCTGGTTAACACTTTCTATGGCAGTGAAAACTGCATCAAAATCCATTTAGTAGATCCCAACTTATAGCGAACAGACAGACTGCATTATAGGTATTAAAATTATTTAATTTTTAAACTGTTTTCTATAAATTTAATTTGCTCACATGCCAAGAACTGCTAAAACAAACAAACGAACGAGCAAACGAACAAATAAGATTCTAAATGCCTGGCTTGTACCTATTCATTTTTTGCTTTCCGGTGCCAAGCTGAAAGGGAAAAGACGTTTTTCCATGAATGGTTTTTTATTTAAGGAAAAATGTAGTTATTTTGTATTTGTTTACACAGTATTGAGGTTGTGAGAAGATACTAGACGGGTGACATCCAAAGTAACAAAGGTATTTGCGAAATCGTTTAGCACAGTGTCGTTTGTCCATTTAACTGCTTGCCAGCTTGTCGCATCTGTTAACGGTGACTTCATTTGTTTGCTCATTACATTATGAGCTGATGTGTTTGTGTTTTGTAATGAAATACGGTGGCAATGTCACTCCTTGTATTGGATATCTCGAGTACGTGATTTACAGTTGAAAAAAAAACGAAAATACGAAAAAAGATATTGAATATATTTGGCGTTAATTTTGTAGAAATTCATTATTCGCAATTAATGAAATTACGTGATGTAGTATTATTTCTACTTTCTTTAATTTCTTTACCACGACCTAGGTTTCGTTGTATTACAATATCTTCAGGTGGGCTATTAGCAAAGATCTTTGCTATATAGCTATATATCTTTGCTATATAGCTATATAATAGCCCACCTGAAGATGTTGTAATACAACGAAACCTAGGTCGCGGTAAAGAAATTAAAGAAAGTAGAAATAATACTAAATGACGTAGTTTCACTTAATTGTGGACGACATAAGATGTTTTGAAAAAGTATTTAAACTCTGTTGAAATTTTTTTCACTTTCTTTCCATTATAAAAATTATTATTAAGTTTGTTTTCAAAAATGTTATGTCGCTACTCATAAAAGTATTACAAATCGAATGTTTATAGCAAAGGTTGGTTGATGATTCAAATAATATTCTAAATTTCAATTTTTAAATTGTTTCAGTTTTTCTTATCTAAAATCCAAAAAATATCTTCAGTTGAAGATGCGATATGGAAATTAGAAATCGATTGGTATGATTTCTTTACTTAGAACATATAGAAAATATTTCAAAAAAGCTGCTTAAGTTAAATATGAGTAAGAAATAAAGAAGTAAAAATAAATAAAAGAAATATGAAAAGGGAAATTATGAAAGAAATATGTCTAATAGAAAATGTAAAGTTCGTTTTTCTTCATCCTACTGTAGTAGGAATTGCCGTAAAATACAGATAAAAATAAATAACTGACAAATATAAAAGTTGTTGAATATATCTATATAATCAAATTATGTAATAAATCAAATCATGATTTATGTTGCAACAATATAAAAACAATATGATTGATATTATTTTGTTTTCGCGTGTCATTGGCCCTGATCCGGGTGTGACGTAATTCATCTATAATTGTCGATAACGATTTACAGTGATTTGGGTACCGGTATCTCTATATCATTATATCTAGTTTATAATTGGTTACCTATATCTTAATTTAATTATATTAAATTCGTTAGATTTTTCAATTTACAGCAAAATTAACAATTACGTAAACATTGAAAATGAGTAAAAGTATATAAAGCCTGTATAAATTGATGTAATATTTAAATCTCTTGTATATTTAGGTTTATAGCCTCCAAACTATTATGGGTGTAAAATTGTGAAACTGAAATTGACATAAACTTTGTCTTTGAAAAAGCATAACTGAAACAGAAGACCTTTCCACGATGTTTGAATTGATTACTTTAGATTTATGGTCTTTGGTAAGTAGTGTTGATGGTGATGGTATTATTCTTGACTTTACTTTTCCACTCCACTACTCTGCAGGATTACCATCTTCTTTTGGATATGAATTTTTTTTTATATCAATGATATGTTGAGCGATATTTAAGACAGTTCAGTTTTTAATAGAAATTCCCATAGCAGGAATTCGATCATTTAGGTGCTAGATGAAGAATAACACTCCGGTAAAGTTAGTCGGTAGTTTTGTGAAAGGTTGCAACTTTAGTTTGCAAAAAAAGCAATTATCGCGTAGACTTTATAAGATATTAAGCAGTAGTCAGGACAATAAAAAGAAACGTTTTGTTTATTCCTCTAAATGAATATATCGTGTATATGGTATTTATGAAATATGCACATAAAAATTTAAATTTTTTTCTGATTTTAAAATTAACCCCGTGTGAAAGAGGGAATAATATGGATAATAGAGGAAATCATATCGGCGCAATATGTGGGCACAAAAGTATAGATGTAACGATACCTTGATAATATTTGGTCAGACATCCAAATTATACATTTATATACCTTTCATTCTCAGTGTCTTGTTGTTACAATGGAAATACCACTGAGATATACTCTACAAGGTTCATAAACTCGGAACTTCTGTATATTGAAAATACCGAAATTGACTGTTCCTGGTTCAGATTATTTTCTTTTACTTTCAGTACCATGGATTTTATTCTACCCTACTTTAAGTGTAATAAATATTTACAAAAGTTACATAATTATACTCCTTAAGAAAATTTAAAAACTCAAGCAGAAAAGGATCAGTAGCAATTGTCATGTAACTTTTAGTGTAGAACTACGCCGTTTTTTTAGTGTAGAACTACGCCGACTTTTATATCCTTTTTTATTAAGGTTATTAAATTAGCAATATATGGTTTTAAGTGTTAATTTTTTATGGTTGACTTTGTTTCTTCTGTAAGAAAACATGGTATGAAAGATGGTGTAAAACTTAAATGAATATAATATAAGAATTATAAAATAGGACATAAACTCTATCACACATATTTATATAAATATAGATTATTAATTTTGGAGATATGATGTTGCGACATATTTTGGTCGCATCGTACTCTCGGAATTACCGCCTCCCAATGCCGCAATACTGTGTCAACAATTACAATTATATCACGTGTATTTACAATTTTTAAATTGTTTATCGAAAATTGCTGAGCGGAATGAAGACAGAAAAGCTTCTTCGCTTCACGTCAAATTATAACTTAAGACTTCGTTAATATTTCTCGACACTTTACGGAACAAGTTGCGTGGGCGCCCGCGACCGTTCTTGGGAATTCATGTTACTCGTAATAATTATCTTCTTTTTCTCGCATTAATTTGTTTGTTTTAGGCACAAGTTGTATTAAAATCTGCATAATTATAAGCCCTTAACTTCAGTTATGGATAGGTATATTAAAATTTTTCTGTAGAAAAATCAAATATTTCATTCAGAATCAAATTTATTTATTAACAAATTATTAAAGTGACAATGTACTTTGACGTTTACTTATTTAAACTTGAAAGTACATCTCTTGTAGTAATTTCAAAGATTCGTCTTCATATCTGCAAAATCGTGAGAGAACGCAGCATGAAATTTTAAATTTTCCCATTGATAACATTGTGTTAGTA
Organism: Druceiella hillmani; assembly: GCA_039881145.1. Classification (NCBI taxonomy): domain Eukaryota; kingdom Metazoa; phylum Arthropoda; class Insecta; order Lepidoptera; family Hepialidae; genus Druceiella; species Druceiella hillmani. Next base: position 14,231,409 of record JAYKKI010000032.1, read on the forward strand.
AAACTAGGTTTGTAATTTCATTATTACATGAAAAATTCCATGTTGTTATTTTGACGAGTGTGGATGTAAAGTTTAAGATTATTCCAAAGTACTTCCTCGTTTCTAGAAATGGGAAAAGCTTTAAATGAGATAGAAATATAAAATAAGTATTTAACTCTAATTTAATGAGGCTCCATTAGATAACTTACTCTTTAGTTAAAGTTTTAAATACATAAAAAGCAAGCCAAGCGTCACCTTTAATACCTGAAGCTTTAAATAGCACGTTAGACAAAAAAGAAATTTATTTCATTCAGCACCATGTATAACTGACGAAGACGTTCGATTTTTTTAAAAATTTGTTTTCTTAGGAGAATTGGCTTGAAAAATTAAATAGGTCGTTTATGCGTATTTGTTCATTTTATTTTGATTTAAAAACTAAATGTAAGTACAACAAATTATGGGCTAATATAAATTATTTTCTGCCAAAAGAACTTGCATGAAAATAAGTGGTTTCGTAGCAAATTATTAAATTAATATTGATAAGATAGGCAGAAACTTAAAAAAAATAATAATGACATAAAGTTACACACGCACACACACACATATATATATATATATATATATATATATATATATATATAAAATGGTGCATATATATGAAATGGGCCTCACTAAACAATAATGGCTGAATGTAAAAAAATTCTTATTTTTAAAGCCGTATCGCCAGCTTCATGCAATACATCCGGGGCAATATTGAGATTTCTACTTCCGGCACGAAAATCTGATTGTTCGAATTGTAAGCTCTTTCAGGCTAGCCGCATAATTTAACTTATCAGATGAAGTGAATTCAGCCGATAAGTTGAACTTTGTTGTTTCAATCGACTATTTAGGCGTGAGACGTTCGATACATGACATTTACTTATGACCAAATCGATTCTGCGTCGTAAAAACCTTATCTTAGAGATAATAATATGTTTCTTTTTGCATTTATTATGATAACAATTAAGCATATATAGCTGAATTTAGATCTTATAGTTTTGATACAAAATAACATCAAACCGTCTGAAAAACCGTGTAAAGTTTAATTTTTTGATAATTTCATTGTTATGATAAGTTCTACCGTAAGAGCGAGTGATTGCTTAAAAAAAAGTGCGAGATACACAAATATGTAATTACGGATAATCTTCCTGGTTTATCTTGAGGATGTTTTTGTATTTGTGACAAGTTTAATGTAAGAAGAAATTTTACAAACAATCTTAGAAAATTGTTTCGCCTCTCAAAATTTCTGCCATCAAAAATTCATTGCTTTACATTTTACTTTTTGATAGTATCAGATTTAAACAAATTACTAAATTAGGTGTAGTTGACTTGACTTTTCAATGTTTCAACATAAGCAATAAACATGATCGTCAAGCTTTAAGCTAGTTTATACGATTTAATTTTATTTTTAACTAGCTGTAAATAAAGATAGGGAAAAAGCGAAAGAAAAAAGAGAAATTCTGATTATTAACATTTTGATATGTCTATATATTTAGAAAAGTACTTATTATAATCAAAGTTAAAGTAAAACAATAATTCAATTGCGTAACGAAAGATCAGAATACTATTTTCATTACATAAAGTTACATGTCCTTATAAATCATTGCTATGTTTATTCAATGTTATGCTGTATTTAATTATCTATATTAAATTTTTTGCCAAATTATTTGTCTATACTAAATTATGTTAATGTAATAAATACATTTTATTTAAAATGGTCCTCAAGCATAGAAATATATTATAATTATATTTTAGACGATAATCTTGGTTTATGTACATCTAGTGTACTACCTCGAAAAGATTAACACGAACACAGAAAAACTAAAAAATACAAGGAATTTAAACCTGGAAGTGCTAATCTAGTTTCAAAGTTGCGTACTTTATTGTATATGCATCTTAACGTAAAAATACAGTTCTATTCCTTAAATTTATTGTCAAAATTTAGCACTACAAAGATGTCAACACTTGTAAGAATTAATAACACAGTTATAAAACAAGTCAAAGAAAGCTCCACGCCAGACTATAACAGCAAAGCTTTTGAACCCGTTGCCGACACCCAGTTCCCATTACTTTGATATTAATCCATAAATATTCAAATTGATTCGAAGCGCATATCGATAAAACTAAGTCTAGGAGCTTTCACGTACGAGTGCGTATATCGAACATCAAATGTGGAGTGCGGATACGGGAATAGATTTATTCCAATCGCTATAAGGTAGTTAATGTTATAAGTGTAGGCAATCTCACACATATCTCGCTCCGTTCGCAATCGATCGAGGAATTATGTAAGGAAGTACGTCAAAACTATGACGCAGGTGGCATGTCCGGCGAACAGGATGTGGTTATGTTTTTATTTATGTGCCGGAAGTTAAAATGGATATTATGACAATGACGATATCGAACATCCAAATACCTGTGTGCTTTCTTGGCTTACGGTAGTCAAACTAAATCGGGCTTGTTATTTGGCCTATTATAAACGCTTATCGGCTAAAGTTGAGACTACTATTTTGATATCAGTAAAATTCTATTAACAATGAGAACGGGTGACAATTTGAAAATGCCTCATATTTGTTCGTACCTGTATAGAATATTATTTAATATATTTAGGACTCCTGTCGTAAAATAGTATTTAAAAAAAATTTAAAAATGAACTTTCAAGAAGTTATTACCGGACAAGAATTGCGATTTCAGTATTAAACGAGTACGTACACTTACATGTACACATTTCTTAATGTTGAGATAAATGAAAACTATTCCTCAAAATAACTTTTAATAATTATATATTGGAATTATTGGCATTAATTATCTTGATAAACAAACTTCGGCTTTACTCTAAGTGTTAAATTAGATGAATTAAAATATATAAAAAGTTAAATTATTTTTCAGCGTCATTCAGTTTAATTAACTATATTTTGAGAAGGCGTTTAACAATCTATTAAATGAATATAAAAATTATTTTTCTTAAAATATGTATCAATTTTTAAGAAAAAGAAACTAGATTAAAAACATCTTTTAACAATATAATGTTGATTCTCGATTACAATCGGTTTTTAGGCTAATTTGGTTTATATTTTTACCAAAAAAATTCTACAATAACAATTCCTATGCCAAAAAACAAGAATTAACTTGTGTCCAATCAACCACAACTTCAATACAGCTCTTCTTATATCGTTCAAGCTCATTTAACCTGCATTCATTTTAATTAATCACTTTGTCAATGTTAACAACAATATAATTCAGATGTAAGCAGAGGACTTATTTACTAGGTACGGCTCTTTTTATTTTGTTAAGAATATTTTTACGTTAAGAATATTGTGGATATCTTAAAGCTAACTAAAAGTGGGGAGGTATGCACAGCAAATTATTAAATATACGTTTTAAGATTGCGACGAATGTGTATAAATGCGTATCTTTTTTATTCACGTATATAGTTTCTAATTATCTAGAATAAAAATAAAAAAGAGGAATATTTTGAAACGCGTTTGTTTTATTATTTTGTTAGTTTATAAATTGTAAGTAATTTGAATGCACGTCTCCAGCAAATCTTTCAAAGTAGGTTTAGTGATTACTCACACTTTTTTATATAAATGAGAAGAATGTTTATCTAAAATAATATTTATCATCCTAATTTATATTCTTTAATTATGAACGTTTAACACATTTGTTATTTATTTAGTATATAACCTATGAATAAAAAAAGTAACTGAGGAATTAGAAGTAATATATTGTGACCATACGAATGGTGGCGAAATGCGGAACGGTTTTGGATATATTTCAATTGCTTGCTTGTAAATAAAATACAAATATACTTACGGATGACAACTATATTTGTATTTAATTTATCAAGCAATGTTCACATACTCACAATTCCACATTCACATATTCTATAAGTAGATACGGAAAATGATCTTTCTTCTAGCATAATAAATCCAAACAAGACAGTAAACAGCTGGCGAATTATGCGAATGAATAAATTGCTTTTTATGACAGATATCAAATGCTTCAACGGTCAGAACGATATTTTTGTTACTATTAAAAGAAATATGAATTTTATTCTACTATATTTGTTCATTTTTTATAGTGACTTGTTCATTATATGCTATATAGATTTTACACAAACTAAGGAATTAGCGTTTGATCCGTTTTTTGTAACTTTTTGTGTATTTTTGTATGGCACATAATTAACCTTAGTTTATTTCTACAAATGTTAATTTAACCCAAAGAACATTATATACGTATATATGTAAATGCTGCGCGTGCGCAAGAAGTTTTGATGTGAACTTATTTTAAAAGTTAGAATAAATCAAGGGGATGAATTTTATATGCGCAAGCAGTAACTCTGCGAAATATCCTAAATCAACTAACTAGATGTTAGCCAATTTGTTGAAAGGAAATATTCAAGCTGTTTATAGCGTGTTTCGAGGAAGTTCTTTCATGGTAGAACGACGGATTTTCATTTAGATTATTGTTAGTGACATCGGCGTCGCTTAGCTGAAAGATGTTGCAAAGAATATAAATTGATCTAAGAAGATGAAAATCTGAGTATAATTTTGTACGAATAAAATTAATACGAAAGTTTTCAATCCTTCTGTGATAAATAGAATTTACAAATTGAATTGATTTAGTGAAACTTTTGTATATTCCATTCTTATAAGCTAGTTTATGTAGTGTGACCATGATAAAACTCATGGTTTTTACTGCAAAGTAATATTCACGCAAAATATAGGATTATTCCCGTCGGGGTGAGTAATCAGTTCCTGTAAAACGTTATGCATACCTTTCCTGTCATACCTTACCGGTTGCACTTCTAAACGTACAAGTATAACTTACATCCCTTTTAACTTATAGGTTGTCTTAATTACCCTACTATGGATCCCATTATTTTTACCAGTCCACTTCTCGTTAATTTTTTTGTAAATTAAACTAGGTGTATTATATCTAATTAAAGAGATATTGATATACATAAGTATCAATATTCATACATTTGCTTCATAGCCATTTTTAATGATGAATGTTAATAACACTATTCTTCTTCTTGCATTATATTTACCCGAATAATAACAGTATTAATTATCTATATTTTACGTAAACCGTAATAAATTATGAATATGAATATACGGTACGTAACAAAGAATTTCCGCCACGTTATTAATTGTTTTTGTAAAAACTAGAAGATGGTTAAATATTTCAGTAAAATAAATGGTAATTGAAGACAATCCGCAAAACTGCTATTTTCTAAATACTTATTTTCCAAAATTTTAAGCAATTTAATGACGATTATAAAAATAATGCTTTTAAAAATAATTTCCCATAAGTAATAAAGTATTCAATCCTTTAGATTCTCCATATGTAATCATAACATGCACTATCGAATAAAGAGACACGAATATCTTATTCCTCACGAAAAAACGGAAATTGCATTCAATTAGTCATTAGTTTTTTTCGTTTACGATTCGCTGCACGTTCTGGCGTACGTTATTACCATCACCTCAAAGTAAGAAATTATGCAATAACCATTCCTGTGCATCAAACGCAAAAAAAACAAGAATTCACTTGTATCCAACCAACCATTCAATGCTACAGTTCTTCTTACGTCGTTCAACCGTAATTAACCTGCATTCATTTTAATTAATTACTTTATCAATGCTAACAGTAATATAATTCAGATGTAACCAGAGAATTTACTTTTTGTATTAACCAGTTAAGCATAATAATCCTGTAATAATTTCTTACATGGTAAAATATAGAAATTTAGCATTGTTTAATACTCAATAATCTGTAAGAGTCTTACTTGGATCATGAAGGCTGCCTTTATATAAGAATATCCCACTTAATGTAACTTTAACTAATATTAATTTAATTAATTATGGTTAAAATATTATTCAACATAGCTCTAAAAGATTGAGCCTTTAAATGTTACTAAACCGATTGACACTTGTTAAACTAATATTAATATTTGTATTAATGTCATTTTTAATGTCACATCACGTCACTTAACAAGAACCAATATTTAAAAAAAATATTAGATGAAACATAATTTTTCATAAAAAATGTGCGTCGCAAAGTTTAAATTAATCTATTATTAAACACTCATTATAGTATATGAATAGAAGTACGACTTATGTATCAACATATTATATACGTGTGAGATATGTAAGTACTACAGTACATAGGTCCGCCACTTATATACATTTGTATTACGTTATGTATATGCGTTACATAAATGTTTAGCTGTCAACGATTTTTTTTCTCTATTTAACGATATGACACAGCGACACGACGCCTGACGTCTTCTCCGAAGTAAAGTCGGGCGACCACTGGCTCCAAATGTCCACCAGAGCGAGATGAAACGATTCGCGGACAGCGGAGTGGGGAACAGCTACTATTGAAAAGAGATGGAGCTATATAATGCGGCATGCGACATTTGATACTTGTCGCTTTAATGTGTTGCCGCGCTCGTCTTATGAGGGTGGGGCGGTGCATGAGCGAGCAAGAAGGCGACTGTGTCGCGGTTGCACGTCGCGTTGGGGACAGGTGGGAGGGAGACGGGTGATGAGGTCGCGACGGAGACAAGGTTATAGTCGGTTTAGATTTGTTGAGGATTTTTTGGGGTGAGTGCTTGGGGGTGGTGGGGGCGGTGAACTAGTTAGAATTTGGTGGATGCGACAGCATTTAAAATGAATTTAACTTATAGAAAAATTGTTTCTCATATTAATAGGTGAGATAGGTAACTTAATGAAAAATCTTTCTGAATTTTCTTTTTAATTCATAAATGTTTTTATTTTTTTAAGGTTTCATAAACCAGATAATTATTGCTTTTATTTTCACAGTGTTACTTATATTGGAACGGGATGTCAGTAATGGAGAGGGACGTTGTTAGTGCTAGGGTGACTAGCTTTTCTGTCAACATTGATAATTATTATTTACGTATATTTATAGAACCTGTCCCATATCCAATTGTGACAGTGACTAATATCTCTTTTTAAGTATACTTATAATTTTATTATTATAATTAATAATTTATTTATGTAATACTTGAGGAATTTCTACTTCCCTTTGAGATAAATATCAGGTTTTTAAAATAAATATTTGTATGTAAAATTCAATTAATAACTGTTTTTATTTCCATCTTTAAATCACTTTAAATAACCTACTCTAAAATAACTAAAAACTAAAAAAAAACGTATTGCGTTGATACTTGTCAAAAAGCAGATAACACTGTTTATTTAAAGGCTAACTGTACAAAAATTTGTTCAGAAAAGGTTATATCTTGTCTATATATCTATAAATATAAAATTCGGAATTATATTTGTTTTGTTTATAATAAGGTGTGTCAGAGGACGTACGAGAGAAAGTTAACCTATTACGTTTGGTGTGCATTCTGAAAAACAAATAAATTTTGAAACATAGTCTCACGAGACAGGAAATAAAATTACAGAATCATGGGAAATAAAATAAGCAAGTCTAATAATGAAACGATAAATAAAAAAATGTAAAACAGTCAAGTCGTATAAGTAACATGTATTTTGCGTACCTACCACATATAACAAGAAAGAGGTGGAAACAACTGAAATGGCCGAAGAGGCACGGAGATGCTCGACTATCGACGCTATGTTGGGACACTAAGCCGTGTCGCTCTCGCCAGTTTACTCTGGTATAGTTTCTCACCCTGAAGCACATTGTAAGAATTTCCACTTTAAAAATTATTTGGATACTTGAGCTACAGAAAAAATATACTTAAACTTTAGCGACTATGTTTAAAACTTCTATAAATAAAACAAAAATAATATCAAAACTTTCTTAAATTTTATAATTGCAAATGTATTTGAAAATATTCTCACTTATCGATGACAAGATTTTTTTTTAATTTACATTGATTACGGTGGGAACACGCGGACTAAGTCATGGGAAACAATTTAGGTATTTAGGGAAACAATTTAGATATTTACATACTTTCTGAGGTCATTAGAAATTACAGAAATATATTAGATATTTATAAAGCAGATATCCTCTATAAATACCTGATATATTTCTGTATTATTATCTAGCCGAAAATGAGCAGTGTGACGCCGTTTTGAGACTCCAGGAAATAAAAATATTTCATTTTAATAAAAAAAAACCCATGACTCAAGAAAAAATATTAGCATTGCTTTCTTATTGCCTCTGGAAAACTCATAATATAGTATACTTATTCAAAAATGAAACATTATATTTTCATAATAAGCGCTACGCTCTCTGGTGATTATAAACGTAAATAATATTTGAAGTATCTTATTGCAAAACGAGTAGTTATATAATATCTTAAGTTTTATAGTTTTTTTATATAATTTATTATAATACGATAGATATGGATAGTATTTAAGCAAAATATTTGATCAGTGTAAAATTAATTGTCTGTGTGAACTTTTATGTCTTAGAAATCTGTATTCAATACAATTATAGTTAAACGCAAAAAAATATGAAATAAATTAAGACTTTCGCGAAAGATAATATTTTTTAAATTCCATTTTGTGTTAAATTGATGTCTAAATAGTAAAAGAACGAGAAAGCTACAAATACATAATTGCATGTCCCCTCCATTTCACTACACCCTATCCACGATGGGGTGTAGTGGGTGAGTGGGGGTGGGTCGGGGTTCTTGCTCGTGTCAGTTTTGTGAGTTTTTTGCAGCGTCGAGCTCTCAGCGCGACCCGGCGCACTTCGTCCCGCGGCGGGGACACGGCCGCCCGTTTCGGTCTATGTACTAGTAGTATATAAGTTTGGTTTGCGTTAGGTACATAGTCGATGGCTTTACTCTGCGTTACGTCTATGTACCTACTGATTTGTCAATTGTATTTTCCTTCTATGTACATGTTACTTGTGTGCTCGTAGGACGATCTTTTATGAACATAAATAACATATCTATGTGCATATTTACCCATTAAGACGTATCTCATTTGGGCAGTTTCTCTAATCAACGTTATATTTTCCTATCCTAAGTTTTTGAGTAGTAATTCTTATATTAGAATTACTACGTTTTTATTTCTGTGACATGTTATATAGCCCTCTTTAAAAATATTCACAGTTATAATCAAATACATATTTTTAGGTGTTTCAAACTTTCTTCGAAGTAAAATTTTGTCATTGAAGGATTAAGCTAACATATAAATTCATAAGGGAAATAAAACAATCGTAACGGAAGTAAAACCACGGATGGTATATTTCAGCATTGGGTATCCTCGTAATTGTTAACTTGTGTTTTCACGCAACGCTTACATATTATTACGAAGTAATATTTTTGGCAATTCGAAAGTATATGTTTCATCATATAAATTTCGTGGTAGAAAAAGCGCAATCGCAAAGTAAATTTTCAAACAAAATATTAAACAAAAAATAAACTTTACTCACGCAGTGATTAGATAGAAGATATTTACCTATTGTTCTTGTGTTTTCACGCAACTCTTACCTATTTTTTACGAATTAATATTTTTGACAATATGAAATTATGATTTTTATCGTATAAATTTTGTGGTAGAAAAAGCACAACCGCAAAGTAAATTTTTAAACAAAATATTAAACAAAAAATAAACTTTACTCACGCAGTGATTAGATAGAAGATATTTACCTATTGTTCTTGTGTTTTCACGCAACGCTTACTTATTTTTTACGATTTAATATTTTTGACAATATGAAATTACGAGTTTTATCGTATAAATTTCGTAGTAGAAAAAGCGCAATCGCAAAGTAAATTTTGCAAAGAAAATATTAAACAAAAAAATAAACTATACCCATGCAGTGATTAGATAGAAGATACTTATTGTGTTGAAGATACTTATATATAATTACTTATTGTTGCCACATCTTTAAGAAATTTGAAAAATTTGAAATTATGGGTATTGATTTCACTTTTATGTTATTGTTTTAAGCATTTTTATTTATTTACTTTTTAATCAAATCCCTGTTCGACATATAATTTAATAAGTACCTACTAAAACGTTCAGCGAATTATAAACAAATAAAAAAACATTTATGTTAAAAAAACATAACGAATAAGAAACAGAAACATTGGCCGAAAACAAATATTATGAAAAGAAAGCACAATAAAAGAAATTTGCGATTCGTAAACGACCATAATATAATACTCTGCGATCATAAGACAAAAAAGTCGAAATGAGACAGAGTCCATAATGGCGAGTTAATTCAATATGCAATCTATTGGGGATCGCAATCGGATGTTGGCACCTACGTATCTACCGTAGACTTAATATACTACGAATGAAGTTTATGGTATATGTGCGGGAGCTTTCGCACACGCTAATATCGGTGTGGAAAGAAAAATTTGAAAAGTTAGCATAAAATAAAAAAAGCATTTAATAGAATAAGAAACAGGAACAATGGTCGAAAACAAATATCATGAAAAGAAAGCATAATAAAAAAAAATGCGATCCGTAAATGACCATAATACTCTGCGATTTTAAAACAAACAAGGTGAAATTAATGAAATGAAGGTAATACAATATGCAATCTATTGGGGATCGCAATCGGATGTTGGTACCTACGTATCTACGGTAGATTTAATATACTACGAACGAAGTTTACGGTATATGTGCGGGAGCTTTTGCATACGCTCATATGGGTATGGGACGAAAAAACTTCTTAACACTGAGCTGCCACCGAACCATTATATTTTGAATACGTACAAAGCCAGGGCGATTATCTTCTCACTTGCAGAAAGTTAATTTGACCAGATGAAAGCTAGAGGCTATATGTGTAGATAGCATCCGTAACTTTTAAAAGTGGAAAATGAAATGAAGATTTTCCGGATTTCTTTCAGCATCATGGTATAATGCGAAAAATATTTTTGATAACAAGGCTAGAATCATCAGGCGGGATTAGATCTTGACTTTAACTTTATGAAATGAATAATGATCATTTTATCGATAATATGTCGAATTTGGCATCGATTTCAATTGAAGTATTTTTAAAATTTTAAATATTTCGAGAAAATAAAATATATCGATATTTTCTTGTCACGTTTTTGTGTTTTAAATTCGAAAGACTTTTGCTTTTTGTAGATTTAAGATTTTTAATAATACAAAGTTTCAGCTTTATCCTATATTAATTTTAAAAATATTTTCTCTAGTCTGCACTTTGAAAAAGTAGATATTCATAATAAACATATGCATTTATATAAATGTTTATGTTATAAATTATTAGGTATAAATTAATTCAGAATATCTGTGGTGAAACGACGAATCCAGGTTTATTATGTTTGTTTGTCTGTCTATCACAGTTTCTAAAATTCTAAAAATATTATATTTAGGTATATAATGTAAAATAATAAAAACAATATTCAGTTAAATTTAAACATTTTTTAATACAACACACGTAAAAATATAAGTAAAAAGGAAAAGAAAATGTCGTTTTCAGAAAATATTATTTTTTCAAAGGTTTTTTTAAAATGAAATTCAGGTTTCATTTACCATTTTTCGTCTTTACGATCCGTTTCTTATATATTAAGTTTCGAATTATATTTGCAACATGTTTATCTAAATCTGCAAACTATAACCTGTAAACTTTTAATTATGGATATCCTAAGGTTGAACAAATTCTAAGTTATAAGTTTTTATTAATATAGGACAAGTAACTAAGTAAATATGAAATGAAAGATGGTAACATTCTTCTGCTATAAAGTGTGGAAATAGTAAGTGTGACAAAAAAAAGGAACTTATTTGAAACATAAAAGTTTTACATATCGTTTAAAAGCTAGTATTATAATATTATCTACACAATAATAGACATAATTTTAACTTGAAATTAATAAATTAGTTCTTATTTCATTCAGAAAACAGAAGTTTCACTTCAAATGCGATGATTTAGGTAGGTACCTACTCTGACCATTTTTATTAGTAGTTTTGCTTCGAACCTAAAATTTTCCTCAAACCATATTAACCTCTAGGCATACTTAATACATATATCAGAATATATCTGAAATTCAAATACAAAATGAATAAAGTTCTGGAGCTATGAAAAGAGATAGATTGTTTTACCGTACTGCCTCACTTCAATGAAATTTTAAAACTCAATAAAATTTGTAAACAATGTACTTGCCATTGCGCCCAAAGGCGATACATATTAACTTCTCACTGTCCGTCGATTATTAGATATTAATTACTCAATATCAGAATTAATCCATGCTTAATATTGGAAAATTTACCTCGTAAAAACTGGAGGCAAAATGACGTGTTTATACATTTCATATCCATTTTATTGGAACGCAACGCAATTAATGTTAAACATTTAAAGGTACTAGAAGTTAAATATATTTTATAAGATTCAACCAATTACAAAATCATTGTGGTATCGAATAAAAATCGTAATTTATAACCTTATTTTAAACCTTATTTTGTAAGTAGGCTCCAGTATAAGAATGTTTACATGTATTTGATAAGATTCTTGCAATAACAATATCATTGAGGTATCCAAGATAATTCGTAGTTTATAAGCAGGCTCCAGTATAAGAATGATCACATATATTTCATAAGATTCATGCAATAACATCATTGAGGTATCCAAGATAAATCGTAGTTTATAAGCAGACTCCAGTATAAGAATGATCACATATATTTCATAAGATTCATGCAATAACATCATTGAGGTATCCAAGATAAAGCGTAGTTTATAAGCCGGCTCAAGTATAATAATGATTACATATATTTCATAAGATTCATGCAATAACAATATTATTGAGGTATCCAAGATAAATCGTAGTTTATAAGCAGGCTCCACTATAAGAATGATTACATATATTTCATAAGATTCATGCAATAACAATATCATTGAGGTATCCAAGATAAATCGTAGTTTATAAACAGGTTCCAGTATAAGAATAAAATTAAACGAAAAATTATATCACATCATATATATAAGTTTGTATGTACCTAGCATTTTACTACAGACTCTAAATCCAACGTATATTGCCTATAATTTTATGTATACCGTATATACCTAATATAGAACGAAAACTGTAAGTAGAAAATGAGTACATAGGCGTAACATGAGTAAAACCAAAAACTATGTACATAAAGCAGGTCATACTTATTTATTACGATTATCTACATAGAACAAAACAGATCGCTAGCTTTAGCAATTGTTTTAGCACTAGTCGGACAAAAAGATATACTTAATAGTCGTCGTCTGCGTTTTGTGACTGGTTTTTTGCAATATTGTTCAATGTTTGCAACTAATTTGTTTGACATTTTACGCACGGTAATGACAATTCTTAAACTAAATACTCAAAATATTTTTTTCGTCTAGCGAGTTTGATAATTTTATTAGTGTTTGTAAAGTAGAATTGCCTTGATTATAAACTTGAATTACCTCAAAAAGTTTAACATTAATGCCATTGAATATGGAAATAGATCATATTACATTCAAGTGAAAAAACAAGTATAGCATGACGTCTATGAAACTTAGTTTTTTGTTTACTCTGATATCTCGCTACAAGTAAGAAGATGTTTTTCGACAATACATATGTGGGTTAAAAAAATATTTTTTAATACTTACTATAAAATGAAAATTAGGATAACAGTCGTTTTATTTTTTTTATATAGGCACTATCGTGAAATACATTGTTTTAGAGATAAATTATGTGATGTTAATAGCCTTAAACATGAAACAATGGGAAATAAAGAGTGTTTTAATGTTGCGTTTGTATTGAATAATAAGTTTGTATAATAAAAACTCTGCGATTCTTCGCTGAAAATTTGAGAAATATGCAATTTTTGGTTTGAAGAAATTTAAAAGAAAAGTGAGGGTAGAGTTAGTTTTAAGTTGGGTACAATTAGAAACATATTGATGAAAAACTTAGTCAAACAGTTTTAAATGATAAACTTAGTCAAAAAGTAATTTTTCTCTAATTTCATGATCATTGGACTTGCATTGAGGGAAGGCATTATATTTAAGACGGAGAGATACACGAGTTCCACAAAATATCCTAAAGAAACCTCTCGTCTGTGGGTGCCTATATACATAAGACCTTTACGTAGGTGGTTTTTGGAAGAACGAACCTGTTAATTTTAATTTCTATAAAAATAACACGTAATTAAATTTGTTGATTGTGCTGAAGTACACTCGTGTTCATTATTTTCCTAATTTTTGTGTACACATTGGTATTACTGTGCATTTATGGGGAGATATATATATATATATATATATATGTATATATAGATGTATATATACATATATATATATATATATATATATATATATATATATATATATATACAGCTATTACAGAGCGCGATATATGTAAGAAACTATATGTCTGGGAAAGTTTGGAACAGGCCTTTGATGACAGTGGGTTACGCAGAAGACTGACATTATTGAGAGATCTCTAACAACTACGTTGGAATCTCCTTCTAGCGTGGATGAGTATGTGAATAAAATAATGAGAACTGCACATAAGTTGCGGAATATCAAGTTTGACATTAATGATGAATGACACTGGTGCTCGCTGGTTTACCTGAAACTTGCATACCAGTGATAATGGGTTTGGAGAGCTCAGGCATCAAGATCATCGACGATTCAATTAAAACGCTACTCCTGTAGGAAGCTCAATGTACCGACAGATCAGCGTTCTTCACAGAAAAAAAGGGTCGCTCAATGGAATCCAAATGTAACAAAAGCCAATAAAGGGCCTCGATGTTATGCTGTAATAAGCATGGACATTATGCTAAGAACTGCCGAGTTTTGAAAAAGAAGAACTTGAAGAAGAAAGAAGAAAGTAAAAATTTTGTTGCAGCATTTTTAGCATCTTATCTGAAGGTAATGAATCCAGATGTATGTGAACTGCTTCCATGCATATAACCAATAGAACTAGTCCACCGATACCCACCATAACTGTCGCCAATAAGATACCGCTACATATTGAAAGAATGGGAAAAATTAATTTATTAATTATTGGTAATGAATATTGAATATATTGGGCTTTAATTTCTTTACCACGACCTAGGTTTCGTTGTATTACAATATCTTTAGGTGGGATATTAGCAAAGATCTAGATATTAGCAATCTTTGCTAATATCCCACCTGAAGATGTTGTAATACAACGAAACCTAGGTCGTGGTAAAGAAATTAAAGAAAGTAAAAATAATACTACATCACGTAGTATCATTTAATTATGATTGGTAATGAAGATAATAAAATTCAGGTAAGACAAGTTATGCAAATATCTAAACTTACTTCCAATCCCTTGTCAGTCAGTGCTACGGTGAAAAATGACTGTAAGGTAAATTTTAGAGATAAATGATATTTATGACCAAAATGGCAAACTATTTTGCCTAACCACATTAGTAAACAACATAGTGTATTTGGTACATACTCATAGGGAAGTATTTTCCAACTTTACGTGTTCAGATAAATTATATGATATTGTCCTAAGGCATACGCATGGGGCACTTGCATTTTTCAGAGGTTAGCAAGTTACCAGAATGCACTGAAGGAGTTGAACCATTTTAAGATAATGGCAACAATGTTACATTTACCACCTGCTTCGGAGGGAAACAGAGTCGATTGCCTTTTACCAATATTGGTTCAAGAGCTTCACAACCATTGCAGCTCATCCACACTGGTTTATGTGGACCTATGGAGCAAGTGACACTGGAAAGTATGAAATATTTTATTATCTTTATAGACGATTATATAAAGAGAAGTCACGTTTATTTTCTAAAAGATAAAATGAGTGTGCTTGAAGTTTTCAAAGATTATAAAAGTAAAGTAGAACATGAACTTGATAGAGAGATAAAAGCTGTTCACTAAGACAATGGAAATGAATATTCTAACAAAGAGTTTGAAAACTTCTTAAGTAAGCATCGAATTGAATATCAAACAACCACTCCGTACTCGCCCCAGCAGAATGGTCTTGGAGAGAGAATGAACTGGTACCCTGGTAGAAAGAGCTAAATGTATGTTGTTTGATGCTCAATTGTCGAAACTGTTCTAGGGGGAGGCGCTAGCGATAGCTGCCTACATCATCAATCGATCACCCGCAAAATCAATTAATGGTAAAACTCCCATGGAGATGTGGTCTGATAAGAAACCCAATTTATCAAATGTTAAGATTTTTGGCTCTGAAAATATGGCTCGAATACCTAAAGAAAAACTTCAAAATTGCATTCAAAATTCAGTAAATATATATTTGTTGGCTATTGTGAATCTGCCAAGGGATATCGAATACTTGATCAAAAAACAAGTAAAATAATAAAAGTAGAGATTTTGTGTTTTTAGAAAATGTTCAAAAATATGATCAAAATATATAGGTACCTTGTATATCCCACAGTCCTAAAATGCAGTTAACTGAAGAACCGTGTAAAAAAGAAATAGAACACAAAAATTCTTTAAGTGATTTCAGTCTGACGACAATGATGATTCATCCTACGTACCAGGGGGTTCAATTTACACCGAGATACCAACGTATAATACAAATTTACGCCCGCGCAGAGCTGTGCAGTATGCAGAGGAGAATGATCATGATGTAAGTTACTTTTGTCCAATACTTGATCTCAGTGATACTCAGTCTCTAGATGAAGCTCTTTCATCATCTCAAGCAGTTTAGTGGAAACTATTATGCAAGAAGAATATAACTCGTTGATTAAAAGCAAAACTTGGTCGCCGGTAGATTTTCCACCAGGTGCAAGAGCCTCTTACCGTGCAAATGGGTATTTAAGACGAAAACCAATGAGAAAGGAGAAATTATTCCCTTTAAAGCAAGCCAGCCATCAGTGAAATCTTAAATTGAACAACATTTTACTGAAAATTGGATCGGAAAAGTCTAAAATTGATTCATGTATTTATTTTTTATTAAACAAATCAATGAAAATATTCATTGCAGTATGGTCAGATGACTTCCTGATCTTTGCAAATAATAAGAACAAAATCAGAGAAATTAAGGAAAAATTAAGAAAAGAATTTAGTATGAAAGATGTGGATGAAGTGAAGCGATGCATTGACGTCAGCGACTCAGGAGGCTGGCTCAGTGGCTTCAACAACTACAAGGTAAACGTAGCCAAGACGTGGATGGTGCGTTCACCATCTACTGTGACAACCAAAGTGCAATCACTCTGGCATCAACAGACTGTTACAAACCGAAAACTAAACATACAGATATTCGTTTATATTTTCTCAAAGAAAACATAGCTAAATGTAAAGTTTTTATTTGTGCATGGTTTTAATATAGTGGTTGATAACTTAACTAAGGGCACTACTGTGATAACCAAAGTGCAATCAGACTGGCATCAACAGACTGTTACAAACCGAAAACTAAACAAATAGACTTTATATTCGGTTAGAATTACGTCGTTGTTTAGAATTTATATTCGTTTACATTTTTTCAGAGAACACATAGTTGAATCTAAAGTAAAGTTTTTATTTGTTAATGGTTGTAATATGGTGGCTGATAACTTAACTAAGTGCACTATACTTTTAAAGCACTTGAACTGTATAAATAAGATGAGTCTGCGTTCTGGAGGGAGTGTTAGGAATTGAGAACGCGGCCACATCAATTTTCGCGGTATTTCGGAACGCATGTTCTATTGTTTATGTATGTATGTACATTAGTTTTTTTCCCTCTCTGTAAGCTTGTGTGACGTGTCAAAATATACATACGAAGTTTCCTATAAATCTCGATAGTTTTTATTTCGAACCAAATTATCAACAGACTTCTTTCCATTTCAGCCTTAAATGTCTTCTTCCTGCTCTTCCAATGGTGGATACAGTTGAGGTACCAAGTTCAAAACATCTCACAACATCACTTTTCTTTTCTACTTGCTCTATCGCACATATTAAAGCCACTTTCTGATTTACACCAAAACTTTTTCTGTTGGTAGTCATGTTTGCTCTTTATAATCTTGTTTACGACGGAAAATATGACTATACAAAAGCGGTAATATTTTAAGGGTCAACCTCACTCAATAAACAGTTGCCTAACGCAAATGGCAGCAATGAATATAAACAATAACATCATCTAAACTATGTCTGTTCTAGAATTATCAGCATTTGTAAAGATAATATCGCAGTCTATATGAATCTATTGGTAATAGATATGTACTTAGTGATAATAAACAATAAACAAATTTGTCGCCTAAACTATGTCTTCTTGTTCATAACACAGAACGGGGGATACGTTACAAAGGATGAATCGGCGTGTATGGGTTAGAAGGCAAACCAACCAAGGTCAAGCCGTGATTACGTTATAGAGAGTTTTCCATTAGAAAAAGTATCATTATAAAGAGTTTACATTGTAAGTACTGTTTGCACAGTATACTCGTAAATATCAAAAATTAAAAAAATAGATATCAGTACACAGGTATAATTTGTATCAAACACTGAGGGTACCCTCTCGATGCAGATAGAAGGGTGACTGAGAGGATAATCGTGTCTTTTTGTATTTGAGGAAAGTTTCAAGCGCCTACTCAAACTAATGAATTCAGTTAGATATTTTTTTAAATGCAGAAATATTTTCACTCGTATCCTTCTTAAATTTGAACCAATAAAGCAAAAATTGAAAGATTAACATTATAGTAAGCTGCAGAGAAACAGTAAGGAATGCGAAGCATTTTATTTTGGAAATCATATGCTCATATGGTGAGCTTTGGATATTCTATTGTCATTTAATTTATTTACTTACTTATCTTTAAAAAGCTAATTGTTTTAAACTGTAAAACAAACACTAACGGGTGCTGTTGAAAAATTATTGGCAATTTGAGTATGCATATAGTTAATATTAATTAATTGTCAATTGTAAACTCATGACTCAACTCCATAACCATATTACTGAAACAGTCAATGGAGCAGAAGAATTGTTAAAACTGACCGTGTATATCGTGTATACCAATACTGCATTGATTGATGCAAGTGCGGTAAAGAAGGGTGAGTACTGCACGGATATCCGTAGAAAAAACTAAAGGGAAAATAAACTATGATTTTATCATCTAACCTAGAAGCCAAGAGCATAAAGCACTTTAAATTTTATACCGAAAAATCATTAATTTATTTAACAGGTAATTTGAAAAAAGATAAGAAAGTTAATAAAGACTGTTCCCATCGGAGCTACCACGTCCCTAACCCGTCCAAAAATGCCGATTATAAAATGTAAAGGATTACTTAAAACACTACTGCTAATTTAGGAAATCGATGCAGGTAGAGGTCTTATTAGAAATAGGTAACCTAAAATGTAAGATACCATGCAATTAATAAATAAAAAAACATTGGTGTGTACTTATAACCACACGATAAAAATGAATAATAAAACAGAAACTACGTTAACACACGCGTGTTATATTAAACTACTTTCAAGTAAAATATTAAACACTAACTGTATACACTTTAAATATTACACTAATTAAATACAATAGCATACGCGTATTATTTTAATTTATACTAAAACGTAATTCTTTAAACGATGAACTCTGTGTTAGACGGTGAACTCATTTGCCTGATGCCAAAGATAGCAGAGTTTACCCGATTCAGCATCACCGACGCGAGCGTGACGACTCATTTTCGTTCACTGCTCAGAAAAAGTTTGCATGATGGGCCTAAAACTTTCATTAAAAAAAAACAACATTTATGATAAGAAATATTTTAAAAATTCGTTGAGAGATGCATAATTTTTTGAGACGAATTTTAAAAGGGTAGCGGAAACGGAAGAAATACTCGTGAAAGGACGAATAATATTCAGAAAAAGGTATCATACATAGGTTTTCTAAACGTAGATCCAGGTGGATCATTCCATGAATATGGCACAAAAATAAAAAGGTTTACGTGAATTTTTTAAAGTATTATGCTACTGTGTCGCGATTGAAACTCGGAACATTTTTTCCTTTTGTTGAAGCTAAATATGTAACGTATCCCTTTTGTCCTTTGCAATTGCCCTACAAGAACCGTAGGGCAATTACATAAGTGTTCGTATGAAGTAATCCATTAATCCATTAGTTCATATTTTGTCTCTAAAAACTATACCTTGCATAACTCCATTTGAGTTTTGCATTCATTCTTTTCTTCTAGTTTCTTCCTTCAAATGTTTGACTGAATTTGTATATATATATATATATTGAAGCTTTCCATTTCATTACGCATTTTAATTACTTTTGTTAAGACGACATTATTCACGATCAATCTTCAAGATCGATCTTGAATAATGTCGTCTTATGTATTTTTGCTTATTTACTCGTAGTTTATTAAGAAGTAAATGAATAAATACAATTGAGTTCTTATCAAGTTTCGATTATTACGGATACAGAAAGCTTTCAGAATCGCTAAGTCAAAAACGAACATCATTATAAAACTATATTTTGCACATTATATCCAAATGGATAAAAACAGTATTCGCAAGTTTTTTTTAATGCAAAAAATGATGTGAAGTCCCTTTTAATGATCTCCGAACACGGATGGATGACTTGTCATAGTGATGTATCGATAGCCGGCCAAGCTCGATATTAAATAGTGGCCATTCTCTCGCTTAGAGCCGGCCACGCATACTGCTAATGAAGTAACATCGAATAAGATGGTTACAAGTAGAATTGTATGTTTTTTTTTATTTAATTCTTTTTAGAATATTTTGCATAAAAACCTTTTGTTTTACAAAGCTTAGAAAAGTATAAAAAACACGTAAGTGTAAGTCGATTTTGCGTTATTAATATTTCGTACCAATATGCAGACATATATCGTTATGGAAATTAATACATAAGTTGAATAGATACAGTTGCACGCAACCTTTGGGTCACTAGTGTTCCTATAATCTGTTTTATGTTAAAGTTGAAATAACGCGATAAATAACGATAATATGGGAAAAAGATGTAAGACATTTTTTATGTATTTTAATATGAAGAATTGGTTACAGCCATTATTTTTCCGTTATTATTTATATTTTAATGGTAATTTCGGTATAAATGATTAAACTATTTATTAAAAAACTATTTCAAATAAAGTGACACTGATGTCTTTTGGGAATTAAAAACCTTATTATCAGGTTCTATCATTACTTTCATACTTGCCTTTCAAAATGGAAATTCAACTTTTTGGCCATAAAGTCAGTGATTGGACCACTATTGGTTACCTTGTGTGCTTTAAACAAAATTATGAAAGTACTCCAACCAGGTGGTGATCAATGAAAGTAAGAAAAAACGTATTTTTTAAGCTAATGTTAGCAGTTATGCATGAATCACATCATGTACAAATGTACGCGTGCTTCAAAGGCCCATAAAGTCCAAAGAGAGCATCCTATTGTTTACCGACTATTTTACTTGATAGTACTCAGCGCATTGAACTAGACGATTAGTTTTTGGGTTCAGAAAATCATTCCACCATTGAGTTATGCTACCAAAAATTTAAAAGTTACGTCCTTCAAAAACAGAGAAAAACCAATTCAATCGAGTCCAAAAAATAGCCGGTTATTCGTATGGTTTCATAGGTGGTACCTGTTGTATTTAGTTGTAATCGGAAAACTTCTACGGGAAATTAAGGCAATAAACTGAATTAATTGCTTTTCACTTTAAGGCAATAAACTGAATTAATTACTTTTCACTTTAGTTATTATGTGAAATAAAGTTAATAAACTTAATTTATTGCTATCCAGTTATTGCCGAAATACTGTTATAATAATTATTAATTTACTTACAATAAATACATATTTACAATTAAATGAAACTACGTGATGTAGTATTATTTCTACTTTCTTTAATTTCTTTACCACGACCTAGGTTTTGTTGTATTACAACATCTTCAGGCGGGATATTAGCAGATATTATACCAATCTTTGCTAATATCCCACCTGAAAATGTAATACAATGAAACCTAGGTCGTGGTAAAGAAATTAAAGAAAGTAGAAATAATACTACATCACGTAGTTTCATTTAATTGTGAATAATAAATTTCTACAAAATTAACGCCGAATATATTCAATAAATACATATTTAATTAATTAAGTTATAAATAAATTATTCGCAATAAAGGATTTTCAAGCGTATTATTTACATTTTTGATCTGTGTTCTCGTCATTAATTTAGTATTTAAGATATTAGAACATAATAAGTTTTCGTACTCTGTATATAAGGCCATTTTTATGAAAACAGTGTTCCCCTCTATTTTCAGAAACAAATCTTATACTTTAATATTTTTTGGTGATCAGATTATCTAAGCCAGAATCTTTTATGCGGACTCTAAGTGGCATAATAAATTATAATTTTGTGATGGAAACATGAATCTTAATTTAACTTAAATATTAGATAAAAATCTAATATTTATAGTAAAGTCAGATATTGTTTTAATAGAAAAGTTAATTTTTTATTAAAAGTAGGATTTTTGACCACAGCGAGTTAAATTAAACTATTAATCGTCATTAAATTATAAATATTTAACTAAATATTAATTTCTATTTTATTAGTCAGTGCAATTCCAGTTTGGTGTTCAAATTAAATTTTGTTTATAAACTTGAATTTATGGAAAAAAAGTTATTCGTACAGAATATCCTCAATCAAATTTCAATTTTTTAAAGAAACTCCGCATCTAGTAGCATTTTCTCAAAATTTGTAGCCGGTACGAATTTTCCTTATAATGTTTTGAACACATCATTTTAAACTAAGTTTAAGTTAAGTAAAAAGTAATTCCACAATGATAAGAGAAATGCATAATAACTCGTTAATTTTTGGTTTTGGAATATTCATTACATGTCTTAGTTTAGCCTAATTACATGAATATTATAACCATGACTTAGAATGCAGATAAGTTCAATTCCTAATTTCTTCTTGAATATATTTTCAGTATTAAAATAATTTCTATATTTTGATAAGATCTTAACAGAAAATTTAAATGGCATTACAATGAATTTCTAGGTTTTATTTCATCTAAGTACTACCTGCTCTTGGTGTTGGTTGAGTGATATATTTGATAAATCTTTTAATTATTAAAAATGTGTCTGAAAGATAGCCAATTTATAATTGTTATACTAGTTTTACGATAACCGTAAAAACTGCGGCGTCATTATGTTTTACCTATAAGTAATCATTACTTCTATCAACTTGTTAACCTAAATTTCTTCGGAACATTACTTTAGTACCTCTGGTCATATGAGTGGGAGTTCACCATAGTTACGTAGTTCCATAGTTTTTTGTTGGAGTCTAATAAACAATAAATGGTCTTACCATTCTGAATTATTCAGGTTTTATACGATGCACGTTTTTTATTTATATAAAATAAGTACAAATTAATGTGCTAATTCTTATTGCTCATAATTAAATTATTTGTTCTATAAAGCCTGCTACAGAGCTTAAGAGAGTTTTGCTCGCATTAAAATAAAAGCTAACGCCAAAATTGGTAGCGTGATGGAAACTTTGTCACTAACTTCACTTTGATTCTAAGTGACAAATGATAGAGTCCATCGTATACCGCGGTAATATGCAACAAAGAACCCGTTTTTGCTCGAAGTTTACATTTTTATAGATTTAATAACAATAAAATGGGTATGCATTTAAAGTGTACGTTTTGGATCTCATCATCTCATCATATTAAGTGCGAAAGAGGCAAGAGATATAAAGCCCAGTATAGGCCTTAAGGCGAGTTGAGACAACTAATACGGAATGCGTATTTGCTTCTAATAAAACCTAATAGTCGTGTAACGTTTAGATTATAAATTGTAAAGTTTACATTGTGATATTGATTATAATTTCATGGACACATTTCATCCCGTCAATATTGCAGAGCGTGAACAATTTCAAGAACGTCGGGGTATTTTTAGAGTTCCGTAGCTCAAAAGGAAAAACGGAACCTTTGCTTGAAAATAAAAGCTAAAGCCCAAAAATAGTAGCGTGTATGAAAACATTGTCACTGACTTCACTTCGATTCAAAGTGACAAATGATAGAGTCCATCGTATACCGCGATAATATGCAACAAAGAACCCTGGCGAAGTGTTGCGAATTCGACACAAAGGCCCCAGCCAGGTGGGTGTGGCGACGATGCCATTACAGAGTGACGATCGGTCAGACGCTGGCGACATTTGGACCGAGAATAAATTTGGCTGTAGGATTTTCGAGGACAAAAAGAATCTTAGATAATTTTATGCAATTGCGTTTAGACAGAGTTTTATAAGTTTATATATATATATATATATATATATATATATATATATATATATACACACATATATATATATATATATATATATATATATATATATATATATACATATACATATGTATATATAGTTTTGTACGCACTAAACGTAGATAAGTTTACGAAATTGTACTGGCAAGTAATTACGTGCAGTATTGTATGCCATATTAAATAAAAGATTGTGGTGTAGAGGTTGGAATATAAAAAACAACTGCATAAAAAAACTAGGTCCAAGTATTGTAAAGGTAATATAGAATTAATACAGGTATAAAAGAAAATGTGATTGAGAAAATCAAAATTTGGGTGCCGCATTTTAATATCGGAAACAAGCTTTTGACGCAAAGAAGCTACGAAAAAAAACTTTAACTTATCATTTATATTGACAAACATCAGAAGGATCCATTGATTCATCGACATAGTGTTAGCTTTTTTTTTGATACTGATAATTATGTTTTTTGTTTAGATTCTATTTACGTAATTATTTAAGTGTGGAAAAATATTGTTAGATCATTGGTTAACTTTCCGTTAATATTTATCAACGAAACATTTGTTTTGAGGTGTGTTTAGTTACAAAACTGCATTTAAACTTGTATAATAGTAATGAATACCAAAATAAAATAGCCAATTTTCTCAAAAAATATGCCACGTAGTAATTTGGTATAGTAATATATCTTATCAACCCACATATTTTGCTTTTTTTTTAATATTCATATAAAAATTAAAGAGGGTGTAAATAAAGACCTTAAACGATTAATTTTATATATCATGTGGAAATTACTTAAAAGAGCTTATTATTAGTTATACAATAATATTTTTTATAATTTCAAATATTATATTTAAAAATATATTTCAGAAGATATGTGAAAATAGCGCATTTCCCCGCATATTTTTGTAACAATTAACCTAAAATCATTAAAAAATCGGGGAAAATAGTTTCCTCAACTGTAACGATTATCTTATAATTTATCTTATAGGTAACTACAAACCATTATTTAACGCTTGTGGAAGACAGCTGTGTGGTAGGCAATATGTTTATGGTGTGAAAAATTAATATTTGTAAATAATTTAATTAGGTATACTATGTATCCTTAAATGTTTATAAGTATCTAAATGTGTACAGAAGACTTGTAGTGCAAGTTCTACATGGTCTACTTTTAAATGGTAGGGAGTGGAATCAGGATTCTACTGATTTCTTGAAACATACTTATCAAGAAGTTTTGTGTTATAAAGCTAATTTTATGTTTACAGATTTCCCATTTCATAACTTTTCATTTTTTGATTCCCAATTTTAATAAGTAGTCGAAGCTCTGACTTGACTTCTCCAAGGTTATTCTTAAATTTAGAATTTGATATGACTAATGTAATTAAGCTTACCCGTCATATGGTTTCTATGATATTCACTCTTGTAAACTGTATGTTTATGACATTGAGATGAATTTATTTCTGGAATGTTCGGTTATTCAAGTTTTAGTAATTAAGAAAAAAAAATTAGTATATGCACCTATAAAATATTTGTAAAAGTCGTAATTGGTACATTGGTTTACTATAAGTAAAATATTTGAGTAGTAATTGTTATCAATTGTCACTCTAAACCTGTCATCGGATCATAACCTCAACTCGTAGTTCACGATAAGGGTGGCTAGCAATAGTCCGAATTTTTTTTTCAGTAATCAGAGATTTTTGTTCAAAGATAATATTTTCTTAATGAAAACAGTTTATGGGTCCTCTTAGATATGCATTTAAGTTGGAGCGGGCGGAGAGGCTATGCTCGAAATATCTCGACAGACTTACAACAAAAGTAAGCCTAGCTGTTTCGGAAATATTTAATAAATGTAATTTTATAGAATATAAAATTCTCTACAAATTTCATGTAAATTATTTTCTTCTAAAATTGTTGTTTTAGAAATTACAGCCATCATAGTTTCTTTAGTAACGGGCAAGCGTATAGGCACGATATAGGCCGCCCGTAAGCCGCCCGTAACCCGTAGGTAAAAAGTGCCCTTTGAAGCATTGTAATTTCGAAGATCGTGATTTTAGAAGAAAATACTATACATATAAAACTTGATGAGAATTTTATTGTTCCAACGGTAGGTTACAGGTGTTCAAGTCCAGCCGCTTTCAAGATAGTTTAAAATAAAATTTAAAAAAAATAAATATCTTTCCCGCCGTACTAACTTCAATTTAGACTTTGCATAAACTTTTTCAAAAATCTTTTCAAAAATATTAGGTTCATTACATTCATTTTTTCTAGTCTAAAAAAAAATTACTGCGAAATACGGTTTTGTTTTTTAGGTTACGTTTTAAATTATATTAGATCGATTTCTAATGGATAAAGCTGTCAAGACTGACGTGAATCAATAATGCCATTAGTCACACTTGAACTCTATCAATACACTGCATATAAATATAGAAATTACTCTATTGATAATAAATTTAAGATATATTTTAATGATATGTTTGATAATTCTTTTAATTATTAAAAACGTGTCTGAAATATATCCAATTTATAATTATTATACTAGTTTTACGATAACGTAAAAACTGCGTTGTCATTATGTTTTACCTATAAGTAATCATTACTTCTATAAACTTGTTAAACTAAATTTCTTCGGAACATTACCTTAGTACCTCTGGTCATATGAATGGGAGTTCACCATAGTTACGTAGTTCTATAGTTTTTTGTTGGAGTCTGATAAACAATAAATGGTCTTACCATTGAATTATTCAGGTTTTATATGATGCACGTTTTTTATTTATATAAAATAAGTACAGATTTATGTGCTAATTCTGAGCAAGAAATCTCTTTCCTTTTTAAGTCATTTCTGAAATAGCTTTGGATTAAATTGTGACTGTGTATAGTATACATTTAAAGTCTGCAGGTATGTAATTTGTAAAATTCAAAGGATTGTCGTGTACAAACAGACAGGTAACGAAGTCTTGCCATAAATAACTTCAGTATTAATGTAACCTTAGAAAAAATCGTCAAATTAACGGCAAATACTATTTTGGAGTCGGACCTAATTAATTTTTTTTTCAAGCGTCAAAATTGTAGCAATGAGAAAAAAATAATGCTTATATCTAAATATTTAAACCAAACTAAAAACAAAAATTGAAAAAGGGGCCAATTTCGACAAAAAGACCAAGCGTTTTTATTGGCTTCGCCCGTAAAAGACATCTAAATGGCTGCAGAGTTCTATTAAAGTGTTTAAATTTTTTTAAATTTACAGAATAATATTGCTAATAAAGGAAAAAAGCTCCCTTCAAAGTTCCCGACACGCAATTGACAGTTTCTTTGATTTTACCCTTATGTAAGCCCAAGGACCTAATTTATCCCAAATTCCAAGCTTCTAAGTCACCTGGAACTTGTCTAAGTTTTTGCATTTAAAGTACCGATTTTCGGATGCCAGTATTTGAAGAAATATTTCAACTACGTTTACAAAACTTATGACTCTAAGTAATTGGAGCTGGCCTTAATAGACAACAACTCGACTTACAGCCTTGTAATTTATAAGGCTCTAGGTCGAGTTGATTTCAGTGAAAGTACCTTGAAATGTTTCTAGGTCAAGTAGATTTTGGTGAAAGTAGTCGAAAGTTTTGTGTAAATAAACACTGTCAGTGTCAGTCCTTTTTTTGATTTTTCGGACTTGGCTAGCATACTGTTTTCTATTTTGACGTTGGATTTTTTTTGAACCATTAACATATTAAAAATGTCGAAATACTGAAAGGTATTTTATTTAATGCATTAGTAGAATTAAACATCTGTTCATTGGATGCTCATGTAAAGAGAAAACAATGATAATATTTCTTCCATCAGTTTTCATTTTTTACCCGAAATTTTGTCATTTTTGCTAATTTTAAACGATTTACCACCTCTTTCTTTCCGTGGTGTAGGTAGTTATTTATCATATTAACTGTAACGTGTTATAGAGACCTCGTTCCAAGCAATTTTCTTAATGTGACATTTATAAGAACAAAAAACACAAAAAGGTCAAGATATACTCGTATAAGTTAGAAGAAAAACTTGTCTATTATTAACTAAGGTAATTTTGTTTATCAAAGTGAGTAGAAAATGTTAATGTACTATATACTTTTCACTAGTTCCTGAAGAAAATCATTGTTCAAGTTGTGATATCAACGAAAAAAATATATTTGTAATTTTTAATGGAAACAAGATCACCTGTTTGAATAGTAGATAGGTTCTTTTCTACTACTGTAGATTAGGTATATGTAAGGAAAATTAATGTCTCAAATAATGTGGTTTTCTTTTATACTATCCCATTACGGGAAAGCTCCGTGGTAATGAACCTTATTGTACATACCAACGAGACTAAATGCTCCACCAGGGGAGGGGTGACGGGTGACTTTGCTTAACACGTGGCCTTATATAACTGCTTTAAATAAATAGTGTCTTGATTATGTATCAGTATAAAAATAATATACCAATTACTTATTATGCACACATTTTAAGTTAACGCAAATAATATAACTTAAAATATGGTGATAAAATTAAGTCATAATATAAAGGTGTGCATAGACAGATACTTTATTTCAGTAAACTTTATAATTTAAAATTTACCGGAAACTTTATGTCTGGTTACATGTTTTGAACTGAATCCTGTGTATAATATTTAAACCCGGGATCTCCAACTGGTGAGGCGTAGGCTCGTAAATATCACAAACACCATGTGGATAATTTCTCTTTTATCTAACTTAATCTAGACAATATTTGTCTAAAAATTACTAACTGGAACAGCCGACGATCACATCAACTATTAATTGAATCAACATGTATTTATAGCCTTTTATATCATTAATTTATTCATAATATAATTACAATGTCGACATATAGGGACATGAGTCTCTTGAACTTCAAGGAGCTCCTTCAAGAGAGGCACCAGAAATCTCCGACATCCGGTGAAAATACTCCCGCTAGTCCAAATCGCTCTTGCCAATGAATCCAATTATACGTTGACTTGATTCGGGCAAGCCCCAAATACTTACTCAGTAAAAATAACGACCAATTCGACCAATGAATATAATATGCCAATGTCAATGAATATAATAATATATTCAAATTAGAACACACGACTTTTAGAATTAATAACTTTTCATTGATTCTAATTTCCCTATTTCATGATTTACAGTTGTAATTCTGATAAATTGACGTGAAAAAGCAGAATGAATATAAAAATTAATATAAAATATATTGTTGCTTTTTATGGGATTTAAAAATGAATGAAAGTAAATTTTAAACGAAATTTGTAGTTGTTTAACAAAAAATATCGAAATTTAAAATAATCATTCCAAAACTATTTTAGAATCAAAATAAACTAAATATTTCTACTTCACATTTATAACAGTAAAAATTATATATTTTATGGTATTTCTTGTCAAAAATGCCAAAAGAATTATGTAATCGCGTTGTAATAGCACACACACACGTACGCACGCACGCACACACACATACACTCATTCACACATACACACACACACGCACATACACACACACATTTATATATATGTTTATATGAAAATTAGAACATAAAATAATTTAAACTATTTATACACACACACACACACACACACTCACACACACACACACACACACACACACGTGTGTGTGTGCATAAATAGTTTAAATGATTGTATTGCCCATCCACCGGCCGAAAACCGGATAGTCGATAGTAACGAAAAGCTTTTACCTTGTTGTCGGAACAATCTGTCAAACTGGAATAAATTGACACAATGAATATTGATTCCATAAATTGCATCTATCATACAATCATAAAAAACTGAAATATAACAGTAACAAATAAACCTAATTAAACAATTAAATTAAATCACTAAAAATGGTCCCTTTCTCCTGGCCACAGTTTGCGGTACCATTATCTACGGAGTGCACAATGGTCCCGCTAGCGCCACCCCGCGGCGGTCCTTTGTCGGCGCCGCCCGCGAGATGTCACGGCCCACCCAGCTCCACGGCACCGGCCGACGCTGATAAGATTAAGTTTAAGAAAAAAAAATGTCCAAGTGACAGTCGATTGTTGTGGCTTAAATCGGTGTTCTTTGGAAATTATTGTTATTTTAACTCATAGTTTTTGGGCAGGATATTGAAGGATACTGACATGTGTCAGCTCAGTAATTTCATTATTTTTTATATTTACTATTTGGTTAGAATATATCTATTTTATATGCAATCTTTTTTTAGGCTTAAAAATATACGATATTTTTATTATTATTTACGTAACCAACACAGTTTGTGATATAGATTTTCTTTTTTATCATGTTTGCCTTATTATGTAGCGATGAGTTTTGAATGTCGGTAGCTATAGTAATTAAGCATTTCATGTAAGCATTCCAACGAATAGAAAAAGTTACTCATGTTTGTAATATGGATGTCAATGTATAATGAAGGTTTAAATTCTTTTCAAAATTGAAAATTCTTAATTAGTGAAAGATAAATTTACATTAAGGATTTAACGAAGAAAATAAACAAAATAATTTCTCTAATATTTTCATAACCGTTCTATATATTCACGTTTATTTATTGTAAATATTGAATATAGATTATAGATTATTTGATCTTTATTCTTTCAATATATATGTAGAGATAATATTTTTAAAAAAGTTATACTTGTCAAGTCACACTTGCGCACTTATTAGATCCTCGAATCTACGAATAAGATCGATAACATTTTGGTTTCTCCTTTCTTTTCAAGGCTTCAGTATTTATGACTCGGTATAATTTACTGTTTTGAGAATATTGTATAATTGATGTAATATATGTATTAATTAATATGGAAAATATTCATAAAAGAAAAAAGAAATTAGAGGTGTTTTGAACAGTTCCGAAAAGAGAAAAAAAAGTGAGCAAATATGTTAAGAAAAATCTTTTCAAATTCAAAGAAGTTTTCTTTACGTGCTGTGATACAAATTATCCTGAATTATTTTGGCATATCTTATGTCCTTAATCCTTAGTTGTATAATGTAGCAGATCTTATGAATAGCTTTAATTGGTTCTTTCGGTTTAGCAGCCATCCAAATTTTAAATGTTTTTACTTTTAATCCATTATGAAAAGATAGGATTCAGAAATAAAACATTGTATATATTTTTCTTTTATTATCTTTTATAATTGTTTGTCATAGAGTTATTTACAAAAATAAACTAGAAGAATTTTTTGTTATTTTCTTGATGCTGAAAATAAAAACAATATATAAAATTTAACTTGTTTTTGATTGCGGACGTTTCTTAGTTCAGGTGTTCAAGCTTTTTCCTTATTTTTCTAATTAATTTTGTAAATCTATTTTTTATTAAAACAAAATAAATAAAAAAAACATTTGGCAATACTTCGACAATCGAGACTTTATATATATTAAAATTATATGCCAAAAAATATAACAGTAACGAATAAACCTAAGTTTCCTAAAAACGGAAAGACGAATTAAAAAATCCAAAAATTTATATTTCATACGATTATCGTTTTCACTCAGATGTCGACTCTTGACCTACAATATCATTGTACTGTGTTAAATAGCTTTTACGTAAAAAGTATCACGTAGACCATTATTTTACTCCATCACGACCGAATTTAAGCCATTTTGTACCTGTCACTTGATCTGAGAGCTTTCACAATGACACTCGTCCGTCGACCGCGTTGCAGGTATCGGCTCACCTCTATTCGCATCGCTCGTCGGCGAATGCAACTTTCGAAATAAATGCAAAGTCGATATTTGGCACAGCACCGTCGCGTCAGTGTGACACGTAATCTTGTACAATATTACTTTATACGCGTGGAAGACAGTATTTGGGTTCTCGAGTGGAATGGACCTTCGAATAATCCTAATTTAAGGATACTTACTTGTCGATATAGTAATCTCAAGAAAAGAAATATCTAAAATTTTAAATTATTTATCTTGTTTTTCATAGAACTTTTTGCAAATTAATTTAGCGTCCACCTCTACTTCACACACATTTATTAATCTATTTCTTAAGAATATTCACTCGTATTCGATTCTTGTTACCCGAAATTTATGATTTTCCTTGTATATTTAGTCATTATTAATATTTTTAAGTTAATATTGTGTAATTTGAGAAGATTTTTGGCTAAATGTCATAATAATAATAGTTTCCTGCCTGTGAAGGGATTGTATGCTATATTGTAACGCATATTTTTATTTGTTGGCCTGTAGTCTGAAAAAGCTGCAATTTCTAAATCAAAAGCAAATAAAATTTCCCTGCATTATCCGTACTGTGCGTTTCTTTTAACCATTTTCAATTTAGTCTTACAGTGCGTTCTTTGTGTTATAAAATTTCTCTGAATTATCCGTGCTGTGTGTTTCTTTTAACCGTTTCCAATTTAGTCTTACAGTGCATTCTACGTGTTATAAAATTTAAATAAAATGTCGATGCATTATCCGTACTCTGTGTTTCTTTCGATCGTTTCCAATTTAGTCTTACAGTGACATCGTGGATAAATAAACTTTAAAAAAAGGTAAATTATTTGCTGAGTATTCAAGAAGTGTATCAGTTTCTTGATGGTGGAATACGAATCAATTCGGAACAAAGTTTCAGGACACGTATATAATATTTATTTATATATATATATATACATATATATATATATATATATATATATATATATATGTGTATGTATGTATATATATGTATGTATATATGTATATTTTTAAATCCCCCTGTCATTTTAGAAAGATATATTCTATTTATAAATAAAGTTTTATATCTTATTCATGTGATAAGTTACAGACTCAATGATAAATGGATTAACAAGGAGCTATATTTTAGAATTTAAAGAAAGGAATAATATATGATGTAATGTGGTTTTAAAGATATATATCTGTGTAATTAGGAATAATTTATCACACAGAGATGTTTAACATATAATAAAAACAAAAGAAAAATGCAGATGTAGCTTACTTCTGCAGAAACTTATGAACGATTTAAACTTTTCACATATAATTAGAGATTTTTTTTCATATAAAATATAATCTTAGTGGTTTTAAAGATAAATATTTATGTAATTAGAAATGATTTAGAATACAGACGTGTTTAAAGGATAAATAAAAACAAAAGAAAAATGTGGACGTACCCGATTTCTATATTAACTCATGAATGATTTAACCTTTCGTTATATAATTAGAGATTATTTTTCGTGTCTAGATTCTAGGTATTGTATCAGCTAAGTTCGTAAAATAAAAAAAGGCGGACCCTGATATTGTATATACGAGTAAAAAAAAGGCGGACCTTGATATTGTACATACGAGTATTACTTGTATTTACTAGAATTATTTCAAGCTATTTTCTACCCCCAATCATTCAAAATCTATTATTATAAATTATATATGAACTTGTAATTTTGCTTTTCCATTAAATTTCCCTTTTGGTAAGTTTTCACAAACGTATCATTTATTTATGATGTATGATATGAAATATTAAAACATGCAAAATAAAAGATTAAGAAGTAAGCCAGTAATGTTTTTAGGTGTAAAGAATACATTACTGGCTTACTTCAAGAAAACATTACTGGCTTACTTTCAAAATAAAAGATTAAGAAGTAAGCCAGTAATGTTTTTAGGTGTAAAGAATATCATTTTTCATTAGTTTTAAGGAACTTTCATAGAATTTGAATCTCTTTCCAATTTCAGTGAAGCCAAAATACTCACTTTTTTTCATTATAAAATTTAGACCCTTTTCACGTTTATGTTTTTAGTAGGATATCTTCTTCTAAATTGATCTTAATAACAATGATAAGATACCATTAAAATATTTACAATAAAACACAAAAATTTTGCATCGAAAGAATAAATTATCTTTTTGAAAAAAACCCAAATTTTATTGATTGAATCTGTTTCGTTTGTTGTCTGTAGTTTTGTTTGTATAATAATGATGCCTGTAAAATAAACAAGAGACAGTCATGAAATTGGTTGAATCTAAATTTTTGTAACATAATTTAATTTGTTATTAAAATTACCTCTGTTTGGTACCAATTTAAAACGGGTTAATTCTATTTTTCTGCTCAATTTTCAATGTATTAATTTTTAAAATTATTTTCTTGACTTTAATCGGGTTTTGTTCTCAATAGCATCGACTAACTTATTTTAGTGAGTTACAGTTCGAAACATTTTTAAATTACCATTCACCTTTTGGTAGTAGATTATGAAAAAGGAGACTGATTTGTGGCTTAAATTTTGTTAGAAATTTATTAACTGGTCAGTGACCATTTCTTAATTATAAAAGAATTTCTCATATTACCAGCTTTATATCAATACAGCAGAATGATCCGGCCGTTATATATTTTTGTATTTATAATATCAATGAATTTCTATATCTAACATAATTAAAAAAAATATTTATTTTAACTGTTATAACATAAAAAGTTTACTGACCACTTTTTTTACTTGTGTAATATTTTGTAAATAAAAGAGATACGTAAATTCTTTAATAAAAACTATCTTTAATATCTATTGTATTTAACAAGAAGGTTAATATTTCAATACTTGATTTAATGGAGGGGCGTTTTGAAAGGAAATTGAAGCGCCCATATTTCACAAGATTACGCAACGTACATTTAGCTGGCAGCTATGTATTACGCTCGGGCAATTCTATTGTTTCACATTTTCACGAGATCTGCAACTGAGTGTTCATCAGCAGGTAGTTCTGGTTCTGTACTGAAGAACATAGCTTTCATTGTTTTCTGTTAACAGCTAAAGATGCAGTTGTATCGAATTTTATAATAAAAAGTGTTTATAGTTAAATTTGTTTCCTTTTCCGTTAGTTGAATTCGTGTTATAGTTTACAGTTATACATCTAGATACACTTAGGTAAGCCGTTATAAATTGAATGCTGTTTATGTTTATCTTCTACTATTTACGTGACGGTACGGTAAGGGTACGACGTATTAAGTCTTGTCTCTTTTGAAAATCTGTCAAGTACCAGTAGAAATCGCAGTATAAGGGTTTCATACACATCCAGGTTCTTATTTACTTTTAGGGGTACATAGTATTTTTAATAAACAATTTACAAATAGTAAGTTTTCACAACGTAAATACATTGCCTGTTATAATCTTGCAGAGATTTAGGATAATTGCTATAGTTTTTCCATAATTTTCTACTCAGATTTTGCCTACCATACTTTTTTATGATTTTTGGACCAATAGTTTTAGAAATAAGAGGGAAGCAATTGGGTTCTATTTTTGCATATTTTTTAGAATGTATTTTTAAATGTGCAATTTAAAATTAGGAAAAAAAATTGTTATTCCTCATAACAAGCTCTTTTAAGTGATACCCCGCGTGATATATAGGTTAGAACCAAAAAAAAATAGAGTATTTTATTTACACCCTCTTTAATGTTTCTGAGGAAATCGGCTGTGACATACTGATTGTGAGCGATAGACACGTGAGTGATCTTGTAAGAGTTTTATTTTTAAGTTTGTGGTACAGAGATCCCAAAAAGAAAAAAATATCCCGTAAAGAATAAGTTACTGTCATGTCTACCAATCTACCTCTATATTGTTGGAATGTAACTGTGAATAAGTGACGAGTCAAATATTACATAAGTTTTGAATTGTTTCTTGAATTCAGAACAAGACTCGAGTCAAACATTACATAAGTGTTTTATGAATTGTTTTTTTGAATTCAGAACAAGACGTTACATGAACGAGACGTTAGTCAATTATCACATAAGTGTTTTATCGATTATTTCTTGAATTCAGAACAAGACACAAGTCAAATATTATACAAGTGTCTTATGTATTGTTTTTTGAATTCAGAACAAGACGTGAGTCAATTATTATGTATGTGTCTTATGGGTTATTTCTTGAATTCAGAACAAGACACAAGTCAAAAATTATACAAGTGTCTTATGTATTGTTTTTCGAATTCAGAACAAGACGTGAGTAAATTATTATATACGTGTCTTATGGATTATTTCTTGATTTCAGAACAGGATTCGAGCCAAATATTACATAAGTGTCTTATGAATTGTTTTTTGAATTCAGAACAAGACGTGAGTCAATTGTTACACAAGTGTCTTATGGATTGTTTCATGAATTCAAAACAAGATACGAGTCAAATGTTACTTTAGAATCTGATGGATTGTTTCTTGAATTCAGGCCAAGACACCCGTCAAATATTGCATATTAGCTTTAATTAACATTGCCAGACAATTCAAATATCCTGTAGGGACAACAACTGTCCCGTATTTGTGGAATTCGTAGTTAACAAGACGATGCACATACAAAGCTAGCAGTGCTCGGCTGCATTCGTCTCTTAATAAGGAGCGGGCAAAGACAGCAAGTAAATGCCATTGTAGCTTCCCGCCGAGGGTTAAGAAACATTTAGGTAGCCTCTTGTTAATTATTAGAAATTATTACTGATAATTAATGAACATCTGGAATACATAAAATTTATGGCACATGCAAATTAATGATTCTGGAAACAAATTGGAATAATTTATCTAGTTGTTAATTATCTACATCGAATTTTATGTACATCGAAAATTGGGTTGGGAAACTAGTTAAAATAGTCGTTTTTAGGAAAAAGCTCGAGCTGATTATTACAGAAATGTGTATAATAATTTTTTCTTTTATCAGAAAAAAAATTAAGAAACTACTCTTGCATAAGGAGGCACGATGGTTCAACCAAATTATAATAAATAACTATAATAAATTCTTTGAAATATTTATAAATAATTGTTTGGAACATTTTAATAAATTCTTTGTTACGGTACCCAAGTGAAACAATATTTCTGTTTTTAAGGTTCCGTAGCCAAGATAGGAACACATATAGTCTCGTCATGTCTTGTCTATAAGCAAACCCTATTATACACAGACCGTTGAACAAGCGTCTCAACAATATTGAATGTACATCACGTACACATTTTTACACAGGAATTCGTTTACGCAATATTAAGCCTCAAAATGGGGATTTTTGTTAGAGTTTGAATATCTGAAAATATTAAAAAATGAATATACATATATATATATATATATATATATATATAGATATATATATATATATATATATATATATATATATATATATATATATAGTGAAATTAAAAGGAAAATTATCAGACCTCAATTTGCTCTACTAGTTTACAGTAATAGTCGACCAATTTAGTTGGGTTTTTAAAAAGTTCATAGAAACTCCATACAAAAAAATCAGTAGCAAAAATAACTTAGTAATTTATAATATTTATTTACCTTTTAACCTTAAGAACATTGCACTAATTGTGTACATACAAATTCAGTAAAGAAAAAAAATAGGAGTATTTTTTCATATAGGTCCAGTCCACAGTACTTTGGAATTTGAATCGATCGTATTCCAGTGAATCAGGGATGAGATTTGTACTTCAAGTGTAAATTTTGATGTGCTGTCGACTGTGCCTGTATTAAATTACTGTTATGGTTTTTTTAAATTCCGCTTTACTGGTAATGACTTATGATAAATAAAGTAACTTCACTTCACACGAGATACGGAACTCCCGACGCACGTGCCAGACTTGTACTTGCACGGTTTTATTTTAATTTAGCATCTCGCTTCTTTGAAGGTAAAACATTCATATTTAATTTTTTTGCTTCATTGAATAACGTTACGTTAACTAGCGTGTGTAATGTATATTACGTTTTTATTGAGATTGATGTCTGTAAAAAAATAGAAAAAGGTATAAAAACTTTTTTTTATACATTATACACATAAATAATTCTTACATTGTGTCTTATTTTCATCCCATTTTCTAAATGTTTCTCCATTTCAAAATACTTTTCCATTTCAAAATACTACCCACCATTAATATAATTTACTTTTGTTAGGCTTTTCGTTTTTTTTCAATAGTTTGAAATAAAATTGTAAAAATAAACATCCGCCTCGGCGCATTTCTAATTAAGATGTTAGGAAATCCGTGTGATCCGTGGCAAGTGGTAAACTTCTGTAGTTATATTCAAACTTATTCTAAATCATTTGTATATTTTTTTAAAAGTTTTCAAACGAGATTTTTTTAACTTATGTCTTTTTTATATATTGCTTATTCCATTATGTGAAGCGCTTTCAATATGTACTTCAGTAATCGATTATTACTTTTTTATCCAATTTAATTTTTTTAGACGGTACTCGATTAATGTGTAGATATTATTCCTAGTATCAGAGTTCTTCGACC
The DNA here is from genome assembly GCA_039881145.1 of Druceiella hillmani. Classification (NCBI taxonomy): domain Eukaryota; kingdom Metazoa; phylum Arthropoda; class Insecta; order Lepidoptera; family Hepialidae; genus Druceiella; species Druceiella hillmani. The sequence goes on from JAYKKI010000032.1 coordinate 14,269,743, forward strand.
CAGAGGTTTTGAAAATTTCTTAAGTTTCACTACCTAAATTAAATCGCTTCTTGTATTTACCCCAATGAATATTCGAACTTTAAATAATTATACTATAATTTTCCTGACAATATTACACAAGTTATGACGATACGTAATTACATCAAATTATTACACAAGTTATAACGATACGTAATTACGTATCGTCATAACTTGTGTAATATTGTCAAGAAGTTGGTCGGAACCATGTAAGTTTCGTCTCGTCGTTTTACGTTCCATTAATCTCGATATAATCTTGTAAAATAGGAATTTCATATAGTAATTAATATTCGACTAAAATCTTCAAATTTCTATCCTGTTACTGAAATAATCTGGCAATATTTGAAAAAAGGTATGGATAATAGGAGCTCGCAATGATTACTGATTGAGCGCTGAGTACTTGATATTAGTATAAAATTTTGTTTATTCTCTTGAATACACCTTTATATAAATATCTACTAATTATGAGGAGAAAAGACTTAATATTTTTTTAATTTCACTTTATTTTAAACTAAACATTATTATGGAGTGTTTTAGTTACTTCCCGTTTAGAATCTCGCTATCAAAGAGACACAAAGACATTTTCAGAATCATAAATTACAGGCGAAATTTAGATCAAGACTCTTGACGAAAGTGTTAACAAGATATGCATGAAAAGACTTTGAAAAATGTTTGTCATAAAAACACTTGATTTTATTATTTTACACGTGTCAATGAAACGTAAATACTGGAGACAAAATGCCTACAACGTTATTCGCCTTCATTTCTCATATATTGGATATATAGAAAATAACCTATATCAGCTAGGAAAGATATATTTAAAACATCGCAATATTATAAACCTGTCTAATAAAAAACCTGATAATTTAAAAAAAAACAACTCGGTACATATTGAATATATTTGGCATTAACTTTGTAGAAATTCATTATTCACAATTAAATGAAACTACGTGATGTAGTATTATTTCTACTTTATTTAAGTTCTTTACCACGACCTAGGTTTAGTATAGCCCACCTGAAGATGTATTAATATCTACAACGAAACCTAGGTCGTGGTAAAGAACTTAAAGAAAGTAGAAATAATACTACATCACGAAGTTTCATTTAATTGTGAACTCGGTACATTTAAACTTACATTTAATATGTAAGCATTGCGCGTAGCTTATAGGCACGTAAATAAACTCATTGCAGTTAAGTAAACTTTATTTCTTATCAATAAGAAAAATTCCTTAATGTTTCAAAGCTTCGGGATTAAAACGAGTTCAATATTAATGGGAATTCAATATTATTGTGAGTTTTATATTAATGTCAGTCCAATATTAGTGAGTTCAATATCAATATAAGTTCAACATTAATATAACTAACTGATTTTAATGATTATCATCTTCCTTCTCTCGTCGATTTATTGGTGGAATCAGGATTTGAAACTTAGAAAATATTTTGATATAATCAATTAAAAGACAGATAGTTAAAGCAACTGTTGATGACACGATTCGATTTTCCGTAATACTTTTTAATACAAAAATTTAAAAACATGTAATTTTTTAAATTTCAATGAACATCATAACTATATTTGAAGAAGACTTTGTGTAACGCGAACTTAACATTTCTTGTCCTTCTTTACATAACAAAAGGCAAGACATTACGACATGGGGGCACTCCGTTCGACGCGCAAGAAGTATGAACGTTATTATTAATATATTAAAACGTTTGAATCTCTCTCCGCCTATCGGTGTTCTTGGTCGGCCCACCTCCGCTTCCTGTTATTGTGCTAATGGTGTTTTAATGGAATCTCGACTTGTTGAAAAATTGAATCGTTCCTAGAGTACTAATATTAATGCCGCAACGTCACTGTATCGGCCAAGTTGCGGTGGGGATGTGTAGTCTGTTAATTGTATTTTGCTTATTTCATATTATTTATATTTCAATTCGATGCTCTAATTATATCGGTCAGTATACAATTTTGCAAGTTATTATTAAACATTAGTTGAATTAGTCCTTTCCATGATAGTCTGGCTGCCAATAGCTCTTTATTCTAAATTGCAATTAAATCGGGTGACTTAAGCTAAGCTATACTGTCTTTTTTTAACCAAGTTCTGTTCAGATCCCCAACTAACGCAGGTCAACCTCAACGTCGTCTAGTTATTTGAGTCTTGGAGCTTCAACATGAATGTTTCTAATAAGAATATTGTGATTTTCATAAATGAATACTAACACCCAATAAAACAGAATTGTTTTCTTTGTTTAAACAGAGAATATATTTTATGTCCATCTGATTGAACATGCGATTATTCATAGGTGTAATCTAAATAGGCAAGTCCAGCATCCTATTCTTATGCCATTAGCTATTTTACTAGCCTAAAAAAGCATAAAAAGATATATATATATATATATATATATATATATATATATATAGATTTATAGATAGATTTATCTATTTTTGGCAATTTCAGCTTAGTACTTTTCTACAAAAATTTTACCACAACCATACATTGGAAATATTCAACGTGAATATGAAATAGTGAAAAGGAAACTGGCTCTACTTTTCAACTGATGATATCGTAAAATAATAGATTCTATAGACGAAGAAGTGTAATTTTGTCACGATAATGCAATTAGGTTTTCTATTATCCGCGACTATTCCCTGACAATAAGAAAAGTGGTAAATGAAAATATATACAACACATAGCCGCTTAGAAGTTCATTTCTTATATATTACACGAAGTTGATCTGGCATAAAATTATCGATAAATACTTTACATTAAATAAAAGACACTTTACACTAATAGATACTGGAAGTGATTCTGATATTAAATAGTATTTATATGTTTTCCATCCAGTATAAAGTTTACTATTCAAACTTATACTAATTTTACGTTTAACTGATCATGAAAAATATAATTAAGGTGAGAATGTTTTATTTTAGCTATGTGCGTCTCAGTGACTATTAAACCAAATATATGTCACATCCCACTACACATAAAAATATATTTAAAACAACTATTTCTCAAATACAGTATACATCAGCAGACTCGAAAAAATACTCCTAAGATGCGAGCGCTCAAAATTTTTCCGTTAAAAGGCATCCAGAATGACAAACGACGCCGTTCTTCCAGCTCCAGCTCGGGAACAGAATGAGCTCGCGTAATCGCACCAGTTTCATTGTGCGTCACGCAGGATTCTATTATTTCGATACAAATTACACACGCCCGGCCGTGTGTAATTTGTGGCGGAAAAGTGTTGAAGTTTGATGTTGATTGATGTCGTGTTCAGTGAACGGGAGATTTAAATTGTTATTAATGTTCGGTCGCGGAGGCGGAGCGGGTGAAAAAACTGGCGCTGAGAAGTGGATGCCATTGACATTTAGAAGTGGCGGAATGAGTTTGGTTTGAATGCGGTAAGGAGAATCATTAGTTGATTATACATCGAGATCTGTTTCTATTATTGTCTTGGCTTACATTTTCTTTATTAATAGATGTCAAAAATTTTACATTTAAGGTGCATTTACGTACACTGCACTATTATTGCGGTCTTTTGAAATCAGATATATAAATTCAATTCGATGATTGATTACAGAACATCTAATGTGTATATTAAAAATTGGGTACAATTTACTTGTCTCAAAACATTGGAACGAACTCTCGTAAATATATAAATATTCCTCCATTGGCTTTTGTTGACGGCCACCTTCATGGCATTTTGATATTTTTGGATATTTATATTTTGATATATATGGAGTAGATAATTATTAATTTACTCTAATTTAATGAAACACAAGTGTTAGTCGTTAAAAGACAATAACTGCAAACTTATCTTTGGAAACTGCGTTTTGAGAGTATCGTTCGAGAGATAGTGACAAAAATTGTATGTGTTTGTAATCTAAGAAATCTGAGTAATTCTAATCTAAGAAATCTGAGTAATTCGTTTTGAGAGTATCGTTCGAGAGATAGTGACAAAAATTGTATGTGTTTGTAATCTAAGAAATCTGAGTAATTCTAATCTTAGTAGATATGGAGCAAAATAAATTTGCTTTTCTGTTCATAACTCAGTATCAGAGATATCTAGTTAAGTTGTTGTGATTTTATCAAGTCGGCTCCTGTTTGACTTCGTTTTTGCAGCCTCCAAGAAGGTAAATTTACCTTGATATGAATTTTCAGTATTAGCTAATAATGATGATATGTATATCTCACATGTTTTATTTCAGTTATATAAGTAATACATCTAATACACATTTATAGGTTTAACATAGAGGTTACTCTTTCTCAGTAATTGGTTAGTAAGAACCAGTTACATATCAAATGCACGGCGATTCGTCAAGATTTTCCAGTCGCCAATTGTTCGTATATGTTATTTGATTCAAACTGTTTTAAAATGGGTATGCAGAAAATTTATGGAAATAACTGTACCTACATTTAAAACTGGAATAGTTCGATTACATTTTTTCTCTTATTAATATATATATATATATATATATATATATATATATATATATATATATATATATATGTACATATATATATATATATATATATATATATATATATATATGTACACACATATATATATATATATTTATATAAACATCAGTATGTGACCTTAGTTGAACGAAGCACTTAATTACTTCATAAACTTATTTGCTGTAAATTTATTGTCACAGTTCAATAATTATTTGCATTCTACTTACCACGAATATTATTAAATGTTTTTTAAAAAATAAAATAACACAGAAATCATTTGTGTAAAAATTAATAAAAATTAACTCAATCCATCAATGATTTCATTACAGACTAACGAAGCATTTTTTAAATGGAATAAATAGGAACATAGGAGTACTGACAATACTGAAAGAAGCAAAACTTTTAAATTGGAAACACAATACTGGAAAGTGTAAAAGAGTTTGTGGTACCTACGTTTGCGGTTTAACGTTAGCATTTCTTCTATTCCCATTCGCTATTCGTGAAATCAGTATTTAGTATGGTGCGAGTAGAAGACTGTTTCAATGAAACTTATGTGAAATATCTAATGGCGTGTTTGGATGGGAGTTAAAACATTCTGATCATCGCGACTTGTCATTCGGCCAGCTTCGCGTCTTGTCGACTCTTTCCGACTTAATTTGGTCAAGTTCGCGTCTTGTCGGCTCTTTCCGACTTAATTCGCCACCCTCGCGCCTTCTCTGCTAACAGTATTATAAAATTTAAAAAATATTTTTAATAAATTGTTAAGGAATATTTCTGTGACAAATTATTTTATAAAAATAAAATAAATTAAATATTTTATAAATAAAAGCTATTTGAATATCTGTTTTTTCGTTTTCAATTCATTCAAATAAAAATAGTTCAATTTAGAAATATAAAAAAAATTAGATGTCTCACACGTGCCAGGTGTCCCACAATTGTTTACAGAAAATAATGCAATTTTAAATACAGCCACTTAAAAGCAAAATTGTGGATGCTTATCATCTTTATTTGCAGAACGGCCGAACGATACGTGTGTTAGATCGAAGAGTTTTTCATTAAATTGTTACTAACATCATGGTCCTGCACACCTTTCAAAATTCTAAACAAAATGTATATTCGCAAAAAACATAATGGACTGTCCTTTGTGTTCCACCCCACTGGCCCATTTCTCTAATCTAGCGCATATATCATAAAAGTATTATGCCACGGACCAAACGCTGTGTCATTTACCCCCTCCGGTCCCAATAATCGGGTGATACAACTTTTTTTCCCCAAAAATTGACCCATTCGGCATTTTACTGCCGTTTTTAGGGGCCGCCATTTAGCCGACACAGGGTTGACTTTTAGTTTTACATTGTTTGTATTTATTATTATAGTGTTTTAGTTGTTGGAGGTGTGCCGACAAAGCGCATGGGGTCCAAATGACACGACAGGTGACGATTGGCCTTTTTTTGTCGTGGGGGATTTACATCGGTTTTTATGCGTCAACCGTGCCTTTTGTGCGTTATCTCCGGGGTAGTATAACATGGGTTGACTCAGTTGAAGTCTTGATGATTCTTTTGTGTCCTTTGTCGAGGTGTTTACGGCGACATTTACGAAGCATGTAGCGGGCAAATAAAGTTTATTGCAGGTTGGGACGCAGAATATTTTTGCACGTTTGTTATTTTATTATTTTTTTGTTAATGTTGTTCTTAACATTTCTTGAGTCATATAATGTAACTTTGTTTACAAATAAAAGAAAAGTACACTTTTAATGTTATTGTATTCATTTTAATTTACAAGTGAGACTTCAATTTACAATTTTAGTTTCGTTATTTCATCACACGCAATTTAAGATCATTCTTTCATCATAGACTTACAAAAATACATATTTCGTTATCATTCGTAACCATTTCTACGTTTAGAGCACAGGATAAGAAAGAACAAACAGGATAAGAAACGATAATGGAAATACACACTTCTCCAAATTAGATATCTCTGTAGCTTCATTCTCAAAGATTTTTGTAACTGCTTAGAGTTTTATATTTCAAAAGTTCCTCAAATTCTTCAACCCATTTTTCTTGGATTTTTGTATTTCCTTTGTTTAATCTTTCCTTTTAATTTTCTTTTTTTAACATAACAGAGTGATGATGCAAAAATGAAACAAAGTATACTGCCAAAGTTTTAAGACTCGATTTGGCTAGAAACACGCCATCAACTCTAGGTGATAATAAAGTTGTGTTTAGTGGTTAACTAATTTCTAATCAATTCTAATTAATATTATAAACACGAAGGTTTGAATGAATGAATGAAAGGATGGACGTTTCTTACTCTATAATCCCGTAATTTCCAAGCGAATATATAAGAAAACGATTAAATTGTAGCCTGAATTAACATATAATCCGAGACATAGCATCAATCTTCTATGATTTTCATTAGAAATACAATTAAATTGTAGCCTGAAATAACATATAACCCGAGAGATAGCATCAATTTTCCATGATGTTCATTAGGTTCCTATTTGATCCAGTAGCACTGCCTGTAAGAAAAAAGTCTCCAGACTTGAGTTTAGCGTGTATTAATTCATGGCGTGTATTCTGAATTCACGAATTATCAGAATAATATTTATTAGAAATACAAGTAAATATAATTAAAGTGTAGCCTGAATGAACAAATATACTCTGGGCTTGAGGTTAGTATGTATTAATTCATACTGTGTATTCTGAATTCCCAAATCTGAGTATGGTTTGCATTGGAAATCATCCAAAATGTTCGTCTTTCTATAAATATGTCACGATGTTGCTATTAAATGTGAATGCATTTTGATAAAAATTTAATACAAGAAAATTATTGGATTGACACGTACTTTTTTTTACTGTTGTTCAGGCGAAGAAAATTGTGGATGTAAGCTAGTAATCTATAATTAACTATCTACCTAATTATAATCTTTTCATTTGATGTTTTTTACAGTCCTAATTAAGATACTTTCTTTCTCTGCCTATCTATAAATCGTAGTTAAAATTATATTTTTTGAATTATTTGATATTTAAACTTATAGATAAATTTGCATATTATCGTTACGTAAAAGTTTTCCAAAACAAATTTTGAAGTTCTAATTCCAAATAAAAGACAATTGCGTGGAATGGGTTACATTTTTTTATTAAAATTTTATTTTTATCTCCGAATTTCGAAATATTTTGTAATAAATCTAAAAAAAAATACTTAAATATCTAAATATATCAGTTAGGTCCTTATATCTGGAGTACACGATATACTATAGTATTTATTACGAAGGCACTTGCGAAATTTTTTAAAAGAGCCCATAAACAAAATAAATATATTTTACATCGATATTTTTACAAATCCGACGAAGCGAAATATATACACAAAACAAGTAGTAGTTTAATTAAGTAGTTTAATTAATTAATTTAACAATTAATGAATTGATTAATTAAATTAATTAAAAATATTAGTATTAACAATGTGCATACATTGTAATAACCCTATCTATATACAGGACACTAACAATTTTGAAAGAATATTTTATTTACGTGTTCAGCAAGATCTCATATATGTAGAAAATAATCTCGTTTATAGATGAAATCTATGTTCAGATACAGGAGATAGTATTTCTTTCCCTATAAAGTTTATGGAGTTTCTGCTGCTCGTTGTAATTTTGGGTAAAGGCATTTTTCAGTGAGGTTCCTGTTATTAGGGGTATTATAATAATATGACTTACTTGGGGTAAACGCTCACATCATCAAAAATCCGCATCTCTTAATCGCAATCTGGCAACAATCCATCAAAAAGAGAAGGATCCTCGCATCTATTGGCCGACCCAGAAACCGGCAGACACTCTCCGAGATCGCGGGTAGCGATACGCGTGTTAAGATAATACGCCAATGAGGAATTGATATATCTAAGTGGCTTATTGTATTCGCCAAATTACACAAGCACACACAACGCCTGTAATTAATTGATATCAATTAAGGCGGAGTGCTATTTAATTGCGTGATAACAACGTTATTTTGCCCGTGGTCCATTGTGGGGACGTTAGGATGCTGACACATTGAACTTTCATTGCTTTACCCAGTATAAAATACGTAAGTGTTACGGGGACAGCAAGGGACAGAAATAACTATGCAGTTCGTATTATCTATATTACGAGTATAAAGAGAAAGAGAGAGAGAGGGAGAAGCGCACTTCTGCGTGGAGTGATTATGTTTATAATGTTTGAAACTCAGTAACGCTTGTATCTTAAATTTAGTAAAAACGCCTAAAATTACTTGCTCTGTTGTAGCCTTTAATTTTGTTTTCAAAAAATAAAATTAATAACAAATAAATTGTAGATCAAGCGCGAATTGAAGTATGTTAAATAAGATAAGATCAAAATTAACCAAGTAAACAAACCACATCATTTTATAAAAGTTTCCTAACAAAATAAAAATTTGTCGCGTGGAATTCGTAGAGGTAGAACTGTTGTATGTTTATCTCGCGACAATTAAATTAACCCAATCCTGAGATGTTTACTTCATGCCTTTGCGGCTATCTTTTCATCATCTTCAAGCTCCATCCATCAGTATCTGGGTCACCTTCTGAGACTTAGTTGCTCCTCGAGACCAGCTAAATGAGCCCAGTCGAGGTGTTTGTTTCGTGCCATTGCAGAGATTCTAAGATCAACTTCCACCTTTATAATCAAACTTGGACAGCATCCAGGAATCTGGAGGAGATAATTACTTACTGAAACTAATCAAACGAGCCAATTCAAGGTATCTACTTTATGTCTTTCGATGGTCCTATGCTCACTTTCTGGCTCCAGCATCGGACCAGATGGAACCGGAAATAATTAGAACTTTTCGAACCTTTAACGAATTTGCCTCGAAAATTATCACAGTTTCTTTTGGTATAACGAAAAGTTTATATTTCCAAGGCGGCCCCTTATATAAACTAAATCGATATATTGTAACAAGTCACTTAAAAAATAATTTTCGCTAACTGCTTTTTAATGTAGTCACGGCGGTTTGAGTTGTGATAGAAATCTTCAAAGTTCTTCGTTTTTGTTTTGAAATGGATTTTTGATTGAGTTTTGTCAGAGTCTTTTACCTCCTAAATATACTTTAAGATATTTAAATAAAGAGCGAATTTATGTTGAATTGATATCGTTAAATTGTAGTTCGTATAGAGAGACGTACAATTTATTTGAGCTTGGGAGAGTGGATATAGTCAGTATTAAGATGAGTATCAAAACTTATTCTTTTCACTTATCAATTGACACATCTTTTTTGTGTATAAGTTTTTTTATAGTTCTTTTTATAAGTATATAAACGATAATACCGTTCCGGAATTGTTTCTACACTCATGAGGCGACGACGACGTTTAAATCGTGTGTAAATCCCAAAAAGACCCACAACTATGAAATCATTCGACAACTAATAACATGAAATAATTGACGACAAAGATTCTGATATTATTTTTATGAGTATATTTTATAAATTTATAAAAACAGGAAGCTTGGTATGAATTTTATGGTGACAAGAATAGAAAGTTGCTCTCAATATATGGTTTTGACGGTTTCTGATATTTCATTACTATTAGGGCTTGTAGTTAAGACTTTAGCATATATGACAGTAAATAGCATACTTTCAGTTCTTCATTATACTCTTCTATCATCTTTGTTAGCACTACCCTGAAAAATATTTTCGTGTATCTTCTCTAATATTAGAAAACTCTTAAATTTGGTCACTAACTTCAGATCATAAATTTCTAGAAACGTCAGCTATGCAAGTACGTCGACGATGGATTGTCAAAACTACGGATACCAATTTTCTTCACCATCGATTCATATAATTCATGAAATTTATAGAAGATATCACCATTTTCAAAAGGAAAATGTATATTATTTCCTTTTTCCGATTGCAGGATCCATATCTCTAACACGAATCGATATTGAGAACGCTTTATATCATAAAGTTGAATAAAAACACTTGAGTCGGTAAATTTAATAAATTTCAAATAAGTTTTTGTTTAATGATGAGTAACTTTCTACCAAAAGGTTGTAGTAAAAACAAAAGTACACACAATAATAAATAGCTGTGAACAAGACTGTCACTGTTTCAAGAAAAATTACTTTGAACCGACTTATCCAGTTTAGTTTAAAGGATTAGTAAAGCAGAGGATTTTAAAAAGTAAGCAAAGAGACTAAGTGTAGTTATATTAAAAAAAATTAAACGGAAATTGAGAAGGGAAATGACAACACGTTAAGAGGGAAATTGAAGAAATGTGAAAGAAGAATACGAGTGTTAAGTGTAAGCTTATTAGAGTATTTAAAAATAGTGAAAGAATATATAAAAGTTTTTTACTTGCGATTGATTCGCTGGATTTAAGTGTGATCTAAATTCAAATATATCTGTTTTTTCTGCCTTTTCAACGGCGTCTGAGAATAGCAGAGCACGAAAAAAAAGTAGTTCTAGAACGTTGTTTAAAAATTTAACTATTTTACAAATCATTGTAAAAATCAATAGATCTAAAGTCTAATAGTTAACCAATCACTAAAAAGAGAAGTTACCAAAATCGGTAAAGAATCGCTTATCGATTCTTTATGATCAGATCAACAGACATAGACGCATGCCATTTTTCAAACTCAAATTTTGTTCGTAACAAATATTTTAACAAATTTAGAAAAAGCAATATAACTTTCAGAGGAAAATTTCCTTTTTGCGTAAAGCTAAGTCACAAGTTGATTAATGGTATAATTACCAGAGTTATTATTACTTTCTTCTTCAAAACATGAGACTATAGCAAATGATAAAACACACATCTGCAAGGTGTGCGATAACATATCAGGTCATTCTAACGTAATGTCAAAACGTTGACCTACTAATCGCCGTTTAATTACACTTTAACAAAATCTACGAACTTGTTAGATATATGTTGTTACTTTGCGTATATTACGTTGTAAACTGGATAATTAATATTAAATATGGTGTGAAATCGTTAGGGTTAGAGGAAGAGAGGGTACCTGACTTACTACATTAAACGCTTATGAACAATTTTGTATCAAAGACATGTTTAAGACCACGTAGATACCAGAACAGTTTTATTAGCATTACTGTCTGTTTGTTAAAGAAGCACATATAAACTATCAGCACAATTTGAATAGGACTCTCAGAATGATACTGCTATAAGTTCAGATTACAGTTTAAGCAACTTTTTTCCTGATCGAATATTTCCTAAAGGACTTTTTGTACGTCTATTTTTCTAATTATCTGTTTGCCTGTTTGTTATAGTAATACACAGATACCACTAAACTAATTTCAATAAAACTCTTGTTAATTTGCAGTTCTGATAATGTTTTAAGTTTAAATTACATCTTGGGCTGCGTTTTGTCTTGTCCAAATATTTCCAAAAGGATTTTTTGCCTACTTATTTTTCTACGTTAGATACGTTTGTATCTTTATTTGATCAACACAGAAAACACTCTTAAACCACTTGGAATGGGATATCAATGTGAAAAAGCTTTAAGTTTTAATTATAGTTTAGGCTACGTTTTGTCTTGAGCAAATATTTCGGTATATTTCTGTTTAAGTATCCAAAATTATTTTACTTCTCTCTTTTTTTTCTATATTTATGTTCGTTAGAGCATCATGTAAGAACAATTCGATTTAAAACAGAATTTTCGATGAAATAATAACTAGGGTTCAGACTAAAATTCAGGCTGCATTTTATTTCATCATAATATTTATCGAAGAGATTTGAAATTGGATAATCCTCTTTCACATAGTAAGAACCGAATAAAAATGCTTAAGTACTGGTATATATTGAATATATTTGGCGCTAATTTTGTAGAAATTAATTATTCACAATTCAATGAAACTACGTGATGTAATATTATTTCTACTTTCTTTAAGTTCTTTACCACGACTTAGGTTTCGTTGTATTACAACATCTTCGGGTAGGCTATTAGCAAAGATCTTGCATCACAATTAAATTAAACTACGTGATGTAGTATTATTTCTACTTTCTTTAAGTTCTTTACCACGACCTAGGTTTCGTTGTATTACAACATCTTCAGGTGGGCTATTAGAAAATATCTTTGCTAATAGCCCACCTGAAGATGTTGTAATACAACGAAACCTAGGTAAGCAGGACTTCATATACGACGACTAAGCTGCGAGGGTTACAAAGTATGGGAAGCTTATGAGATAATTCACTTAATTTCGGTTATTTATTTAAAATTTCAATTTAAATAAATAACCAAATTTTTTTCAGGAATCACTGTAATATTATCCTAAAATAATTTAATGACTGTTCAGGTTCTGCTAAAACTTATAAATTTATTGATTAGATCAATCTTTTATAAGTGTATCAAATAATTTAACCTGTTTCTCCAAGCTTCGAAGAATTGAAAGCTCAATGTAACAGAAGCTTTACAGCGAGTGGAAGTGGCCGATACGGAGTGAACTTATCTCATAGTTTAATCAAACAGTCTATAATTTATACAATTTACTTGATGACTCTATGACAGGTCCGTTCGTAGAGAGGCGCTGTAGGCGGCACGGTGATAGTATTAGTCGAGCTACGAACAACTGACTTCATCATTCGGCGAAGTGGACTTTGTTTATATTAATTATAGCGACTTGATAGAAATTATGGTTTGGATCGGAAGTATACGATGGATGAGTTACAAAAGAATTAACGAAAATTATCTAGAACGACGTTTAAGTTGTCTTTTGGGAACATTTTACATCTCTCATCTTGATATATATAGCGGTTATATTTACGTGTGAAAAATATGTTCATATTTCTTGCAACCGAAATGTAACGGCGCCACAAATTTAAAGGTGTTTTAATTTTTTAAGATCATTCTTATTAACATCGAGTAACATAAATCTCCTTATACAAAGATTAAGAAAGGTAGTAAGAGTGTTTGATAGAGGTGAACTTTAGCTCCAATAGCTAGACGTGTAACTTTGTCTTTATTTGTTTACAGGTAGAAATTATTAAATCCATTTTGATGGAATTTTATAAATTGTATATATTAACCTAAGAAGTAAATTGAAGTAACAAATACGCATTAATGTCAATACTTTTAATCTGGAAGAAATATAATTTCGATACATATAATCTCAAAATAATGGGAGTAATCTCGATACATATAATCGTGAAGAAATAAGTAAAATATCGATACGTGTAATTCAAGTAAATTCAAGCAATTCGTGTAATCTCGATACGTATAACCTCGATACCATGTCCAGCCCGTTCATGTTTCATTAAGATATTAAACACTAATATAATTTAGATGGAATTGTTTTATGTTCTAATATTTAAATTCTAGGAGAGAAGTGGCAATATGCTTGTTAGAGTAAAGTATTATACATTTTATGTCAGGAATTTTTTGAATAGAGAAAAATCTGTCTATTGACATAAATTTAATTAAATAAAATCGAAAAAATTCGTCTTGTAACTTTATAAATGTTGGTTTATATGTTTTTTAAATAATTTTTTTTACTTCGCCTGCCTAAAGCATTATTTTATTTTTTTTAGTAGTCATCACTTTTATGGTTTAATCAATATCGGAAAAAAACCAAAATCACTTAACCAATAACCAAATCGAGGTCTTTTAAGAAATCAGTTAACAATTCATCATTTAATTATATTTTTTCAATGATTTTTCATTGAAGTAAACAAAATGTTTATATAGTAGCTACTCAAAACTACTAAACATTTTGTTACGTATGTATATGGTTGTACGATATGGGTAGCTACTATATAAACCCTTATTGTTCCGTTTATTCGTAACACAAAGCGGTAAGAATTAATTTTTTATTAATTAATTTATTTTGAACGATTAAACCGATGTAATTTTGAAACTAGGATATACTTATATCTATCCTAGTTTCAAAATTATATCGGTATAATCATTCAAAATAAATTATTTAATAAAAAATTAATTCTTACCGCTTTGTGTTACGAATAAACGGAACAATAAGGGTCTATGTTTGTAATATCTTTAGTCATAAAAACAATTTACGTCGGGCGAAACAGTTCATATGTCAGATATTTTAAAATACTGTATATCTAAACGATATACTCATCTTTCATTTACATACCTAATATTTTCAATAATGTTTTTTTCAAATTTACGGAATGGCAGTTAAAGATGGTAGGTTTTCGCCAAAATCGAACTCGCATAGAGGAATAGCGTAAGGAATGTCACTGTAATGCTACGGATATTATCACGTTACAAACACACATAGGTATACTCAGTTCTATTCAACTGGAAAGGAAGATTTCGCATGGCTTAATATTTTTTCGAAGCGATAAAATTCTTTCCTAACCGGGTGAAGCAAAGTCTTGCATATGACTTATGTAGGACCGATGGGCTGTTTATTTAAGCTCCATAAATCTTTCGTAAAACTCAATAGAATTTAACGTATTGCAGCGTCAAACCTTGTGACATTCCTGGATTCAGCTTTAATTTTGGTAAAAACCTGCAACTTCAAACGCCATTTGGGTAATTTGGGAAAAAAAATTCTTAATATTTTGTCAAAAAAAGAAAGGCATTAATAAGTAAATAACAGATACACACACATTTATATTTACATAGAATTTTGCAAAATGTTGAGTTCACCGCTATACCGGAGAACAATTTTTGGACACAATTAAATGAAACTATGTGATGTAGTATTATTTCTACATTCTTTAAGTTCTTTACCACGACCTAGGTTCCGTTGTATTACATCTTCAGGTGGGATATTAGCATCTTTAATAATAGCCCACCTGAAGATGTTGTAATACAACGAAACCAAGTTCGTGGTAAAAAACTTAAAGAAAGTAGAAATAATACTACATCACGTAGTTTCATTTAATTGTGAATAATGAATTTCTACAAAATTAACGCCAAATATATTCAAAATTTTTGGAAATTAAAAAAAAGAAATATTTTTCATTGTTATTAGTTGCTTTAAAAAAATTGACAAGTGTGACTGTAAAGGACTCATAATCGACTTTCGTATACTACAAGTGTTTTCGGAGCGCCGTGTCTATTTACATTAACACGATACAGTTTAATTAAACATTTTATCAAAATCTTTTTTTCCACATGTAACTTAATTACTGTTTCGTAGTTACAGAATTACGAACCAAACAAACCAATGCACAGTAAATTACGTGATTAAATTTATATTCAGCTGAGGCATAAATATAGTATTATGTTTGGCTTGCGAAACAAATCTTGATCCTCGCGTGTAGACTCGCTGGTCACAGCAAGCCTTGTACCTTGTACTTATCCCATTCAATCTACAGTCGTATGAAATGACGTTATCTATAGTCTTTATTGTAATTTGTCGCATTTTGACATATCAGAGTAATAAAAAAGTTATTGTAAAAAAATTCTTCGCGTTTAGCAAATTTAAAAAAAAAATTACTTCGATGATCTATGAATGAACTAAAACTCCACCATTTTTTATTTTTTTGTTCTATTTGCCTGTCTTTCGTTTTATTCGTTTGAATGCAGAAATTATTTAAATAATTTAAAGGTTAATTTAAATATAGTGCAGATAATCTTAGGAGTGAAATGAAATAAGAATAATTAAATAAGAAAATAGTGATACGTGTAATATTGATGACATACGTATAATTTCAAAGAAATATGTATAATCTCGATACGTGTAATCTCGAATAAATATATATAATTCCGATACGTATAATCTTGTAGAAATATATAAGATCTTAATACAATGTCAGGAAGTTCAGAAATCACATCCGTTACGTTCACTCATGAGACCTTTCATTTCTTCTCTTGAGTTGTTGTTCTGCTAAAATGTTTTAATGAAGTATTTTATCTAAATATTTATTTCTATATAATTAAATTACTCCCCTGTAGTTACATAGTAACGAATAAAACATTGTACGGTAAATTACAAGATAAAATTTATATTCAGTCTAGGCAAATCTTGGTTCTCGAGTGTAGTCTCACTGGTCAGGTAGCGAGCCTTGTATGTTGTACTTAGCTTGTTCAGTTTACAATCCTGTGGAATGACGTTGTCTATAGTCTTTATTGTAATTTGTTGCATGTAGAGGTTGACTAGTTTCAATACCGCTGTCTTAAACTGTTGTTATTTAATTTCTGTGTTCTAAAAAAATAGAGTAGCCAAATATTCAGATCTTCTTGAAAGATGTAAATACATCTTCTCTCTATATATTGTTCTTCTGTAGTAATCCTATGGAATGACGTTGTCTATAGTCTTTATTGTAATTTTTGTTGCACGTAGATGTCAACTAGTTTCAATACTGTTGTCTTAAATTGTTGTTGTTTAATTTCTGTGTTGTAAAAAAATAGAGTTGCCAGATATTCCGATTTTCTTGAAATATATAAATTCATCTCCTCTCTAGATATTGTTCTTCTTCTGTGGTAATCCTACGGAATGACGTTGTCTATAGTCTTTATTGTAATTTTTGTTGCACGTAGATGTCAACTAGTCTCAATACCGTTGTCTTCAATTATTGTTATTTAATTTCTGTGTTGTAAAAAAATTAAGTTTCCAGATATTCCGATTTTGTTGAAACACTCTCTAAATATTGTTTTTCTCCTGTGATAAGAATTTAATTGTAATATTTCTAAAGCTGCTCTGATTTCTACTGCTAACTAAATTAAGATTTAATTACCATTCGTTTTTTTTCACATAGCCATTTTTAAAAATAATCATACGTTTTTACTCATAATATAAGGTTAAATTTAATGATATTAACTTGAAATAGACTGAAATATATTAAAAAAGTATAACACTGTGTATCTAGTTAGTATAACACTGCCTATCCTATGCATAGTTTCAAGTATTAAAAATTCTCCCGTGAGCTGATGTAGGCGTATGCGATTTCATTGATATGTGTACTTCTACTTATTTCATTATTTCGTAGTGATATTACTCAATTACTCTGTCAATCATATTTAAATCGAAATCAGGTTCGCAACGTAAGTATATATTATGGTTCGATGACTGTCACATTTAGTACTCGGTTTCGTAATAAAACTATGCCTTGCATTAAATTCGAATCTTAAAACTAAGCAAATTAAATTTGTCCTTGTTCGATAATATTTTACGGTGAAAGATATGATTTAATAATCAACTAAATCGAACAAAAGATTTTTTTTTAAATTTTATTTAGAAATAAAAATAATTTACATAAGTATCTTTATAAATACCGTGGCGAAATGTTATATAAAAATGAAATATAAGATAGATGCGATACCGTTTCCATTCATATGTATATTAATATGTAGTTTCGCCAGTGGTCAATTCAGATTGCGGTACAAAAATTTCCTTTTGCAACAGGTGTATATTAAGCAAGCTGTATTTCATTAATATATAAAATACAAATATATATTAAACAAAATATAAAATAAACGCTTTTTTGCATTGACATACACTGCACAGGCTATTGGAAAAAGAAGATTGGAAATCATACAAATTTCACAGTTCGAAACTCATTCAGTCAATCTGACATTTTAAAACTCTTTGGCAACAATCTCTACTCTGTGCGATTGTTTGACCACAGACTGTTATATGCTTGATATTGAACAAGCATATAACAGTATGAACGTAACCAATGAATCTTTTAATGTATTTGTAACACATATTAAATATAAATTTTAGCTTTCTGCACTTTTTTTCCATTTTTTTCTTACACTTTAACTATATAAATTCTCACACTTCTCGGCACGCCCAATATACCTAAAAAGGAATACTAAGTTTTCTCTTCACGTATTAATATATATACATAAATATTTATAATCATTTATTACACTTTCTACAAAAAGAATTTATTCGTCCAAGCTGCAAAACTTTGGAATCATCTGAATGCTGACAGGAACTTAACTTTTACAAAAGCTTTCAAAGATTGACTCAATAAGTCCTACGCCTTGTAGTTCCTTTTCCTTACCGCTCCTCAAGTTTATCTTGCTCCCTTTCTTTAACCATGATGGTTTTTTTTATTAATATTTTTTTTCTTAATTAAGTGTGTTTTATAATTTGTAGATCTTGTATAAACATTTTGAAATTTAAGCATTGTGGTAGATTGGAAAGTATTGCTTATGTAGTATTAAGTCCAGCAAAGAAATATGTTAACCTATATTTATATAAACCAGTCCTATTCATACATAACTTATTTAATATTGGTTAAAAATTTATTAATGACGAAAGAAAATAGAGTAAAACTTTACCCATATAGAAGTCACTCATAAACTAAATCTAAATAATTTTCAATGCCGTTTTTGTATCATAGATATGTCACGAGATATGTACATATATTTTATTTAAGAAATGTAAACTACATATAAGTTATACACTGTCATAATGAAGAGCTTTCATTCTTAATTTCCACTTATTTTGAAATCGATAAAAGTACGTATCAAGTTTTGAAGGTAGTTTCGTAATTTGTAACCTAAATCAATAGATGTCGTTATTCTTACTAGAATCATCTGATTATTCTTTTTCAGTAGTTTTAGTTTATTAAATATATTGAAGCAATTCAATGTTGAATGCCCAATTTTATTGTTGCCAGAAATTATTTAACGAGATTCGAACATGATGCGATGATATCGATATGTGCCTTACTAGCTATACTTCAAATATTTTTTAAGATATTGGTTTACTATTATATAATTTTTATTTACGGTCTTAGCAATAACAATATTTTATTATATCAAGCAAGTATTACTAGCGGTAAAGGGAAAAATTAATATCGGTAAATAAAACTGAGAAATCCGATTGTTTTAAGTTTATTTATGTTTATTAACATTGCATTTATTTATGTTTATTAACATACTTGTCGTACGAATAAATTTTATTAAAATTATACGTACGACAAATGTATAACTCAAAGAATAATTTATAAAAAGAAATTGCCAATCTATAATTATAACCATATGGGGCCTTATATATTTGTGTAATGCAAAAATCTCCGTAGCTATTCACACAAGCAAATGACAAAAAGTCAGAGACAAAAAAGACAATGGACCCAAACGATAGCCTACAGCTACGGGCGACGCAGGCACCATACCAGGCTTTTAATACGATCGCATCAGTATGAGATTATAAGTGGGATTTAATTAATATGGAGACGGCACGCCATCGTGGCCTAGGGTCATTCTCATTTGTTGTCGTGCATTGTTCATGTCGGGCCGCTTGTGTAGCGAGCGCTGGCCGATGAGTCTCATTGATATTCGACGTTTGGTTCATCGATATGACAGCAGGTTCTAGCAATGCATGTGCTGCCATCAATTGTCAAAGGGTTGTTGCAATGGTAAGAAGTTTTTATTGAGTGGTTT
Organism: Druceiella hillmani; assembly: GCA_039881145.1. Classification (NCBI taxonomy): domain Eukaryota; kingdom Metazoa; phylum Arthropoda; class Insecta; order Lepidoptera; family Hepialidae; genus Druceiella; species Druceiella hillmani. Next base: position 14,289,525 of record JAYKKI010000032.1, read on the forward strand.
GTGGTTTATTTGTTTCCCTAATAATATTAATGTACATTAAACACTCACCCTTAGTTGGACCGGATAGCTATCGAAACATGTAATAAACCAGTGGGTTGATAAAGTTTTAAAACCTATATATTAATACGTGAAGAGATAACTGTGCACCCTTTTTAAGCATATTGCGCACACAGAGTAGTGTGAGATTTGACATAGTTAAAGTTTATATCGACTAGGAGAGCAAAAAACAATTTTTTTATATAAAAGACACGTATTATACAAACATATTAAATTATATATTACAAACACGTTGCTTAAGTTCAGCAATAAAAGATTCATTGTTTACGTTCATATTGTCAATGTCTGATATATAATAGTCTGTGGTCAAACAATCGCACAGAGTAGAAATTGTTGGCAAAGAATTTAAAAATGTCAGATCGACTGAATGAGTTTCGAGTTGTAAATTTTGTATAATTTCAAATGTTCCTTTTTAGGGTTTTATAGTTTTTAGAGTTTAATAGTCTGTGGAGTATAGGTTATACTAAGATCTCGCCATAGTTGGCGATGAAACGCCTTTGTTGCCCGCTTTCATGTCTTTATATCTAGTGACTCAAAGGTTGCAGCGCAAAGTGGTGTATATATTCTGAAAACAGACTACCGTACGTTGTTTATTAATGTACTTATGTCATCGAGCGGGGAGCGGGAGCGAGCAAAAGAGACCTCGAAACTCACTCTGCGCGATCAAAGGATTACTCACATCTCCACAACAGAAAGGGTTACATTAGTTATTTGTACGTCATCAATCTAGCTAAGCACAAAAAAATTATGTTGTCGAATGAAAAGTTGTGCCTGCTGACAGTTTACAAACTCTTTTAAAATTGCTTGTTTCATGTAATGCCGCGCAATCACGGAAGTATCCGGCTCCAGAGACAACCCGGTGGTTATCGATAAATCTTATTTTACCAGGTCGAGCTGATGTTGGACGAGAATAAGATAATTCTTAGTACGTTTTTGAACTGTTTTTTTTTTAAATTTTAGCGTACATAGTTTTATATTACATAAAAATTACTATAGCCGGTGTGAATATTAATTATTAATTTTTATAAAAAAAATTAAAAAATATTGATATCAATATTTAGTTCAACAAAAGGATTGAAATGAAATTATAGAACATGAAAATATACATAATTATTTCATATTTATATTGTTATAGTCTTTGTTTTTTCTATTAATATGCAATGGAAAATAATAGATACATAACTGAGTTATCACTGAAAATTTAAAAGTTGTATGTTTAAAAATGATAAAAAAAAACAATTATCCCGCTATGTCAGGAAGATAAAACTCCTTAGATTCGTCGGAAAATTATTATGTTAAATGTCATAATTAATTGCTCATTCCATACACAGTAACGCATAAGATATAAATTGGTTCGCTGTACCATCAGAATGTGATGTCATTTTAACAAGTAATATTTCATCTCAATTAACGATTTATGATAACTTAAAAAAACTACACGCGATTAATTGAGTAGCTTTTTGAATTATTGTCATACAAACAGACATACATATTGTTGAATATGCTATTTATTATTATCGAATTTGGTTATTCCCCTATTAATTATGTTATTAATTGTGTTTATTATCTTTCTTTTTTATCATAGTTTGTATTGATAACTTATTAGAATTTGCTCTTCGTTAGAGGAAATTTTTATTGTTACCTTAATTGTTTTCAAGATTCAGTTCATACTTCTGAAGTGTTTTTCTCACAAATCACTTTTGTTAATTTTTTGATTTAGTTACAAACAAGTGTCCCGTAAACAAGAGCAGTAAGGCAGCTTTCCCATCGTTTTATCCAAAAACTGATTTAATTTTTGGGTAATTAATCAAATCTTGCTCCAGGAACGAACCTATAATCTAAAACAGGTTAGCCATCACGGGCTAGGCGGTGCCCAAAAATCTACCCAATATCCTGCGTGCCGTGATTAATGTGTCGACCTGCAGTCGGCGAGGACACAGGGATACTGGCGGCCTGTTGGTTTAGTGAGCACAGGACCTGACGGCCGCCGACACCCCGCGGGGCCCGGGTTCGAACCCCGCGACGCCGCTGTGGCTCTTTTGTAAAAAAACAATCGTTAGTCAACTGGTCGTTTTTTGTTTTTAATTTGTTTTTGGTGCGGTTTTGTTTTTTGTCTCATCGGACGGCTAGGTAGTGGATAATTATAGTGTGGCGGTATGGATTTTTGAGATGTGATCGTTTGATAAATGTGGTGCGTATGGGCTGGGGAATCAACTTTATCTATTTATTTATAGAAAACATTACGCGGCCATAGACTTCCTTTTTACTTTTTTGTTGCGTGCTAATATTTGAATGGGACTTCAATGAATGGATTATGAATGCATGGTTATAGATGAGTAATAAATGTACCACACATAGAGATATTCATTGTTTGACCACTGATATATATTTTAATACTGTCATAATCATATGAAATCAATGTGGAGTAAACAAAAAAACCCTTTTATAAATATTTTTCTCGATAGCGATGTTTACCACGAGTAGTATTTAAATAGTGTCAATGATGAGATTGAATTATTCTGTTTTAACGCATGGGTGTATTCAGTAATTCCCTAAATCTTTTCATATTATCTCGTATTTGCGTGTTTTTTTTAATTACCTTATAATCTATGATTAACTTTCATCATCCTGCAATTTTTAACGATTCCTTTTTTTTTGTAAGTAGCATTGTTAGGAATTTTCACAATTAAATGAAACTTTGTGATGTAGTATTATTTCTAATTTATTTAAATTCTTTACCACGACCTAGGTTTCGTTGTATTACAACATCTTCAGGATTATTAGCAAAGATTTGCTGTTATGAAGGTGTTGTAATACAACGAAACCTAGGTCGTGGTAAAGAATTTAAATAAAGTAGTAATAATACTACATTACGTAGTTTCATTTAATTGTGAATAATGAATATATACAAAATTAACGCCAAATATATTCAATATTGTTAGGATTTTTTTAGGCATTAGAAGGATGGAATTAGAAGGTTTGTTTACAATAGTTTGAAATTCAAAGCAAACTTTCTTTAAATTCTTAAGCAAAGTTTCGAAATTTTTATCAAAATTGTAACTATTTGGAATAATATATGAGGTAATAATGACATTTTAATTAACGATTACAGACGAAGGATGTTTGTAATTTATATTTTTATTTTTCATAATTGCATTAACAATACTTAACAGGAGGCGAAATAAGCCAAAGTATCAAATAATGTTATTTAAAAAAAGGAATTTTAACTTGAATTTGCAAATATTCGTGTCAAAATGGAATTCGTTTCGAAGTACGAGGAATGTGGAAATTTTTTGCGGAGGAAGATGAAGAAAATTTTAAAAGAATTCTTTGAAAAACTTAATAAAAGTAAAAGATATAAAAGAAATAGAAGCGATTTTTCTAAAAAATACTTAATTTGTTTTTATTTGAAATTCTAAAAGCATTAATACATTAAAAAAAGTAGATTTGTAAAAAATATCTTCAAGTTTAGCGCTGTGTTGTTTGGAAAAAATTGCTTTAAGTTTAGCTCACTGTTGTTTGGAAAAAATTGCTTTAAGTTTAGCTCACTGTTGTTTGGAAAAAATAGCTTTAAGTTTAGCTCACTGTTGTTTGGAAAAATAGCTTTAAGTTTAGCTCACTGTTGTTTGGAAAAAATATCTTTAAGTTTAGCTCATTGTTGTTTGGAAAAAATAGTTTTAAGTTTAGCTCACTGTTGTTTGGAAAAAATAGCTTTAAGTTTAGCTCACTGTTGTTTGGAAAAAATAGCTTTAAGTTTAGCTCACTGTTATTTGGAAAAATAGCTTTAAGTTTAGCTCACTGTTGTTTGGAAAAAATAGGTTTAAGTTTAGCTCACTGTTGTTTGGAAAAAATGGCTTTAATTTTAGCACACTCTTGATAATGTTTTTGATGCAATTTTCACGTCGATAAGTTGATTCAATTAACAAAGCATAAGATAATAAATATGGATCATTGAAAAAGAGTTTCTCCGTAAAGAATTTTTGATTTGAGACACAAAATAAAATTGCGGTCTTTCCATATGGAACCAAACTTACAAGCAGACATAAAATTTTTCTATCTCACAACTAGGAACGTTTTCCGGTTCGCCATGCATTATTTATTAGACTTTCTGCAGTTGAAATGTCCTTTTTCGTAACATAATCCAACTCAAAATAACATTATTAAATTGTTGATGTGGTTGATATAACAGTGCGTGGAAATGATCGCCGATACGGCACAGATACAATATATCGGCACAGATACGATATATCCGTCACTTGGAACAGCTTGGAATTGGAATTCCCCGTAAAGTATTTTTTTTTTGTTTTAGAACCCGAAATCCTTTTTCGGTTTTTCCATACATAACCAAACGTACGTATGAGGCGCAAAATGGTTTTCTCCTTTATTAGATGAGCGAGCGGCTCCACGCGATCGCTCGGAGCGTTGTCCGGCTCGCCATGCATTATTACACTTCCTGCACTCGAAACGTCCGTCGTCCGTAACAGATTCGAAGTCAAAATGAGATCATTTAATTAGTGATGACCGTGTATTTCGCCGCGCGTCGTTCGTCTAGATGCGGCGGCCGATACGGCGCGAGGCGGCCTTGGGCTGATCATATTTTCGACATTGCCCGCCCGCTAGTTATATATTTATTTCTTACGAGCGATTGGTCGCTTTGCGGCACGATTGCTTCAGTTTTGGTTAGAGGTTTAGACTGCGGTTAAATTTGATTTGTGGTTTGGCAATTATTTGAAGTATTTTAGTTTTGGAATGTTTTTTTTTAAATATTCATTAAAAATATACCTTTTATGAATTCAAATATTTGGATGTTTTTGAGTATGTAAATTATAAAAATAAAAAAATTAAATTTGAATACAAAATTAGGATCATGTGAATTGGAATACAAAATTAGGATCGTTGAAAGATCTCTTCACATAAAACAGCTAAAAATAAAAGGGAAAATATACCAATGATTTTTAAAAATGAATATTACTAAATATTATTTTTAAATATTAACATTATATGTAATTATCCCACATAATTCAAGTTTTCTCTTATAATTTAAGTACATATATTTACTTAGTCGTTTTTTTTGTGATGTTCAATTGTTTAATCTCAGAATCCAAATCAACGGTTACCGTATACATGTGAAAGTGTTTTAGTTTCTATTTATTTATTTAAATATAGTGAATTTATTGCCACAAAAGCAATATTTACAGCCAATTATAATGTAAGAAATGTAAAAAATTGTAAATAATTTTGCAGATGAAAAAGTAAAAAAAATTAAATTTACAAATAAGAAATTTTGCATAATTAATGAGATATTATTGTTAAATCAGTATCGTAAAACTCAAAAGTTTCATGAAAAATAAGATCAAATAATAAATTACCTGAATTTTTAAAAATTTTGAAAGGATTAGTTTTCAGTTGACATGCTTATAGCAAAAGTTTATTATACAGCGAATGAAGTGTTAGCTGATAAATTAATGTTTTACAATTATTATAATTTTTAATTCCATTATTATCATAAGTATTATTACTGTAATATTTTAAATTCGTGTAATATTTTTTTATAATAATGTACTTTTTCCTTTCCTACATCCACTTCGCTTAAATTGAGCAAATCATTAGTGAAATGAAATCAGATAAACGCAATAAATAATAAAAACTCATCGTAAAACAGATCTATTATTTGAAGTTGTAAAATGAAATAATTCTTTATACTCTAGTATATTGTTACTAGATTACATAAATACTGTAAATTGAAACAATCTTTCATTTTTCGTTTAAAAAAATTATAATTGTTTTATAAAACTCCTTTTAAGAGGTTTTTGTTAAAGAATTTTTTTCAGATAAAAAAGTACTTGTTAGAAAAAAATTTAATTTTTCTTAAAAATATTAAAACCAAATATATTTTCAATTTTGTTATTTTTAGCGATATTCTGGTTAGGGTTTTTTCAATCCAATAGGTAATAAAATGCGATAAACTTATACTTATTTGTAGCAGTATTAATTTTCTTTTATAATGCAAATTACTACCCGTATTTAATCTTGATAGTACTCACAATTAAATGAAACTACGTGATATAGTATTATTTCTACTTTATTTAAGTTCTTTACCACGACCTAGGTTTCGTTGTATTACAACATCTTCAGGTGGGCAAGTTAGCAAAGATTAACTCTTAGGAACATCCAACAGCATTTATATGTTTCAAAAACAATAGTGGAAGCCGGGTTTGTATGGGTTTTCCCACTGCTTATGTTAGTGAGTTTATTGTAGGGGAGCGGTGTAGGTTTTATTAGGTTGAGGTTTATGTTGTCTCGCTTGATTTCTTCCTTTAGCCAGATGGTGGCTCCTACTGTTGTTTTGTGGACTGCTCGAGTGGTTCCACTAGTCTTGATTTTCACGTGACTCGATGTGAGGCTACACTATATGCACTTTTTTTTACCAAATGCTTTGTATCGTCTTCCGAAATTTTATTCGGAGTCGACGGTACAATATCACCAATGTAGCCAAATCGACTGTTTTCAAATATTGAATATATCTGGCGTTAATTTTATAGAAATTCATTATTCACAATTTAATGAATTACGTTTATTATTTGTACTTTCTTTATGTTCTTTACCACAATCTAGGTTTCGTTGTATTACAACGTCTTTAGGTGGGCTGTTATCAAAGATTAACTCTTAGGAACATCCAACAGCATTGATAGTACTGATAATACGTATTAATAAATTTGAACTTGCCACAACTCGGCCCCAACAAAACCTGTCGCAATAGCCCGCACGACTGACGCCCGCGGCTGCCGGCGCGTCTTTGTCAATGCGTCAATAGAGCGCCCGTTGACATTTTTACGTATTGTGGGTCGCTCTCTGCGCTCCTATCTCTAAGAGATCACGGCGTGGTCGTGCCGTGCCTTATAATTACCACTTGCGACACCTAACACCATTAGCCGCCCGTGCACGAGCACAAAAACGGGACAACGCATTTTTTCCGCCACTTTTTGTCAAGAGCCACTTTGGTGCAAGATTGAAAAAGTTGCAGATGATAGTTGATTTGTCAAAAGACTTGCTCTTGTCGCTTATGCATAACGAGCTATAAGATACAGGTAGTTGCCTTTTCGCTCAAGTTGTATTCAAAAAGTTTCCATATCGAAAGGATTCTCGTTGTCATTTATTGGTTTTATGGATTATATTTTTCTCAGAGTTCTAATTAATCATATAATTCCTTCATCTCCATCCATCTCCTCTGTTCATCCATCAGTCTCACCGTTTCTAGGTTTTCGACCTAAGTACATAAATTGTGAAATTTGCAAGTAAATTATTCATATAGAGGTCTCTATTTCTATGAAGCAATATATTAAACATATTTTTTGTTACTGATATCGAATGACATATTTAATGATAAAATAACGTGCGAAAAAAGCTTTATTTCCACTATTTATCTTCCAATATGAAGGATATTGGAAGAATGAAATGAAATGATACGATTATCGTGTCATTTCATTTCATTATCGTGTCATTTCATCACTATTTCACTTCAAAATCCACCACTAAAAATTTGTTTGTATCAATGTTTTTTAACGTGATTTATCATTAATAAAAATGTAATTTTGGGAAAGTGGATAAGAAATGGTTTAACAATTATCTTTTAATACACCGCTTTAATGGCTAAAATCAATTAGGTAAATAGGCACAAATATATATATATATATATATATATATATATATATATATATATATATATATATATATCTATTTACTATTATATAAGAAGACCGACAAGTTCAGCCACTTGTGGAGAAGGAAACTAAATGAGCTTTTTGCAGTCTACATTTTGAAATGGCTTCAATGCAGTTATTGACTATAATAGTAATGATGTAAATTTTAAAAATGCGTTATTATTCTAAAATTATTTATGGTAAAAACATTACTTAAAATGCCATTTGATATGCTTTATTCAAATATAATATTATATATATAAATAACTTAAGTGCTGTGCATATAGGACTTCAGACATTCCTTTGCTCTTTTATTAGCTGGTCTGTATTTTACTTACCTTGAGGATATGAAAAGAATCCATTTAATTAATCTCAATTTTTTACTTGTAATTTATAATTTCAATATTTTTATAATATATCTCTTATATCTTTATATATTTCAGTTATTTTAGGTTGTTCACTTTGCTGGTCACTTAGTTGAAGGGGTAAGTTCCTTAGGAGCTTACGTGAAGGGTTAAGTCTTTAGAATTTGTACATAGCGGGTCTTTCCTAAAGCTTTGTTATTTTTAAAAAGAGGACAATTGAACTAGTTTTATTTTGTTTCAAAATTCAGTAAATATCCCATCCACTAATGTAAACACTATCAATTTATTTAAATACAAAGAAGGTCTTTTAGAGCCTTTAAACTTAGCTTACCCGCTATGGGATATCGCCCTCTGGGGCACATACCACAATATCCCATTTTATGCACATTTCTCGTGTCACATTTCGTTACTTCCTAACTTATGTTAACTGCTGAATATTCTATAACAGAAATAATTCTTTGTCTTAAATTTATAATGATTTAACAAAATCCTTTAATTTAATAATACCTTATGGTTTAACAGTAATCTTTGCTATAATAATAACCTTATGATTTAACAATAATCTTTGCTAATTGCCCACCTGAAAATATTGTCATAAAATGAAACCTAAGTCATGGTAAGAATTTAAATAAAGTAGAAATAATACTACATCACGCAGTTTCATTTAGTTGTGAATAATGAATTTCTACAAAATTAACACCAACTATATTCAATGATTTAACAAAAAGTTAGGTAAGAAATAAGTTAAAGAATGAAGGAAAGAAGATTTATATACAATAACACATATTTTCTTAATAAACTTCCTGCGTCTTTGAAAATTACCTATATGTTTTCGAATGTTTATGGTAAGGGTATATGATGCAGTGTGATGTTAGTGAGCTTGGACTGTCGCATTTTCTTGTTTTTGCGTATTTTCCTATGCAAATATTTATATATTTTTTTCAATTTGAAATTATTTTATAGAAATACCCCCATATAGGTCTAACCCGTATTTTTATTTATTGTGTACATGTCTGCAGGTATTATACCTATGTGTTTCCATAACGTGAATATATATATATATATATATATATATATATATATAGATATATATAAGTAGTGTATAACTGTGTTATTTTATATGTGTGAATTATTTTTCTTCGTTTTTATATATATTCAAATCGACAAATCAAAAAATTGTAATACATGCTTTCTTCCGTCTCGTATTTTTTTAGGTTTTTGTATTCCAAAAGGAGAAACGGAATCCTTATAATATAAATCACGTGCCCGTCTGTCTCTGAAATCGCTAGACGTGAAAACTGGAAATTTGAAATGTAGTAGTAATAAAGCATATTATTCCGCACATATTTCAATAACAATATTAAAAAATATTTGTATGGAAATTCTGGACAAACAATTTTAAATGTCCATAATGGAGTGTTGTTTGAAAAAAATATAGAGTATTGTTTAAAAGGCTTAATTTTAAGGGACTAAAAAATTTCATAATTTTAAATAATTTATCTTCAGAGATATGCTGAAAAATACCCAAACAATTATTTCACTCTCATTTTTGAAATTATTCAATTTGAAATTATGAAAACATAACTGCATTTTTACGAGCTCACGTAAAGGTTGCGGAAAAAACAATTATCATAGATACTAAAACAATTATCATAGATGTCTTACCTAATTTTTTGAGATATTAACAATAATGTACATGTCCCCCACCCCCATACTAATTATGTATTATTAATTTTTTATTCCAACAGGAACTTCATATTAGCGCTAACTAAATAAAGTAATTTCACGAGATGCGGAACCTTCCATGGGAACCTTCGCGGGTCATTCATTCTTTACATTATATTAATATTTATTACATTTTCGACAATATTTAAGTATCACTTGTATAGTGACCCATATCGGTATTTTATTATGTTTAATCAACTAGTTCCTTTTAAATATTATGCCCCTTGTGTGCTCGATAATTATATTTCTCATTTGCGGTTGTTGCACTTCCATATTGTTCGTTCGTTGAGGTATATCTTTCCCTTTTTAATTGTATTATTTTTCAATTTATTCAATTTAACTCACGGAGTACATATTGAGAATCAATATCTAAATTTTCTGTCTTTGACCTCGAATATCGTAATATCTCAGAAGCAGATTATTGGATTACGGAAGTCATTAATAATTATTCATCACTAATATATATATATATATATATATATATATATATATATATATATATATATATATATATATATAATACTACGTATTTATGTTAAACTGTTTGCAAATGTTATTATTATTTTTAATCATATAAACATGAAGCCTATTATATCGTTCAAAGCCATAAACAATCGCTAATATCTCAAAAACTATAAAGTCGACAATAGTTGTTATATTTTCTATAAAAACGTTAGAAAAACTGCTAATAACTGTATTTTTAAAATAATTTAGACTAGTTAATGTAAAGGTTATTTTGACACAAAACAGAAAAGGTATCACAGAATATCGCGCTTTAAAAGACTTTTCATTTTACCTTTGACATTTTTATCACTTTTAATTTAATCTATCATACTCGCATTGCAATATTATACTATTTTGTGTTAACACTCTCTTTGAGGGTTTTGTTTCACAACGTTTTTGCAGAACGATACTTGTATAAAGATTATAAAAATGTAGATAATTTGGGACAATGATTTCCGGATTATTACCATCAAAATGAATTAATTATAGATGAGTCTGAATTTACTACGAGGTTTGACTAAATCTTATGACGCTTTAGCAGTTAAAGTAAATTATTTAGATAACCATGTATTAATTTTGTAAATATTATACAGTACCTTCAGACATAGTCAATTTATATTCAATCGTTAACATTCCAAAAAAATCTATCGACATCCAAAAATCGTAAACATTCCAAAAAAATCTATCGACGCTGATATTCTGACAACCATTAAATCAGTTACGACAAAAAAATTGCTAGTGCATCAATATCATTTACGCCTAGCTCTAAGGAGGGTCTTGACAAAAGACAAGTCAACAAAAAAAATGTAGCTCTTTTTTGTGAAATGTGCGTTTTTTGTATCACAAGTATATTATTATGCTACGATTGGAGTTGTCGTAAAGTGATTTTTATTAGATATTTGACAGCATATTTGCGTATATTCACTGTGCATAAGTATATTTCAAGAGAGAATAGTTATTTTATTTATTCGACAGTAATAATCACTTTGAGAAGCAAAAATGCCGTTCCTGTAGAGATGTATATAACGAAATAAATGAGTAGCTATTTTAATAAATCGTCTACTTGTGTATTTATAAAAATTACTTGTGCTATACGTTCATATATAGATGTATATCTATTAAACATATCTGATGGATACTTTTCTATATATTGTAATGCCGAAAATAATATAGACTATGATAAATTGAGCAACAGAAAGATATAGAAAAGGATAAAAGACAATTTATACCGAGAATGTTTTTGTAATGCATCCAAATTCCTAAAATGTAACTTAGTAGAATAACAGTACTTGGACAGATAGGGGTGTAACACTTATTTCATAGTCAGTTCACTCATGCCATATTTTGATATTCCGTAAATATTAAATTGGGGTACCTTTATTCTAATGCTGAATTAAAATACCATAGAAATTGCAATCTAGGCATATAATAAAAGTTATATTATAAAAAAAAACTTATATTATTACTATAATAAAACAGTATCAGCATGCCTGTACGTTGAAGATATTTGAGAAAAGTAATAATAAAATTTGAGTAATAGAACACAAAAACATTGTTTTTAAAATTTTTGTTTGTCTGTTTTTGTCATTGTTTGAATACGGATCACGTAAAAACTACTGACCAATTCGGATACACTTATTTGAAAAATAAGGGGATCAACTTAAGGTAGCATTATGTTAAGGCGGCTGGAATAGGAGGCGTACTTGCACGCCAGAGGACTTTTACTCACCGCAAGTCATCGAGTAGCTTGGTACAACGTTGTTCACCGAAACTGGGATGATTAATCTTGGGCAAAGATTCATCATCCCAGAACTTTTTACTGATGAATCCAGATTCCGTCTTAGGTCAGATGATGGAAGGTTTAAAGTATGGAGACAACCTGGAGAAAAATACGTTCAGTGTAACATTGTTGAAAGAGAGCCTTATTGTGGAGGGTCAGTAATGGTATGGGGTAGTATTTCATTAGGAGCACGCATGTACTCGCCAGACCCTAATCTAATAGAACATATTTGAAAAAAGTTGACAAAATAAATTAAGCAAAGAAATCCGGCACCGGCAAACTTAAGGGACTTTAAAAGTGCATTGATGGAAGAATGGAACCTAATGCCACAAAGTTTCAGTAACAATGTCGTAAAAATATGCTCAGACGGATGCAGATAGTTTTTACAGCAAGAGGAAGTAACACTTAATACTGACTGTGTCACCCTGTGTCACAAAAATTAGTCTTCAGAACAATATTAAATTTTAACTATGATAGGTCAAAACTCCTTCCAATTAAGGTTCTGAGGTTACTACCCCTAAATTGTTTTATATATGTGTGTGTGTGCGCGCGTGTGTGTGTGCGTGCGTGTGTGTGTGTGTGTGTGTTGACTATACAAGAAGAGTTGATTCTTGGTCTTTCTCATCACCCCACTAAGGAAAAGTGGCTGATGATGTTATTGTAATTCATAATTAAGATAGAATTTTGTATTAAAATACATATAGCACTATACGTAAGGTTAAGTTGACCCCGTATTTTTTTAAATAACTGTACGCAAATAACAAAAATTCTAAAATCAATATTTTTGTGTTTTGTTACTTGCGCATTATTTTCGAGTCTGCCTCAATATTTTTTTACATAAATATCTTCAATTTATAAACACGCCAGTCCTACAGTTTTCATATAAAAGAACCTTCAGTATCGTGTTATTTTAAAAATATAAATCGAATATGCCATATTTAATATCATAAAAAGATTGCCCGCATTTGCGCCTCGCTTTTGTACCACGATCCTTTTCAATGGTAAGTCAGCTGACAAACAATATGAACTTAGAACCAGTACGGTCAAAATTTAGGAAAAATGATGCAAAAAATATTTCTGACGTTTTTCTCAGTAGATTCATGTGAAAAAAATAATAAAATTATTTCGCTAAATTTCAGAGATTATAAATATACATATTATTACAATAATTAATATATATTACAATAATTAAAATTTTCCGTTAGGTTCTTACTAAATGTCATTCAGGATATTTTGAAATATATTAAGCTTATTTAAATTTATTCACTGTTTTTTTTTGTTATTGGCGGCAATTTTTAATAGCTGCGTCGCATGATCTCTTTACGATTTATTCAGGAAGGCTTTCATTAAAGTTAACATAGTGGTTTTGGGGTAAGTTTTCTTTTATAAATGTCCAGTTTCTTTCTCTTAACTTTAAATCCTTTTTACAGATATTGTATAATATTATATTCTTTATATCTTTCACTAACTAAAGGTAATTAAATATTTTAATTACGAGAAGAACTACTAGACGATATTTTCCCAAAAGATGGATGTAGTAAAACAAATCTTTTCATTTTAATTTTTTTTTGAAAATGAGGATAATTCTAAATAAACCAGTAATTATCTAAATGTATCATAATTTACCAAAATAATTTCTTTTATTTACAGTAACCAATTCTATTATAGATGATAAATTTCTGCCAAACGTATTAATGGCCTGTCTTCAAATTTGTTTGGAAAATATTGCTCAGCAATCTCATTTCCTATGTTTTTAATTAATTTTCCTTATCGAGCTTTATTAACTAAAACGCTAAACACGTTCATATTATATCTCGAAAGTTTCTCTCACTTCGTCTTTCATTCTTTTTCCGTAATATTTTGAATTTATTATACCCTGCATGAACACCTATTCATTCATATTTATTTTATCATCTTTACCGATTCGTTATTTACATGTAAAGTATTCATGTATTGACTTTGAATGAAGTATGACACGCAACCGCACAATGCTTTTAAAATTTAAGCCTTAGTCATTAACTTAGATCGTCAGCAACGCTAAACAGTTAAAAGCAATCCAACAAACGCCCAAAAATTAAATTGAACCAAAGCTTAAGTCTCTCAAACGAAAGCTCTAACTGGATGTTTTATTTTTTTAGAAATTGCTTCTAAATAATAGACGATGTGTTGGGCGGTGTTCTGTGGTTAACTCACCACTAACCGGTCATTACCTCGGTCGTCAGGTGGACTCGATGTTAAGTTGTAATTAGATTTTGAGTCAAGTTTAAATTAAATTGGTTAAGTTCATTATGGATGTGGTTTGCTTGACTCATTAATCGTAAGCGCGAAATATGGACAGAGATGTTCTGGAAATGATAGGTGTGTGCATTGGTTTATTTTAATTACCATTTCGTATCAATATCTTTAAATAGTTGCATCTAATAGGCAATACATAATGAAAACCAAACTTTTTTAAATATGTCGTATTAACTTTTGGTTTACGTTTTAGTTCGAGTGAGGTACTTTAGTTATTTAGTTATTAGCTATGGCTGTATATATGTGTATGTAGTCAACGTTTAATTAAGTCGTGATAATTTTTTCTTATTCTTATTTTTTCAAAAAGTACGGAATTCAACTTTCCGAATCAAACTTCCGCTTGTAATTAGCTTTATTAACTTCATTGTTAAGTTTAAGTTACTATATTTTCTACTGAAAATAGAAAATGTTTCAGTGGTAAACAGCGTTATATAATTATAATTGTAGGGTAATTTCACAATGTTTTAGTAAATATAACACGGGAATTGAGTTGTAGTGACATCTGTCATAGTTGTTAGTAGTTCATTTGAGAATTTTAAGCAATGGGTATTGCGGTTGATACCTTGTTATACTTGGTTAATACCTTGTTAAATAATATTATGAAGTTTTCAGTTACGTTGGCTTCCTCTCGGATATTTAGTTTCCAGGAAAATCCAAGTAAAATTATAAATCATCATAATGATAAACGCAAAAATAATTATTAGTATTTATGATCAGGATGACTTGGCAACATGTGACATAAAATTCAGATGACACGTTTAGAGATATGGAGAGTAAGTAAGACGAATCTAAATTGATGAATCTAAGACATATCCTTATTTGTTATATATATATATATATATATATATATATATATATATATATATATATATATATATATATATAATTGATTAATTTGATTTTTATTTTAATATAAAATAGTTAATTTAAACATTTAATAATTTGTCAATTAATTTATTCATTAGTATTTATTCATTAGTAAGTTTCAGAAAATTATCTTCACATCGCTTAGACTGCTATTATAACGCATAAAACCTACGAGCAAATTTAAGAACATAGCATGCCATCGTAACGGTCTATATTTTTAGATTTCTGTTAATTGATTTTGAATTTTTTAATTACAATCTATATGAGATAATTCCAGACGTAATCAAATCAGAAATAGGACCACGATTTAGTTTTAGTGATATTTTAGATTAGTGTTGGTAGATTTAAAATTGTATATCGATATATTTTTAGTGTTCAGTGCTAAAGTCCGAAAATTGCGTAACGTAGAATCACGGAACTCTAACGAATTTTCTTATTTTCGCAAAATCTTACAAAGGTACTGTCTGTGCCCATTATTTCGCAATCTGCGCATCTTTAGTGTGCCGGTGTCACGAAAGCAATTGACGGTAGTGAACTGAGACCAGCGCCAATTTGCAAGCCTCAAAAGTTATTATTTTAACGACCTGAGAGAGAATGTAAAAATTACGAAATATATATATATATATATATATATACATATATATATATATATATATATATATATATACATATATATATATATATATATACATATACATATACATATACATATATATATATATATATATATATATATATATATATACATATACATATACATATACATATACTATATATATATATATATATATATATATATATATATATATATATATAACAATATATATATATATATATATATACATATTGTTCAGTTTGATGCCTGTCCGTCTATCCATCGGTTCGTTACCTATTTCCTTAGAAACCATACAATATAGAAAGCTGAATTTTAACACAATTATTAAGTATAAAAGTCATAACCGAAATGTGGACCGAAAGTATATAAATGTTACTTTAAAAATTAAGGAGTAACTCTGAAGGGTGGGTTATTAAACAAGATAATATTTCTTTGTTTTTAACATTATCATCCATTATATTATAGAGAAGTTAAAAAATTTAAATTGCAAAATTCATATATATGTAAAAAAAATTTCATGAATAAAATTGTCACGAAAGAAGTAAAAAAAATGCGCGTGCAGCATTGAACACGTGTCAAAAAAGAATTTTTTAAAAAAATAAAAATATGAGAGATTTAGTGTGAGAGACAGAGAAAGAGAGAGAAAGGGAGGGAGAGAGGGAAAGAGGGAGAGAGACAATACAAAATTTGCGAAAAAAATATTCTGTTTATTCAATATTTACACTGTCAATGACACAACCTATGCATGGTACCCTATCTATTCTTATGTAGCATCTGAGGCGTACATTTATAAAGCGCGCATGCGCGACACTATCTTATTCAATCGCTTTGTGTTTTTGTGTATACGTCGCTGTATTTTGTTTCACTTTTATAGTCTCGGAATATATAGCTCTCTTTCTCTCCACGTCTTATCTTTCGTCTCTTTCGTGTAACGAAATGTGCTTAAACGTGACGCGGATTTAAATTTTTATAATCAATTCTCGTCTTAACGATTACTGAATGGTCGCCTAAGAAGTTTCACTTCAAAAATACTTTCTCACCCGCGTATATCTTTGAAAATAAAGTCTGAAAAAAAGGAAATAAATATTTGTTTAAAATTACAGAATATTGGACGAAAATTATTAACAATGTACGTACATTATTTATTGACAAAAAAAAACTTATCACATGGAAACGTAAAGAGCTTATTTATAACATTTTCGCTCTGGCTATAGATCGAAGGACTAAAAACTATGGCGGGTTATGAAGAGAACAGAAAATGATATGTTTACATTCGGGTATCAAACCGAGACCTAGAAAAATAGTTTAAAAACATGTTTATTTCAAGACTGAAAATTGTCTTCTCGCTTCGGACCGAACCGACAAACGTGGTTCCTGTCCCATTGTAATCATTGATAAAAGTGCCATCAACGAATTTAAAAAAATATTATGAGGTTTAAAACAAGCGTTACCCTTTAAACTTATAATTAAAAGTTCTATATTCAAAAGCAATAGTGACAGAAACTTTAGTGTAAACATTTATGAATCTCACAGACACAAACTTCAAGTATTTTTGTGATATTAATCTAACGACTCATAAAAGTCACACCATTGTTATTCCTAAGCTCTGTGTTAAGTTTGATAAGTTCCAAATTTATCCAGCTGTAATAAAGTACCATGTCTAAGTATGATAAATCTATTATACCATATATGCTATAAACGCGAATCGTAATGTGAACCGTACATCTCTGCCAACTCTTACTTAACCTTGAGCAACTTAGCTCTTGATCCAATCGATCGATTTCATATCCCATAGTCATAATGGAAAGACAACAGTCCCGAGTACGATCGAAGCCATTCACAAAGGACATCACGGCTCGGCTCGTACCGCGGGGCAGAGACGGACAGCGGCCCTACAGCTCCCCACCGCCCATAAATCAAATGCCCTGCGAGATGTAACATTTTTAATTTGATATCGTCCCGGACCGATACGTTATTAATGGACGGGGCACATAATTAAAATCGGGACTTTAGCTTTTGTGGCGACCTTTTGTGGCGCAGTGCCGAGATATTAATGATGGCGCTCCGCTTGGCGGCGGTACGGGGTAGAGTTGCAGGGCTGTACCGTAGTCGGGGGTCGATATCGATTAGATAGATGGTTTTTTGTTTAATGATTAGAAATGACGAGGAATAAAATCGTGTTTATGTAATATATACGTACTTTTAATTTAAGTCTAAACAAAATTTGTTTATTTAATTATTAAAGTGAATGATTTTTGTTATCGTTATTCATTTGCAGATTTATTTTTAATACTTTCACTGTACGTTTTCACAGTATATTATAATATGCTTTTAAAGAGTACTTATTCCAAAAAAATGATCTAAGATCATTTTACTGCAGCGTTTTATTAAATTCTAGTAAGTCAATTTTATTATGTTCGAATGTCCCGTTTCATGTTTAATTGTTGAATTAGAAATGAAATTGTAATATTTAAATTATATATTCTAATATAGAATATATTTGGCGTTAATTTTGTAGAAATTCATTATTCACAATTAAATGAAACTACGCGATGTAGTATTATTTCTACTTTCTTTAAGTTCTTTACCACGACCTAGGTTTCGTTGTATTATAACTTACCAGGTTACTATATCTTCAGGTGGGCTATTAGCAGAAATCTTTGCTAATAGCCCACCTGAAGATGTTATAATACAACGAAACCTAGGTCGTGGTAAAGAACTTAAAGAAAGTAGAAATAATACTACATCACGTAGTTCCATTTAATTGTGAATTATATATACTATCTTAAATAAGGCGGCAGTAGTAAATATTTTTATAATATAAGTATACTCACTCCTTAATATTTTATTCCAGAATATAATTTTGTCTCTATATTCAGAGAAATTAATTAAATATGGAAATTAGCTTAATTAGATAAGACACAGAATTTCTTCAAAATATTTATTTTAATGAATATTTTCAATACATTTAATGATTATTTACCTTATGTATTTATGTAAAAATTCATGAGTACTAATACCTGTTTGCAGTAATAATATCTCTCTTAAAAATTGTTATCATTACAATTATTTATGTTAACGTATAATATTAACGTTTTACGTTAACCTAAATTATTGTAATGGTAAAAATGTATAATAAGGAGTATTATTCCTGCAAACAGTTATTGTACTCCGAAGCAACGTAATGTTATATTTCGAACCCTACAAAACGTATTAATTAAATAAAAATAAAATGCATGAAAATAATTATTAAAATATTAATTTTTTAGTTTTTAAGCGTAATATTGGTTAATTTTTTATGTTTATGAACATTTAATATTTTTCCTTATTTATATTATACTAATTTTGGGTGAGTAAAGTTATTAAAAACATTCTTTTGTTTTGTTCTTCGTATCGTATCGGGAAGATAAAATATAACGACTCAAATCTTTTATCAGAAGAAAAATCTTTATAGTTTTAAATTTCTCAACATATTTATTTCGAAGCGAATATTTCATTCCAACAATCGATAAAGTCACGTCACTACTTACCGATCATAACACGACAATATAATATAACTCAGACACGTTATAGAGTTACATTTGGAGGAAGGTGATGCGTCGATGTCACGACTGTAAAATTTAAATTGTATCCACTCACTATATAATTATTATCTATAATATACGACCTAGCTGCCTTTTTTATACATAGATTGATGTATAGATACTGTCCATTGTATGTGTGGCTCGTCACAGAGATGTTATTAAATAATTAGATGATGAAGTAGAGAGTGTGTTAGATAAGAGACTCTCTGAACGATGCTTGGAGTTGGTTTTTGTCTATTTATGGAACGGAGTCTGGGAAATATGTGTTACAGACTGTGTTGAGGCTGTATAACTTAGTACTAATGCAATTTAGGCAGAGATAGTTTTGTTTTTATACTTAGTTATATAATTGTATTATAAAACGACTTTCTAATTGAAAATGTAAATTAATGATCATATTTCTTTGATTATTAATTTGAATATAAGGGATTGAGAATATTTTATGCATATTATAAAATAATTCACAAATTACTACTTTAACTAATTAAATTATACTTAAGAATAATTGTTTTCAGAGAAAACCCTGATTATTACCCCTTTTTAATGCAATGGGTGGTATTTATATCAACTTATTGTTTTTATGTTCACAAATGAATAAAATATAAATTCATAAAATATAAATTTGATAAAATATAAATTCATATATTGTTGTTTCAACAATTACAATATTTAAATCGAACAGGAAGAGGTAGCTAACTTCCTGCGAATATTACCACCGAGAAAATGTTTCATCTAAAGTATTATCTATGCTGTAAATTAAAGTTTTAAATTATTTAAAGGCTTTAACATTATTTTATTACTTAAAAATTGTTCTCTTCTATAATCAGGCTGAGATTCTAGAATATTTAAAAATATTTAAGTAAATAAAAATCTAAGTAAATTTTCTGAAAGTACGAACAGATAGTTTTGAGATATTTTGTCGTAAAATGATATGAAATTATTACAGACTTGGAAAAATTGCAACAGTTGTCGATATAGTATATAAATTTACAATTATTATAATATAGTTTTTTTAAATTTTTATAATGATAACAATTATGTTAAATGACATATTCCCGGGTACAAACATGTTTATTATTATAAGGTATTTAAAATTTATCTAAAGTGGACTTGTTATTAATTATCCATGATGGAAAGTTGTTAGGTAATTTTTATTAATAAATTCATAAATTTGTTAGTATACGGCGGTAAGATTTACTTGGATTTTTATTTTTGTTTTTTTAGCCAGTTATGAAATTATAAATTGATTTTTGAGGTTTATTCATGTTTTCTTTTTTCTTGTGGTTGTCAAATTAGTTACTTGCCATATTTGTTAAAATACAAAAATATTTTAAAATATATTTTCATTTATGTCCATACGTTCATCTCTTCTCTCAATTCGTAAAATCTTTTAAGGATGTCTACTAGACTAAGAAAACACGTGTTACACTAAGTATCAGACCTATTAATTTGATAATTCATACACATTATAGAAACTTTGTATTTTTTTACTTTTCTATACTTTGTGCGAAGATTTTTAAGCTCTTAGTTGAAAAAACGATTTAATAATTTAATTTAATTTATTGGTTTTGGTGAGCCGTCGAACAAATATTAATCTAAAGCTCGTTATAATTTATGTCTATTTGTCGTTTGTTAATTTCGAGACAATGCTCTCCAAGTTGCTCTTCTGCCATAATTAGAAAACGTTATTAAATGGAACCAAGTCATTTTAGGTTTAGTAAAGTTTTCGTGTTAAAAAATACTTACAAAACTAAATTACGGCTTAGCAAAATTGCGACTGTTAACTGCTATATAGTTATATGTTTACTACCTTAATTGTAATTATAAATCTTATTTACCTTAATTATAATATATAAATTGATAAATTTGTCTCGTATTTACTGTAATAATTTTTGGAAGCGTGCATGGTCCAAGTACTTAAAATGGTTTTCCCAGTATTACTTCCATAAAGAAACACATCAGCCTGTATACAAAGGTAACGAAAATTTGTCTCATATCCAATAAAATACTGCAGCGGAATTTTAATTAGAATTTCATCTAATGAAACATTATTAAATAGAACCACGTCATTTTAGGTTCAATAAAGTTTTCGTGTTAAAAAATACTTACAAAACTAAATTTCCGCTTGGTGAAATTGCGACTGTTAACTGCTATAAAGTTATATGTTACTACCTCCATTATAATTATAAATCTTAGTAACATAAAGATTAATCAATTTGTCTTGTAATTACTGTAATAATTTTCGGAAGCGTGCATGGTCCAAATACCTAAGATGATTTTCGCAGTATTTCTTTTTTAACGAAAACATCAGCCTGTATACAAAGGTAACGAAAACTTGTCTCATATCCAACAAAACACTGCAGCGGAATTTTAATTAGAATTTCATCTAATGGCTGGCTGCGGCGGTGGGCGGGAGCGCAGAATTTGTGTTATTAAAATGATTTTAATAATTCACAACTTTGATTTATTTCATTAGTTTATTGATAAGCTCTGTAACGAGAAGGAACTTAAAGGACATGACTAGATTGGTTTTATGACATCATTCGGTTTGGCATGCGGTCTTCGTGGGAAATATTTCATGTCACTTATAATTCAATCGAAAGGCGTTTAAATAAAATCGCTGCATTGAGAAAAGTGTGTAGTTATAGGGGTTTCCCTCAAACTTGCAACTTATCTAGCTGCGTATGTAATGATTTTAGGTAGCTATTAGATTATGGAAGAGGAAATGGAAGATAAGAATCAGTGAGGAATTTAGGCCTAGGTCCATGGGTCTACGGCGGCAATATTTGGGGGGGGGGAGCGGAAAAGTTATTAATATATACAAATATTAATATGCAAAATTATTAGAATGTATAATTTGACGTTACAAGAAAGACAGTATATCAGCACAGGTCTAGGATGCCATTGCAATGAAATCCATTACTGAAAAGAATTAATATTATTTATTACATTGAATGATGCGATGGATTGAGAAACATTGGTCGCAAAATTTTTAAAGAGAACGTTCACAAAATTGAAAACTAAAACGACATCTAACCAAAGATATTGCTTTATTTGTATCCACTGTAGACCTGTGTGTTTTTAACTGATAATTAAATTACAGTTTGAATTGACACTTGAACTTTTCAATTAAATTTCATGCGAGTGCGTAGTGAAATAAATTTAACGTTCTGTGGAAAATATATACATTTTAGTAACATAGACGAACGTATTACTGTAGATAGATATGAGTATGTTAAGATAATTGGACTATATTGAATTAATAATCAAGAAAACATTGATGAAAAATGCAAATCAATTCTGCGCAACGTTTGTCTGATAAAATAATTGAATTTAATTAAATATTATGTCTTGGAAATAATGTCTTGTAATAAATTCCGTGATACATCTTCCTGATTTTCTTAAATGATTCATTAAAAATAAAGGGAGTCAGCTATTTTTAAAAATGTCGTTCAAGAAAGTGTTTAGTACATAAATGAACTCACGTAACTTATATTTTAAAATTTCACATGACGACGTTTCACATGACGTAGTTAAAAACAATAAAAATTAGTAACTGGTTGGACTCTTCCCTGTAATTAACCCCAACGATTCCGAATGAATTGCTTTTTTGCTTTGCATCCATGTTTACCTCACTACTAAGTATAATCAAGTTAAAAATTCTCTATTTGAGACACGATCTTCGAGAAAACATAGCTAGCTGACTTTACAAGTGTTATATTTTTGTAGTTTAGGACTTCGGAAAGAAAATCCTGGAAGATCGTAAAAAAATCGGAAGAAAGTGTTTTAAAACATGGAAATGTGAGGAGTATTAATAATAGAAAAAATGCTGAATAAGCCTTTTTTCTAAATTCAATGAATGAGGATGCTACGGAAAATATACAAATCTTCTTTAAGTCCCTGAAATGAATGCTTGGCTACAGCACAAGAGAGTATACTTTCGCGCATCCATATATAGCGTATTGTTTCGATCGCTTTTCGACTTGAAACATGTGAAGAAATAACACTCTTAAGTTCTCCGCATGAAATTTCCATATATTGTTTTTCCTATACTCGTCAAAACTCACTTGATAACTGAACAGTGAACCGAGCCTCGCTCTTCATATACCTTGAAAAGCATGTTCAGGAAGCTTTTATCAGGAAATAGTGGCGGGGTTATTAGTCGCCAAGCTGCTAATATTCTGAAAATACTTGAAACCCAAATCTCTCCAAAATTGCTATCCATCTTACTGCTACACAATCCAAATGGAAGTAGCCTATTATATTGCTAGAATAACTTAAGCAACGTATTTAAACAGCTTTATTCTACTTATGTAAAAGTGTGTGTATATATTAAACATTCCATATACAAACGTTTTTCAGCTTATGTTTAAAAAAACCTTTTAAAAAACACAGTATCAAATCGTTATTTATTTTTCATATATTTCTTATGTTTATCCCTGTAATACAATCTGTCCCCATTTAAAAAGAATACAAATTTATTACCTAAACACAAAACATTCAAATTCATTTTCACTAACGCTAATAAAACTACTTTTCAATTTCCTTTAAAACATATTATTTCTTTATTAAAATTTAATATTTTTCATTCCAAGATTTTCTTTGTCGATGTCGTTTCTAAACGATCACAGAATAAATACAATAATTGTGATAAAAATTAAATAACGCAGTTTCCATGGACAAATAACTCGTTAAGTTTATCGGATGTCGTGTGGAGATATAGATATTAACCTATTTTTAATGATCAATTAATTAAACGTTATTAATTAGATAATTTAATTATGTTAAGTTTGTAATATAATTCCATTGAATATTTTTTTTTATATCAAAACATGCAAATAAATATTTATATTTATCATATGCTATTCAATAATCGCCGTCAGTACAGATTGGTCTCACCATCCATAAGAACAATACTACTTACAGGACCTCTTAACACTAACCTCAATCTAATTGCACGTTAACAAAACTACAATAGCAAACTGTAACAAAGTGTGCCCACCGGACAATGCGGAGATGAATTAAACGTAATTACATTCGGCAACTACACCGAAGACAACGCCGATGTTGGTATAGAAATTAATGATATTTTTTACTATTAACTACAAGTGTAATAAATGAGGAGGTCATTATAATTAAATAGTTAAGCGTAATGGTAACAATAGTTTTGTTAGTTGTAAATGGTATTTATTAATTGTAGAAGGTTAACATTTACAAGAACATGTCTGCTGGTTGTCAACTGTTCGCTGGTAAAAAAATAATATATACATATATATCGTTGGCTTGATTTACCAACAAAAGGCATTCAGAGATCGCGTATTATTCTCCTTTTGTTGCCTGAAATTATTTGTAGACCACTAGACTATTAACAGTTTAATTTATTTCTTAACTTTTACTTGCTGTTCCAAAATATTTTCAGACTTTTGTCTAAAACTTTTTTTACTTTTGTCAAAAATTTGTTAAATTGGCATAGCGCAGATATTTCAATTCATTTAACCTTTAAAAATATTTATATTGAAATTTTAAATAGGAAATTTATTTTGTGATTAAGTTTTAATTAAATATTTTCGTTAATGTTTTTATTGCTTATTGAATTTTCGTTGTGAAAAAGGGAGTAACGTAAAGATACTTTTATTCTAAACAGTAATTTTGTGAAAAACCAAAATTATTTCGCCTGGAGGCGCACGCTATCCTTTTTCCAAATAATTTATAGTGGATTTAATTAAGATATATTCTGCAATTAATATTTTCCTGAAAATAATTTTTCAAATACGATTATTTAAAAAAATTCAAAAATGTTCAATCTCAAGGTTTCGAGGGTTCAAGTTGGAATGCGAAATGTAAGTAGTAGGAAAATTATTTCTGAAACTAATTTAACCCAATCCAAAAATGTTTCATGTCCTTGTACATATCAGAATTTCATCAAAATTTTTTCATATTAAAAAAGACAAGGGTTAAAAATGGGGTTATGATCTTCATATTCTTCTAAAATTTTATAATATTTTAATTATAATTGAAATAAATTAGACTAAATATATTAGAACTTACACTAAAAAGTTTTTATATTTAATTTTAGTCTAAAAAAGAAAAAAAATAGTCAGATTCAGACATTTACAGATTCATACCAAATACTTCTAAATTTAAATTCTAACACTTTATAGCCGTATCTCATTTAGAAAGGTGACGAAATAAATATATAGTTTCTTCATATATTTTCACTTTTTTTAGGCATTCGTAGCAATTAAAAATGGATAATGTCTGGTATTCCAGGTATCTACAACTTGTATACTATCTAAATGCCAAGTTTCAGATTCTTAACTTAACGAGAAAATCTTAAGTAACAAGATTACCTAACCGCGCTAATTAAATAAAATTAATGTAACTAACATCACGATAGTTGGTATCTGGATTGTTCTATTTAAACCAGAAATCGAAAAATCCACCTATAAAAAGTGTCTCATGCTTAAGAATAAAAAAAATTATTACAGATTACTACCGTCAACGTCGTTACCATCCGTAGTGATTAGTTTAAATTAGGCAGCATCTCTTCCCCGTATGACTCTCATCCTGCGCTCGTACGTACCGTAAATTCGTTTATATTAACGTTAACCAGTTCAAACGTTAATGTTAAAAGTTGTCAATGCCGACGAAATTACTACCGTCAACGTCGTTATCATCCATAGTGATTAGTTTAATTTAGGCAGCGTCTCTTCCCCGTATGACTCTCATCCTGCACTCGTACGTACCGTAAATTGATTTATATTAACGTTAACATAAAACAAGCGTAAAAAATGTACCATCCTGGCGGTATAACTCGAGTCACTGTAGTTGTCATCTGGAGTGGACTGCCGGCGTGATGTCGCGATCGAGACAAGGGCGTCTGTGTGGAGAGAGCGAATACAATGGACCTCATTGAGGCTGCGCGTGGACAAAGTCGGGCCTTCAAACTGTCTCTTGCGTGAGGGAAGATCGGCTAATATTGTTTAGAGGAAAGTCAGTTCTCTTGTAATTTTAATTGTAAAACTTTTAAGTACTTCTTTTTTATGAAGTATATATTTGGATTAAATGGTTTTATTTAATTGATAATATCCATGGAGTCAATTACCATAATTTTAACGCGTGATTATTTTAATATTCTTAAAATAACTCATATGTTTATCAAAAAACCCATGTCTAAACTACCGGTTGTCTCGAAGTATTGAGCATGTGCAAGGGTCAAAAATAGCACCAAATATTTATAGTATAGTATGAACAATAATTAATAAAACACAAATAAAAAGGAAGCTAATTATCGATTGTGAACTATCAAGCAACTCCGTAATCACATTCCTAATACGGTATTGGGAGCCTCTCGCAATACTGTTAATAAATGTAATTGTCCAAAAAACGAGCGAGGGCTGCAGGATGTTCGTGTGCGCTCCTGGCAGATGAAATAAAATATGACTTCGTTCTTTTATCAAACAGTTAGGAGAATAAAGGGTTATTAACCAAATACCAAAAGGTTATGAACATAATTAATTAACAAATAAATAAATATGTTCGTAAGCGAACCAAGGGGTGGCAAAAATACATACGTATGTATATATATATATATATATATATATATATATATATATATGTGTGTGTGTGTGTGTGTGTGTGTAAGTGTGTGTGTGTGTATATAATAGTTATTTTTAATATTGTTTAACACATTTTGTTCGCTTGGTAGTTAATATTTTGAATTCTTGTTGTGTCTATATCACTGAGTCGTCACTCAATACACAAATATAAAAATTATATAAAAAATTGGTGTTGTTTTTTATTGAGCTCTAGAAAATAACTATTTCATTTCATATTTTATTTATCAAGTACCTTAGTAGTTTTCCACTCATTCAACTTTAGCCAATTTCAAAGTTAAGATCAATAGTATAATAATGTCTGTGGAATGCTAATATTATAAAATTTAACATTTTTGAAGTTACACTTCTTTAGGCGCATTACGGAATATGATGAGAGTGAAATTTTAAAAATACAGTATGAAACTGGCAACGACGCAACACAAAAACGACACTATGAAGTTGCTCACTAAATATTTATTTTTTTATCGAATTCTCGCTGGTATCAATCGATCATGAGTTGCTAAGAGAAAAAATGCGTATTTCTTTCATAAGGTGAATATAGATACGTCATAGCTTATTTTTTCTGCTGAATTTCTATTGTAAGCCAATCATGTGCCGTTTCGAATCCGTTTCGAACCGTTTCGACTTCGATATGTATTTATTTGAATTATAAATTATTAAATATTTTATCAATAAATTAAAATATATTTTCAGCATATTCATTTATTTTTATTATAAATTAAATATTGTATAATTAGCAATTCAATCCTCGCGTTATGCACGGCGACTTGTGTCATTGACGTTTACTATTTTATTTTTCTGTCGGCTTTCCGTTACAAGTCAATCACCTGTCACACTGTTTCCAAAATATCATGCTTCAATTTTATTATTCTCTTTTTTAGTAATTGAAATTGAATAATGGTTCACATATTAAAAAAATATTTGTTAAAATAATTATATTTAATTTCAAAAATTAATTTTAAATTTAATTTGACAGATGAATGTTCCACCATTTTATTTTTCTGCTGGTTTTCCATTGTTCTTTTATTATGCCAAACAAGTATAATTCCTAACGCGCGTACATAAGCACTCATAAGCCTTTTTTAACTTACCGCGTTCTCAATAGATTCGATAGAGATAAGGCGATTTTTTAACGTCATCGTTCGCTCAGCAGGCTTGCGATTCGTTAACCATCCCCCGCGGCGGGCAATGTCGCGAGCGGTATCGCGTGTCGCGAACACAGCCTGCCTTTGTGCCCGCCGCCGCACAACGCGCTGCTTGTGAGCACGCCGCCGCGCCTCTCTGTCCTCACACTTTTTCAATTATTGTCGTCTCATTTTTTTTTTGTTGGTTTAATGTTAAATTACAAGTTTACGTTGAAATGTAATTGCAAAAACGTGCGAGGAATAAAAGACCGTCTCATTTATTTGAGAAAACAAAAAACGCAAAGTATGATAATATTATACTTTACACAAATGTGATGCGAAAGCAGTGAATGCTAATATCACGGATCATACAATGGTTAGTGGTTATCTAATCAATGCGTACAGTTTTCTAATGATTAATGTGTCTTAATACTTAACGCGATTTTAGTACTTAACATTCAAAAGCTAGTTAATCGTAAAACTTGAGAGTTAAAGTGCATATATATATATATATATATATATATATATATATATAAATATATATATATATATATATATATATATATATATATATATATATATATCCAGATTGTACAAAAAATATATTTATTATTCGTTAGATCTAAAGCATATTTTTTTTGTTTAAATCGTAATTTTGGCAGTATTTTTTTTCAGAAACCGTTTAGAATTAAACTGAAAAAATTATAATTTTTTTTCAATTTAACAATAAAATTATTTCAATTTCCTTTGCGTTAAAATTGCAACTTTGACAGTGATTTCTTCGGGGTGGTTGAGAATTTTCGTATAGTTTCCTAACATTTTCTACATATTCTCATGCACTGTATCACATGTACGAATATTGGGCACGTTTTATATAATGTAACAACATTATATTTTCCCATTATATTTTTATTATAACCCATAAGATTTATAACTGACGAGCTATTGAATATTAAATACTGAAGTCTCGTTAAGGATACTCAAACATTAGTCATTAAAAAACTGTACGCATTGATATCGAGACAACCGTTAACCACTGTCTAATCCGTGACTATACATATATATATATATATATATATATATATATATATACACATTTATCTAAGAAAATATTGAAATAATTAAAATATTTATTAATATAGGAAATTAAGATGAGAGAAACATTTACATCTCATTCAAAATCAATCTATAATTACCGATATACAAAGCAGACTTGAATTTTGTTTCTCCGTATACGTTACGTTTAATATAAATTACATTTTTAACTTTGAATCATTACATTCCATAACAAAGGATACGAACAGTTATATCACAGTGAAGTATAATATTAATTATATGTAAAATAACACCGAATCTTCTATTGGAAAATTAATTCCTTATGGATCATTGGTCTACGAAATGTGTGGTTACCATTGATATTTCCAAGCACTCCTGATAGAAATAAACAGGAAAAAACACATTTAATCTCTCTATAATCGAGAACCGGTAGATACTTGTTACGGGATGTCTTGGAAAATCTTCTCTAATCAAAGTAAGTCTATTATTGATGGTAAATAAGCTCACTGGTAAGCCGTCAATCCAGATGCCCCGCATTAACTGCGCATTGCCTCGGATTATGTCTCGAAAAGCTCTTTATGTCCTCAGTTTCAAATGTTAGACTATTTTCTGTGGAAGTTCATTTCCTACTAAGCTACGATATAAGTAAAATATACACATTACAGCCACTAATAAAGATATATCTCTCATAATTTCTCATCAAACATTTCTCTCATATCCTCCTTCGCTCTTCCAGCGTCTCGTATATACGTGTCAACCCATATGCGTATTCATATGTACAATAACTTATTACATAAACTTCTAGGTAAAACGTCTCGGCAAATATTTTAAATATTTTGAAAAATTTAAAAATTGGTATTTTCTTTTAAAAGAAAATCTTCTTATTTTAAAAAGCTATGTTAAAAGTTAATTACAAGTAAAATTACCCTAGTTATGATTACTTCTGTCGTCAAAACTAGAGACAATATAGCACGCTCCCGCATGATGTGCATTAGATTGAGCATATATAACGTGTATTTACGTTTTACTATAACTTAATTTGTGCGGAGTCTGTCATAAATTGATTAGAATCTTATTAGCACTTTGGTTGACTGTGAACAAGCAAACCTTATGTATCAAGTGTAAAAAACTGTTGTATGTTCAAGTAATAGAGAGCGAAAGTAGAATTTTTGCAATAGTCTTATCAAACGCAATTAAAATATTAGATATAATAACAATAAGAAGTATACGTATCTGTCCACAATTAAATGAAACTACGTGATGTAGTATTATTTCTACTTTCTTTAATTTCTTTACCACGACCTAGGTTTCGTTGTATTACATCTGTGTTACATCATATATTACATCTTTGCTAATATCCCACCTGAAATAATGAATTTCTACAAAATTAACGCCAAATATATTCAATATACGTATCTGTATTAATTGCGACTTAAAATTTTACGCGAAACCGGAAATGTCCAAATGTCACAACCTGTTAGCTTTTTAAATTTTAATTTACAATTCAAATATTGTCCGATGTACACTTAGCTACGATTTCAAACCGCCTCCTAAGAACTTTTACTTCAATAAGACATTTAACCGAAATAAAATTTAAAATGTCACAGGATGTTTAGAAAATTACCACGGAAATACAGTTTCGCTTTTATTGTAAGTGTATATATTTTATTGTTCCTACAAAGTTTATATTTTTTGATTATTTCGTAACTTACGCTAAAACCTATTATATATATTCTATTATACCGGACCTCATAAATGCCCATTATCAACCCATTATCCAATTTCGGACCTCCAATTCCGGGTAGGTCGATCCGCGGTGCCGTACCGACGCGGCGGCAAGAGACGCCGCTGGCGATCTGCACTAGTCGGCCCTCGCGGCAAAGATGTGCGACGGTGATGATGCGTGGTGCGTCGCGAGATGACGAGGGTTTGGTCGGGAATACACTGGTGTGGTTTAACGATTCCGTATCTCGTGGTGTAGAAAAAGTTTCATCTAAATAATTAGTTTTTTAGCTGGTGATTTGTGTGTTATCAGAAATAACAGCGCAATTTGAAATTAGGCAGAAGGAAAGAATTTATTAGTCGGACATACTCTGTTCATATCCTCACTCTTTTATTTGGGGTGTCGTCCTTTTTTGTCAGGAAATTATAATCATATTTTCAAAATTATTCGCCTATTTCTTGAACACTCGCAAACGATTATGCGCCTGTTTCTTTGGCCACATATTAAGCCTATTAATGAATGAAAAGAAAATAAATTAAATTTAGAACATCTTATTTTTATGTGAAACTAAATCTTGTAAATTGGCGGGTTTTAAAAATTTAAAACAAATGGTACAGTCACGCTGTACATATATTTTCTCGCAAAACCTAAGTCTGTCTGTATATTTTTCTATAAAGTATTATTGTTTTATTTTATTGTTGAGCTTATACGGTCTTTGTTACTGTTCTACTAATAACTTATTAACCAATGTAGCGCCGTGTACTCTGTGCTATGCCTCATTGTCAATGTACCAAAGAGCCCAATTTCTTTCAGTTTCGTTTGAAATGTACCATAATTACATTTTTTCAGGGAAAACAAGCTATGTTAGCTATATCATTTGGCTTATGAAGTGCCAACAACGAGAAAAGTTTTAAAGAAATGTTCAGAACCGTAAGTATTTTTACTTGAAAATCTCTCTAAAAAAAGTAATTCGAAAAATGATATTAAATATAATTAAATATAGAGCTTAATTATAATTAAATATTTTTTAAATAAATAAAAAAATGCTTACAAACTTAAACATGTTAAGTGTAACCTTTATATTCTTTATTCTAAATTAACTCTTCTATTTAGTTTTAATACATTGTTAAGGCTATTACGTAGATAATGCAAATAATGTTTCGCAATGTGTGTTTTCTTGTTTAATGTATGTTGATACTTTATTAAAAACTAATTACAGTGTTACTGCGTAACTTTACTGAAAGACGCTCCATCTAACCTTTACGCGTAGCACATATGGACGACTTTCGTAGGTGGCCAGTCGGCTGCCGACTTTTGTGGGACAAGATTAGTGGCTGACTTTCAACAGACTTATAAGACGAATCAAGAAAGAGTCATAAATATTTTTTTCTTCGTTAGCGCATTTTACTAATAAAGTTTATATCGGCAAGAATCGGTTACAGTTGAAACGTTTCTTATGTAATACTAATTTTTATGCAGGATCCATTGTTATGTAAGACCGATATTTATAAAGAACCGATTTTTATGTAGGACAGATTTTTATGTAGGGCCGATTTTTACGTGCGACAGATTTTTTGTTGAACCAATTTTTTTGTTTTGGACAGATTTTTATGTAGGACCGATTCATATGTAGAATCGATTTTTACGTAAGACAGATTTTTATGTACGACCGATTTTTATGTAAGACCTATTTTTATGTAGGACATATTTTTATGTGGGAATAATTTTTCGATCCTATAGATCGATTTTTGTGTACGACAGATTTTTATGTAGGACCGATTTACATATAGGACCGATATTTATGCAGTATAGATTTTTATGTAAGAACTAATTTTTATGTATGGTCGATTTTTATGTAGAATCTATTTTTATGCAGGACCGATTTTTCTGTAGGACAAATTTTTATATAGAACAGATTTTTAGGTATACACTTTTTAGGTAGACCGACTTATATGTTGGACTGATTTTTACATGAGACAGATTTTTATGTAGGATTGACTTTATCTAGGACAAATTTTTACGTAGGACAGATTTTTATATAGGACCGATTTATATGTAGAGTCGATTTTTATGTAGGACAGATTTTTATGTAGAATGATTTATATGTAGGATAATTTTTTATGTAGGACCGACTCCTGCAGGAATAGAATAATTTAGATAAGATAAAAGCAAGCGTTCTATTATAATACAGCTTTCTAGAACAACAAGCCTAATCTACAGAAACAATTTAATACAATTTCACGTATTAAATAACAATGAACAAAATTCGTTCAAGAGTAATTTCACATTTTTGCTCCTACAAATTTGATGGCATGTCATCGACCGGCTTAACCGAATGTTTTTTCGGTATTTTTTTTCATCTGCGAGAGGCGATTCAAAGGAAAATGATTTTGTAAGTCTTTAGAGCGTGGCGGCTAATCCAATAACGTGCTCTATGTCATTGTGACCGCTCGTCGGGTAATGTTTCGGCGCCGGGGGCCGTTTTTTTGGTGGATCTTGGTGGCGAGTAGTCTACCTTATCGGGCACGATAGTCATTATTCCGCGTTTGCATGAAATATTAAAAATGTTTAGTAATTGGGCTCAATATAAAGTTTGTGGATAATTGGCATATTTTTGTTAATAATTATTATGTTTTGCAGATGACTTATGAGCTTAGCAATAATATAAGGGACTAAGTAAGTCTATATTTTGATGACTTGAAGTACCTAATTGTTAGTCTGTATTAATATACAATATAAGTAAATGGAACTTTGTAATTAACTTGACAGTAATATTAATGAATATTAGTGTCTAATGACAGCAAGAATGTGATAATAATGAGTGAAGAACATGTTTTTCGTTAATAAATATATCTAATTACTTTTTTCCTTTTTGTAGTTTAAATAAAATGTCGTTTATTCATTTTTTCATTATAAAGTCTTATTTGCGTGTATTTAGTATAATATATTTTATATATAATTAATATTTTTAATCTAAACTAGCTTAAATACCCGCTATTTTAATCGCATTTAAATTAGTTTAGATTAAACCAAAACTAAATTTTTTAAATCCCTCTTAAGACTTTCATTAAAATAAAACTAGTTTTGCTTGTGGCTTTGCCTGAGTGAATTTTCGCCAACTTTTGACATTTTATGGTTATAAATTGTTAGTATTAAGTAAAAAGAGTTACAGAGTTTCATTCTATGGTAATTATGTTATTTTTTGGATTGAAAAGCGGGATACTTTTCAATCCAATATGTTGTTAGTTCAAACCATGAACTGTTGTTTATATCAAAGTTTGTAAAATCTATTCAAACCTTTCATTACGATTAAACTGCGAACACCTAAATAGTATACGTGGTATTAGTGTATGATGCATTAGTGTACGTAGTATCAGAGTACGTGGTATTAGTGTAAGTTGTACATGTTATTAGTGTAAGTGGTGTTAGTGTAGGTTGTATTAGTGTACGTGGTATTAGTATAAGTTGTATAAGTGTACGTGGTATTAGTGTAAGTGGTATTAGTGTAAGTGGTATTAGTGTAAGTTGTATTAGTGTATATGGTATTAGTGTAAGTGGTACTAGTGTACGTGGTATTAGTATCCCAAGCAAGCAAATCACATGTTATTCCTATATATTACTCCGCCAAACCATATGTATGCATACCAAATTTGCTAGCAGGTTTATATATCAAACAAATTAAATTTCGGTTGTGTCATATTAATAGGGTCATATAATAATTATATATAGGATAGTTTCCAAGAAGGTACTTCATAAAAACAGGTTTGGTAGTATTTACATGGTACCTAAACAAATAAAGTTTAGTTTTAGACACTTTTGGTTCTGCTGCTTAACCCTTAGTTAACGTTACGCTATGTTAACATGACACATAGCTCAAACGTATCGTAATTATTAATAGCCCAAACAGCATAATCAGGTATAGCGCTTATTTAGCTTAATTATAGGCTTCAACTGTCTGAACTAGCCTAATGATACGATACCTCAAACCGTGATTACTCAATTTGCCAAAATTTTGCGTGATGCTGCAATAAATATAGAAAGAAGCAAACAAGTAAACAAAAATGCTAAAAAAATATATTCATGGTTTCAAATATTTTCTAAAAATATCCTTAAAGGGGTATATCTTTACAATTTCATAATAGTGTTGACTAAACGATTAGGGGAATTTTTTCCAAAAAATATAAATCATGTTTAATTTTTTTTTAAAAATTAACTTTTATATTTTATTTAGGTGGATTTCTTCAAAACCCGGCAATGAGTAAATTATGTGAACCTACTTATAGATTGAACTCAAACACCCTAATCTACGTTTTCATCCTAATCTAACTAATCTACTGGAAAACCGTGGAGCCCAGAAGGATGGCTTGGAACAGCCTGCTGAAATAGAACTCATACAAGATTCACGAATCTGTCCGTCTATTTATTAGTCATTTTTGTCCAAAATGTTTCGACGTGGAAACATGAAATTCGGAATGATGATTAAGCATAATAACTTGAATATATTTTGTACTATTTCAATGAAAATTTTAGAGGCGGCAAATGCAAAATTTTATTTTATTTTCATATGTACAAGGAAATGTAGTTATTTACATGGGGAAAAATAATATTAATATTTCTAATTAGTTTAATAGATATACTATGTACCCTTAAATGTTTATATGTACCTAACTATATACGAAACCACCATATCGCGAGTACCGTTCATACTTAATAAGATCTTTTAATTATTATTTCATTCGTTAATTGATGATAGGAAAAGTTAAAATTACAAAATAGATCTTAAATGTTTTCAAATTGAAAAACAAGACTTAGAGAAATTTGATTTGGACTTCTTACTTATTACACATACACACACACACACATATATGTGTGTGTGTGTGTGTGTGTATGTATAGATAGACATAAACAGATATTAAAACTAAAATAACTGTTGCAAATTAAATCTAATATTTTATTCAATCATTATGACGAACAGTCTTAAATTCAGTCTCATAAAATTATTCTTAAACTTATATTCAAGTGTAAGGCTCAAAAACAAATCTCCTGATGCCGAATGAAAAGTATAAACTAGGAATTTCGGAAGAAAATATTCCAAAAACAATTTTAGTCCAATAAAAGATTTGGATAACAAGGAACAAGAGATAATTACATTTGTAATAATATTGGCATTTTATGCCAAATCAGAAAAACTAAATGGTTGAGTCGTATCCAAAAGGTCTGAATGATTGAGGCCTGGAGAAAACCTTTGTGTACAACTCAAAAAAGCCTAGATTTTATGTAAGATAAAAAAGGAGGTTAGATGGCGCAGACCTCTATAAACATTTAATAACTGAGATAAAGTCTAGCACAATCAGAAAACGTAACATAATTCTGAAGCAAATCTCTCTCTCGATAGATCTGTTGGGCAATGAAGTAATTAACTAAGTTATCACTTTACAATAAAGTATTTAAGTATGTTATCTCTAAATATAAATAAGCTAGATTCCTTTATTCAGCGGCATCGCAAAGACATAAGCTTTGACCAAACCGTCAGTGATCACATTCATAAAAAGCCATGTACTGCTTTAGTCCGTACATAATATGTGCGAGTGCACATTGCGCCACCGACGTCACGGGTTCGAGAGCCGATCGGGTGGAAAATATGACATTGTGCAGCCATATGTCCCGGCTTTGTCGTGTCAATCATATTTCGTATAATATTACCAAGATATACAATACCTACACTTTAATAACGTCTGATGTGGGCGTGCGCAACATTTGGTTTATGTACGTGAAACATCATTAATTGAAGCGCGCGCTTACGTTACGAGAACTTGTTGTTTTGAAGTATTTTCTTTCATTGAAATTTAACCGTACATTAAAAAATGAAAAAGTAATTGAACGAAATACAAAAGAAAAATGGCTTGGAAAAATAAATATAAACATATATTCCAACCACTTTTATTTGACTAACCATGTACGTAATAAACATACGAGATTTTTCTAATTATCAAATTTGTTTTATGTTAAACTTTACAATTTTCTCTTTCACATGAGGGTTCCTTTACCCTTTATGATTGGTTTTTTGAAAAATTTTAATTTTACGGAAGTTTCATCTGATAGGTTTTCTATCATAAAACTCGTTTATTTTTACAATTACATTCTGATTTTCGTATTATTACAGGGATCTCATTTCAATTGCATTTAAGTTCTTCCTGTATATTTATTTTCTTTAGCATACCTTCGTTCTTCATTACGTTCATAAAATTATCATCATCCTCTCAATCTTTGATATACTATAAATACACATTACCTGAACTGTGAAATTGTCATTTTCACTTTTACACACTAAATTCTTGATCTCAGGAGCATCTACGAACCTTTCTAAATGATATCCTTTATAACTTTTCTGATTCAAAACTATGTATCTTAAATCCTGACACTCCAATCAGCTTATATAATTTTATTGCCCCTAATATTTTGCAAGGATTCAAAGTAAGTTGAAAATAACATTATTCTTCGTGAATTTATATAACTTCATGTAGGAGAATATAAAAAAATGAAAAGAAAAAAATTAAGATAATTCAAAAATGTAAGTGAAATATATCCGGCATTTAAAATTGTTGCAACACGAGATTTATACCCTTCATTAATATTTGAAAAGTATTTCTCTATGCCACCCGTCATATGTGAACCTTATTAGACATAACAGATATCAAAAGGGTTTCGATTAAAGCTTGATGCTACCGCGTGAGAGAAAACGAAAACAGAAAATTTCAAAAGTTAAAAAGCAAAGCAAAGCAAAAATTAAAGTAAAAATATTTCAAAGTAACAAAACACTAATCATGAAAATGGCGCGTTATTTGGTTTAGAAGATTGTAGTTTATTGATGAAAATCAAACAATTTTTATTTCAATGTGATCCAATACTTGGTTAAGGTGTAGCTTTAAATACATTAATGACAGTCTAATCATATTTTTTCCAGGGATTCAATATATTTAGTTTTTGCACAATATTTTGAAAAAGACGACAAATAATCATTATAACTTCAAATATTTATACACGAAACTAAATTTTCTCAAGTTTGGTAAAGTTCATTCGGGGAAAATATTTTTGTCAATACGTACATAAATGTATTAATAGATGGCCCTAAGAGAAAATTACCTTTTGCTTTCCATCTAGTAAAAAAGGTTTGCTTTAAAAAAAAGGGGAAATAGTTCTTTAACAGTTGCACGCGGTTATATTTCGCAAAATTTTTTGACATATTGTAAAAAATTAATTTTTATTATTTCGAATCCAAAAAATGTATTCTTAATTTATTCAACATGTTTATAATTATATTGCAGCCAGTAGAACTTCATATACAAATTTCAGAAATTTATAGCAAATGTTGTAATACGAAAGATTTAACTATATTAAGGTTCGGTTTCTTATTGTTTACGTAAGGAACACGATATTATTTGAAAACCTATGTTTAATGTGTAATTTGTGAACCTAAATAGTTGAGTACCCCTTCGAAAGCATATTAAATCCTGTTAGAGCGACGCAGGATAAAAGTCCTCAGGGATGCCCCTTCAATGATAATAATATTTGTGTTCCATCCTGTAGTCCTTTATGCAGGGCGCGCTCATATTTTTCTAAC
Source organism: Druceiella hillmani (assembly GCA_039881145.1). NCBI lineage: Eukaryota > Metazoa > Arthropoda > Insecta > Lepidoptera > Hepialidae > Druceiella > Druceiella hillmani. Next base: position 14,328,161 of record JAYKKI010000032.1, read on the forward strand.
TGAATGATTTGTACCTTTTTAAAACCATTATGATGTTAGCACACGCACTTAATGCCGGAGCGAAAACTTATTTATTACACGTACTTGTAGCGCTGAAATATTATTGTACATACGATTATCTACGTAAGTAGCTCTTTAGTTTGTTGTAGATAAATAACAGAATTTGGTTAGTATTCGTATTATCTTTTATATCTGATTCGACAAGTTATGTGACTGTTGCGTTACTTATTATTATTTATGTGACTGTTGCGTTACTTTATAGTTATAAGTTTTTTGGAATTACTTGATGAAGGGTATTCTTTAATATTGTTTGGTTACATTTAATTTTGTATGAATATTTTGTTAAGTTTTATTACGATTTTAATACATAGAGCCTAGACAATATTTTATTGTTTTTTGTTTTATTTCGATGCAAGTAGTAAACTTTTTATTTCTGGAGTATTCTGAACGATTTAGTGAAGACGATTGATTGAAATGTCTAAGTAAAATGGGAATTATTTTACTGTATTTATTCTAATTGGAATAATAAAATAAAGACTCACACAGTAATGCATTTTACTCCACTTTTTCTCTTTATACTTTAGCATATAGAGAAAAGAGGCAAAAAAAAAGAGGAGAGTTTACCAGTCCTAAGTTAAATAACTTATATTGAACAGCATTTTAAAATCGTTCAAAAATGTGCAGTTATTAAACTCGCAGCCAAATTTTTAATATCTCTATTGTAAGTAATTCTGAATTTTGAAGCCTGAAAATTTTTATGAATTATTTTAGTAAGTTAGATAATATACTTAAATTTTGGCTCAATGTTTATATTTTATCATAAAGTTAAGTTTTTTGAATCCATTATCTTATTGACCAAAGACTTCCAGATTAATATCTGGAAGTCTTTGGTTTTGGTTACAAAACTTTCGTTCTCGATAATTACTGAATATTCCGTTACATAAACAATGCAATTAAAAAACAAATTAATAAGAAAACAGTAGCGATTTTTTTAAATTTTGAACACGGCATCTCAAAATGTAAAAAAACTAACTAATATTTTTTAGTATTTAAGGTAGTTGTCGTGTAAAATGCGTTGTCGAAATTCATTGAATTTTTTATATATTATTCAAACTGTAAATATATAATTTATTTAAAAATGTAAAAATTACTTACCGTTTAGTTTTGCTAAAAAAATGTACAATTAACATTACAGGAAAAGTAGTTATTTTACCAAACTTCATTTTATTTAAAAACGTAAACTTGTTTTTTTCCAAACTGTTAATGATGTTATATTAATAGTTACGAAAAAAATAATAATTTTCAATAAAAAAATGTATAATAGATTGAATCTTATTGCCACACGATAACTACCTTAATAATTCACTCTTCAGTTATTTGCCGATGTGTGATAATTTTTTTCTTTCATTTTTTGGAATCAATGCTCGGCTTTGTTATCAAATACTCCTTCACTTATCATTCTGCATACATTGTGTATTGTTTCACACACTTTTCACCCTATACAGATTTCATTATGCAAAATCACTTCACGTCGTTCGCAATTATTTTGTTCATTCTTTATTCGCTGCAACTTTGTTAACTAAACAGAAGGTAGTACACCGTGTTTTATATGCCTTATCAGAAATAACTATATTTATAACTAGATACAACTATATTTATAACACCTAAGTAGTTAGAAAAATATTTAATTAGTGAAATGTAAACTGTAAAGCTCGAATCTCGAATTTTAACTGTGACATTATAATCTAAACATATATATTTAGATCTATCTATGTATGTATGTATAGATCGATGATAAACATACATATATTCATTCAATGTTTTTTTCTCCTCTCCTTTGGAGATAGATATTAATATTTTTCCAGTTGCGTGATTGGATGTCATTTTTTGCGTAACGCCTCGCCGGGACGCGATGTATCCTTTGTCCTGTCGAATAATTTGAGTCCTGCGCGTCGCGTCACAAGATGAACACATCGCCGCTTGTCATATTTACCTGCAGCGGCCTTTTGTCGGTCCCTCAGTCCTTGTGTCCTTCTTTCTACGTGAATAGAAATATTAATATGATGTAAGGACTGTGCGCTTATGCGGTAATGGTCTTTGTGAAGAATCATATCCTGGAACGGAATATGATGTTGTGTATTGTGTATTTAATAAATACGCTTATTGTTGAAGGAGTTTTGGAAGTATCTTGTTAGTTTTGATGGAATTGTGAATGGTTTGTGTAGTAAATTGCATTGGTATATTTAAGTGCTCAGCAAACATTCAAGAAAATAACCTACAATTTCAAAACTAGATAGAAGAGTAGTTTCCGAAAAGTGCAATAATTGCAATTAAATAGGATCCGTCTTGGGGAAGTTTGCAAAAAAAAATTGAAAAAAATTGGGGAAGTTTGCACTTTTTAGGGGTTATAGGCCCCGAGAGAGTTTACAATCCATTTGTGTTCCAAGTTTTATATATGTATGTTCCAAGTTTTGATTAATATCTTATACACACACACACACACACACACACACATATATATATATATATATATATATATATATATAATAGTATCTATATCTACTAGCCGTTTTCCTACATTTTGGTCATAATGCGCTTGGAAAACGTTCGATATTTTGAGAGCTCGACTTTTTAAGGTAAAATAAAACTTACATATTATTTAAAGTATTGTAACTCTTAGAGAGAAGTTTACATTGTTTACATACTTCATTTTCATTATATACTTATCGCAAATAATTTGAGGAATAGTGATTGAAATATATAATTGTAATTATTACGATTTTTTTTGGCAAACTGGAAGTTTATTCTTACTTCAAAAACGATAACGCGTAGATACAGCAATAGCGCCAATTCCAGTCTATCTGTTAAAAATAAACAGAGAGACAGATATCTATCTATCAATTCGTCTGTTTGTCGTAACTTTTCAGCTTGAAACAAGCATCAAACTTTGCAAATAGACGCTTTGTATAGGAAACAGGTGCAAGATATTAAAAAATGTTATTTTTTAGTTATTTTTTTAAGTGTGTGTCTGTGGCAGTTCTTTCACCACACTTAGAAATGTTACTTCGTTGATTCATTAAAATCTTTTTAATTTACAATATGACTAATTTTTGAACTTCTTATGGCATTATATGACTATTTAATAACCCTTTTAACGTGAAATTGCCTCATCACTAGACGATAATAGATGAGGATTCTCCTTAAATATCTGTTAAGTATTTCTATCCTTCCTTCTTGTGGCTTTTTGCTCAGAAACACAAGCCGCGGGCTTGTGTTTCTGAGCAAAAACTTTAGTACTTGTAGATCATCAACGTTTTTTTATGCCAAACAATTCTTTCACCCATCTCTTAGATATTTTCATGTATTCAGCAGTAGCTCAGTATGAAATCTTCCATTCTTTCAGATGCAAATACAGACACATTATTTCGTAGTCTTAGGCATACTCAGAACTTATGGTGCTTTTTTTTAACGTATATCGATCGAGAATTGAGCTTTTGATACAAATCATTTTGAAGGATGATTTCGCAAACTGCTTGTGATAGGACATACACTCTAAGAGAACCCAGAGAAAAATTATCTCCATACACTTTTATCAAACAGATTTTACGATGGAAATATAAGCCTTTAAATTTTTTTTTTAAACACATAAACTTTTTCATTGAGGAGAAATGGTAGCCAAACACGAAATAAAATTTTGTTTCAGTACTTACGACGTTCTATTTCTTATATTGAAGATATCCATTTATATAAGCTTATATAATTTTTCCTAAATGTCATGGAATTGTTTCATTTTACTTTTTATGTTTTTTTTAAATATTTATCGCTAATTAGACCAATGATCAAGTACAAAATCAAGACCAATGAGCAAGTTTTTAATGGTGCTGTTTATATAACGTTTAAGCATTGACAGTAGTAGTAATAATGGGTTGAATTTAGAAGTAACCATGGTCACTAAAAAAATACCCCTAGCCTTTTAGGGACATATGATTTAGGAACACAATATTAATAAGTGACTCATTTTGGTCAAATGACAAAGACTTCAGCGGACATAATAAGCTGATATATCTCTCTAGTAAACTTAGTACTGCAGAGGTAAAAAGAGTGATCGGTAACTGTTCAAATTTTGAGTGTTGGAAGGTGAAAAATGCATGAAATATTTCTTGAAAATATTACATAGTCAAAACATGTAAACGGTAAATCCAACTCCATTCTTCGCATAGCGAGTTTCACAATTTCCCTGTTCACGTAAAACAAAACCAAAGCCAAACTATCGTTGAGTGGTATTAAACTATAATCATAGTCAATAAATTTACTTAGCTTCAGGTAGCATCAGGTATCAGTATATTTTAAATTATAGTTGGAATGTATTTGAAATGTTTCACAAAACGCCGTTAATGTTAATTGACATCTAAAGACATCATTAAGTATTAACTATATTACTATAGTTTATACTTGATGACTTAGTACAACAAGTTTTTTATGAAAATATAAACATACTTAAGAAAAGATTAAAACGGCATAAACAAATGTAAGTAAAAATACTGTCAAGCGCCAGTGGAACTCGCACTACGAGAGTTTCATACATATTTAGGCAATGTTTATAACATTTAATGGTGCATAATATTCCTATTAAACTATTCTCAAAATTTTAATTTTTCAGAACGAAAATATATTGCCTTCTATATATTTTCCATGCGGGCATATTTGAAAAGAAAATTTCATAATATATCCATGTGGGCATATTTAAAAAGAAAATTTTTGTGATATAACTACAACTACTTTCCTTTACATGTGTTGTGAGGCCAGGTTTCTTGCCGAATTTCATTATTCTAGGTTAACGGGATGTACCTTATAGGTTTTGATTTATTTGCCAGTGTCAATATCTGTGGCATAAATGGGTATTTTTTGATTCCGTTGATTTAGAAGCTTGATTTTTTTCAGCTCCAAGGGACCGTAGACCCAAGTATTTGGTATTAATTTCAACTTGATACCTTCACGCGTTTCTGAGAAAAGGGATAGACCAACAGGCGGACACCGAAGTGATCCTATCAGAATTCCTTTTTCTTTTTAATGTACGAAACTTTAAATGTTAAAAGTAGACTAAAACTAATGAATACGATGTCATGGTATGTGACCGAATTTAGGGGTTCACATATTGCGAATAAGTTAATGGTTCATATTTGTAGAATAGATTTGTAGAATATTGTACATATTTGAAAAACAACTTATTTATTTTATAGAAATTTCTGACCAAAACATGTACATTGACAGTTCGTTTTATCCAGTATTATTTATGTGCACTGTATATTTGAAACTATTAAATGCGACTTTATAAAATTGATATACACTTACTTAATTGGAATTCGTCACAATACATTAGCTTAACGTTGGTTCAATCCCTAACAAGTATCGTGTTTAATTGAGTGCATTAAACAAACATAAAGCAGTTCGTCATGCTCTATTTAACCGCGACGCTGTTCAGGTCACAGTGCGTCAACGAGTAAAATACGGATACGTACTCCTCCATCGCCGTACAGGCAATAAGATGGGCAGCGTTCCGGTCGAGTGGGTGGTCGTTTGTAAAAAAATGTGCGGTCGGGTGTACGCGACTTCTTGAATAATTACATAAATTGTGGCAATTAAAACGTATTGAGTCCGTTTCGGACGGGTTTACACCGAGGAGTATAAATTTTAAATATTGCGTAATGATATGTGATCACAATGTGTAATGATATGTGGTCAAAAAAAGCAAAATTATATAAATCATTAGCTTATTCAATCCTAAAAAGAAATGTTATTAGCTTGTTTAATCTTAAATGGGAACTTTTTGTTACTAATGTCTTAATTTTTGTTGTTAATGCGTCACTACAAATCACAAACAAATGAGTTTATTTATTTATTGATCTATTTTAATATATCTAATTGATTATATGGCTCACTTATCGCATGAGAGCAATCTCTTACAGTCATTTAGAAGTTGACTGTAAGAAGAATTTACGTTGGAGTGCCAATAATTGTTACACATTACCTAACTCTTCAAATATAACAGTCCGTATTTGGTGTCGAGTTAAATATATTTGCTTCAGTGTAATGCAGTTGAAACTTGACGCTGTCATTGATCGACTTTGACTTATTTATAGCTGTCAATAAGTTTTTTTCGGAATGTGTAGACTTTTGTCATCCATCCTGAACATTTATGCAATTATTCACCCTTAAAATCTAACATGGGTCTGAATTGCCTTATAGCGAATAAAAATGGATTCAAAGTCTTAGAGCAATGCACTATGCATTATCAGCGACATAATGCAATAGTTATAATTTTCTCTATCCGTATTTACATATTAATTTGTAGGTGTTTCGATTTAGGGCTTAGATATTATTGCAAAATGCTCGAAACAACTTCTGCTGAGAATATTCAGTACCTTCGTAAATTATTTTTTGTACCAGTTTAACAATTATGGGGTTAGAAGGGATGTGGAGAAAAAGAAATTTGAAGGAAAACCAAGAAATTAGGCGTCAAAATAAAAATTGTACACATCAGCTCATAAAAATGTTTGCTTTAATTTGTAGGTATCGTATGAAAATGAATCTAAAAAAAACGTTTTTAGTTTTTTTGACCTACGTCGTCATGGAATTTTCAAGTATAATAGGTAGAATATAATAGGTAGAATATAATACGTAGAATATTGTCACAAAATTTTATAAAATAAAGAGGTAAAAATTATATGTTTCACACAGAATATACGCTATATACAATTATAAGGGTTACTAACTTAATAATATTTGAAAAAAATATTTTGAAGATAAAAATTACGGAAAAAGACGACGTGAACTAATGAGGAAAATGGATTTTTTTGATAATTTCGTGAATTTAACAAGCCAAATAAGGTTTTCACATTTGGCTTGGAGAAGAGAATAACGTTTCAAAGGAAGTATTTACCACGTTCACCCGAACAATATTTTGGTAAAAAAATATAAAATACTTAAAAAATATCACACAATGTTGAGGGAATGAACCGATATTTTTATTCCCTCTTTTGTCCAGTACAAAACACAATGAACGGTGTATAGTTTTACTCCAGATTGTCGAAAAAAACCTCTCGATAGATTTTCCCAATTTTTCTAAGGGTAGTTAGGAACTTTTTCTAGGTCAAAATCACTACCCATAATCGCCAGCATAAAGCAAAAAAAATTAATAATTTTCAGAATTAAAATCCATAAAATATAATTAAAATTAAGAGCTTCTGGAATAGTCAACCATATATTAAGAAATCAAGTAATAACTAATAAGACAAGTAAAGTACTGCAGCGACTAGTCAACTTTTATTGCTTCATCATTTCTGCCTAGACTGCTGATTTGGGAGATCGCATATTGATGCAAGTGGATAGATTTTTATACGCCATTTTGACTTGACAAACTACACTGACCAAATCGATGAAGTACCCCAGCCAGGCCGCGACTAAGGGCCCTGCGTGTTAGGGTCACCGAAAGTCGTGAGAGCGGTCGGCACCTGCAGTGAGATGAAATCACCGAGGCGAGTCGTGCGCGCGACCTGCACGCACGCGACTATCTAGATGATGCTGCAAGGAATGGGTCCGTACGTACCCGCGGACTTCAGATCCAAGTTAGCTTTTTGTTTCATTATTTGCGTACTAATAATTCATTATTTATCTACATAAATAAGTACTCTTTCGGTTTATTTTATTTACAGTAAAATGTGGTATTAAGAATAATGCCAAAAATACTCATATGTCGTCACAGTATTTATCAATTCGCACAGATTTAAGAGTGTTGTAAATTTTGTGAGACAAGTATTTCTCGTAGTTTTTAACATTAAAACTCAGAAAACGCAATCATGTATAACGTATGTTATATATTGTTCCGTGTTATGATTTTTAATGGACAGGAATTGGTAGAAATTCATTTGGAATGAAAACAGTTTTTTGCTGTGTGGGGTTCCAAAGAATGACGAGGATTCTTTTAAATAAGCATAATGAACTTAGTAAATAAAAAACTTGGACATCGTGTAAAAATATATTATACTCATTTTGGAGTATAAGTTCGAAGATTAGTATTAAAAACAAAATTTAAATATTGGATATATTTGGCGTTAATTTTGTAGAAATTCATTATTCACAATTAAATGAAACTACGTGATGTAGTATTATTTTTACTTTCTTTAAGTTCTTTACCACGACCTAGGTTTCGTTCGTATGCAGCGTCCTTAGGTAGCGAATAGCCCACATGAAGATGTTGTAATATAACGAAACATAGGTCGCGGTAAAGAACTTAAAGAAAGTAGAAATAATACTATATCACGTAGTCTCATTTAATTGTGAACAAAATTTAATTCAAGTGTCAGAGGATTTTTTTAAATTAGAATATTTTTTCATTATATTCATTAGAATATTTCATTGAATTTAGTGAATAAATAACTTGTATATCATGTAAAAATATATTTTAGATAAACTCATTTTGGAGTATAATTAGAAGATTAGCATAGAAACAGAATTTAATTCAAGTTTCAGACGATTTTTTTAAATTAGAAAATTTTTTTCAAACTTTAGTCGGTACATTTGAATCTGAGTGCGTCTATACATTGTCACGTCACGTATTATCGATAGCGTGAAAGTATATTATAATCCAATAACCAAGTCGTGACCTTTTAAGGATACGTAACCGTTTGTCCACCTACTCGAGCGCCGCCGGCCGACGTTACGCTCATTAATCACACGTGACAAGCGAGATTAATTATTTATCAACAATAATAACATGCTGCACAAGTGAAATAAAAATTAAAAAATAATTTGTTACAAAACCTATGGACAAACTTTACTGCAGCGTTAGGTAGGTTTAGATGGTACGAACTAGTTACTGGCGGCCCGGCTCGTTTGGTCTGCTCTTGGTTTAAATCGATTTTAATTTAACACTCCAAAATCTACCCAGTTGTCTATTATAAATAGATTTTAATTTAACACTCCAAAATCTACCCAGTTGTCGATTAAGGAACGTCAGTTATTATACTCAGTCAGAAATATTACTTACTCGGCTATATTTTTCATAGCCACCGTGGAACGGCATTAAATACTTTCCTATTTTTCATGAAGTTATTTTTATTTAGTACTAGCGACTTCAATTAAATTTTGTATGGTTGCAATTAAATTATTTAATTAAAATTTTTTATTAAGTATTTTTCTTTTCATAAACATTTCTTGTATTCTATTTTAACAATTACAAAAGTATAATAGTGTACCGGTACATGATGCGCTTGTGATATTCCCGCACAAAGTATATCCGTTTCCGTCTATCCTCCGATCTCATCCCCATGCCGGATATAATGCATCGAATATAATGAAAATAGTGTTTCCACTTTTATTTATTTTGAAATACCTTTTAATTTCCCTTATACTTCTAATCCAAATTACAAAGTGCGACGATTCAATTTTTATCTATAGAAAAAGCTTAAAATTATTGATATTAAACATGACCAGTTTGGTCCCACGCACTTTTTTAGCTTAAAAGCAATTATCGTAGTTTATTCTTAAAAATATATATATATAGCTTCTAAATTTTTCAGGCCTTTTTGAGATCTAAAATTCCCACATACGTTGTTTTAATATATTCGTAATAGTTTCACCAGCTTTCTTCACAAAAGCGCCCAGGCTAACTACTTTGTTCTGACACATTGGAGTAATTAACTATATTTCCAAAAATGTATCACATATAGCTTATGATGATCTGGAAACTAAAAACTGTCATACTGTAAAAATTGTACGTCAAACGGATTAGTAGTTTTTGCGCGAATTCCTAAAAAAACCTTTGGTCTTTAATATATCAATAATCATTCTGGTGGTTGGTCATTCAGTATTTATCGTCACACAATTAATCGTAATATGTATCAGTTTTGAGGTGCTAATATAAACCTATAATGAGCTTTCTCTTATTCGAGGTCTATAGTGATTAATCGTATTCGAGGAGGATTTGCAACGGTATTTTGAAAATGAAATTTGAATTCGTAAAATGTGTATGCTGGTAAGTGGATGCATGACAGAAGCGAAGTTTATTATACTTTTATATATAAATGCAAATGGTAGAACACTCTCCCTACCTCATCTCTCCCTCACCTTTCCACCCCTTTCCTCCCCTCTCCCTTCCCTCCCCTTCTCTACCCTCAGCTCCATCATACCCTCCTCCTTTATACCCAAGTAATTTAGATATAATATTTAATTGCTTGTTCATATTGTCACAATTTACTAAAATTTAGTTGTACAATTTTGAAACAATACTACATTGATGCACTTCAGTAGGAAAATGAAGACTATGATATTTTTTAAGGCATGAGGCGTGTTTTATTAAAAATTATATTTCTTAAAAATTATATTCCTTAAAATTTCTTAAAATACTGAGATCAAAATCAGTTATAAATTTGCCAGCAATTGCGAATTAAACGTTTTACATCTCCACATTCGTTATAAAATAACATTGTGATTTTTTTAGCAACCAACATTGAACTAAAATGCTCACATCATTAGGATCTGAGTTGTTGATTAAACAGATGACTGAATGGTCTTAATAAGTGTTTTATTAAACGTTTTTCTTTAGTATTACCGACCGGAAATGCAACCATTTCAGTGGGTCATTTTAGGACCATCAACGTTATAGGTATCTATCATGGAGCCAAGAACACTTCTCTAATGAAAAAGCCAAAGCGACTTTTATGGTGAGCGGAAAAAGTAATTTTTTATATCGTACGATATACAAATAATTTGAGATCTGTGACAGTTGTTCTTTCATTCACGCATGCTCAAAGAGAGCGAAATAGACGATTATCTTTTCCACTGTCCGCTAACATCACCTTTCCTTTGAGCTGATCATATATTATAATTATAATTTATTATCGAGGCCATGTTGAATAAGCCCAGTAACCACAGTGCGTCGCCGGGACGATTGCATCTTTATGATACAGTTTTACATTGACCCTGGTAAAAGTTATAGTGTGAAAATGAGTAACATTTCATTTTCGCAGTTTAACATTGTGTTTAATGTGACAGTATTGACGAATTTCGGCAGTATTGCCACATTTTTTATCAGAATAAGGGTACAATCAAATTATAATATAATATATATGGTAATTTGTAGATAAAAAATATTTTACCTACAAATTACCTAGTATATTATATTATTTAGTATCGCAAGCAAAAAATGAATATAAACACAATTCCTCGGAAAATGCAATTATTTCTTACGTCAAGCGTTTGACGTCCCTATAAAAACATGATTACAGAAATATTTACTACATTTTGTGAATATGAATAATAATTGCGAATATTATTTTGAACAATATTGTGAACAAGCTACAACCCACGATTTAATTTATCTTAATTCGGTTTATCCCTATACGATCGCACCCTTATATGGTGGCGAGTTTGGTATGGATGCGCCCAAACGTGTTACGATGTACGACGTTTGTAAAAAAATGGATATTCATGCGAAATTCATCAAAAAAATTCATTTCTTTAAATAAAAGAAATGAATTTATTTGCACATGAACATTTGATTTATTATGTTATTATGCAAGTTTGTATCCAGAATTGCGCTATATATATAAATATATATATATATATATATATATATATATATATATATATATATATATACACGTGTGTATTATAGGGTATAATAAGACATAAACGGTGAGTGTCACCTGTTAGCCTATTTTGAAAAAAAATATTTTAAATGAAAATGTTTACTCACATAATTTTTCAACGTACTATTACAATTTTTTTTCTGACAATTCGACACATATATCTTCATAACCCATGAACATATTATGAGAACTATCAAGAAGAATTTAAAAAAAAATTATTCTTCGACACTTTTTTTTTTTTTCTCGAAATCTAAACGTTTTTCAAAGTGAACATTTTTCACAATTGTACCGAAAGTCAAGTAATGAAACATAATAAAGGCATGCTTTTAATGCTTTTAATTTTTTCTTGGATTTGGACCGAAGATATTTTTACTTGAAAAAAAAATTTAAAAATCCGAAAAGGGTCTTAGTCGTCATAGTCAACAACGAATACAGAAAAAGGAACTCCATTTTGTATTTCATAAAAAATGACGTAATTATTTCTTTTTTAATTTAATAGAATACCGTGTGATGATTTAGTTGGACGAAATAAAAATAACAATTATATTGATGAATACAATTCCGGTTCTAATTTGGTGACTTGTTTAAGCGATCCTTACTTTAATATACTAATAATTCTCTGTCAAGCTTTACGATTATTTTTTATAATACTCGCACACGCAGACAAACCGGCCACTTTTTGTAATACGTTCCAGCGTTATTAATCGCGCAGCGAATGTCGTGGGCGGCTCGCGACAGGCTCGCGACACGGCGCCCCGTTGCGTCGTGCGTCGTGGTTCTTGTGGCGCAACGTGCTGCTGCCCAAATTTGGCTCTGCAATGTGGACGGCATCCTGCGTGTGTCCTGGTAACAGCCCGCTTATTGTCTGCTATCTTAAATGATTTACGAATATCTATGTAACGAAGGTTAAACGTTTGTACACAAATTGCGATACGTCAAGAGGCAATTGAGAAATGCTTACCGCAGAAGGTTTTAACCAATTTTTGCAAAAGCAGTTATGAAATATACAACAGTTGAGAAAAGTTAGTTAAATTTGTTTGTCTTAATTCTAATAAAATTTTTCATGAATTTTATATTTTTTTTATTTTCAGTGATTTTTTTTCGGAATGATCTCGAAAATATGTCTCACGTGGTCAATTATTTAAAATACTTGACTTGTTTACGTATTTTCGTTTTTGTGTTGTCTTTTTTGTTGTGTAGTAAAAAAATTTGTAAAAATAACAATTATTTATTACTGTACATAATTAAAAATGTAATTAAAATTACTCATCATGCGATGAATAAGAAGTTTCGCTTCTGTCGAGTGTCGAGCGACACATCATATCACGACACATCACGTTTAATTCGATGTTGCACAAATCATTGCGAGAACTGTATTTTTTTTTATTTTTCACTATTTAGAAAAGCGAGGAAGTCATTATTGACAACTGTACAGAACAAAGCGGACGGCACAAGCTATGGATATCTCCCTACCTGAGTTCAACCGGAGAGAAAGATAACAACCTCTGTGTGGCGTGTCTGTCGAAACGTTTTTAAGAATTTTTTATTTTCTATTTATATATATATATATATATATATAATATATGTATATATTATATATATATATATATATATATATATATATATATATATATATATATAATGTTAATGTTTATGATTTTAATCAAATTGTCAGCATACATTTATATTATAATATAGTATAAGTCTGGTTTAGCGAAAATTCGAATTTCCCGTTTTTTTTAAAGAATATACATAGAAATTATATCTTTAAAAAATTAGAGCTTGGTCTTAATTATTTCATTATAAAAATTGATTTAAATATGACCTTTCTATGGAGAAACGCCTGAGAGTTGGTTGTCAAAAATAAATTTCATGACCGCTCCTTACGCGATCTTCCTTGTCTATTTTAAGATTTTTATTTTTGGGTTTGTTTTTGCTTAATATCAATTTCTGTTTTGTGTGCAGATTCATCATATTACTAAGAATGGCTATTAAGTCGGAAACTTATGACTTACACTTCCTTGGAAACTAGCGCCACACTTTGGCATGAAGACTTTTTTAAATCACTTTTTTTAATAAAATAATCGCGACCGAGCCCTAGAATTTGCTTGTACGTCACTTTTTAAACCAGACTTGCTTCCAATTCTTTTGATGAAACTACTTATTAATTTTTTTTTTAAATTAAAATTTATATTTTTTTATTTATAGGATAAACAAAATTAGATTTTTCCACCACCCATTCTATTCTTTTCACCATCCAAAAAGTAACACGGAAAAAATCGGATAACGATGTATTATCGTAATAGTTTTTACTTTAAAATCCTGAAATGAATCTACGAATTTCATCGGAACCGTTTTTAAATAATAATGGTTTCAAAAAAAATGTTTTTAAGTAGTAGTAATTTCAACAGAATCGTTTTTAAGTAGTAGTAATTTCAACAGCACCGTTTTTAAGTAATAGTGACCGTTTTTAAGTAATAGTGATTTCAACAGAACCGTTTTTACGTAATAGCGATTTCAACAGAACCGTTTTTAAGTAGTAGTGATTTCAACAGAACCGTTTTTACGTAATAGTGATTTCAACAGAACCGTTTTTAAGTAGTAGTGATTTCAACAGAACCGTTTTTAAGTAGTAGTGATTTCAACAAACCGTTTTTAAGTAATAGTGTTTTCAACACAACCTTTTTTAAGTAATAATAATTTCAACGGAACCGTTTTTAATAATAGTAATTTCAACAGAACCGTTTTTAAGTAACAGTGATTTCAACAGAACCTTTTTTACGTAATAGTGATTTCAACAGAACCGTTTTTAAGTAATAGTGATTTCAACATTTTTTGTTCTCAAAATATGCATATCAGTAATTACATAGTCAATCAATAATAGTGATTCTAGAGGTTTTCAACATAAATAGTTAAGTACAAACTACTAAATTTGTTTACATCTCCTTTAAGTTTTTCATAATAATAATAAAAGTAGTGATTGCCTTGAGACACAAAAGAAAAATGTCATTACTTTAAACGTCAAGAAGAAACTTGCGATTATATTCCTCTTGCCAATTTTTCGCTTAAAAACCGCAAAATTAATTTATTTCTTATTTTTTCTTCTAATTAAAATCTCTATTTTATTTTTTCTTATTAACATTTTAATATAAATATTTATAAATTTGCCATATCAAATTATTTATGTGTTCAGTATGCCATCAATGACAAATGATGAGCTAGATGCCTGTCTTTCAGCTTGTACTTTCGGGAGGTTCCATTTTTACCTGATGATGATTGCATTCGTCGCCCATAATACCAATAGCATGACGGTCACCAACACGGCATTTATAACGCCCATCGCGGAATGTGACTTAGGATTTACAATCTATCACAGGGGCCTACTTCAATCAATGCCTTATTTCGGTTAGTTTAATTGGATTAGAAATATTATTATAATATTAGAAATATTATTTATACGTTATTTGACTTGAAATTAAAATTTTACTTTGTATTAATTATTAAACGAAATAATACACATTAAAAACGATGTATTCACCAAAAATAATTTTCGTCCGTCCGTAAAAGTTTATTTGAATAATATTTTCCACAAAAACTGTTTTTTTTGCTATAAATTGCTTGTAAATTTTTTTTTTATTTAAATGTCATTGTTTGTGATGCTAAACGCAAACATAATTGCATAAAGTGTAAAGTCAAGTCTTCAACAGTCGTTTGACAGTCGTAAATGCATTTTTCAAAGCGTTCTTTTCATTAAAATAATCGCAAGCGGACAGCTTTAGTAAATACATTGTTTTTTATGTACACCCTTTCGTTTAAATGAAGAATGTGATTTTCATTCATAAATTTTTAAAAGCGATGATTTTAGTGCACACTTCAAATTAATAAAATTTATAAAAATATTGACATAAAAGTATATACTTTTTGGCTAAGAACTGTTAGACAAATTTTAATGTATTTGTTAGTCCGTTATGTAATTTTATAACGAGGTAACTTTTTTTGTAGGGCCTATTTTCGTGGGTTCAGTCTCCTACCCTCCGGGTTAACCGTGTTATGTTAATTTTTTTTATATCTTGAACACATAATGAAAATATGGAAACATTTATTAAAATATTTAAAAAAAATACAACAAAGTATCACGATACTTTCGCCACCGTTAAAGCTTTGGTCGTAAATAATTAAATTGGTTTAAATCGAAAAAAAGCTGTTCCAGGTGATGTGAACAATTTATGTCGATATAAACCTCACCGTTAACTTCCACAATTGTTTTCCAATTTTTTTACGGTAGTTTTATATTCGTAAGGATGACATCAGCTTTTCGAATATTTTTTTGAAATTTTGTTTTATGAACTTGCATTTGAATAAACTTTCACTTGACCGGCACTACAATTTTTTCATCTCCTCTATCACCCACCTTTCCCTCGAATGTTAAACTGACCCATAAAATAAAAAAAATCACTTTTTGTGCATAACAATTACAAGTGGGCTTGGTAAATGCTCTTTGAGCTAACAACATGCAAATTGTGCTCCGTTATGTCCACTTCACACAGATGCAATTTATTAATCCGATCAGTCACGTGACAGGTCGTTGAAAAAAATCACTTAAAATTCATAGAGTGAAAAAGCCATTCATTTTAACAGCAACACAGAAAGAATGTCAATTACCTAACTGTTTGTTTTTAATTCATTTGGCTGTGGCTTTATCTTTAAAAGTCGATTAATATATTTTGTTATAATGGTTTCTGAAAAGTTATTACGTGCTTTGGTAGATTTTAATTGTTACTTTTATTTCTTATTAACAATTATTGATATAATAAAAATATAATACATGTGCGTTAATGAAGATAGTTTTGTTGTTAATACATCGTATCATCACATATCATTATTTATGTTAAATACATCGTCGTTATCATAACATAAATTATATTCTATTTCTTGTTCCCTTCTGATTAGCAATCGCTGGATAGTTTGCTTTCATCGGCACCAGCTTTTCTTCAATTTTATTCTAATGTTCCAATGGAAGACCCATTTTCGCTGATCTTCTTTAGGCACTTCACGTTGACATCAACTTGCAATCTCTTAAATAATTTCTAATAGACCATAGTTACGTTACTGCAAATAAACTACTGTTATAATATATTTACGTATATAACTTCACCTTAATATTATATGGATGTTCATTTTTATTTCAAATGTTATTTCTTCCCTCGCAGGCATGGTAACGTCTGGTGTCTTGGCTGGATTCTTTACAGACACATTTGGTCGCAAGAAAACTTTGAAGTACGGTTACATGCTGGCTTTCGGGGCGATGGTGTTTGAATCTGTCAGTCAAAATTTTTTTATGCTGGCATCTGGAAAATTTGTTGAAGGATTTATGTAAGTAAACCATTTTTAAATTTCTAAATAGAGCCCTAAAAGTATTTATGAGCCCTAAAGTAAAAATTAATTGAGATTTCGCAGCCAAGTCAAAGACCACACCATATGAGTGTGTTCTAAAACTTTAGTTGTTACAATTCTCAGAAAGTTTTGAAATATGGTTCAATCGACCAAAAGTCTAGTTTGAATCAATTTCTCTTTGAATTCACTAAATACACCACAAGAAAAGATCAGTAAACATTTGAGACTTAAAAACCAAAATTGTCATTTTAATAGTCATTCAGGGTTAATATTCTAGGTTTTTATTATTTAGTTTCACTAGAGATTTTCATAAATGCTTTAAGATGCAATTATTTAAAGTAATAATTAACCCTTTCACATAAGTATGACCTAGTATATTGGGATTTAACTTGACTACACAATACATTCTCAAAAGCGTCAACGCCACACTCAGCGCGAACTTGGCCATGGTGTCAGAATTCCATGCGAAGCCTACCAGAGACAGGATGATTATGGTTCTATCATCTTTCTTCTCCTGGGGCCAGATAACCACTACACTGTTAGCTTGGCTGTTGCTTAGCTATGATATGACCTTTAATATTGGAGCGATTGGTAAGTAAACGCGTAGTTCAATTCTATTTTAAAATATGCCTATGAAACCGAGTTCATCGGATTATTGTTTCTAGTTAATAATATTTTTGTTTAAATGAAGTATTTTTTATTAAGCAATACAAATATATAATTATTTTCGGCTATTAATAACTATAATTTACAATTTATCATCATTTTAATTTAATGTAAATAAAAACAAGAAAATATTTATTAAATTGTGAAAAGAAATATCTCCATGTAATAAATATCAAAAATATATTTTTTTTACAACATAACTTACCCTTACTTTATATATTATATAGATGAAACATGTTATGATGAACATGTCCTGTGTGTGAACAATTCTTTTTTTTATCGTTTCTTGAAGTTGGTGTCCGTTATTTAAAACTTTTTTTTATAATAAATGTTAAATATCATATTTTTATTTGTTATGACTCGGCTGATAATATATAAAATAAACTTCGTGGGAGAACTTAACAACAGGAAAACAGTCATCAATACGCGTTGCTTGGTTTCACCGTTAGATTGAGGCAGTGTTTTTTGTTAATTTGGAATAGTGTTTTAATTTAGTTTAATCATTTATTTTTAAAAATTTTGTCATTATTGCACAAATCCTACACAACCTAATTAAATAATAAAATCAAGGATGTCATAAAAACAATGACATTCTCTGTCAAAAAAACAAAATCAATTCCCAAATTGTATATCCTTTAACAGGAAAAAATTCAACCTCAGTAACAGTTCGAAGCAAAGTTTATTACCTGTTTTAATTCTATAATTTTTATGCTTGTGTTAAACACGTAAAATATTTTTTTTAATTGTTATATTAAAACAATTCCCTTAACAGGAAAAACCCAACCTCAGTAACAATTCGAAGCAAAGGTTATTACCTGTTTTAATTCTATAATTTTTTATGCTTGTGTTAAACATGTAAAATATATTTTTTTAAATTGTTATATTAAAAAAAATTACTTAACAGGAAAAAACTCAACCTCAGTAACACTTCAAAGCAAATTTTATTACCTATTTTAATTCTATAATTTTTTATGCTTGTGTTAAACAAGTAAAATATATTCTTTTTAATTGTTATATTAAAAAAATTACTTAACAGGAAAAAACTCAACCTCAGTAGCACTTCGAAGAAAATTCTATTACCTGTTTTAATTCTATAGTTTTTATGCTTGTGTTAAACACGTAAAATACATTTTTTTTAAATTGTTATATTAAAAAAAATTTGAATTTTTCTACAGTCTCTGAGACTTATAATATTAGGATGTGTCTTGTGAATTATTGTTACTTAGCTCATTAATAAAATGTGATGATAGTCCATACTGAAGGTGTCCATTATAATTTCTCACATAGATATTCCTCACATCACATCACGTTGACAAGGGTTCACCGTAAATAGAGTAAATAGACCAGAGTCGTGTGAGTTCTTCGATATTTTGAGAATCTTATAGCAATTAGTCAGTGAGGTTGCTGTTCCCTATTATGTTGACAGTTGAGCTTCTAAAATCTTCATCATAATGATCAAGCGTCAATTATAGTACTTGACTTCAATCGTTAATCCTGTTTTATCTCCAAGAATAATTTCGCGAACGTTTTTAAAATTTCATTTGACGTATTGAGTGAATATAACAAAATAAAACAACTTTCATTGTTGCACAAATATTTTTAACACAATACTAGGTTCGTGGTGAGATGAGCATTTTCTTCACATCTATAACAGTGAAGAAAATGCTATATTTCTTCAGTCTACTATCGTAACAACATCAACAGATTTTGTTTGGAAATCTTGTAGTCAAATAAGCAAGCACTTTTAAAAAAATATTAATAAGATTATTACCATTGGATATAATACGATACAACTAAAATAAACTATTCATATAATGATAATTCTTGGATAAATGAGAGCTTTGTACATCCTTGATTTCAAAAATCAGGCTATTAATATTCATTAGTATAGCCTGCAGACATTGTAGTAAGTTAAGTTTCTTTTTATTTTGTCACTTGACGGTATAACGTTTTGTTTGTAACAAGTTTATAATTATCTCCGTATTAAACTTTTATTTCTGATACAGATTAGAAGATCAGTCATTGGAAGTATCCAATGAGCTGTAAAGGTGAGTACAAGTGACTAGAAATTTAAATTGAAAAATTGCAGAAGAAGATCGGAATATTTTTGAAGATAAAATTTATTTTAAAGACGCAAGAATTTATCTTAATTGTCCATTGAAACTGTATCTTCCTTAATAAAATTATTAAAATATTTTCAGCTATTCACAACTGGAATATCTACATATTTTTCTGCAGTATATGGAGTTTGGCAGCCAGTCTTTTGTACGCTAATTTTCCGGAAAGTCCGAAATATTTGTTCACGCACGGTAAAGAAGTGGAGGCAATGGAGGTTTTGAAAAGTATCTACGTAAAAAATACACGCGAACCTCCGGAAAATTATCCCGTGAGTTAGTGTCTTTATTTATAGTGTCGATAACTGCTCATTACCTAAAGGAAAAAAAATTAAAGTAATTAAATTTTTTCTGAATTAAGTGTGAAATGTGAAAAACAACTTGAAGTTAAAAGTTGACAAATATCGGATATAATATTCAAATTATATATTAGTATATGGTAAGTAAAAATGTAACGCCACATTGTGGACATAATGGTATTAATTTCAAGCAATTTTTGAAAGCAATAACTTAAACAACATAAAAACTTCATCAATATATCACGTGATATCATTTACAAAGTTAAATCCAAAAACATTGCCATTGTTTACAATAAAAATTACAAATTCAAAATGACAACAAAAAGTGATTCAAATTTGTAGTAATTTTTGTAATTAATAGGTGAAACGTTTTAATTGGTTTCTTTTGGAAACTTCTGCTGTACGTATGAAATTTGTAGTTTCCGTTGGATTTTAACTTGGGTTTCGTCATAATTGCCATGTATGTGAAACTCTTCATTAAAAATAATAATTTTTTCTAATACATTTACGGCATTAAGACCCTTATTCAAAGATGGCATTGTGAATTGTTCTTCAGCTTTCTCTCGTTTGTCAATTTTCTCTTGAATTTCTAGTACAGTATCATCTCCAGTAGCTGATGTGCACTTTGAGCCATCACCATAATACAAAGTGCAGATTGTGTACAATTGTGTACTCTATTCGAAGATGTAATATACTTGCTCAAGAAACTTTCGAAGGTCATCAAAACTAGCCACGTTATATTTGAAATAAGCTGAGAACCATTCATTCGCACAAAAACAATAAGCCGATCTATCAGTTGACAGTTTATTTTTAAATCAATTTGGCAACGGTCGCGCATTTCAAAAGTGATCCATATTGAATAATTTTTATAAACGTCACTGCATATGTAAAAAGAGAATACATTTTCTAAGTCTTTGTGAAAAAGTCTCGAAATTCTTTGTTTTTAATACCAAAGTCACTTCTTAAAAAGAAACAATATCAATTCATTTTTATAACATGATAAGAAAATAAAACTCCATTAGGTTTTTGTTGTTATTTTATTTATTCCTCGCTATGCTTACGATTTTGCTTTAATTTTTTTGTAGTTCAATTTTTTTTTGGTTTTTTTTTCTCTTATATGTTAGTTCTGAATATATATTTTTACCATACCAAATTTCATCAAAATCCGTCTAATAGATTTTGCGTAATACCCGCTCAAATTAACATACAGGCTCACAAAAATTCTAAAAAGAGTCCTGGCTTCTGTTATCATCCTACCTGCTAAATCAATCACTTTTTTAAACATATTTTCAATGTACAGAATTCACTAAGTTACAGTTTTATTAATAATTCTTGATATATTAGTGGTAGTATTTTTATTTTCTGCCCTTTCCTAATTGCGAATTTTTGAAATATGTTTAACGTTTCGAAAAATATCGCCTCGTTAAAAGTATATTCTCTTCATATATCAAACCCATTTTTGCAAGTTCAATATCCTCTTTCTATTTTCTTATTTTTCTTGCAGTGTGCACAAGTTCAAGTGGTAAATGAAGACGTAGAAAAGAACCGGTGGAAGGCGTTTTTGCATAAAATTACGAGTTCATTTGGGCACATGAAACCCTTGTTCAGGAAGCCGCTCAATTTCAGTCTTTTCAAGATTTTAATATTATTCTTTATGATGATGCTGAGGTATGTTACTCGTAGCACAAAAATCGATATCGATAACAATTTTGTCTTTCTGAATTTGTTTTTTTTTTGTTTTCTGCTTAATTCTTTATCTTTTTGTGCTGTTCCCATGTCAGATATATCCATTTTAGAATTATCTGACTTCTTCGTCATTCAGGATTGATTTGAGATTAATTGATAAGATAAAAATTAGATATTATTTCGTATAAAAATTTTCTAAAAATTTACTGGAATTTATTTTTAAAATTTAGTAGTTTATATTAAGTATTTGAGTCCTTAATTCATAAAAAAATATTTAGGTGGAAAACCTATCCCAACCTAACCTATATAATCTTTCGCCCAAATGATGCTACAAGTTGACATATTCTCGTATTTAAATATTAACTGTAATTGTAGTAATTAGTTTGAATTTAAAAAAAAAATATTTTTCAATTATTTTCTGATTATACATTCATAAAATTAATTTTCTATTACAACATGAATAGGATATATTGTACCATATGTAGTATAATGTAGATTGCTGATAGTTTATTGGTAATGTTGACGTAGTTTCAAATATATAAATTTTTTCGCCCAAATAATGCTACAAGTTGACATATTCTTGTATTTAAATATTAACTGTAATTGGAGTAACTAGTTTGAAATTAAAAACTTTCATTTTTTAATTATTTTCTAATTATACGTTCATAAAATTATTTTCTATTACAATATGAATAGAATATATTGTACTATATTTCATATAATGTAGATTGCTGATAGTTTACGCGCAATGATGGCGTAGTTACAAATATTTAACTTTTTTGCTTAATTTTAAAATCCGTATTTTTTTATATTTCCTTTTTTATATAATTTTATAGAATAAAGTGGCTGTTTACCTTATTACATTTCCTAAGTTATTAAATTTTATTTCGAGCATCACTTTATTAAACAATTTATTTTCCGTCAGTTTATTTCTTTTCCCGAAGTATATTGAAACAAATAAATATATTTTCAAAATAGTATCATACCTAGTTTCAATTTTGCTTTCTGTTTCAGATCTATGATACATGAACAGAAATTCAGATAGGTAGATATCATATTGGTTCCATAAATGATTTTCTATTTCGACCATAGAACTAATATCAAACCTGTGATTTCGACATAAAAACCTAAATTGCATTAGAACATAATTGGAACATAAATATTCGCACAGTATAATGTGCTTATTTTGACACGGAAATAAATTTTCAAATAAATTCACAGGAGAATCTGTCTTGGTTTAAAAAATGTTCCTCCGTTTGGATTTTTTTCTGTTCATATAACCTATCATGCTTTAGGCATCTTTATCGCACCTCTAATTCGTATGGCAATTTATAATTTTAAACCAGATTCAAAGACGAAAGTTTATCTTTTTCAGAAGCACAAATTTTAAGGGTCTTGTGAGTTTTTCACGTTTTTTTTTGTTTGGTAAAAACATGGTGTGTGTACCCATGTACGCGCGTTATAAGTCATACTTTTTTGATATGATACAAATTAACTTTATTTAACCTGAAAATAATTAAAGGAAATAAAATAATAAAAAGACTGGAGCGTGATAATTATATTTTAAAAATTAAAATTTATTTCACATGTGAGTTGTCCACCAATTAATTTTTCTGCTAGCTCTCCAGTTATTTGCCAGACAGTTTCCAAATTATCGCACTTTAACATTATTATTTTCTCATGTGGAATTTAAAAAATTGGTTTTATTTCAAAAATTTAAGTGAATAACTCGGCATTCAATTTAATGTGAACATGTGTATATAATTAATTTTTGAATTTAATAAAACAATGTAAATAAAGTTGAATTAATTTTTTAAAATATATTTATAATTTATAATGCAAATAAATACATACCGAATTCGAAACAGTCCCCTATAAAATAAAATGGTGGACTACTTATCTGTCAAATAAACTATGTAAATATATATTTAGTGAGCAAC
The DNA here is from genome assembly GCA_039881145.1 of Druceiella hillmani. Lineage (NCBI taxonomy): Eukaryota > Metazoa > Arthropoda > Insecta > Lepidoptera > Hepialidae > Druceiella > Druceiella hillmani. Next base: position 14,351,908 of record JAYKKI010000032.1, read on the forward strand.
TTCAGGATGTCGATTTTTTGCAGCATCGTGCCAACTTCAGTCTGTATTTTTAAATTTCGCTCTCATAATTTTTTTACAACGCGCCTTTCGGAAGTATAACTTCAAAAACACTTTTTGATTTAAATTAAAGAACCTTGAAAAATAGGTAAATACTCTATATCTGCCGTTTATATACCCGTAGTACGCAGTGGCACTTATGCTGTGTACATTTGAAATTTTCGCTTTAAACCGCTGTAACAGGGTTTCTTTTTAATTATATATAGATAATTTTTCTCCATCATTTCATTTAATAATTTTTAAATATGAAAAAATGCCTTCTTGGAAAAAATGTCTTTTTGGAAAAAAGAAAATTTTGGAGTTAAATATGCATAACGTTACAGTTATAACACAATGAGGAATTGGTTTCCATCAATATCAACCATTTTGGAGCAATCCAAGTTATCTCCGGAGCTAGTGAGTGACAATATTTGCTACGTACTAGACGCTTACATGAAATCGATTAAAGAAGCTGAGAAAAATGACACAGTGATCACCTGTGATACAGTGAGTTATACTTATGTGTGCATTTTAATAAAAAAATTATTGAAAAATAGATATATATTATCAAATTTTCTTTAAAATACGTTAATTTTTAATCCATCGCTATCAGTTAACTAAATCAGAAGCTACTTGAATTTAATATTTTCGAAAATTCACTTAAGTTACATTATTACAACAAAGACTCAAAAAGGCCTAGCTACACGACGCGTAGTAAATACACACATTTATAGTGCATCTGTGTATATCAATAGATGGCGCAACGTTTATTTTAAATCGCGTAACGAAGTTTTCTACCCCGACGTACATTAGCTAAATCAGCGTTGCCCAATGTGAGTATGGAAGCATACTTATATTGATAACATGACAAATACAGAAATCGTAACGTGAGATTAAGTGTTATAAGTAACGTAGGCTGTTTTACATAAAGTACAACTAGTCCGTAAATAAAAAAAAGAAAATAAGTTACTAAATAAAAATAAACTTGAGACAATTAATTTTATTACAGAAAACGTTGCCAGCCACAACATTTCATCACAGTATTTTCTTAGGTTTTTTCCTGCTGATTCCATATTTAATCGGTGGTATCCTCATAACGTACATCAGCAAGAAAAAAATATTACAAGCGTGCCTCTTCATCTGCGCTTCCTGCACCATCGCGCTGTACTGGACAAATACTTCCTTCCAAGTTACGACATTTTTCTCAATATTTATCGCCTTGCTCCAACTGGGTATAAACATTAGCCAAATATTGATCGTTGGATATTTTCCCACAACTATGAGGTAAGATGTCATTTGAATCTGTATTTGTATGATCCACATATAAATATGTTATATGCATATACATTTATACCTATATATATATATATATATATACACACACACACACACATATATATATATATATATATATATATATATATATATATATATATATATATATATCATTGATCAAAGCAACATTTACTAACATATTAAATAATAGATTTCGCTTCACTTTTTAAATTTGGCTTCATTCTCTGCTTTTGGCTTCGCCTGAACGAATTGTGGGATATGACCAGAGTCGTCATTAGCCGAGGACGCGGTTTCCATTTCCATCGGCCGATCGACTTTTTCTTTACGTGATTTGCAATAGCGGTTACTACACTGAAGTTATTTTTAAATAACAAACTATTTTTTAATTGGTTTTTGCCTTATAATATTAACAAAATAAATGCACAGCTAATGCAGGGGGCATTAGCTTATTTTTTTTTTTCATTAGCGATTTTTGTAAGTTTGATGCTCATAAAAAATGAACTCTGTATTGATTTTTGAAGCAAATCTATGTTGTGTCAATATTTTAACATATGATGGTTATTGTAAACAATAACAATCGGTGAATTTCACGCGAATAGAGTCGCGGTACTAGTAGGATAATATTCTTCTCGTGTTGGCCATGAGGCCACAATTTGGTTTTAGCATTATTTAGCTTCAATACGATGCCGCAGAAAAAAATGTTTAATAATTGGATTGAAGCATTACTAACTCTCAACTCAATTCCGACCTGTGGGCATGTTTTCGTACAATGCGACGGATGGAAAGACGTGTTTTTTTATTTTGTTGAAAATAAATTCATAACAAATATAATAAAATTATAAACTTTGCGTATCTGTGCTTTAAAAAAAAAACAAATAAATGCGGGATTAAAAATAAATGGTAGTAAGTATTAAGATAATTTTTAGTTTTTGCCTGTTTGTGTATCGATTTGTGCACGCATACTGTGAAAACTTCTAAACCGAGTTTTTCACCTAGACATATATAATAGGCAAGAGGTGAATTGGGGCCAGTATACTTATGAAAACGACATCGGTATTTCAGCAGTTGGCGCGTACTAATTCTCGAGCACACAACGATATTAATATATTTTTTAAGCAAACCATTTTAATTGATTCCATTATACTGACAGAACACTCAGCATTTCGATAGCCATGACAAGTGGAAGAGTGGGTTCTCTTCTTGGCAATATGATGTTCCCCGTCTTACTCCGAGTCGGCTGCATGACTCCCTTTATAGCAATTGGCCTTTTAATGATAGGTAAGTATGTGCTAGCATTCATTTTTATGAAGATTCAGATCCACCCCATTTGAAAAACCTCCCCGGTATACAAAAGTAGACCTTAGTACTCCAGAAAGTTTAAGAAAACGTCTGTAGAAATTTTAATATTATAATTGAATTTATTTTTTTCTATACTAATCAAAAAGATAAGAAAATATTGCAATGTATGTACATACAGTGACACTAAAAATACGTTTTAAAGATTTATTAGTGAGTGAGTGAATTCTGTGCATTGAAAATGGTTTAAAAAACGTGATTAATTTAGCGTATAAAATGATAATAAAAGCCAGAAAAACTTTTTTAGAAATTTTGTCTGTCAGTCTGTGTGTTTATCTGTACGGGTATCTCGCAAAATCTACTAGACAGATTTTGATGAAATTTGGTATGGTTATAGTATATACTCAAGAACATATAAGAGAGAAAAACACTTGTTTTCCTAATTAAACGTAAACGAAGTTGTGGCACAGCTAGTATGCATTATGTTAAAGAAGTTTATTGGTAAATAAAAAAAAACATGGGCTCCAAACTACTAGTGATACGTGAAATTTAAAAATATTTGTCTTATAGAAATCACAAATGGGCTTATAGAAATCACAAATGGGCTTATAGAAATCACAAATGGGCTTATAGAAATCACAAATGGGCTTATAGAAATCACAAATGATGACTAAATTAGTATACATTTTTTTCAGCGAAACATTTCAAGAGATTAATAGCATTTTTTTAGCGAGATATTTTAAAAGCTTAATAACATTTTTTTAGCGGAATATTTCAAAAGCTTAATAGCATCACAAATGTATCGACACATGTGAACATTTTTATTCTAACTATATATGAAAGTTAGTAGTATCAAATTGAGCGCCACAATGCTTTCTTGCCAGTGAATATTCTATATTAATAAAAGAAAGCTTTATGTGACAGAAAAAATCCTAAAAGCTGCGAGTGGATTATTAAAGAAAATTTCGTTATTTGTACAAGTCATTTAGTACTTATGCGGCCACTATCTTCTGGAATACCATCATCTTCTGCAAAATTTCTTAAGACCTCTTCACATCATCGTAAAAGCACAAAAGCTACTATCAAATAAGAAAATCAATCTTTTATGATGAACTAGAATTTATTAGCATCATTTTGTAACTTTCATTTCCAGTAGAATAGTATTAGTAATTATTATCTATAAACCTAGATTAAGTACCGTTATAATTATGTATGTCAGTACGTAGAATGATATTTAAAAAAAAACTATAGTCTGAATGAAAATAAATTAGAACGAACTTCTGTAACGGGTGGCTGCGCATGTCAGTAATTAAACGTTAAGATAATGTCCGATGTTTTGGTAAAAAAAAACAGCAAGCACGTCTTGAATGTTTCCTCTGAGTTTATTTATAAATACGGTCACGTTTATGAGTACGGGTCACGTCATATTAAATGGTTGAATACTCATGACTATGCGGCCTCAAATTTTCTGTTGTTTTGGATAATATTTTCGAGTGTTTTCTTGGGGACAAGATTTTTTTTCAAAATTAGGGGACGTTTTTAATATGGTTGAGAACAAAAATTATATAAATAATTGTACGTTATATAGAAAGAATCAAGTGTAATTTACCGACAATTATTTTCTCTTTGTATTTTTTAATTTTTAAGTTTTGTATTTTTTATTTTTGGATTTAATTTTGTAGAGATTCATTATAATTTAATTTTTCACAACTAAATGAAACTGCGAGATGTAGTATTACTTTTAATTTATTTAAATTCTTTACCACGACCTAGGTTTCGCTGTATGACAACATCTCTAGGTGGGCAAGTTGTAAAGATCTTTAGAAATTGCCCACCTGGAGATGTTGTCATACAACTAAATCTAGGTCATGATAAAAAATACTACACCACGTAGTTTCATTTAGTTGTGAAAAATTAAATTATTTTGAATTTTTGTAGTCAATCGACTTCAAAATTTGGGATAATTCGAAAAGTACCTACATCCTGTCATCAAGAGCCATCTAGTTTTTAAATTTCATGAATTTTCGTTTTTTTTTAATGTTATAATCTTTTGAAAACTAGAAGAATGGATGCATAATTTTCTTTTTTTTTGATGCGCAAAATTGCATGGGCGGTATATTGATGAGTATTGTCAACAATGATTTAAAATGTGTGTCTTCAAATTATTGATAAAGAACACTATTTTAAGAACGTCGTGTATATATCGTGTATTGATATTGTTATTAAAAACTTTTTTCAGCCAGCATGTTCCTGGTTCAAACTCTGCCTTCAAAATCAGAATACTGAAAATATCATTCTTAAGCAATTTCTGAAGCTAAAGGTTTGATTCCGAGTTACAGTTGGGACCTTTTTTAGAATTATTGTTCATATGTGAACGTTTTAAAATGTAAATATGTTTTTAAAATAAACTTTATACATTTTCATAATTGTCTCATTTCTCCTGAATTCATTCTGTTACATGAATAGTTTGAAAATGACGCTATTAACTTGTTTACCACTGTAGATTTATTTCAAATAATAATTATTCTAAGGAATGTTGCAAACAAATTTGTCGATGATAGGTATAAAAATTGATTCCAACACATAGAAGATATAATACAATGAAGAATACATCTTATATTGTTTAAGAAGTATATTAAAATTAAAAAAAAAATAATATGATGCGTTGTTTCCATCCCGTCACCTATGCGAGTACTGACCACACTCGAAATTACTATCTCGCCTAACGGAAGGGCAAAAATGTTGAAATGGGATAAAAAAAACAATTTTAGTCCACAACATGTTATATACAGTTTGTTTTCTAATAAATTGTGTTATATACAGTTTGTTTTCTAATAAATTGTGTTATATTCAGTTTGTTTTCTAATAAATTGTGTTATATACAGTTTGTTTTCTATACAAAATAACATAAATACATAATGTGAAATATTTAGACAATATTAGACGTATTATAGTAGAGTAGATAGTAGTTAGACGTATTTATAGTAAAAAAGTTTCTAAAATTTCTATTCATATTAGAAAAAAGTGATAAATAGTATACATTTTGGACTTTCCACACAAATTTAAACAGAGCATGATATTAATACATATTTTGACCTACATTCCTTAAACTTGTATGAAATAAGGCAATCTATCAGGAAACTACCCATAAAACTTTGCGCATCTGTCCAAAGCTTAGCATTAAATATATTTATCAAAACTGTTACAATGATATATACCTCTTCGTGCTTCTGTACTTAATAATTCTGATTTTACCCTCTCTAACCTCTCCCAACTAATACTTTTATGTTTTGATAAGATTTTTCAGATGTTAAAGAAAATTTTAGCATAATTACACAGGCGATACTAGTCTTATAGAGAGCTGTCTCCTATTTAAAGTAAAAATAACAATAAAACTTTGTTAGTATTTACCAATTCCAATAAAGTAAATAATAAATTAAACTAGGTAAATAATAAACTAAAGTAAATAATAAATTAAACTAGGTAAATAATAAACTAAAATAAATAATAAATTAAACTTTTAGGTATTTCTCAAAGGTGAGTAATTGAAATGAAAATTGGGGACGAATAATTTAATATCATAAATGAATATATCAAAACGCGTATAAAGGAAATGAAATTATCATAGAAATTTTTTGGATGAGTCTTTATTCCTTTTATATTTTTACCTAGAGTTCTGATATTTTAAACTCTTTATAACATTCTGCTATTACGAACTCTGTCGCTTAGTTTTTTTCAATATATGCTAAAGAAATTACATTGCATTTGACTGCTTTGATAATTTTTCCAAGTAAAATTAACAAAGCCTTTAAATACATATATCTGGTTGTATGCCAGGTTTTTTCAGATTGATTTTAGTGAGTTTAATAGCTATCTCTTTCAAATTTATACCTTCAATATAAATCTTTTGAATTGTGCTATGTTTATTTCATTCAAAAATAAACCTAGAAATAATGTAGATACGCATTTATAACAAGCATGATAAATCAAGATAAAAAATATTGATTAAAAAACAAAATTTAATAAAAATGAATATAATTTAATAATTATTTAAATATTACTACAGGTTATGGTTTGAAATTTTTAATTAACTTTGCTATAGGGCCATCAGCTTCAGTTATCAAAAACCATTTTGGGTAGAAAGTGTTTTCTAGCACATTCGATCTGGAAACTTTGGTGCAAGTGTTTGAATAGTAGAAATTAGTCGGGTGCTTCTAATCACGGAAGCTAATTCCGTCCGTTACACATTTTAAAATTTATTTTTATACACACACACACATATATATATATTAGCAAGTAATATATATATATATATATATATATATATATATATATATTATTAAGGTTAGGCTAAAATAATAATAATAATATAAGTATTCAGATTCCTTCGTAATTTTATGCAAAATTATTCTACGAAAACCTTGTGTAATCTATGAAAGGAAAATTTGTATATCCAACGTGTTTGAAAACAACCTAAAGAGGAAAAATAATTTGCTGGAGTGGAAATAACTAAAGACTTGTCATCCTACTCAACTGTTTTAAAGTCAAAATTTATAATTTTTTTCCTGTCGCTCTCCGTATGAATCACGTTAATTAAATCACGATTCTCGAAATGATATTGTGTCATTCGTATTTATAAAAAATTAAAGCTACTTGTAGGAATAAGAGAAAATGAGACTTTCGATAAATACGAAATCATTAATTTAGCTCCGATCACAGAGAGTTTATTTTCGTAATCGACGACAGTAATTTGAGCGACATCGATAATGTTAGAGTCATTAATTCCGTTAAATTCTCGTGATTTAACCATTAGTTAAAATATATTAGTCATGCGCCCGGTATAATCTATTACAAAATATCGGTTCTTATATTGCCTTGATATTTTGGTCATATTAAAATAAAGTCGATATAAATAATGAAACACAAATTAAACTGGGTACAATGAAGTTTAGCAAAATCATGTACAGATTGCAACAGAGCAATTTTTATTACTAATACAGGTAATTCCGTCATCAAATTGGGTAGAAATTGTTAAAGAATTATATGAAAATTATCAACCGGATTTGAAAAAAAAATATTGGCAATGTTGCGATTTCAATGAAAAAAAATTCCTTTTTTCCAAAAATGCACTACAAATATTTTCAGTTTGATGCATAGAACCACTTCTATGATAAATAGATAGGTTCTTTATTACACAAGCATACACAACATAAATGTAATAAGACCTGTCCATTATTAATACATTGATTCAATGCATCATGAAGTAGAAAATGTGAAAGTTTTCATGAAAATTTTCAACCGCTGCTAAAAAAATCACAAAAAAAGAGAGGTGTTGTGGGACATCCGGTTGGAACGAAATTTCTTTCGTTATATATTATATTAGTTGGTAGACCATTCATTTGTGAAATTATTATTATTATATTACAAGTATTATTATTGGATTTAATTAAATTAAATCTAATTAAATATATTATTTAATTTAATTATATTCTAATTTAATTTAATTATATTATTTAATTAAATTAAATTTGAAATTTATTTTGTATTTAATTATTTTAAAAATTGAATAGTTATAAATGGAATATAATGAATAATTTAGTAAACAATATAAATAAAGTTTAATTAATAATGAATATAAACGAGTTTGCGGAAAATTTATTATAATTTATCAATTTTAGGATTTAATAAAAAGTAAAGTGGTAATTTATAATTTATTATGCAAATAAATACACTGGAAACGGTCTGGCAGATGAGTGGCTTACAATAGAAAGCCATCAGAAAAATTATATGATATACACTTGTAAACACAAAACGTTGTCGAAAAGTGTCAGTCGAAATCTTATGCTTTTATACTGTAGCAAAAGTATAGGTGGAAATGTTACACTTTTTTTCGGCTAGGACGAATGATTGTCAAGGGTGTAACGTGCCATAAGGAACTTCGTTCCAATTAATTCCTTTTTATAGAGATACGCTTCTAATATACTGATATATTCGTATATTATACGGTTAAGGTAAGTGTGACAGATATTAAGATAAATGTGTTATTTCCCATGAAGCCAGAGACTACAGTGAAGATATGTATTGCATTTTAGTGATGCCAATACCACTCCACATAAAATTGAAGTTAAATGACTTTGCTATACGTGTATCTGTGGTCCCATCGAAGTATGATTGATTGCTGATACAATTCGATATCATTACTTTTGATGACCATTAAATAATAATTAATTAATATTGCACTGGCTTTCATTCGCGACTCTACTCTTTTATTTTTATTAATGCGGTGGGTTTTCCCTTCAGTAATAATGTTTTTAGTTCAAGAATATTTTTGATTGGGATACTCTTAATATTCAAAAATTATTACTGGAGAAAAAACTCCACTACAAAAATCAAGCTTGAAGTTCTAATTTCAGCGACTTATATTAGTTAGCTTATATTATATTATGTAGCTAACTTATATTATGTAGATTACTCATGTTTTAGTCTGAACTTGAAGCTGAATTGATTTGACAATTTCTATGGAATTACATCACCTGGTCTTAATGCCTTTAATTTGGTTTTGTTTGGTTCTTACCATGTGAGCGTTAATTTCAACTGAACTCCAAGTATTACCCAAGAAAAGATTGATGGAAAATGATGTTCTAAATAAAAGTCCAAATGCGGATCGGGATATGCACAAAGTTATCTTCATCTCTTAAAATTATTAAGGCAGGTTAACTAAAATAATATCATTTTAAAATTTATTCAGATGTTTTAAGCTAATAGTTGAAAAATTAAATCGAGTTAAGGATACATTATATGTCACCCTGAAGCGTAATATTTTGCAAACAGAGCCTAAAAAGGAAAAGTGGAAATCTAAAATTCATTTTAAAAAACCTTTGTGGCAATATTCCATACAATATGGTACTTCTTCTACTACTTCTTAATAAATAAATAAAGATTTTTTTATGGTTTTTTTTGTGTGGTGTTAAATTCTTTATTATTCCTCTTGCGTGCCATTCTTTCTTCTAAAATCCGTGTAAGAGCATATAAATGTAACCGGAGGAAAAATAACATTTTAAGGAACACTCTTTTGTCTGCCTGTGTGCATGTCACATCAGATTTTATCTAGTTTAAATGGGAATTAAGCTAAAATCGGTGTAGTTATAAAACTTATTAATACGTTCTTTTTATTAACAAGAATTTAAAAAAGAAGTGTTTTGTCCTAAATTTTGTGGACCGAAATTAGAGAACTTGAAAAATATATTTTTTCTAGTTATAAGAGACTTAGTTACCTGTTGTCTGAATTTTTTTTAAAAACGCAAGCAAAGAAAGGCTTCTTTCGTTTTATTTCCAAACATGGAAATTTTGAGAAAAATTACTGGTATTAGAACTATAAAAACAATTAAAAAAAATTGTTACGGTCTTTACAAGAAGGAAGAAGGTAAAGGTAGACTTCATAGAAAAAAATTACGATAAACAAATTATGCTGCAAACAAAAATGGGTTTTCATACGTATTTTTAATTTGTTTGCTGCCTTTAAATAATTTTTTTTGTATATATTAAATTACATTTCTGGGTTCAAACAAAATTCTAGCGTCTCGTACGTTAGAATTTTAAGTTGTCAAATCATGTCAAAATTTCAGCTGTCATATAACATCCAGCGTTTGCAATTTATATGTTGTGCAGTACAAACATTTAAATTTCATGGTCTATTAACAAGTTATACATATTAACTCGTTAATAAACCATACGATTTTGTTTAAATTGAAGAATATATATTGTAATGTTAGATGTATTAAGACTTTATCTAAGTTAACTTATAACTGGTTTTTTTCTATATATATCGATGTAAAGTTGGCAATAATCAACTATTTAGTAACCCTAATAAAATTTTTACATGCAACTTCTTGCCACGGATCGAACTTATTTTAGCCAACTCAGTGTTTCGGAATTGTACCTTGATTTTATGCACATCAATTAGTAAAAGGTTGAATCTGTTAACAATGAGTATATAATATTAAAAATTCTCTTCCATTACGTTATAAACGCTTCGTTTAATGTTCACTTTCTTAATAATCTTCCATATTTGTACAAACATTTTCCTAGCCTTTTTTCATGATGAATGAGAAAAGAATACTTCCGATCATTTGATTATCACAACCTCATATTTTCAACGGTTTTAGTTAAATGTATTTTAATGTTTTTAATTTTGCAAATAGATTAAGTAATTAGTTAATTATAACATAACAAAATATTTAAAAAAAATTGTACGGTCGGCAAAAATTTCGATGTGTATTATAGTTAAGTATTTAAGATTTAAAGTGAAAGTAAGGTTTCATTTAACGATTTTAAACTTCAAAATGACATTATATGTAACCAACCCTTTCAAATATTTTAACCATTTGTTTTAAAAATCTGTAAAACAATGATTATTGTTATTATTCTATTAAAATTTAATTAAAATTATTTCGGGTTACTTGCAATAACAATTTCAAGAGACATGGTATTTCTGGATACTATTCTACTTTATCCATGTTCCGAGACGCGCTTGATCGGATGTTAGCATATTGTAACATTATTTAAGTTATATATTATCCAAAACTTTTATCCAATTATTTAAATAATGTTAATAATCTCTGTTCTGTTTATATTACTTTATAACAAATAAATATACACTCGTTAATCTATATTTTATTATAAACATGCGTAAATTTATTACAAAACAGAAAAATTATTACATACAAAACTTTTATCCAATTACTTAAATAATATTAATACTCTCTGTTCTGTTTATATTGCTTTATAACAAACAAATATACGCTTTTTAATCTATATTTTATCATAAACGTGCGTAAATTTATTACAAAACAAAAAAATTATTACATACAAAACTTTTATCCAATTACTTAAATAATATTAATACTCTCTGTTCTGTTTATATTACTTTATAACAAACAAATATACACTTGTTAATCTATATTTTATCATAAACATGCGTAAATTTATTACAAAACAAAAAAATTATTACATACAAAACTTTTATCCAATTACTTAAATAATATTAATACTCTCTGTTCTGTTTATATTACTTTATAACAAACAAATATACACTTGTTAATCTATATTTTATCATAAACATGCGCAAATTTATTTCAATATATTTCCTGTGATCGTATAAAAATACAGAGAAAAATTTCGATAATGATATTCTCAGTTTGTAAATTTCCTTAACAAAGCAGTGTAATTATTATGCTTAATTTTCTAAGAGGTATCTGCATTAAAGGTCTGTTAACCAGCATTTTACTCCGATATAATCCGAAATATTTTACTCTGATGATATCCGAATAAAATAATTTCAAAAGATTTCATATAATAATGTAAAAATATAGAGAAACATCTGGGGATAATTATATTCTCGGTTTTCAAGTCTCCTAGTCACAGCTGTGAGTAATTATTAACTGTATTCTATTAATTCATAATTTTCGTAGGAGGTATCTAAGAAATTGTTTTACAAAAATAACGCTATAATTAAATAAATGAATTACCCAAACGGTTCTGCAGCCGTCTACTTTACAGACAATTAAACAATTTAACGCGATCAATTCGACTGATACGAGCGAGCACAATAAACAAGCGACTACAGAAGTACTTACGTGTCGATTAGTGCTGAAGGTGGCCACGCCAAAGATTTATTGATAAAATCACCCGCAGATTAGTTGGAAGCGAGTTTTACTCGTGACTTGCTTGCTTCTCACGGGTAGCTCTCCGTAACAAGGCTATGACGTCAGAGATAGTAGGATATGCTTTTAGCCAAGTGCAGCTTGTTCTTTTGTGGTTTCATGACTAATAAATGCAGTAATGAATATTTATGTACTATTTACGTACCTACATAGGCGCTTTAATTTTGTTTCTATGAATGTTAGTTCAAGCAAGTTGAAGTATTAATTTCCAAAGTTTCAAATTACTTGTTCAAATTTATTTTGTGGCGATTGTATTTTAAAACAGAATGCCAGATTTCGATTAGGTTATTCTGTGAATTTAAAGATATGTAATGAATGTATAAAACTAATGTAATATGTTATTAAATGGTTATTAGATAGCCTTGAATAAAGAAAGAGACATCCCTAATCACTTTTGTTAGGCTAGATAACTTTATAATATTCAACTGAAAAGTCGCTTTATTTGTTACAAAAGTGTTGCTTCAGAAACAATGTCAAGTCTTTGAGTGTATAAATAAGTGTATTGAAATAATTTTTGTAAGACAGTGACTCAAATATTCATTCACTTAAAGCCCGGGCAATGCCACGAATGGTCTTTATCTAAAACGTATAAGTTTGGCATTACAACTTCCACGCGCGGGTTCTGCTCACGTGGAAGTTGTAATTTCTAAAAAAAAATCATTTAAGTAGCATACTTTTACAATTGGTTGTTTTAGGATACCCTCCCTCGGAACAAAAAAATAAATTTTAAAAACACTCACATGTCCCTCCGTTTGTCTGTCACAATCGTTTTTCTCAGAAACGTTTTGCAGTAGAAACTTGAAATTTTGCTTAGTAATAAAGTATATTAACTTACTAGGACTTCGCTGAGTAAGGGGAATTTCACTGCAAATCTGTGTATTGTTTATTTGCCCAAAAAAAAATGGTTGAACCCCCATATCTGATCCGCCGTCAATTCAAGCATTCAGAGGCTGTCCGAGAAATCCTTTCGAGGCTCCCTTTCGTAATTTATATTCCTAACTTCTCATCATTCCCTTCCTGGGTTTCCCTGTTACATCCTGTCTCTCCTTCATTTCTGCTAATGTGTTTTTATTAATTACTTGTTATGCATCATTATTTTCTTAGCTTGTCATTTTATTTGTTACTATTTTATTATATTTGTTATTTAATTGTTATGATCGGTCCGACAGTAATAATAAAAAATAAAACATACGATATTATTATACGTTAATGTAAACATCCTATAAAAATCTTTCTTCTTCTACACAAAAATCGGTGTGACTCTGGCCCACTCTCCCTACCATGAACGTTATCATTTAAAACGTGCTTACAGAGAAAATGACAATATATATCTGAACATGCACTAATGGAGACGGCAGAAATTATGTCGGCGTCACCATCCTCTTGAATTTTTCAAAATCGGAGGAAAACGGTCACTGACTTTGTTATACTAAAGTCGGTAGTTATTGTCCGTCGACTCGCTACTTACAAAAGTCATTCTTTTGTGACACGTAACAATCAGACTTCACTTCAAATAACTCTTAAATATTGTCAATGATTTTTGAATGACAACAACACGTATGTAATTTAAATAGTTTAACATCAACATGTTTTAGATGGATAGTTTTAAGATTGATTCGTATTGCAATAACATGACTCGTTACATCCTGAAAGCGTGCTTAAAACAACAGATACAATATTTAAATTCAATGCATATTCTAACACACTTGCAGCATTTAGAGAATGACATATGTCGGTCAGTTTAGAGCTAGCTGTGCGATTAAATCTCTTATTGTTCTATTCAGCAGCCACTTATGACAGCATTTTTATACATCCATTTAATATTACATAAATAACTTCCCGATGCTTTGGAAACATTTAATGACAGTGCACTTCGTGAATAATTTACAGAATAAATAAGGGATCAGAAATAGTATTTCATCAATGGTTTTGAACACATACACTTATTTGTAATTTATCCTTTTATACAATTTAATAAAAAAAACAAAATATTATACAAAAAAGAAAATATTAAATAGAACATGACCATTTGAATATTTTATCAATTTCCTAGAGCAAATCTTAATGTGAATTCAAATGAATCGAGATTAGTGTCTATAATGGTGCATCAACACCAAATATTACGGACGAAATTGAATCTCAAGTACCATAAAAAACGAATGTTTATAAAAATAAATCATTGCAGACTTTTCTCTTAAATGTTATATACGAGTGAGTATTGGGAATATTAATAGTAATAATACCGAGCTAGTTTGGCTACTTTGAACATGGATATAAAAAAAATATCAGCATAGCAACTGATAAATTCGCCTTCTCAGTTCTTCAACATTGGAACATGTGGTAGCCAATATTTTCAATTCTTCTCCAATGCATAAAGTTGATTTTATATTGCAGTACGAGAGCATTATAGCAGTTCTATGTTAATTAATGTAAATTAAGTATAGAATCAGTCTCAATAAGGATTTTTATTTTTTTTTCTAAATGTGATTCTGGCCATTGCCTTAAATGAAGATTAGCTAAGGGATGAATTTTTGAATCTTTGAAATCAATACACGGGTTCTTGGGTGAATACATCCTCACACATATGGAGCGAAGGTACGCGCTGTGTTCTTTTTATGCACAACTAGAGAAATTTCTGCAACGTTTCAGAAAACGTTGGGAAAAAGTGACAATTTTAATAGTTATTGAAGCAGTAAATTAGGAAAAGAGACGAAAAAAGTCAAGGACAAGCATGCACATAGATAATAGAATAAAGACAGAGCGGAAAGTTATATTAGAATTGAGAAGTTTGTTATGTAGTGATCGTTTCTAATCCTGCCTAGGTGGGAAACTATGTAAAGTGACAAAGAGTTGATGTACAGTTGCAAACAGACAAGATTTGTGTTTTAAATAATTTAAAATATTTTTGTGATTTATATCGATAGCAAAATGTGATTATATTAAACGTAGGCCAGAATGTTTTAACAAACCATTTTCTTTTGTTATATGGTAAAGACGATTTGATGACTCTTCAAATACCCATATACCGAATTTCTTTTCATAACATTTTAGGTATTACCTATTCTAATTATATATCGATTTATTTCTTGGAAAAAAATGTGGATTGTCAGTCATTGTGATGTGCATCAGGATGAAGTAATCAATTAATAAAAATTTTATGAATTTATTTATGTTAAGAAAATTGTCTCATCGTTTCCAGTACCTTTTTTCTTTTTACTTGTTGTCAAATCTCTTTCCATAAGTGAATGAATTGACATTATTAGTTGATGTCGAGAAAGGAGAAGATTCTCAATTTGTCTGTATTTTTTGGTTATGATACCTTATATCTCCAGCATTTACCTATCAATTTGCATGATTCCTTTTTATTTGTCAGGGTATATTCACAGTGTGGTGTATTGAAGTTTTACTATAAATATCCTCAACAATGAACAGCAGAAGCGCAGTGATGGAGTTTAGATAATACAGATCTACTGAATTTCTGTTACGATTAAAGGCGACACAAATCTGTTTTCAGCAATATAGGATAAAATTATGAAGTCAAACCATGGTAATAGGAACTCTTCACTGATGAGGAGTGAACTAATGGAGTTTGGTTTTTTTGACTTACCTTGTCGTAAGCAAGAATGAGATATTAGTAGATAGGTAGATAAGTAAATATGTATAGGCATATACAAAAACATAAATAAAATATCAGTTGGCATGTAAAACAGTATGCATATATATATATATATATATATATATATATATATATATATATACAACAGCATTATGTAACTAGATAATAGTAGACAGGTAGGTAGTATATACAAGTACATATAGGCATGAAACACTGACTACAGTGAAGCCAAAAAAGGAAATTAGGTTTATATATTCCTATATATGTACGTATATGTTTGTATTCCGGCATGTATATATGTAAGTATACGTATATATGGATCAATTTAGGTTTATAGAATACCACCAACGTCTGCATTGATTTCAGTAAATAGTATTAAATTATTTGTAAGTTCTTGACATTTTGGATAACATATTGAATATATTTGGCGTTAATTCTGTAGAAATTCATTATTCACAATTAAATGAAACTACGTGATGTAGTATTATTTCTACTTTCTTTAAGTTCTTAACCACGATCTAGGTTTCGTTGTATTACAACATCTTCAGGTGGGCTATTAGCAAAGATCTTTGCTAATAGTAATACAACGAAACCTAGGTCATGGTAAAGAACTTAGAGAAAGTAGTTAAATTAAATAGAAATAAGTTTCATTTAATTGTGAATTTTGGGCGCTAATGAGGGAAAAATTAAACATTTTAGCAAAAAAAATTAACCGACTTAAAGTAATCACCAAATAAAAAGCGCACTGAAGGGTATAAAATCGTAAAAACATGAGAACTTCGTTGGAACTTTTGCGGTAAAATATCATTTTCGAACATACATAAATTTGCAAAATACTGTTACAACTAGTTAGAGATTTTTGGAGTCTATGCTAAGTGAAATATAATACTCATTTATGTGAACGGGTAAACATGTGTGAGAGCAAGAGAAGCGTCTGCTTATTATTATTTTGCGAATTTGTTATGTTCGGAAACGATATTGTACTGCAAAAATTCCGACTAAGTACTCGTATTTTTATTATTTTATACTCTCAATGCGCCTTATATTCAGTTATAGTTTGAAATCGATTAAATTTCTTTAAACAATTTTTTATTATTCTTGAACAGATTGCGGCATTTTAGCTGCAGTGAAATATGCAACAAAACTAAAATTTGCATTTTATTGAGAAAGTTGTAGAAAAGATTAGGCTATTTAAAATTAATGTGCATCTGAAATTTACTTATCATTTCCATGTAAAATCAAGTTTAAAATATATTTTGAATGGTCCACTAAATGATTATATACGCAAATAGACTAAGAGAGGTTACATATCACGTTTAAATATCTTCGTGATTATACGTTTAAACTTTAAACGAATTTTCATTATTAAATGAAATATTAATTTCGTGTAAAATTACTTTTAGTTCTTTTTACCTATACTTGGATAATCCTTAAATCATGTTTTAACAAATTTCATTGTGAATCAGTCGTTTCAGCAATGATCTTAGCTTTTATTGTAATCGTCTTCTAATATTTTCTTAATGAATAAATTTAAATGTTACCTATTGTTCAACATGATGTTCTTAGAGATAAATCACTCTATCCACGCACTTATAATTGACAGACGGTAAAAGAGTTATTCAATCATTTTTAACCATACCTCTATACCAGCTTATTCGTGCATTGAGTATTATTGAAATTGTCGCTTGTCAATTTCCGTACTCACCCATCAAAACTTTTGTAAATTGACGGGAATTATAAATAAATTATCCATTTACGAGCATTTCATTATTTTCATTCCAAAGGTTCGCTCATAAACATCTAAATACCCAATTTAGAAGAAAAGTCTTTTCAAAGCGGACCACCGTAAGTCGTAGAACAAATAATCGAATCGACCGAGGCGTCTTATTGAAAGACGTTTTGCCTATCAATGAGCATAAATCAAAGCGTATCTGTCAGTTTCACGATCTGGCACTTTGTTAGCGTCACTTCTGATGAATGTGCCACCAGTAGGGGTACGTCGTGAATAGAGCCCGGCCTCTTTGAGCGCTCGGCGCTGTGTCGTAACCTCTGAGCCGGCGTCGGCCAACGGCGAACAGTTAATGGCTTATGTGATTTCGTAGAATGAGTCGAGTGTTGAGACGGTAAAATGTTTATTGTTCGCCATATGGTCTTTTGCGTGGTACGTGGTTCAATGTGTCGATTTTAATGATATAAATTTGTGATCGTTGCTGATTGAGAAGATATTGCTCGATTGGTTCTCGTTATCAAAGCCGTACCGGATGAATGTATAATCATTTGTCTAAATCGTCGTATGTTTCTTACTTTACCATGCTATGATCGTTATAATTTTTTGATTATCTAAGAGGCTTCACTTTGTGATATTAAGATTAGCCGTGTATAAATTTTATAGGAAGTGATAAAGATAAAATGAGACATTCAACTTCATGTTTAAAAAAGTCGCGGCATGTTTCTAGCCTTAACTGAACGACAGTAGCATTTACGGTGAAAAAGTTACATTAATTTGTCAAGTTGCTGGAAAAATGTTATTGCTTGTTATCTACATACATCTCCAACCATCCTTTATTATTAAGCCTTTCATAGTTCCCACCGAGAGATAAGCAAGCAAAGTAAATATGGCGGATAC
Organism: Druceiella hillmani; assembly: GCA_039881145.1. Lineage (NCBI taxonomy): Eukaryota > Metazoa > Arthropoda > Insecta > Lepidoptera > Hepialidae > Druceiella > Druceiella hillmani. The sequence goes on from JAYKKI010000032.1 coordinate 14,370,500, forward strand.
TTGTACTTCATATTGGCGCTCGTATGGTATTTAATGAATAGATATTTAATATTAGTAGGATATGTATATTGTACACAAAATGTGTTTTATGTCTTATTTTTGTAGTTACTAACTATCTTCCTTTTTGAAGTAAAACTTCTTTACGCACGCTTGACTTGGGGAGTAAGCTGGTGAATGCGTGACGAGAGCGTTACGAAAAGTGTGATCGGGCGAGGCGAACGGAAGTTGAGAGGGAGATATAAGTTAGTGAAGACAGAAAGAGAGAGAGTTACTTTTCGTATATTACTGTAGGGACAAGAGAGAGAGGTGCGAGCACAAATTTTCTTTCTCTCTTTCTCTCATAACCAGTTATGTTTCGTATATCTAAGACACAGTGCAAGCCTATTGTCTGTATCACACTGTAGGAGCAAGAGAGAGCAGTGCGCGCGCACATTTTCTTTCTCTCTTCCTCTCATAGCCAGTGCATGAAATATATATATATATATATATATATATATATATATATATATATACATATATATATATATATATATATGTATGCGAGTTTGCTAGCGGTACGCGAACGGTAATTTTTTGATTATTTTGTAATTTCATTTCGTTCTTGAACAATTTTATATATTATTTTGTTCAATACATTAAATATTCTACGTTTAAAGTGAATAAAATTGTAAATTCATTTTAAAGTTCATATTTTGTGAATTTGAAGTTTTACTTCAGTCGTGTGGTCTAAAGCACACTCGTTTTTTTTTCCTTTATCCTATTTTAACTACCTTCTTTTTACCTTTCATTTTATGTCTTATTTTTGTAGTTACTAATTACCTTCAGTTTGGCCCATTATCAAATTTTATCTTATATTTTTTTTCGTACCGTCAAAGGTATGTTGCAATCAAGGAATTTCCCTTTGGAGCAAAACTGGAATACGTATTAGTATCTAGTCTTCTCTTATGTCCTTCGATATAAGTTTAAATGTTTACCTAAAATTTATTTTTATGACCACGTTTTATTTACAAGGCGTCGAAGATCTTTTCTACAAAAAAATAGAGTCTTTTACACCTATAGTATTTGTAATTGAAGCTTTATTGAATACATATTGTTTTATGTCTTATTTTTGTAGTTAGTACCTTTAATTTGGCCCATTATACAATTTCATCTTACGACAACATCAAAGGTATGTAACAATCAAGGAATTTCCCGCTGGAGCCAAACTGGAATACGTATTAGTATCTTGTCTCCTCTTATGTCCTTCGATATAAGTTTAAATGTGTATCTAAAATTAATTTTTATGATCACCTTTTATTTACAAGGCGTCGAAGATCTTTACTATAAAAAATGGAGCCTTTTACATCTATAGTATTTGTAATTGAAGCTTTATTGAATATATATTGTTTTATGTCTCATTTTTGTAGTTAGCACTTTTAATTTGGTCCATTATACAATTTCATGTTACTTTTTTTTCGTAACGTCAAAAGTATGTAGCAATCATGGAACTTCCCGTTGAAGCAAAACTAAAATACGTATTAATATCTTGTCTCCTCTTATGTTCTTCGACATAAGATTAAATGTTTTCCTAAAATTAATTTTGAGGACCACGATTTATTTACAAGGCGTCGAAGATCTTTACTATAAAAATGGGGCCTTTTACAACTATAGTTTTTGTAATTTAAGTTCCATTGAATATATACATATTTTTTTCATTTTAAAGCATTCTTATTCAGTAACATCTATCATGTAGCAAAGTCCACGATAGGAATAAACTGATTATTACTGTTACAAAAGTTATTATTTAGGAGTTATTTTTTTATTAATAATTTAAAGCAAATTTTCTTTTTATACTTAAGTGGAAAGTAAATTTGGTAAAAAACAATATTTTATTCTCCAGGTTTCGCAAAGATTTTTTTTGCGGAATGTAACAGCTACTTGTCACAGCAAAACCAATACTTGACTCATCGCCTAGCCGAGACACTACTTAAGCATATTTGCTGACAATTTAAAAATAAAGTTTAAAAGACCTATCAGAATTTTCCAAATAAACAAAGGTGGAACAAACATAATTTATGTTTATTATCAAATTTAAACCCCTTCAAGCCTTAAACACTTAGCCCATTTCTTCTATAATGCCTTTAACACTTTTGAAAGAATTTTTTCACTTGGGAATCAGCGACCTTGAAGAATTTTTTCGGATGTCGGAAGAAATATATTGGATGGAGCCAGGTGGGGACCGCTGGTAGGGTGGATAATTGAGTTGCTTGAACTCGCAGTTTTGAATGGCAGCCTGTGTTTATGTTCACATATACGGAGCATTATAATGACGAAGCTTTCCTTAATGGACTTGCACAATGTTCTCATAGTACCAACGGAAAAAATCTATTTTCCGTTAAATTAAGCTTATGCGGCCTAGGATACTCTAGTAGCCAAAGTTCTTCTTCATCATAAAATACAGCTGCCATCAACGGTGAGTAAAGATTTGTGTTTCCATTGAATGAACTCCATTTTTAACTCAAGCTTTGTCATAGACCCATGTTTCATCTCCAGTCACTAAGCGTTAAAAAAAGTTTCTGCATCCTCAGAAACCAGCTCTAACTTGTCTTCTAAGCGTCCTTTATTATTCTTTTATTCTATGGCGATTATTCTTTCCAGAGAGAACTTTTGCCAATGTCAAGTTTAGATTTGTTGGTTAGGCAACACTAAGTAGATTACGCTCCAAATATCTGTCACTATTGCTTGATAAGAAAAATAAAGAAAAGAGCGAAACGAAAATCAAATAGAAGTTTACTATGCTAGAACAAATTAAGCGAAAATTTAAACAAAACAATTATAGATAATACAAAGGTGACAACAGTACATAAACGAATAGTAAGTATATACTATAATAGTAAGTATATATATATATATATATATATATATATATATATATATATATATATATATAAAGAAACATAAAAAGATATATAAAAATACACATTAATATAGAAGGTCCTAGATTTTGACGATCTTTCTTGTGTATTGAATGATTAAGAATAGAATGGTTTTATTAGTAATGGATAGAATGGATCTAATGATAGTGGGTAATTTAATTCTTTGTTTTAATAATTTGTAAACGGATGAAGGAAATTTATTATTCAACAGGCATGCAAAAATGAGCAAGAATTGAAATTAATCACAAGCATGCGCCCCGGGCGTCTTTTTGAACTAGTGTCAGTAACTGCAGAACCCATCTTTCACTGATTTCGGAGGATTTACAAATGATCATGAATATTGTTCCAGGTTATGCCTGTCGAGATGCTCATTTCTTCAGCTTTCCAAAAAATCTTCACTCGACTTTTCTGGAGTAATTGCTATTACGGCCACTCGGGTCGTCTTCTCTGCACTCTCTTTCCCACTTACACTGCTGATTCCAAAATTAAACTTTATATTCAGAAGGCGCAGATTATCAATACCCTGTGGCCAAGCATACAAACTTTTCTTTTGAATTCTTTTTTCCTTTCGAAGGGAATTTTAACATCGATCGCTGCCCCAAATCGATAATATTTTTGCAAATTTTTAAAAAAAAAATGGCACCGATCACGTACCATGCTCTCAATAACAAAGTAATAATCGCACTGAGCTCAAATCAAGAAGGTGTCATACGAAGGTATACAGCTACACGCATAGACAAGTGTCTGCTTCTTTTGTGCTAAACTTCATCCTGTGGTTGGTAAATTATTGAACTATCCTCATATGTACATACATATATACATATATATATATATATATATATATACATTTGTATATATATATATATATATATATATATATATATATATATATATATACTCGAGTTTAGTTTGAATAGCGGCGTCTCTGCGGGTATATGTTAGTTTTATTTAAGACATTGATGAGTCTGAATCTCTATCAATAATTAGCTACTCCAATAGACTACATCATTTGGTCATTTGCGAAGTCTTCATTAATTTATAGATTCACCCAGGTATCCGAACCTATTTTTAAATCTCATCTAACAGAATTGAAGTCCCAAATCTACGTTATGTTTCATTCAGACACTATTTTTTCAAGAACACGATTTGCAATCCTAATTCCGATATAAATTTGGCAGTTTGTAAATTTATCATGCTTGAATTTGCAAGTTTTCAGTTTATGATTCTTGTTAGCTAAATAATTTACAAGTAGAAGATATTGTATTCTACCCTAAAAAATAGTCAAATGAATAAATTATTTACACAGTCCGTATTAAACTGCCCTTAGAACCTGACGTGTCAATTTTCTAGGTACTTACTTTTCTAGGTAATCAGAAGTAAAGTTGTGAGGGTGGAAAATCAATTTTCTGTTGAACTGCTACTTCAGTCTCGTGAAACAGGATGGAAAATGGTGGTGTAATTAGAAAGTAATATTTTTCTGAAAATGTCTGACCTTAGCATGAAAGGTGGCTAAGTAGTTTGGTACATATGTACATATACGTATACACTTTTGTTCACGTTGCTATCCCTAATTAAACAAAAATGTTTTCGGAAAAAAGTTTTCTACATATATCTCCATGACGCCGATTATATTTTTACGGATATCGCTTGAGGAGTTAAATCACAGAATCGAAACAAAGAAAGAAAATGAAAAACTGACTTTCACATTTATAATATTACTCATTGGTATTGAATTGAATAGTTAGAACTAGTTAGAACTAACATTGTATCTATGAATACTTTTATATATATGTGGAACGATGTAATGAAATTCTAAATTAGTGCAAGTAGCCGAATTCATCAAATTAAAATAAGAACTTTTAATTTGAAAATACCCAACTTAGTACAAGTATTTCTGTTAGTTATTGGTCAGTATTACAACCGTCTATATTATATTTCGAATTTGTTTACTTTGATACAATATGAGCATGTCTTTCCAAATGAAATATTTCATCAAGAAACAACTGCGTGACCAGACACCGATTTCTACCCATTAGTCACGGATTCACCGCACTTGCTTCGATGCCCGGTTTCGGTTCGTTCCACCGTTTGCGACATAGGTCGTGTCTTCAAAATGTCCGAATCGTCTCATGATGTGCCGTGTCTCGGATGCAATAAGACAACGTCGGTAATCAGATGAAACGGATCTCAAATATACATCTGACATAACACGCTCCGTACCAGTTTGACGGACAAATGATGCGAGTCACATTTACTTACGTTGACGATGCGAACGAGTGTTTACATGTTACGGTGATTGCCGGTTGCCTTGATACCAAATTAGACGAGTGTTCTATTTAGTTAAATTCACGAGTGAAGCGAAATGCCAGACAAAATAATTCCTGTGTTGACAAATAGGGTTTGAAAGAAATTTTATTGGTTGAATACTCAGTCAACTTAGTTGAATAGTAATAAAGCTATTTTTAGATTGCAATAGGTAAATTCTATTTCAATCAATTAATTTGCATTGTATACTATACAATTTCATGTCGAATATTGTAATAATTGTAATTCTTTTCGTTTTCGTGAAAGACTAAATAGGCTTTGAAAGAAATTTTATTAGTTGAATACTTAGTCAACTTAGTTGAATAGTAATAAAGCTATTTTTAGATTGCAATAGGTAAATTCTATTTCAATCAATTAATTTGCATTGTATACTATACAATTTGGTGTCGAATATTGTAATAATTATAATTCTTTTCGTTTTCGTGAAAGACTAAATTGGCTTTGAAAGAAATTTTATTAGTTGAATACTTAGTCAACTTAGTTGAATAGTAATAAAGCTATTTTTAGATTGCAATAGGTAAATTCTATTTCAATCAATTAATTTGCATTGTATACTATACAATTTGGTGTCGAATGTTGTAATAATTGTAATTCTTTTCGTTTTCGTGAAAGACTAAATAGGCTTTGAAAGAAATTTTATTAGTTGAATACTTAGTCAACTTAGTTGAATAGTAATAAAGCTATTTTTAGATCGCAATAGGTATATTCTATTTCAATCAATTAATTTGCATTGTATACTATACAATTTGGTGTCGAATATTGTAATAATTATAATTCTTTTCGTTTTCGTGAAAGACTAAATAGGCTTTGAAAGAAATTTTATTGGTTGAATACTCAGTCAACTTAGTTGAATAGTAATAAAGCAATTTTTAGATTGCAATAGGTAAATTCTATTTCAATCAATTAATTTGCATTGTATACTATACAATTTGGTGTCGAATATTGTAATAATTGTAATTCTTTTCGTTTTCGTGAAAGACTAAATAGGCTTTGAAAGAAATGTTATTGGTTGAATACTCAGTCAACTTAGTTGAATAGTAATAAAGCTATTTTTAGATTGCAATAGGTAAATTCTATTTCAATCAATTAATTTGCATTGTATACTATACAATTTGGTGTCGAATATTGTAATAATTATAATTCTTTTCGTTTTCGTGAAAGACTAAATAGGCTTTGAAAGAAATGTTATTGGTTGAATACTCAGTCAACTTAATTGAATAGTAATAAAGCTATTTTTAGATTGCAATAGGTAAATTCTATTTCAACTAATCAATTGCCTTTGTATACTACAACATTTGATGTCGACTATTGTAATAATTATAATTCTTTTCGTTTTCGTGAAATACTAAATCGGCTTTGAAAGAAATTTTATTGGTTGAATACTCAGTCAACTTAGTTGAATAGTAATAAAGCTATTTTTAGATTGCAATAGGTAAATTCTATTTCAACCAATTAATTTTCTTTGTATACCATAAAATTTGTTATCGAATATTGTAATAATTATAATTCTTTTTGTTTTCGTGAATGACTACTATGATCGCAAAATCCTTCACGTGAAACTTTAAAAAATATTATTAAGTTAACTCTATGGTTAATTAATACACGTGATGGGTAATAATTATAAAATAAACTTTTGTTAAGCAAGTGAGGTAAAGTTTTATTGTAGTACTGAAGTACGTAACGAAGTAGTGAATTATGTAACAACCAAATTTGTATAGAATGAAACAAAACCTTTAACAAATTGGAGAACCAAAGTTGTTTATTCAATCACCTACCCCTCTCCCACCACTCCACATTTCAATTCCGGTAACGGCCGTTTAATCAATGTATGTCTGGGTGAAAAAATTAATTGCGCAATTAATAAAACAAGTAGCGTCATCTATTGACATACATTTGTATACTATAATATATTTGTGGAAATTCTACGCGTCGAGTAGCTATGCAAATCTTTGTTGTAATAATATAAATTACTTATTTAAAATTTTAAATTCGTTTATCTTCTGATTCAGTGAACCGATTGCAATAAAATAAAATTGATATGAATTTTCTAAAAATTTTATGACCATAATCTTTTTAAAAATTCCATCCGAAGTGAGTCATTAGCTTTTAAATGAGGTGTGCACAAATAAACATACTAACTGACAAAGATTCCAAAAATGAATTTAATGTGTATGGTACACATTGAAATCATTTTTGAAATTTTTCACTTAACCTTCATCCCACAATTTTTTGCAAATATTCTCAGTATTAAAAAACATATTTAATTTTATTTAATTTTAGAGTTTTATTGTATATATAAGTAAATGATAAGTTCATTTCTAACAGTCTAAACTGAAGGGTATTTTTATTTGTTTAATGAAGCCCAAATCAATATTTAGGAACATTTTGACAAGCAACAAGTAAACAAATATTGATTCCAAGTTTTAATGGAGACTACATAAGACTATAGACCTTAAGATTTGCTCCAAATAACTTGTTTCTATCAAATATATAAGTATACGTGAGATCATAGCACGTAAACAACCAGACAACATAGATAAACTGGATATTATAAGAAAAATAGACGGAAGAAGTCGCGGTCGGTACCCTAGCCGCTGGTCTGATCAGGTTAGAACAACACGGGACTTCGTGTCATTATGGCCCTGAGACAAGCAGAAGGTAGAATAATGTGGAAGCAGCTCGTGAGCTCCTCTAGCAGGGTACTTTAAGATAAGCACGACCTTCAATAATGAAGATGCGACGGAGAAGAAAGAATGTGTGTGGTAACTTAAATTTGATGCAAAGTCTGTCATTTTTGTTGAGGTTTTTATGGTCGTTATGATAAAATGGCACATAATTCATAATCGTATAATATGTAAGATTATCACTGTTTCTATAATATATACTTTTGATTTTACGAGGTATTCAAAATAAAAATTAAAATTCAAAATTATTTGAATTTGACACAGGTACTCCGTCTTATGCGCAACGTGAATTTGACACATACTGCCTTACGTGTAACGTGAATTTGACATACACCGCCTTACGTGCAACGTGAATTTGACATACACCGCCTTACGTGCAACGTGAATTTGACGTACACCGCCTTACGTGCAACGTGAATTTGACAAACTCTGCCTTATTCGCAACGTGAATTTGACGAACTTCGGCTTATGCGCAACGTACCATGTGGTGTATTTTATTATCGTTTAATGCGTTAAAGAAGGGTTGCCTTAATTAATTTAGTTTCTGTATCTTTATTGAGAAAGTTTATTTTAATTACAAGCTTTAATAAAAAAATGTACATGTTATTTACATTGTAAATAACATGTACATTCGTATAGATATTCATGAAGTACCCCATAGCTAAGAAATGTTAATTAATAACATATATTAAATCAACAGAAATTGTTAAATATTGAATATATTTGGGGTTAATTTTGTAGAAATTCATTATTCACAATTAAATGAAACTACGTGATGTAGTATTATTTCTACTTTCTTTAATTTCTTTACCACGACCTAGGACTTTCTTATATCTTTGCTTATATCCCACCTGAAGGTGTTGTAATACAACGAAACCTAGGTCGTGGTAAAGAAATTAAAGATAGTAGAAATAATACATCATCACGTAGTTTCATTTAATTGTGAGAAATTGTTAACGTAGAATCTAAGGCATGGAAAATGTCAATGTGCAGATATGTATTTTGTTTATTCCCTCATTTTATACCGAAAATTTTATTTTTTTTTTTAATACTACGGCGTAATTTTTTTTCCAATAAAAACTATCATTGATAGCAACTCAATTAAAAGAAAAAAAAATCAGGGGAAAAACTGATTACCCATACTTATACGGATATAATTTTTTCCTTCGAGCAAACCGTCCTACCTTATGCAACAAGGTAAGTACATAACAATATGGCACATTGACGGAAAATATATTATTATTAATATCATTCAATAGGAATTTGTAGTTTTTTAAGCGTTACAGAACGAATTCGTATAAAATTTTCTTACAGGAAAATCTCTGGTACGTAAATTTGCACCGCGCCGGTGTATTTTGTTTAACCAGAAAATTTCAATTCAATATACTCATATTTAAAAAGGGTTTATACATTTACGTACACATATAATACTGCATATTGACGGCAAATATAGTAATTAATATCATTCAGTAAGAGTTATTTGTTTAAGATCCCGTTGTATTAATTTTCCATACAGAGTATCACCGGTGCATAAAATATCTACACATGTTTCATCGGTGTGTTTTGCTTAACCAGAAAATTTAAAATCATATTTAAAAAAGGCTTCGTATATTTTGTACATATGTAATACTGAGGATTGACAGCAAATATAGTAAATTATATGTATTAATCTCATTCAATAAGGGCCATTAATTTTCTTGAAAAATCGTGTGTTAATTCTTCATCCCAGAGAATCACCAGTGTATAAAATAATGGGTACCCGAGTATCACCAATATCACTTGGTTAACCATAAAATTTAAATCAATACATATTCAAAAAAAGACTTCGTATGCGGAAGACGTCACGGATAACAAAACGTTTAATCATCGATCTTACCTAAATCGCATCTGCAATAAGGCCAATGCACTTATGCATTTGCTGTGACGCCAGCGGCGTTTAACCTTTTCATCATGCTAATATTTATATAAGAATAAAATTAATATTTTAATTTAATTAAAATATTTCATTAATTTATATTTTAATTGTAGTGTTCTTTAAAAAACAACGTAAATAATATGATCAAAAAGGTACCTACTTCGACGCCTAAGTCGGACTTATTCGTATTTAGATAGATTACAAGGTGTGGTGTTTTTTTTACATAGAAATTAATTATGAATATGATTTGCTACCGGCAGCGAGTCTAATGTAAAAATTAAGATTAAAACTTTATTAGCAGTAGCAATTAAAACGTGTCACGTTCACTGAAATAGAAGTAATTTACGATTCTCAATACTCAGTAAGTACTATAAGAATGCATTCAATTTTGAATACGATTTTTATTAGCTGTCTTGAATTGAATCTGGGTCTTCGAGATTCGCCGAACCATCAACGGCTTTACGCCATGTGATCCTTGCTCTTTCAAATCAAGTTAATTTGCTGTGAAAAATATTATAGTATCAGTTATGGTTGAGAAAATCATTTAGTTATTTTTCCTAAAATGTCGACACAGAGATGTTTTGCTCAATATGATTGCTTCATTTTTTTTTTCGATTCGTCATTTTGGCTTGTTTCATAAGTATTATATAATATTATTTACGTAAAATTAAATGAAACTACGCGATGTAGTATTATTTCTACTTTCTTTAAGTTCTTTACCACGATCTAGGTTTCGTTGTATTACAACATCTTCAGGTGGGCTGTTAGCAAAGCTTGCTAACTATCTTTGCTAATAGCCCATCTGAAGATGTTGTAATACAACGAAACCTAGGTCGTGGTAAAGAACTTAAAGAAAGTATAAATAATATTACATCGCGTTGTTTAATTTAATTGTGAATAATGAATTTCTACAAAATTAACGCCAAATATATTCAATATTATTTACGTAATTTACATCTTTATTTCTTGAAAGGATAGTAGATGTATGAAACGAGAAGGAGTTATATGAATTTGTACTCTAGTATGTTATAGAATTATCAATAGTTTAAATATTCTTTTAGATCGACAAAATCATAATCATTGCAAAGAGCAGAAAAAATTATGATAACAATTTACATAAGGTAACTCATTTGCAAAAATTTCAAAAACACAGTGAGTTCTTGCTTAAAACACAGTGAGTTCTCGCTTAAAATTAATATCAAGTGTATAATACAGTTTTTAGTATAAATTAATTATCAAATGATAATGTAATTTTCCGAAAAACAGTCAGGTCAAATTGAAAGTGCGTTTGCAGCTTTTTTTTAATTTACAGAAAAACTATGGAAAACGATGAAATTAATAATATTTTAAGAACTGTAAGAACACATTCAATTTTCGAATACGATTTTTATTAATTAAAATATATATGGTAATCAAAATATCCATTATATGCTGAATTAAAATGAATTGTACTGGGCTACATTTTCCTTTTCCTAACTTAGCCACATGCAATTCAGCTGTCTTTGTGCAGTTTAATGACGATGAACGGAAAAGTATTTTAAGTTCAAAATGAAACTTTTTTCCTCTTTTCGTAATTTAACCCTTAACATTTTCTTAGTAACTAACTATGCTACTAATATGTCATACGAAATAAAATTAATTTTTTATTATTTCTGAAGCAAACTTTATAAAACTGAATAAATATAAAACTGAATATAATGAAAAATATTTTGTAGTAATTGGCTTGCTTGCAAAAATAAAATAGAAACGTTTGGCCATGTATATTACACAAATATAAAAATATGTTTAAAGAACCTGAACATGAATGAAACAATGGAATTGGAAAGCGAAAAATTTAAGAAAAAACAATTTTCAACCAGTGAAAAAAGCTTAAAGAGTGTTTCTATTCCCAAGAGGTGATAGACATTTATTTGAGTAGATTTTCATGTATGATATTCTATTTTTGCTGCTTACATTATTTACTGGAACATTATAGTTTAGACATGTATCCCATGCTTTACTTGGAAAGTAAATTGCAAGAGGTTTGAAATAATTTGTAGCATATTTCATGTCAGTCTGAATTCTGAGGTCTGACCCGAGAAGTTAGCCGCGAATGAAGTTAGAACGTTTTACACGACGTTTGTCAGTATGCACATTCATTATTTAATATTTATTTTTACGTTTGTCAGTTTGTCAGTATGTACATTATTTGTTTATTTACGTACTTTAATGTATAAAATTAATACATATGGCGGACTTAGTGCTACGAAAGCAATCTCTAACAGCCAACGAGAACACCAGTCCAGCCCCGATCGATTAGCCGTCTGGAATTGAATCTGGGTCTTCGAGATTTACCGAACCGACAACGGCCTTACGCATTGTGATCAAGATAACAAACTACTGTGACGAAATTAAAAGCATAAAATTTATATGCTGTTAGTTGTTCGTAAATATATTACCAACAGCCTATATCCACTTTAGTCTACTGTCGGACTTAATCTTCTCCGAAGTCATTGGAACTTTTAAATCATTGGCAATGTTACCCGTCACTGACCTGTGACATTTAGCTACATAATTACAACCTCCAGCACCGACTTATCACTCCAGCCCCGTTCGACGAGCGGTCAGGAATCGAACTCGGGACTCCGCGGTGCGTCACCCCCGTCAGGACCGTAGGGCAACACACCACGGACGACGACCGTGTAAAATAACGCTCTGTATATTTATTATTTAACATAGTGGAATAATATTGTTTATTAGTTAATAAATACTATTTACTTCATTTTCAGTTAAATTAATTTTATATACACGTTCTAATAACAGTTTAATAATAAATTGAAAGAAGGACCAGTTTTAGGTATTTTCTTAAAAAATCATGTTTACATTTTTTTCCTATTTTAATTACCGATTGTTTCTTTTACCAAATTCAAAAATGTAAACGATTAATTAATAATGACATACTTTTACATTTTTGCGTGATTTCTTTTACGCTTTTTTTTAAATTTTTGGTTCAATCGTGTTTTTTTCTTTTCTTTCTTAAATCTGATATTTTTATTAGATTTAAGCACAATTAAATACCAATTGCCAATTGAGCTCGCGAATTTTTATTATATAATTTTAGGAAAAGCTCTAGAGACGCACGTTCATAACCACTGATCCATACTAACACACGGGTTCATCAATGGTAATCCGTGTACCACATTTTTATACATAACGATTTCATTAGCACGCCATAAATCACGAACGCGAAGCCAGGTGGCCGGACTCTAGACCTCGGCACCACTGCGCCATCGTTGTCAGCAAGGTTACTGCCACCTCCCGTATGAATAATCGGCGCTTGTCAAAATCGTTTATTGCGCTGTGATTGATCATTTCGCATTTGTTTAGTTTATTTCGTATTTGACAAGAAATAAGTTGTAATTAATTTCGGTATCAAATTTGGGTCCGATTGTCCGTGGTGACGTATCGGCCGTGATATTTTCAATTCGTTCCTCTCCTCAGTAAGTGCAGAAGGGTCAACTGACGCTGATATTAGATCTCGAAGGTCCATAACCGATATACGATTGGTTAGACACCAAGTTTATTTATAATTACATAAGGCGTTTTTCTCTCTGTTATTAAGGTCGTTTTAAATTTAATAATAATTTATTAGAACGGTTTATCTTTTCAAAAACTAGACTTAAAGCTTCATTACTACTAATTTAATATTGAATATATTTGGCGTTAATTTTGTAGAAATTCATTATTCACAATTAAATGAAACTACGTGATGTAGTATTATTTCTACTTTATTTAAATTATTTACCGCGACCTAGGTTTCGTTGTATTACAAAAACCCACCTGAAGATGTTGTAATACAACGAAACCTAGGTCGTGGTAAAGAACTTAAAGAAAGTAGAAATAATACTACATCACGTAGTTTCATTTAATTGTGAATACTAATTTAATATTATTAAGAGCTTCAGTTACACAATACGCTGATTGATACAATACATCTTAAGATACAAATTATTTTAGAATATCGTTTATTTTTTAAAATAAGTTGGCTGTTTAAACAAATGATGTTCGTAATTACTGATACCGTCACAAGTCAATGATTATCTTTGTTTAATGTTTTAAAAAAAACTTAAAATTTTAAATCGTTTAAAATTAAATCGTTTAAAATTAATATCGTTTAAAATTAATATCGTTTAAAATTAATATTAATATTAGTTTCTATGTATCAATGAAATACATTATTACTTTAATGTATTTCATTGATACATATGGTGGCCTTATTGCTACGAGAGCAATCGCTTACAGCCAACAAGAACACCAGTCCAGCCCCGCTCGACGAGCGGCTCGTAATCGAACCCGGGTCACCCCACGGTGCACCGTGCCGTTATAGGCCGTGAGCCTTGTGATCAACCCAACACACCACGACGACGACAAGATTTATATTTAAATCAAAATATGTTTTTGTTATATTAAACTAAAATAATTAGCATGGGATAAAAATTATTTTCTTTGACTTTGTTCTTTATCTGGGTGAAAATTTGATTTATTCACTTCTAAATAGAATTTATGAAAACACATATTTAAGCAACCCTACACTCCCCCTGGCGACGCTATTTAGAAGTAGCATAGAGCAAGCGCAATTTACTTTATTATATTATCAAGTAATATGTGTAAATAAAATTATAT